>OY037011.1:28108870-29308870 GCA_955831195.1 Pilophorus perplexus
GAATATGATAAAGTACAAAACGATCATGTTATACGAGCTTTTCTCCTTTCGACTTCATCACAGTAGCCTCGACCATGGAGAAAGGGAAAGGAGAACTCACTCTGTGTTAAACGGCGCACAGTGGTCCAGAACCTCCGAAAACGTGATCGAAACTCCTAGCGACTTTAATTTTTTTACTTTTGCTTTCAAAATGAGTAGGTCTTATGTTTTTGAGTGCGCAGAATCCAAAAATCATGTTTTTGTTCACTTTTGAGACCCAGAAATGGTCCAAAAATGACATTTTTCGGCTTTTTCGTTGATTACCTGAACTTTTCATGTCAGCCCCAAGTGTATTATTGGTTATCTCAACTTTTTCATTAAAATTAACAAATTACTGAAGTTGAATAAAAAATATTGGAAAAAATAGAAAAAAATGTCCAAATTTATTATTAAATAATAAATTTTATTAATCGGAAATCCTGAGAAAGTAAAATTTACAGACGAAAAATAAGGTTGGGAGAGGGCACACGAAACCGATGGAAGGGAGCTCCACTTCCGTCTCTGGACATTGATCTTGACGTGGACGAAAAGTATCCCAGGTTTATGAGCAGAGATACGGACTTCGGATCAGAAAAATTGACCTACAGGCCAAGGTAGCAGCTAGTAGCACCTGGAATTGGATCGAAAACGTTCTTTATACCTTTCTCGACAGTTTGAGACCAATTTTGGCGCGTACATATTTTTACGATTTTTTCTACCTAATTTCGAAAAATATTCATGCAAATTGTACTTTAAAGATAATTTACTCATCTTCGGATCTATTTGTTGGCTGTGATTAACCAATCAGCAAAGCTCTCCAAATGTTGGAAATAAGAAAAAAAAAAAAACAAATACAAATCGCTACATTAACAAAAAAATCGCTAGCATCAGTCTACTTTAAACATTTCGAATTTCCTGCAAACTTTTCCAGGCAGTTTTCGGGAAAGCCTTGGCAGGCTTGGGTGTTTAAAGAACTGTAGAACAAAGGATAAAATTTTCAAATCTGTAGAAAAATATGAAAAAATTGAGTTTCGATCACGTTTTCAGGGGTTCTGGACCACTGTGCGGCGTTCCCAAAATGCCAACCCAGTGATGGAACAACGGGGGGGGGGGGGGGGGGGGGGTGCGACTGCAGCGCGACCCCTACGAGATGTACTTAGTGAACTTTGAAGGTGGTAAGTTACCAAAACTGAACCAGAAGATGGTGCCCAGCGAATGCCGCTCAGACGTCTCGTTTGCATTCATTGTGTACACAACTACACAACCAATATCGTTATTCAGAGAGGGTTCCTTCAATGGGCCCGGGAACCGAACGTCGACTAATACTTTTTTCTGAATGAACTTCATAATTTGAAGGCATAGCATTGAGTTTTGGGCTCCTACGGTGTAATACAAATTTCCAGGGCACTTTCGAAAATTTCAACTTTGAATCTGGAGGGAAAAGTGGCGCTACTCTCTCATTGGCTGCTATCATTTTTTTTATTTATTTTTTTTGGTTTATTATTCTTGGAATAATACACCTATGTTTTCGCGACGCGGGTCGACGACTCCGATCGGGCTCAAAATTTGACATTATCCGTTTCAAGTGGTCTACATTCAAAATCCGAAATGTCCGTCCGCCGTACGCCGTACGCCGTCCGCCGTCCAGGCCGTTTTGGGCAGTAGGAATTTTTTAAAAAATCTGAAATTTTGACAAAATACTCGGTTTACCATCTAGTTGTGCCCGCAAGGTTTTCAGCCCGATCGCCCAAACCCGTGGGGCGCTCTGGGGCTAAAATGGGGCTACAGAAAGTGGTTTTTGAAGGCTTTTGGCTATGGGATCGAGTCAGGTGTCGTTTTCGAAGTATTTTTGGACGTAGAATCCATTTTTTGGGGTCCCGGAACGATCCGATTTCACTGTGGCGATCTATAGGGCTTTCATGGAGCTAAAAATGGGATTTTTGATGGATCCCAAGAAGTTAAATATCTTTCGAGTAAAAATTAAAGAATTTTTGAAAAAACACATTTTTGAAAAAAAATCGACTCAAAAAATTTTTTTTGAAATATAAAAATCAAAAAACAATTTTTTTAAAATTTTTTTTATTGACAGAATAAAATTTCTGTACAAGTAACCTATATCAAAGAATAATAAACCCTTGTGTAAAATTTGCAGCGTTTTTTACACTACTTCTCACGCTAGCGCACTCTGGCGGATTAGTAAAAGTGCCACCGCGGAAAAATTCAAAACGCCATATATTCACTAGTGATTTCCTCTGCTCAGGGCCTATTTCACCAACTAACGGCTCCGCAAACTTACCGAGCTCCGCACGGATTCCCATGCTAATCGGTGCTCCCTCGGGGGTTTAACCTGGGCGTTAACGCTTAAACTCTCGGTATCTCGGGTGGTGAAAGTGGCCCTCAGACACCTAATTTCTCAGTGCTAACTGTACTGAGTACTTTGTTCATTACTAGTTCAACTATGTTCGGCCGAATTTTCCCATTTCTCTGACCTAGTTCCTTGGCCCATTGATTGTAGTAGCACTATTGTAGCACCTTCCTCCATGGATACCTTAGAGGCATTTTAGGCATTCCCTTGGAAGAAGAGCTAGTGGCTCACTCTAGTCCCATTTGAAGGTACTATGTGTAGTTCACTACATTCCATAGGGATAGCGCCACCGTCGACTACGGCACATGAAGTCCTATCTAGTGAGCTCTCCTTTCCCTTTCTCCATGAGCCTCGACTTAACGTACATGTGGGTATGTTAGGTACCTATACTAAAAAATATTTAATATAACATACTATCTACTTCTATAAAATCGGGTTTCTTTCTGTCTGTCTGTCGTGCCTTATAGGCGCCTAAACGGCTGAACGGATTTGTACAGGGTTTTTTCCTAACGATTCGGTGGGTTTGCCGCCACTATACAGGCTATATAAAAACCCCGCGCTACGCGCGCAACTGATATTTTGATCGCATATAACCCCAATTTTTTTATCGCAGATTCCGGATTCTACGTTAAATTCTACGTCCGAAACACCTGTCAGGAGTGGTCGGCCGAGCAAAGCGAGGCCTTGAGTCAGGATAAAATGGTTGATTATAACATTAATAATATTAATAACATGTATAACTAAACTAAACTTAATAGTATTAATAACATGTAATAACATGTTATATTATAACATACCTACGAATACTTTTGGTTCATTATTTTCGGAATAATACACTTATGTAATCGCGATGGAGGTCGAAAATTCTGATCGGCCTCAAAATGTGACATTATACGTTTCAAAATGTCAAATTCCAAAAACAAAATGTCCGTCCGCCGTCCGCCGCACAGTGGAGTGAAATCCCCGATTTTTGGGAAAAACCCCCTAATTGCCAAATTTTTGATATCTTTGACAAAGTTTCACCGTAGAAACCCACATTCACAGCCCCGAAAGAGTTTTATTGGCAAATAACATTCCACAACTTATATTTATGGCAATTTTTCACAATTTTGTGCTAATAATCAGTTTAAAAACGCTGCATATTTTACACAAGGGTTTATTATTCTTTGATATAGGTTACTTGTACGAAAATTAAATCCGTGTCATAAAAAAAAATTTTGGAAAAAAAAAACCCACAGGGTACTGCTCAGAGCAGTAATTCAAATTCAAGAAACATGGAACATGCTTTGCCTAGTAACGATGCCAAGCAGAAAGAAATCAACAATTGGCAATTGTTTGATAAAAAATAGCTCCTTTGTTCTCCTAACCTCCTAATACTCGTGTGACACTTCTACGTCAGCCATCTCGCGTCACGTTTTCGGGCAGTTAGCTCAAGGCTAAAGCATGTTCCATGCTAAAAGTGTTGTCTTTTCTTTTGGAAATTAAGATCTTGGATATTGAGAACTTATGGTTCTGGTTCATAGTGACTACATTTTCTAATTGTGCATTTCCTCCATTATCAGTACATCTCAGGAAAAAATACCTCAAGGCTAAGGCAGGGCGGCGAAGAACAGAAGGGAAGGTCAACTTCTTTTCTTCTCGTAGTAGCCATTACCGAAGGAAATTATTGCGCTTCTCGTCCGGGAGACCGTCTGCGCACCGCCCTCAGCCGGAGCATTATCTTTAGAGTTCATCTAAAAATAATCTGGCTTCTCACAAAGTTTTAATTAGTTCCTGAAGACATTCGCATTCCGTCGCTAGTACTTTTCCAGATGAAACTTTAATGCAACTGAATATGCAAGTAGGTTACGACTACAATTTCTAAGGGGGAGGAGAGAATGACATTCTCGCGCTATACTATGTCTTTAGCTTCGGTGTTGAACCAAGGGTTCTACTTCTTGTTCTTAAACCAAGAACCAGGACACTGTACTCAATGAATGCTTCATCACAATAGTGATATGCACATTATTCTTCGTCAATGAATCTTGAAAAATGTTTCATGCAATGTCCAATCAACAGTGAAATAAGTACATGGACAAAACTCCGAGGTAAATCTGTTGTTTTTCCTAATTGATTTTTAGGTAAGTTGTGTGGTTGGCGGAATGCGTCCGGCGCAGCATCCGTGGTTACACCGCCAGTGTTTTTGGAGGATGCAAGAGGGAGTACAGGAGATTCGTCAGGGGCATGACCATGTGTTGTGACCTCCAGGCAGTGAGAATGCTCCAGCTGAAGAAATGGAGGGTTCCTTAGGAATTCCCGAAGTGTCGAAGGCATTCTAAGTCCGGACTTAACCTAGACGAAGGGACGTGTTGGTTAAGGTTTTCTGCCGCCGTGGCGATACCGGGGTGGTTCCCTGTCTTCCGATGTTGACACCCCCGGCCTTTCAAGGGACCGCTCTTCCGGCTTCCAATTTCGAGATGTCGAGTTTGGACTCCTGGACAACGGACCCTTGCGTTTCAGGCGTGGTTCGGGGGGGGGGGGGGGGGGGGGATTTCCGTTTCTACGGAAATAGAACAAAAAGTGTTGTGATTGGACAAGAGTCTATGCACAAAAGAATATGGGCTATGATAGCTGTCGGAAGAAATTTTAAGAGGCCTCCCGAGTCGGCTGGCGGTGAGTCGATCTCGGGAGAAGTAGATGAGCGTCAGCCCGCTTGAGCCCAGTAGCGCGCTGAGCGTCGGCCCCCCAAACCTGCGTGTGCGGGAAGGACATCGGTAGTACTGTGAATACAAATATTTTCATACTAGGGAACTAAATTCTCAAAGTTTAAATTACATTAGGTATAAAATTAACCATTCACGCCCTAATTTTCTATGGGATTGTATCCTTTCGTGCCTGAACACACGAACCGGAATCGCATCGTTATCTTCAAGGCTGCATTTTATCTTCCTTACTGACCCTTCGTCCCTCTTCCCTTCCTCGTATCTACACAAAAGCTATACTGGTATCAGGAAAACATCATTATCGAAACCCCGCACTACCTTCATCCTTATTCCCCAAGAACGAATCTGCATTCTAATTCCACACCTACGTTATCTCGGCCCCATAAATTCACTCGCAAGGAGGGATACTTTGATTCAAGTCCACAGTTTGTTTTTTTGCCAAAAGGCTCATTCTCTCAAGAAAACGGTGGCCAGGGTCGGGAACCACGGCGGTGGAAGTAGGTGGAAGGGAGTTGGTTATCTAAGGAGGACTCCAGAGATACAATGTGCTACCCTCCCTTTTGTGTGAAAGATTGGTGGCAGCGATTAACGCGAAGATTCATTACCCCCAACCCTTCATCTGAGTCTCGCCTTTCCACGGCTCGTCCCTTCTGCGTGCAATACATCTCTCATACGCCTCCACAGTGTATTCAATCTTAATTACATGGTGATTGGATGAAAAGGTTGATTTATCTCTGACCATTTTCTTTTTCTACATACGACCGGCCTCCACTTTCTAAAGGGGTTGGAAGGCTGTGACCCAGATCTTCGAGTTGACTGCCATATTCACAAACATTATACTTATCTTACCATTATTACTATTCTTATTAGAAGAACTAGCCAACTCATCTTATAGATAAGGCGGTTTTAATCATGAAGTCGTTATATTGAATGTGCTTAACTTATTCTTGTCTCCTCGAAACGTTTTACTTGTTGGAGGAGGAAAGTGAACCAATCAAGTAGTACTAAGAGTAAAAGCCATCATTAACATTTTTCTACAAGATGCGGTCAGTCTTGAGTGGTTAAACTCAACACTGACATGGAATTGGTCTCAATCGGTTAACACCATATTTTATAACGCTTATTACGAGCACTCAGCCCTTGAGGGGTGCGGTTGGCAGCAGTCGACGCAGACATTCATGCTCTAAGACACTAAAGTTTGTACTGTTTGAGGAAAAGTACCAAAAATGTACATTTTGGGGCTCAATTTAAAAAAACTATGCGCCGTAGCGATTTGCGGTTGGCATTGGAGAACCAGACGAATTCAAGTGCAAGTTTGGGGAATTCACGTTTCTCTGGATAAATAATTTATTAGGTACTTACTTAAAAAAAAAAAAAAAATTAATAAAATAATTTATTAGGTACTTACTTCAAAAAATGAAATGATAATAAAATAATAATTACCTACTCTATTTATTATTATTATTACTGAGCTCTAAATAAAGACCCTGACGTGATGCTGGTTTTTTGTATCTGAAGCTACCGAGCTGAGCTGGTCCTGGAATTTAACTAGAGCTACGAGTATCCACCTCACTGTGCCCACTTCAAAGGTAGAACTCGTATTGGCTCAGGACGACGTGATCCAGCCGCTCCAAGCTCATTCCATCCGTCCCAACGTGAGTTCACGTTCCAAGTCTGCATTCGCCCTGCTGTGTAATGCTCCGCTGGGTTGAGCCGGCAGTGCCTGAGCCGGCTGGAGCCGTCGTTTTCCAACCGAAACAATCGACTACGGGCCGGTTTCACCACCTCTAGTTAGGCTAACCCACGAGTTAGCGGAAAAATTCACGTTTCACCAGCTGTTGTCTCCTAGTTTCCTGGACGGTTAACTTCCACTTTTTTAACTTGCGGATTTTCGGAAGTTATCTCCTTAACTTGAAGTTATGATGTTGTGTGCTAAAACTGATTTTATGTCAATCTCTAACCTCAAAATAGCTAACTTGAACTTTAACATGAGGTTGGTGAAACCGGCCCTAAAAACAACAGTGATAACTCAGATATATCGTCCTTCACCAATCCCTTTCCCCTCAGCACTCTTCCAAGTTGTACAGGTATCTGTTATTTTCATTGTGCCCCTACGTGATCTTATACAGCTACAGTGATTCCTGAATGGACGAGATATCGTCAGAGGAAGAAGCTGCACCTTCGGAAATCGATACCAATGCTGAAAAATCTAGCGAAAATTCGAACAATTATCCCTTAAAAGAAAGGGGGGCTCAGACAACCAACACAGAGAATCAGCTAGCAGACACCAGAGGTCATAACGTGTTCCACGTTCCTCCAATGTTTAGCCGTTTGGCTCAAGGTGATAAGGAGTCCACCCTTGGCGAGACAATGATTTAATTTTTATTGGACCCTTCAAATGCCAATGAATGCAACCGCAATAATTGCTAAGATAATTATTATCTTCATTCAAAATTTGTAAGTACACTGAGAGAAAAAAAGGGCCTATTCTAGGTTATTTTTCGATTTTTTTCTAGGTTAAATGCTGCCAACCTAGATGTTTTTTGGTTTTCATTCTAGGGTGGAACAATTTAGTCTAGGTTGAATATAATTTAACCTAGATTGAAAATACTGGTGAAGTTACCTTCCTAAAAATGCAAACAACCAAGATTTAAAATACGCCACCCCCACACTTTAGTTCTAGGTTAAGTTCACGGTGTGTGCCGCCGCCTCCATCCATTTACAGTCTAGGTTAAAAACATTAATGTCTTGGTTGTCTCACCCTGGTATTCAATGTTTTTCACTTTCATAGAAGGTTGATTTACCCTAAAACAAAAACGTTCTCACCCCACCTCAAACAATTTACAGCCATGGCGCGTTAACCTAGAACCCTTTTTTCTCTAGGTTGTGTCCCTTTATTTACGAGGTTGTTTCAATTACTATCCCTGTTGTTCCAGTTAAATTTCTAGGTAGCTTCCTATTCTTTTCAGGTTGGTTTTAATAAATTACTAGGTGGTCCACTTTTCTTTCTAGGTTTGCTCCACTTCCATTGCAGGTTGTTTCTATCAAATTCAACTATCTTTCTGGGTTGTCTCTGTTTCCAACTCAGTACAAAAATTTGAATGTGACGTCATAATATGACTGCACATAGTGACAGAAATTAGATGATTACAACTTGACAAAGATTTGGCCTCAACCCCACTGGCTAAATAGCAGGGGTGCCAAGACAATGAGAATTAACGCCCACTGCCTACAGTGGCGCTCTCCGCGGCCGCTTAGCGTACTGTAGAAACAACCTGGAATTTATTGAATGAATTACAATCACTGTTGTTTAAACCTAAAACTATTTGTAGTACTACGGTAGTTTTAACCGAGACTGAAAGTCTAACTTTTTCTTCTGGGTTGTTACCTAAAGTAGCAATCTCGCCTTTTTAATCTCTCGGTTGTTTTCAGTTGTACAACCGAGACTTTAATGGAGGGGAATTATATGGAAGGTCAAATCATTCAATTCTAGGTTACCCCACTTAAAAGTCAAAGGTAGGTAATCTATTTTCTAGGTCTTCACAATGTCAACCTCGACCAAATGTGAAGTTCACATTTGGTCTAGGTTGACACTTTTTTATTCCAGGTTGTGGTTAGAGGGCGGGTAATAACGGGTTAGGTTGTTTCTATATGAGTCTAGGTTGTATTAATATTTTTCGATGTTACTTTAACCTGGACCTATTTTTTTCTAGGTTGAATCAATTGATTCTACGTGGTTTCAATTTATTTTTGAGGTTATTTCGGATTTAACCTAGCCACTAAAAAAATCTTTTCTCTCAGTGTAATAATATAAACGTGTCTACTAAAATTGTTCTGGAAAACGATGGAAACAAAGCGTCACACTTCAAAGCTAACTCAATCAATTGAGATCCAATGTTAATGACAAATGTTTGTTGTTTTTCCAATGGGAGCGGTTTTCTTAATTGCTTCATCAAAAAGAAACAAAGGGACGGTCTGGTAATGAGTGAAAAAGATGTCAGAAACAACAGGGAGGGGAAAAAATCGCCCTCCTCATTAGAGGGAGCTCTCGGTTCATTGAGTGTGTTCCTCTCTGATGAGAGCTGCGTTGGGCGATGTATTGAGCACAAAGCTCTGCAACGAACACAGGAATACGTACGTTTGCATTTCACCTGTACGAGAGGGATAACGAGTGAAAGACAGAGATTCATAGCCGCTGTTTCACATTTTTGTCAAGTTGAAAAAAAGAAAGAAAGAAAAAACCACGCCAACGCTCGTATTTCAATTTCAACAGTATCTCCTGTAATACAGCGTGTACCTGACGTGTTTCATTGCAATGAAGCTACGAGTATTTGGTGAGACCGATGGTGAGGGTGGACAGGGAAACTATGGAATGTTCCCTTTGTGCAATCGGTACTCGATCTTCTGCTCTCCAAGGCATCAACCGACCCTCATCAAGTCAAAGAGCACTTCAGGAAACCACTAATCATTTCCTAGGTGACGATTGCGGGTTCGATTAGGACTTTCAAAGCTCATGCCGAATCAATTAATCATAGCTCCTTACGGGAGTTCACAAAATTTTGTAATTTCAAACTTGAAAACCCTGTGGGTGAGGTTAAACATCTCCTTCCTTCAACGATGCAGCAATGTTTTGTTGCCTTCCCAGCCCCTCACATGATTGATTACTGTTTCGGTCTAATTAAGTCTAACCGTTGTATCGGATGTTGAACCTCGGATTTGTTCCACCTACTACCCCTCCTAAGCTTAAGGCTAACAACGCCAATTTCTACGGGAGCGACATGATTACCGATTCTGGGCACACAAGCCTACAACAGAGTTATTGTTACTGAAGGCTAAAAGAGTCATTCGAACAACCCGCTGGCCAAGCTCAGTTCTCACAGGCGTCGAGCGGAACCCCCAGGCTGGAGGCTAATTTAATTCCGTTCAACCTGCACTTTGGAATTTCTTCTCAATGACCCTACCAGATGTCTGCCCTCTCTCTGGATCACATTCCACCTGGCTTTCCTTTTTGAATGCAAATTGAACGGAGGTCTGGAAAGCCCCTCACTCAGCAGGGTTGTAGTCGAAGCTGCGAAACTGGGTATCTTCCATTAAGAAACGAAAATCCTCCCTCAGAGTTCTACCTAATTTAACCTAGATCCGGTTTAACAGCTTGAAATGAGTTTTCAGAGGAATCGAGTTAGTTTCAACGGACACCCTTCTCCAACACACTAAGCCACTGAATTCCTCTGATGGTTTACGAGTAAGAGGAAAAGTTGAAAATAGCTTTCCAACGACCGGACAAAATGTCAATTACATTCTAGGAGATAATCAAAGCTACCAGCGCAGAAGGCGAGAGAAATTGATTTGTACCTCTAAAAAAAAGCTGCAAATTTAACACAATGGTTTATTCTTTGGTATAAATTATCCAAAAATTAATTCTGGAAGTAAATACAAAATTATGCTAAAAAAATGAAAATTTAAGAAATAGTTATTTCTGTACAGTGTTTGGACAGATGTGGGACGCCAACAATTGGATTTTACGTCCAAAATTACTCGGAAAAGGACACCTCATTAGATCTACTAGCCAGTCCTATTCGTAGCCTCGTTTTGGGCCAGTAGGGTTCACTGTTGAGAACTCCCTTAACTCCTAACATACCAGTCCCACTCCCCTCTTTATCAAAAATCGTCTCTTCTCGCTCCTTCGCTCGTTTTGGGCCAATAGGGTTCATTGTTGACAACTCCCTTAACTCCTAACATACCAGTCCCACTCCCCTCTTTATCAAAAATCGTCTCTTCTCGCTCCTTCGCTCGTTTTGGGCCAATAGGATTCATTGTTGACAACTCCCTTAACTCCTAACATACCAGTCCCACTCCCCTCTTTATCAAAAATCGTCTCTTCTCGCTCCTTCGCTCGTTTTGGGCCAATAGGATTCATTGTTGACAACTCCCTTAACTCCTAACATACCAGTCCCACTCCCCTCTTTATCAAAAACCGTCTCTTCTCGCTCCTTCGCTCGTTTTGGGCCAATAGGGTTCATTGTTGACAACTCCCTTAACTCCTAACATACCAGTCCCACTCCCCTCTTTATCAAAAACCGTCTCTTCTCGCTCCTTCGCTCGTTTTGGGCCTATAGGGTTCATTGTTGACAACTCCCTTAACTCCTAACATACCAGTCCCACTCCCCTCTTTATCAAAAATCGTCTCTTCTCGCTCCTTCGCTCGTTTTGGGCCAATAGGATTCATTGTTGACAACTCCCTTAACTCCTAACATACCAGTCCCACTCCCCTCTTTATCAAAAATCGTCTCTTCTCGCTCCTTCGCTCGTTTTGGGCCAATAGGGTTCAATGTTGACAACTCCCTTAACACACCGTCGCAGTTATTCAGCAAAAATATCATTGGCCCCAATCATTATCAGCCGAGCAGCACGCAAGAAAGAGTCAAGCGATATAATATTATGTAGGTACCCTCCATTGTGAGAGCTGGGAATAGAGCTGCCAAACATCTACTAAACCATGCCCTGACTTCTTTTTGACCTCATTTTTGGATTCTGCACATCCAAAAACATATACCTACCGACTTTCAGCCCGGTATGTCGAATCGTTGCTATGATTATCCTTCCCCTAAATTGCTCTAATAACGCACTGTGTCCCGTCGCGTAAACAGGTTAATTATTCTGAGAATAATAAACCAAAAGGAGATCACGAAAAAATGTCCAAGAAAAGGATTCGTTGTGATCGCGCTGGTTCAATGCAGGTTTCATAAAATCAGGTTCCGCACCGCATTGGGAGCGAATGAACATGAAACTACTCGAAGGAAAGAATATCACGAAGAAAAGGGCGTAATGGGCGCTGGGTTTTACTTTCCCTGCCACCCATTTTCGGGGCGATTATTTCACCGCCGGATAGCGTAACACTCATTATTTTATAATTAAATTTAAACCCCACTTGAGGAGTTCATTATTGCGCGGTCGTCATTAATTCCGCTCTGTGAAAATTTGATTGATCAGCATTGCACCCTGAAGACACTCGAGACGCAAAGCATCACACCGGCAACTAACTCATTAGGCGTCCGGAGATGCGAATTTCTAGATGAAGCACGACGATTGAATTGCAGGCATAATCGATGTTCAATCATTTCCTCCAGGAATAAAAGGAATTTTCCAATATTCTCAGTTATCCAAAGAATTCAACGAATGGAGACAGGTATTCCGCGCTCCCAACGTTCTCATGTATTTTTCTGGTTCAGCAAACACCTCTTGAATGGATTCGACAGTGTATACCTGATGCATAGTGCTATTTTAACGGGATTTTTTTCTTTCAGCAGGATTGGCCACGGGTTTTTTTTTCGCACCGGCCAAGAGGTTTAAGTTGTTTTCTGTGGTTTGCTATAAGCCATGTAATGGTTTTTAGGTTCAGATTGTTTTGTTTTTTCGCTGTTGTTCATGTATCCTGTTAAAATTTCGGGTATTTTCATTTTTCATTTTCATTTTTTATGCTAGGTGCCAATTAAAAAGGATAAGCGATGATAATGGATATAACAATTAGCAGGTGACAGCTGCATTGCAACCCAAAAAATAATAAAATCAACTGTCTTACTGTCCGTGACATTCTCAATGCAACCCGAACACTAGAACAGAACATTGGACCGCACTGTCCGAAGACTGTCAAAGGAAAGGGGAACTCAGGGTGAGGACAAACAGCAACATGGAATATGCAAGCTCAGGATCGGTACCAAAAGAGGAGAAGAATTATTCTTCTCCTTCACGATTCCAGGAATTTCCAGGGAGAATTTAATTAGGCCTTATTTTCTCATTGCTCATTTACTGTAGATCCCGACGTTTCGAAAGCGTGCAAGCTCCCATCCTCAGGGTATCTAACAACAATACAAACAGGCATTTGGCTACATCCCTATTTTACCTAAAATTTATCACCTAGTTCGTACTCACAGGCACTTACTTCATTAGTCATAAATCTCGATGTTACACACATCGTCGTCAACAAGGAACGCTACCAGGACATCTCACAATCATCAGATGGAAACAGGACACCTGCCATGTGCAATTTCAAATGTTAATTTACATATTAAACTTTATATACCAGATACCAAAAACGAACGCCACCTACCAAGGGTAAATTTCGGTATGACGGTAACTATTAAATTTTGACATATTACAACAGAAATTGACTAGATTCATAGGAACGTTATTAGTATGGTTGAGAATCCACATTTTTTGAAAACATTATTCACGTCGTTAGTAAAATTAAAGGAACACGCCGCAATTTAAAATCGAACAAGGTTAGGATGGTATCAGATAGATAAGAGGTTCGTTCCTGCGGGTTGATGCGATTAGATTGCATCCAGCTGCGCATGCGCACTGAGTGCCATCCAAAAAAGTGGCCGTTCCTGCATGGCCGCTCACGGGATGCGGTCCGCGAAGTGAGGTGTTCCTGCAGCGATACCATCCAACTCGCATCTACTCCGAGTTGCTGCTTCTGTACCGCACATCCAGTTGAGCTAACCGCATCCAAAAGATAACCATTTGTAACCTACTTATAACCTGACTCATTTTGCCTCGTTCTCCGTGGAGTAAACTTCGGCGAAAAACTTCCCAAGTGCGATTACGGACGAATAATTATGGAAGAATTTGAATTGTGGGAATTGTCAGAAGAGATGATCCTGGAGTGATACTGGAAAATGCGCGCATTACAATTTTTTACACCATGTAGCTGTGTCATGGATGCCACACTCAAGTGACGCGAAAATTGATGTCACGCTAAAGAGATGCGTTTTGTAGAAAACCGTTTCTGCATGACAATGGATGCGATTAGATGGGAGTCGCGCATGCGCACGATTCACAGGATGCTAGTGGATGTGAGTGGATGCAATCTAACCACGGTTGACCGTGCTGGAACGAACCTAAGGAATCAACTAGTCCACAATCCTAACAGCCATGGCGGACACACCTATTACTTGGCTATGGAAAACACTACTCAATAAGTTTTTATTGCTCGCAATAATCTAATTGCACATGAAGCGTTCACAACACTTAACCATTATTTTTCAAATAGACAGAAAAATTTTTGGTTTAATACTTTTAAGTCATTTTTACGTACATTAAGAACGTTTTCTCCTCCTTTTACGATCTGAATATTTTCCAAAATACGCCTTTTATTTAAACATGGTTCATTTGCGACAATTTGTACATCATTAGTATTCACATTATGCCCTTTATCACGGCAATGTCGGGAGATACCTGAAACACATTCTTTCTTATTATACACGTCTTTGTCATGTTCGATTAACCTTTTATGCAACGGTCTGCCCGTTTCACCAATATAGTACTTATTTGCACATACTTTACTATCACATTTAAGCTTGTAAATACAATTCCTTTTATCCAATTTATCAATTTTATCCTTAGTATTCGACAGTGATTTTTCTATTTTATTATCATACTTCCATGCGATAGGTATGTCATGTTTTTTCAACACACGCTTTAAACTAACCGCTATCACAGGATTATATGTAAACGACACAAAACTCTTTCTTATCCTCACATTTTTATTAGCTACGGGCGATGTACAGCTTATGTTTTGACTAGTACTCTCGTCAGACACACCAATTTTCTTCTGTAAGATTAGGGAGGGTTTTTTTGGTGTAAAACGAGCAGTTCCATCATACCTATTAGCATTTTGCTTACTTATTAAAACGGTTGACGTTTGACGGGATGATTGTGAGATGTCCTGGTTGACGACGATGTGTGTAACATCGAGATTTATGACTAATGAAGTAAGTGCCTGTGAGTACGAACTAGGTGATAAATTTTAGGTAAAATAGGGATGTAGCCTAATGCCTGTTTGTATTGTTGTTAGATACCCTGAGGATGGGAGCTTGCACGCTTTCGAAACGTCGGGATCTACAGTAAATGAGCAATGAGAAAATAAGGCCTAATTAAATTCTCCCTGGAAATTCCTGGAATCGTGATTGCGAAATATGGAGGCCAATAAAGACCAAAGTAATTCTTCTCCTGTCTCATTATTAGATCCGCAGCGCAGATTTAACAAGGGAGGCTAGGGAGGCTAGGGAAGAATCAAGGAAATCAAAGTTCCGTCGGGCTATGAACTCATTGGCTTCTCTTCTTCTAAACGAAGGAGTGGGCGGTGCAGAAGGCACCCGGTTTACGCGCTCGAGCTGGTCTTTGTGCAAGCACCAAAGCCTTGTAAGCAACGGCAATTGCCTCGGGGTCGGTGAAATCCCGGGTATTCAAATAAAGTTGTATTTCTGAGTTTGGAAGTGGTGTTGGAAAACAAAAGCAGCTCTCAGGAACTTGGTTATCGGATCGTCGAAAATGTCTGTATTATTAAAATGGGCAGGGAAACAAACGGGCAATTTAGGCGCAGTTTCGTTCATAATGAGGGGCGAAAGTAACTGAGTGATGTTTAATTAGATACCGCCAGTAGCTACGTGGATGGAGAGCAGGCGGAAATCCATTCAATTTTTATACCCTTCCCGAACGAGTTACGGTACTCGTAATATTGGGAAGAGTTAGCCGACGATCAGTTGATATTTAATGAATACGCCATCACAGCCAGGTTGTATTTTGGGAGTTGCTCTGACTTCTTTTCAATAATGTACGTTTGAAAATCCATACTTACTGTAGGAGCAACCTGTAGAACGGATGTGGAGGGTGTACCTACATGAAATCGTCTTCCTACGTGAGAATTTAAATTCATTAAATTTTGTGTTGTGTGTTTAGCGGAAGGCCGTTGGCGTGAATCCACGATTTCACCGCTCAGTGTTTTGGAGGAAGAGGCACAGATTATGGGAACATAATTGAAGGGTTCATGAATTGAATTGGGTTGAAGGCATCTTACGAATTGTCGTAGTCTACAGCAGATGATGTAGCCACAACCGAAGACCTGCACTCGTCAGGCTTGCGTGATGTGTTGTGTGACGGTGCGAGGTCCAGGGAAGGAAACCGTGAAGATGCTGATACCCAACACGAGGAGTCGTAGCCAGTATCAGTTCGTTCAGGGTTTGCAGCGGAACTGAGATCAATATTTACAGCTGCCTCAAATGAATTGTCATCAAAGACAGCCTGTCCTATTGATCCAGTCTTACCAAGATTCGCTTCCACAACCGACTTGTCAGTAATTGAAGGCCTCGCCAGCAGCTCCAGGCGTTGAGACGAGATCCGCTGTCGCAGCTTCCACATCTGAATTGTCAGTAATGAAGGCCAGCGGGCTCGATCCCAATTCTCTCACTGCTCATCGACATTGCGTTTAATGTCACGATAAATGAACAGCAAAGGTATCAATTTGAATTGAGAATCACCCCTCACTTGCTTACGCTGCGACTGTAGCGCCCCCTGCTCCTCCCGCTGGTACCATTTCCGGCAATGCCAGTAAGGAAGCGCGGGAGTTCCCCACACTTACGTTCGGTTATGGAACCTATATATATACATAACCTTTGAATATATTCTCTACGGTAGGTATCCTATGCTCGGTTATGATCCTGAAGTTAGGGGTCTATTAAATGCATGGAAAGCCAAGCAAATCGGTACCTACAGCTGAATGAATTTAGGACTAATCAATTCAATCCAAAGAAGCGTTGAATATATAAAGCTGTTAATCAAAATAATTGAATAATTCCTTAGAAAACCTGGAGACGAAAAATCGTCTTACTGATTAGAAAGGAAAAAAAGACAGTATAAAAAGGAGTATCTCTTCCATTGGGGGACGGCAATTAAACGTGGAATGTAAATAAAGGAATCTTTTTCCATCAAGGCTATTCAAGGAGGAAAAGGAAACGATGAATCTGGTGCAGGAGAAGAAAATTAATTAAGAGTGGTGGATGAAAAAAAAAAATCACGGCTTGGAGGTTTGGTCTTGTCAGGGTTGACGAGGAGGGCGGTGGAGCGAAAGGTTTTCCGCTAATCATTGGGGGGAAGTCAAGTGGTTTTGCTTTTTTTTTTTTTTCAGAACCCCTCAAGTTGAAAAGCAAGATTCCAAAGCTGTGGGCAGAAACGCTGTGGGATTCGTGGAGGGTTCATGAAAAGATCTATTCAAACAGGGAAAGGAGGCCTTCATGAAGTATGGCGCTGTGGAACTATTTTGTGGGTGCAAAGGTAGGCCCTGGGAAAAGGTTCCTCTGCCCGAAGGAGGCTGGTCGGATTCATATTTCAGCATTGGACAAATATTTTATTTTCAACTCCCGGAGGTCCAACCTCTTGCTTGTAGCTACTGATTATGCCTTCAGAACGCACTTGCCTCCCTTCCCGTTTTCCAGAGCCCTAAACCATAATACTGTTTTGAAATACGAACCTGTATACTGAAGTATACACCCCCCTCCACCGTGTCTCCCGAATTATGAATGACTCCAGGCAGGGAAAGGTTTGGTGCTATTCTAATAATGAATGGAGCTTGCGGTCTGTGAGGAAAATCCACAGCTTGGGGGTTATGCCATTATTATTTTTGGACTTTTTCCACCCTGGGTTCAACCATTTTTTGTATTATGCAACATAAGCTCTCACAAAAGAAGACGCTTACAATTTCTTTCTTCTTCGGATTTTGCCCGGATGCCAAGTAATGAAAATCTTGAAACGAATCAGTATAATATTACTTATTAATGATTAATTTGGGACTACCAATCGATTTTGTTTTAAAGGTTTTTGTTCAGATGTTATACTTGATCTTCGTTTCAACCGCAAGGAATGGTTTTACCCACCCTTGCTTGGCCGGTATACCGGCATACATGCACGCCGTGGAGTTGAGGCTAGGTTACAAACATGCATTATAAAAAGCTCAACTTTACGACTCTGGGAAGAGTTTTAGTGGGAAGACTTTTAGTTGAAGCCCTGTCTGTATTTAAAAATAACTAGCACGCGGACCAGAGGGGAGGGGATCGCTCCGCTCGCCTATTTGTGCAAGCGCCTATTTTCCATATAATATCATATTAAGTATCATAAACTCTAAACGCCTGGTCAGGTCCGAACTGGGCGTATGCCATGCGAAGCATCTTGTTTACAAGGCCATGTATGGCTGGTGGGTTAAGCTCTTGTCTATGGCTGCTGAGAGGTTGCCCAGAATTTGCTTCAATCGACTGGTGGAGCTGTCAAGTCAGTGCTCGGAGATGTTGGTCTTCGCGGGATGTTTCTGATGTCAGGAGACGCAAACGTTTTTTTACGACTCCCTGGTGTCGGAATTCTCGGGTTGCTCTCTCCTCATTCAACGACAGGGATTCTCCCCTCCCTGGTCAGTGTATGGCATACCCCTTACTTATACGTAAGGACGATCCGCTGATGGTCAAGCGGCTCTTGTGCCAGGTCAAGTGTTCAAACCCCTCACTCGGCAGGGTGGTTCTCCAGCGTATCATTGATCCCTTTGAATCAAGCAACAGTTGAACTATCGGCAATGCTGGACGGCCCGATTCATATCACTCCTCCATCTGATATCATTGTGCCCCGTGTACAATTACGACCCGCAAAAGTCTTCGAGGCCTCTTCTTTCGACGAAGACTCCTTCGGCTCACTGATCGTTTTGAGGACGTCAGGTTGCTTGTGGGTTTCTCGCAGACGGTTCTGCGCCAGAGAGCGTTCGTCATGAACGAAGGCTTTCTAGTGTAGGAAATTTTAGCACGCTCTTTCTCTTTTTCTCTATTGTCAACCTCTCTTTCCCTCTTGGTATACGGCACGAGTGTCTCAGAAAAGTGAAAGTGGGGCATGAGGTCATTAGTGAAATGGTAGGAGTGTCCCCGCCTCAGCAGGACTGCGTTAATGGTACGAGTGGTCCCGTTTTGAACAACATAAGCGCACCTGATTGAACTTGAGCGCGATCTGTTATCAATGTTGGCGAATTCTTGCTGATAGTAGTCCGCCTTCCAGGAAAGGTCCACGCAGATCTGTCTCGTCGCTTCTGCTTCATCAACAAGCAGTTACTGCCCATTTCGTTTGGAGAAGGACCCTTTGTACTGTGATGATTTGCTCCAAGATGAGGGAATTCAGAGGACAGCAGAAACAACCCAGTTGTAGGCCAGTTTTCGTCTGACACGACGGCCCAAAGCGCCAAAACCTAACAGCTGAATTCAAGATGGAACCTGCGACGGGGGTCGACGACTCGGATCGGCCTCAAAATTTGACATTATCCGTTTCAAAAGGTCTAGATTCCAAAACCGAAAATTTCGAAACATTTGATGTTCGCCCGTCGTACGCCGTCGCGGTCCGCCGTCCGAACCGTTTTGGGCAGCAGGAATTTTTTTTAAATCTGAAATTTGGACAAAATACTTGGATTACCATCTAGTTGTGCCCGCAAGGTTTTCAGCCCGATCGCCCAAACCCTTGGGGTTAGGGGCTAAATTGGGAATACGGGAGATTTTTTTTAAGTTTTTCGGCTATGGGATCGAGTTAGGTGTCGTTTTCGAAGTATTTCTGATCTTATAATCCAGTTTTGGGGGTCCCGGAACGATCCGATTTCACTGTTGCGATCTATAGGGCTTTCATGGGGCTAAAAATGGGATTTTTGAAGGATCCCAGGAGGTCAAAAATTTTCCGAGCAAAAAAAAAAGAAAAAATTTTTCCCAACAGTTTTATTGGCACAGAATTAATTTTCTGACCAGTAACCTATATCATAATAAACCCTTGTGTAAAATTTGAAGCGTTTTTTTTTTTCTTCTTCTTTTTTTCGTTCTCGTTTCGTCGTCAGCTTTCATAGCTCAAGCTATGAATACTCAGCAGAGGAGTCATTTCTCACCCTAACCACTTCATAGCTCAAGCTGTATCTTTATTTTTCTCCTTTTTTTTGTTTCCTCTTTTCCCGGCGAGCTCTTGTGAAGAACATTTTGTTCAACACAAATAAATCTTCTTCTTCGTCTTCTGCTTCAAAACGTTCGACCTCCATCGCCAATACGTTGGTGTTTTATTAAAGGAATAATAACCAAAAATTGATTTTGGTTATTGATGGATTGATGGATTTTTATGCGATACAGATCATTGCATTGAGAGGTTTAATCATAGCTTAATATTATTAAATAATATTAAGCTATGATTTAAAATTTTTCAAGTTAGGCGTGTGTAGACTGCAAACTGTCCATTGAAAAGCATTTTCGTTGCGCGTTTCATAAACTTGATTCTCGAGGAAAGTGGACCGAAAGATTGCAACGGTTCGTTTGCGAGGGGAGGAGAAAAACTTGTGGCGAGAAAACGTCTCTTAGATACGACGGGAATGGGGAGTTGATATGTGTGGGGGGATATTTTCGTTCCGAGATGTGGAAGAAAGAGGCTGGAAAAGCGGGATGCGGTTCCGATGGGCGAAGAGGGAAAGTTGGAGGTTCCGCACTTAAAAATCCATCTGAATTATTCATCCGACAGAGCAGAGAAAAAGAGCATCGAGAGAAGGGGTGGGGGACGACTTATAAGAGATATAAACCGATAAACAAGGAGCGGGAAGATGTAAGAGCGGACATTGGTGTTTGTGGAATATTATTCCAACTTCGATAAACTCGGGAAAAGAAAATATATGCTCCCTAGGCATAATGCAACAAACAGAATCCCGTATTTCACGAGCATAATAAATCTTCACTAGCTTCAACCAGGTTTATATTTGGCAAATGTTGTCAATCTTAAATTGGATACCTTGCTAATAATTAATGGATACCGACGTGATGTGAGAACAGCGCGATTGCCACAGATCCACGTCCATGAACCTAACTTACTTTCAAACTCTAGCTAACCCGATAAGAGTTAAAGTAGTCTGGAAGATTGGGATAGTAGCGTTGGGTCGGTTGATGAGCGTTACAGGATGCGGTATGAACGGTGGGAATGAAGGAGGGGGAATGGTTTATGAGGTGCTCGTAAATATTTGATCACTAGAGATGAGTTGAGTTACCCTTTGTTCCCGCGGCTTCTCCCATAATGTCGCCGTTCTCCCATCTGCTGTATCTCCCTTTCCTTTCCTCGACAAACCTCACTCCATTTCAGAGAACGATCAAACATTCAACAGTTGAAGCCCCTGTCACGAGCTCTGATACCTTGTAATTGAGCACTGGCACCACTCATGCCCAACCGACAATCCCACCCACCTGTTATCTCCTTTCCCATCACCGTTCATTCCACTTCTTCGTGCTTGATGGTGATACCTGGGCTCGTGGGTCTGTTGAGGAGAGATAACGAGAACTAGGGAAGTTTTTCAACGATATCCCATTTTGCTAAAATAGAATATCGAGGTATCTAGTCTTATGAAGATTGCAGGTGTAACTGTGCTGTTGTTGGGTGCTCTAATAGTATGCGCCCCAGTCGCGTTTCTGTATTATCACCCGTCCCACTTATCCAGTCAAATAAAACATCTCTCCTCGCAAAATGGGGAGTAGTACTTAGATCTTTTGGTTTATCATTCTTGGAATAATACACCTACGTTTTCGCGACGGAGGTCGACGACTCCGATCGGCCTCAAAATTTGACATTATCCGTTTCAAGAGGTCTAGATTTAAAAACCGAAATGTCCGTCCGCCGTCCGGGCCGTTTTGGGCAGTAGGATTTTTTTTTTTTAATCTGAAGTTTTGACATAATACTCGGTTTACCATCTAGTTGTGACCGTAAGGTTCTCAGCCCGATCGCCCAAACCCGTGGGGCGCTATGGGGCTAAAATGTGGCTACTGGAGATGGCTATGGGATCGAGTCAGGTGTCGTTTTCGAAGTATTTTTGGACGTAGAATCCATTTTTTGGGGTCCGGCAACGATCCGATCACTTTTGCGATCTATAGGGCTTTTATGGGGCTACAAATGAGATTTTTTATGGATCCCAGCAGGTAAAATATTTTTTAACTAAAAAAACAAAAAACAATTTGAAAAACCATTTTTTGAAAAAAAAAAAATCAAAAAAACAATTTTTTTGAAATATAAGTAAAAAAGAATTTTTAAAAAGTTTTTTTCATTGAGAGAATTAAATTTCTGCACAAGTAACGTATATCAAAGAATAATAAACCCTTGTGTAAAATTTGCAGCGTTTTAAAACATTTTAATGAAAAGTACTCGCTGAGTAGTTTCTAAAATGATGGCGACCTCGTCCAAAATGTCAGGGTAAGTAGGATTATTCGTGGTAGGTAATCGCCTCGTTTACTTCACAGATTGGATGACGTAGGGGGAACTTGGCAATATGTCGACACATAAACTGGTCGACACCTCCTGTCGCCATATTTCCACACCAGGTGTTGAAGAACGTCGATAACGCACATCTTTAAAACTGGTCGACTGATTTATGTCGAAAACTTGAGATCCGTTTTTCGCTGTATTTCAACATCAGAGTGGAAAATGAGCTAAAAACACCGCTCTTGAAACTGGTCGACTGCTGAACGACGACAAAAGGGTTGTTTGGCCACTACCTGTCCTCAGCCTTTGTCCCGTGGGGTCTTGGGAAGTGGGTCATTGACACTGCCTTGCCAACTGTAGCCCTCAACCTAACTCAAAACAATTAGGAAGATTCAGGAAATGTAGGCCTGGATTCAGATTCCTGCCCATCTTTTTTTAACATAGATATGTTTTTGGGCTGGGGGTCATTCTAAAATTTTCGTAACGACACCAAAATTTGTTACGGAACATAATCGCGAAAACTATAATCACATGATTGGTCTGTAAGGAAGTTTGGCGGTTGGTTACTAGAAACTGTTTCTACTCGACAAGTACAAAAATTTGATTGAAGCAATATTGGATGCAGAGAAAGCCTACTCTATCGACTGCATCACGATAAAGAATGGCCGGGGGAAGGTGATCCTGTGAATGAAATGAGTTCTGATTTGCGTACATCCCTTGTACATGAAGACCCAGTTACTTGTTGCTTGTATGTTGACAAATTAGTTGACACGATAATGTTTTGCTGCAGTCGTCGCGTTACAGTCCATTTGGTTCATACCGCGTCATAGAGTACTTTAAACGTATAGAGTTTCAGCAAAGAGGCAGTCCACACGCACACATTTTACATTGGTTAAAAAATGACCCAAAAGAACAGGTAGATGAGAACATGCCCGAGACAATTCGTCTTGTTTAGCAATGAGACGGACAAATAAGCGTCAGCGCGATTTGATTCTGGAAGCGATACATCGTATGTAAAAAGATGATGAGAAGACTCCGCTTCAAATCTTTCTCACCGGTCCAGCTGGTTGTGGCAAAACTTTCACAATGAAGTTGATGATGGAGACCTATAATCGATTTTCTCAAGCTCATAATGTAGCGTTCAATGCTTACGTAGCTACAGCTTCAACTGGTATGGCCGCAGCCGCGATCAATGGTACTATGGTTCACGCTGCTTTTCGAATTGGAAACTCGCAACGTGAAACTGGTCTCTCTGTTGAATCACTTAATTCATTCAGAACTGCCTTCAACAATGTGAGGATAGTGTTTATCGACGAGTGCAGTATGATCGGCTCAGGTTTACTTGGACAAATAAATTCTCGTTTGCAGCATATTCTTCACGATCATGAACGTCCCTTCGCTGGTATGAATATGGTTTTCTGCGGTGATCTCCGACAATTACCCCCTGTATGTCAAACTCCAATCTATAAACGCAGTAAACAAAACTTTTGTTGCGAGATTGTGTGTATTATTCACTCAGTATTATCCACTTGTCCAAGTAATGCGTCAAGCTGATGTTACTTTCTCGTCTATATTAACGAAAATTGGAGATGTTCAGCATTTACTACCTGAAGAAAAGGAACTAATTGAGAGTAGATTTGTAACACGAGAATATGTGGACGAGCATTACCCTGAATCGATACGACTGTTCTTTCGTACCCTAGAATCTAGGGTGAATGCATCTGATGTGGATGCATTCAACGCTGCTTCCATTCGTGGTGAAGGAGTAATTAAGTACGTTGCCCAGGATGAATATATTGGAGCTCGTAATGATGACCAAGTCAAACATGCTCGCGAAAAGGTGCCCCCAGATCCCATTCCAAGTAGATCTTATAAATTCCTTGGGCTTAGGTCAATACAGGTAGGTACAGGTGAAAATCTGGTTTCCAAAGTTAAACGATTTTCCGAGGCGTACCTAGGTATATCTCGAAAACGGTTCGGAATTTGGAAAAAGTGTTTATAATCAAAGTTGTGCAGAATCATATCATCTTTCATTAAATGAAATTTTACTATAGGGCATGATTTATCGAAAAAGGCACAGTTTCCGAGATATGAATATTTTAGTGAATTCACTAAAATCCTGAAAAAGGGACCTTTGGAGATACTCCAGGCAAATTAGAAAAGTTAGCAGAAAGTTTAGTAATACTCGTAATCACCACGTTCCTATACGTTTTTTGGGTCGCTGAACACGAATCATTTAATGCTACTAGTGCATTTTGTAGAAAATCTTATGTACTTCCATGTTGTACAGAGTGGTCATGTCGTTAGAACGCATAGTTAGGGAGATATGAGCAAAAAACCGGAAAAAGTGCCAACAAACTTCAGAGTCGTGTTCAGCGACCCAAAAAACATAAAGGAATGTGGTGATTACGACTATTACTAAACTTTCAGCTAACTGCCTTTTATTTTCCTAATTTGCCTGGCCTAAGACCCCCCTCATAACGCAGCACCCCCACCCCCCAGAACTTTTAGTATGTTACTTGCTTTGTATGTTGCTTTAGTTGTTACTTGAACTTTGTATGTTGATTTTTATCTTTCTTTTTTTTCTAACTCAAGACCTTTTTTCGTCTTTGTTGCCTGGACTATATGCATTCTGCAACTATTCATGATAATAATTATCATGAATATAATCTGATTTACTTAAACCATCGGTAAAAGTACGCAAAACTAACTTTCTTTTTTTTAGGGGTTTTCCAGTTTCCTGTGCAATAGCCATAATTCCTTCCTTTTTAAAAATGACTTTAATAGAATAATGAAATAATGTAATAACAATAAACTAAAAACAAATTTTCATTTCATAGGTATTTCATCAACATAATTTTGCAATTCATTAAGGCACCACCGGGGGAGGGTGAGTTTGTTGGTCGCTAAGTCATAAGCCGATGAGTCATGAGAAGTCACTTTCAATAATTGAATTGAATTATTCCGGGAGGGGAAGCCGAGCTCGACCTGATGAGGTGAACTCCAACGTAAATACTTACGACCAAATTACGCGAAAAGGGTAGTGCAACGTGTTAGGATAGGGATAGGGGCCATCTACCTGCTTTTGTTAACTGTAACTCTTCAACAGGCCTACTTTCGTAACTTCGTAGGTAACTTCGTAGGCCTACAGTAAGTCATCCGGCTTTGTTGATCTATAATTGGCCAGGTAGAGTGTCTGCCATTTCCCTTCGAGACTTCGCAGGTATACGAAGGATGTCGATGGAAATCTGTCGTCGTATCCCCTTGTTTGACTTGGACGACCTTTTTCAACAAGGGGTGTTGAAACTTGTCGACTTGTCGCTGTATTTTTATGTCGCCGTATTTCCAATGCCAGTGAAGTCGACTTAGTTCAACTCTTGGTGTTGAAAGATGTCGACACGGCTTCTGGGCCGTTTGTCGACCAGTTTATGTGTCGACATATTGCCCCCCATCCGACGTAGGCTCCTCTGACGTCGAACGAGACCATCTCACGTTCCGTTCGGAAAAGTGACGTTAACGTTATTCCTTCGTTCGGCGTGTGTTTGTAAACAAAACTGCATCTTTTTCGTCGTCGTGTTCCTACCTCGAATCATGCCACTGGAAAAGAAATGTTTTGTTCCCGGCTATAGTAGCACTTTAGGAACAAAAATACTTCTTAGGGTCCCAGTCGACATCAAAAGACGAAGGAGGTGGCATGCTGCTGTTGGACTGGAAGCGTCTTTAGTGGACAAAGCCAAACGCTTTTGTTGTGAAGATCAATTCCAAGTAAGTAATCCGTAATCCAGTGGTTCAGAAACATTTGCCAAGTGGTTCTTGATTTTAGATTTTTTACTGTCTGGTAAAACTGAAAGGTTGAAAACGCGACATTAGGATTCCTTCGAAACAACCTCTCGCCCACTTCACATAACTGCGGGAAAAGGTTGCAACGCGGTTCCTCCAAGCATGTTATCCAAGGGAAGGTAAGGTTGTCTCGTTGGACGTCAGAGGAACCTACGTCATCCAATCTGTGACGTAAACGACGCGAATACCTACCCCGAATAATCCTACTTACCCTGACTTTTTGGACGAGGTCGCCATCATTTTGGACACTACTCAGCGAGTACTTTTCATTAAAAGTTTATAAAAAGGTAAACAATTTTGATGGGCATCCCCCATTAATATGAACTCACCACAAAGTGTTGGCTTTGTATGGTTGAAATTTATGAGGCTGGTTCTGATTTTCCAACCCTCTAAACTTTCAAAGCTCCTGAGACCCCGTGATTTTCGCTAATAATTTCTTAAGAAAACCCCCTGAGCCGAGAATGTGGGCTAGTAAAGGTAACATAAATCTCAGCCCGAAGGGGAGAGAAAAAAAAAGGAAAGAAAAACTGGGACGGGTGATCTTGAGGGGGTGGAGTCTACCCCATAACTCTTTCAGTAATACGAAATAGCATACATATTTATGCTTTACGGCCCCTTGTTGTTTGCCCTGGGGGATAGCTTGGGTACAACACCGCGAATACGGGGTCAAGTAGAGAATCCAACGGATCTAGAGGTAGAGATGTCTTGGTCGTGGGTGTGTACGGACATGTAAGGTTGGATGTATGTACTTGATTGAGAGGTAGGTTCACTCTCTGGGGAACCAAATCGGTGAAGGTACCTTCGAACCTCGTGACTCTCCCCACGCCACCTCATTCAAGTTCTGCCTTGTACACAACGTAATTTTCTCAGTCTGTTTCTTCACATCTCCACGTAGATATTCAGTCTTTTTCTTCGATTCTTTTTGGTTTATAAACTTATAAATTATTTATACAAACTTAAATTATTTATAATAATTATAAACCAAAAGAATTATTCTTGGCCTCAAAACTTGACATTATCCGTTTCAAGAGGTCTAGATTCTAAAACCGTCCGGGCCGTTTTGGGCAGAAAGACTTTTTTTTTAATCTGAAATTTTGACAAAATACTTGGTTTACCATCTAGTTGTGCCCGCAAGGTTTTCAGGCCGATCGCTCAAACCCTCGGGGCGCTTTGGGGATAAAATGGGGCTATGGGAGGGATTTTTTTTGAAGGCTTTTGGCTATGGGGTCGAGTTAGGTGTCGTTTTCGAACTGTTTTTGGACGTAGAATCCATTTTTGGGGGTCCCGGAACGATCCGATTTCACTGTGGCGATCTATAGGGCTTTCATGGGGCTAAAAATGGGATTTTTGAAGGATCCCAGGAGGTTAAAAAATATCATTTTTCGAGTAAAAATGAAGAATTTTTGAAAAAACAAAAAATCCAAAATTTTTTTTATTGACAAAATTAAATTTTTGCTCAATTAACCTATATCAAAGAATAATAAACCCTAAAAATGTAAAATTTGCAGCGTTTTTATTTCAATAACAGTTATTAAATATTGATAGTTTCTATTCTGCCGTTCCTGATGTCGTTGACATTTTCACGTTTATAGCGAAAATGAAAAGCGACTCCTATTGATAAAACCTGACAAGCGAAGGATTGGTTCGTATGATAAATTTTCTCAAGCGTTGTAGGCTGCAGTTATGGCTTGATTAAAGCTTCGTCTATAGAGACGCATTTTATGCCGACATGAAAGTGCCCCTCGTATTTGCTAACTCGTCTGCAAGTTTTATCCTTCGTTGACCTCAATATCTCGGGATCCTGGCTACATGACCCAAATTGGAAATGTCGGTATAGGCATTCCGAAGACCTGCAACTGCACTACTAAAATTAAATTAATCTAATCACTTAGCTCTTGAAACTATAACAGGATGAACTTGATGAGGACAATAATTATAAAAATTGGCGACTTTTTTCATAATTTGGTTCAATTAGGAAATTATCATTGCTTAAAAAAACGAAGGTGAGGGAAAAAAATAATTATTTCAATCCGTGAAACACTTGGCTATACGTGGCTTCCGCAAGCTAAATCTATAAATATTCAGTAAACCATTTACATACTTATTAAAAATCTCAGCAACCGTAGCCTGCGTTCTTATCAATATTAATTTAGCCGGCAGTAGGGCGTCCCCCTTCCTCATCTCATCAAACTGCCAACTGGTGTTGGAAAATAAGCAGATTGACACTCCTTTTTTCAGTCGTATTACGTCTCAAGTTATTCCAATAACAACCGCTCTCAACCCTCTCAACCAATAATTGGTGTATAAGAGTACTTATACTCCTTCTTGTGTATAAGAGTATTTACTGTACCGTAGGGAGAGTGATTATGTTCATGTTTAATTCCTTCGATCCGAAAAAGACCAGGTCTTTCAAAACTTAACATGTCCACCTCTGGCTGAAAATGAGTTTTCGTCGAATTTCAGTCAAGATACATGAGCGTCACCATCCCCAAGAGCTGTTTCCATCAAAAGTTCATTTTTGCCATTGTCATAGCTACTCAAACAAGGGCTTTTCCTTCAAAATTGAACAAGTTCTCTGTGTGTTTTGGGAGTTCAGTTTTCAATCAAAAGTGAACATGTCCTCGAACTTTCACAGAACGCTGGTAATCTTCTTTTTTTTTCAAAACTGCACAAGTCGATGTGAGAAAGCTCGTCATTTCTTCTCTGTTACTAATTTCCCTTGAGGGATGGGCAGCACTTACTTGTGGTATGATGAAGATTAGTTTGAACCTCATCACTGTTTGTATATCTTTGACCTTTCGGACTTTAGTGCAGGTTGGTTGTGAGGTGGCTGAACATTTTATTTTTAATCTATTTCAGAGTTCGTGCGCGATGGACGAGCCAATATCGAATATATATAACAGTCAATGTCGCCAACTCCACCATTTTTTTTTGTAATTTGATTTTTTTTCACTGTTCATTATTTGGAAAAAAGTTAAAAATTTAATTTAATAATAATTTGGGGAAGGGAGGAGTTATTAAATTAAATTCACACTGAAATTGAATTCTAATTATGAATTTATTTAAGTTATTACAAGAAATCAGAAGGGGAAGGCCGAAAAATTTATTGGGCCTCAGGTGGGACTCGAACCCACAACCTTCGCATTACTAGTGCGATGCTCTACCAATTACGCTACTGAGACCAGCAGTCATGATAGAACATCGGAGATTGAAGGCTCAACCGTCCCCCCGCCCACAACGCTTGATTCGGCCTTCTCATATTGTTGCTTATTTTCCCCTTCTGAACCCTGATCTGATATGAAGCCAGTAGACATCCTACTTTTGTCCCTCTTCCTAGGGGTCCCTTAATTCCCCAGGAGGAGTAGTTTCATTAGGTAATGACTTGAGGGAATTTTGAACTGCTTCCCTCATACAGTGTTTTATTTGGGGAAGGGAGGAGTTATTAAATTAAATTCACACTGAAATTGAATTCTAATTATGAATTTATTTAAGTTATTACAAGAAATCAGAAGGGGAAGGCCGAAAAATTTTTATTGGGCCTCAGGTGGGACTCGAACCCACAACCTTCGCATTACTAGTGCGATGCTCTACCAATTACGCTACTGAGACCAGCAGTCATGATAGAACATCGGAGAATTATAGATTCTTTAGTAAACAAGAAACCTAGGTGACCTAGTTGACATGGTGAATTTTGCATTTATACAGAAGGTAAATTTGAATTTAAGAAAGGTTTAACTTGATTGAATTTACGAATTTATTTGAAGTTACCGTTGAATTTTGAAAAGTTAAATTTATATAAGAGTTAATTGAAATTTTTTTACGAGGTTCATCCATAAAGTAAGTTTACAACATTTAAAAAAAAAAAACGAAAAATGCTTGTGTTCCAATGAAATTCACAGAATACTTCACAAATATAATAAACTATTTTTCCACGTAGTTCCCGTGGAGTCGACACATTTCTGTAGCCTGGGCACCAGTTTTTTGTGGCCAGTGTCATAGACCTCTTTCGCCACCTGTTTTAACCACTTCTGAACAGCTTCCTGGACCTCTTCATCGTCTGCAAATCTTTTTCCACCCAAAAACCCCTTCAATTTATTGAACAGATGGAATTCAGGTTGTGCCAAGTCGGGTGAATAGGGAGGGTGGTTGATAATGTTCAATCCAAACGAAGTCAAAAGTTCTTGGGGTGACTCGAGCAGTGTGGGGCCTGGCGTTGTCGTGGAGGAGGCAGATCCCATTGGTTAGCATACCCTTCTACGGTTCGGAATCGCCCTTTTGAGTTGTTTTAAGGGTATTGCAGTAAGCGACGGCATTAATAGTCGTCCCTTTCGGCATAAATTCGACCAAAAGGACACCCTTCCGATCCCAAAACACGGATGACCGCTTGGATCTCACATGGGCGAGTGGTGGCGGGAACTGGCGTCGACCTCTCCATTTAAAAAACTCACTGTGACTGAACAAAACGGTCTACAGAAACGCGCTACGAAGCAAACTGGCCGCTATGACCCCGCCTTCAAGCCAGGTGCACAAACTTGTAAACTTACTTTCTGGATTACCCTCGTAGCAGTTTACTACAGTAGTAAACCGCTGCCGTTTTTTTTTGAAAGGGGCTATGTGACGTTTTTGGCCATTTTCACTTTTTATCATTTTCTGAGTCTTCATACATGGTTACATCGATTGCCATTGAAAGGAGTCTCGTAACATTGACCCTTCCTAGAGAAAACCCGGGTTGAAATTTCCGATGTCCTTTGAAAGGGGCTATGTGCGCCACATAACCCCTTTCAAATGACAACTTGCTGCCTCTCTATGTCGTCACCGTGGAATTTCAGGGTTGTGGAGACGCTACAATTTAGCCTGAAATTTATTTAATAAAATTGAAAGACTCTTAAAAGTGAGTATGGATGAGGCAACCCAGGAATCAACAGTTGAAGCAACTTCTGTAGTAACTTTGATGGATTCCCCAGGGGGTCGAGTAAGATGTCGTTTTTGCAGCATTTTTTGGGTATAAACGGTTCAGAGGGATTCTAGACCAGTCCGACCACCCTTGGATGCCGGGTAAGGCTTTTATTGAGCTACAACTGGTGCGGGTTTTGACAGGTTTGGGCCAGGAGCTCGAGTGAGGTGTCGTTTTCGGGAGTAGATTCGATTTGTGGGGGTCCAGACCTGTCCGAGGCTTTTAGAGGGATTCAGGGGTGGAGGGGGCGAGGGTTTGAAGGATTTTACCTTGTTGTTAAATTCATTTAACGCTCATGAGCGACTGATGAAGGGCTTGTACAGGAAATCGGTTTATGAAGTTTTTCATATTTCCCGATTTTCCATTAACAAAAAGTTCTTATCATTAGGTATACCTTTCATAAGTATCGGAAAAGGAGTTTATTAAACGAAATACTTTCAATCGATAAATAAAGCTGTTTGTGGGAATTATTTCAATCCTGAAAAATTGATTTTTTTTTAAAGGGGCTATGTAACCGATTTTCAAATTGCAATTTGATACACTTCCCCACTCAAAAAAAATCTGAAAATTTGTGTAAAAATGTGTAATAGCTAGCTGTATAGGAATACAAACTAAAATTGGAGATTTTGACAGTAATGATAGAATTAGACAGTTTTTTGCATTTTCCCGGAGTTTTTGAATCGGCCAAAAACGTCACATAGCCCCTTTAAAAAAAAAACGGGTTCTACTATACTACTAATAGCAGGTAAATTTGAACATGAGGTTGGGTGTAAATGAAATATCTCAATCAGCTTACCAGAGTGACTTGAGATAGTTGAACCTTCTGGTATGAACAATTGGTTAGAAGTCTGAGAGTTTTATACCAGAGTGTCTTTCTTGTTCCTATACCTTCAGTATAATATAATTTAATGGTTTTCTCTGATGCTAATGACAAATGTTTTTCTTGTCAGGGCTGTAGATGAGCTTAGTTGCTCGAAACCGGTCCCCAGGCTACAATTGTTTAGTGAAATAAACATTTAGCATTCAAACCAGCAAAGGAGTCGCTCTCTCCCTAACCACCTCACATGTCTGTTTGCAACAAAAGTCAACATGTTCAAAACACTTTACCTTTTAACTTCGTGTTAGGTGTTGGAAAAGTAGGGTTCGAGGGTTAGAAATAGAGCGACGGGAGGGAGACTGTAGTGCGAATAATTTGCTTATTGAAGTTGAGGGGAAGCCGTGGCACGTTTTTGCTCTCCTGTAAAATTCTGTGTGTGCATTTACGCCAACTGTGAAGGTCATCTATGCTATTATTTGGGGGTTTATCACAGCTTGTAGACGTACTAAAGTCAACTTGTACCTACACCCATTAAAGAGAGAAATTAGTGTAGCCTGCTAATGTTCAGCAAATAAAACGTTCACTAATTTAAAGACAGTAATATATTTGCATCACGAATGGCTCATCGAATAGGCGATCGATTGACAAAAAAACCCTCTGCAAAGCTGCTTTGATCTTTCTCCTTCTTATTAGTTCCACAACCCTGCATTCAGCATACATTTCCGTAAGTAATATATACAATACCTCTTGCAAGATCATGTAATCCAACTAATCTTGAGAGGTTCCGACCTCCGGGGATGTTCCCACGTAGTTCAGTGATGGATTACGTGTTTGGTCTGACTTGACGGTAGCGTGGCTCATACCAAGCATCTCCTTGGAGAATTCCACATGAACAGAGTTAGGAAAGGGGTCCAAGGCCCTTGTAATATTACGTGTTCTCTCCCATGAATGTATTTCCTCTTTGATGCCAAAAGTTGGGTATTTTCTTGGTAGGTGAAATACGATGTTATTTGTCTAATTGAGCTCAATTGGTAATGCAGCATTGTTTTGTTTCAGGTATGGTTTCAACTTCGAGACGGTTACATTTTCAGAATGTACGTTAATAGTGCTTAGGTAAGAATGTAAGAAATTTTTTTTATTTTACTATTTTACGTAAATTTCCGGCTTTATCTTCAATCGAACCGATTATTCAACATCTCAATTTATTTGACGTTAAAGTGTGATTGGATTTCGAAGAAGTATTGTTCTGCCTACGAGTTCAGGCTTCATAAAATCTCTATGCCACCTCTAGTGGGTGTCTATATCATATTTCCCGCTGATCCAGATCTCCCGTTGGCAGGTTCTTCATAGAAGGTATTGGCACAGCGGGGTACCCCGTCGTTATTTATTATAACTACTAGCCCGTGCCGCGGGTGGTAGCCCCCCTCCTCGCCGCCGGTGGTGCCCCCGATTTCTCACCGAAGTAGAGAGCTTTTTGCTGAGTTCAGCAGTAGGTATATCCCACCGAGAGGAGGATGTGGGTTGGGAGAGTGGTTTAGAGGAGACCGAGGTCTTCTCAGGTTTTCCTGCCTACAACAATAAACCCCGGAGGACCCCCGGCCCAATTCCTATTGCCTCAATTATACGAAACTTCGGGCATTTGCTACCCCTTCCACTTTCTCACCCCTTTGGGCCTGTTCTCAACCCTTCTAATGTGACCAAATCGCTTAGTATCGTGAGGATATATCCTACGGGCATGTACCGGATTCTCTAAATAGCTCTCCCCCAATCACAATTACCTTTCTAATTGATTTAATTCTGTTCTAATGGAGCTGCAGTCCGAGGAGGAGAGTGACACGATTTTGGTCATCTTTATTCTAGGGCACTTCTTGTGGTCGGAAAAATCTGAAATTGGTCTTGAAAAATCCAGTTTGGCGAGCATAGTGCGAGAAAAGTCTGAAACCACCAAAAAGTAGCTCTATGTGGCGTATCTTAGTTCCTAAAGTTAGCCCAAGCAAATAGTACTTTGGACCAAACACTAAATATGCTATTTGATTTTATTGTCTTAAATGGTCCATTGGGGTCCTTATAAGAGTAATCCGTGGTTTCCCACCAAAATATATGATGGGAGAACTGTGGGCAGCCCAAAAACCACGAAATTTTCGGACTTTTTTCGGTTTTTTTGATATATCTCAGAAACGAATAATCCTATCGATGTTTTTACCGTATACTGTTTTAAAGAGCATTAAATTCTCTACAGTTTTCACTACCTAGAGTTTTTTCTAACTCTGATAGCAAACGAGCTAGAGCTCATCAAAAATTGACAATTTTCTCCAACTTCTGGAAAAATCACAAAATTTAGCTATTATCTCCTTTTTGCTTCTTTCTAACTCGTCCAAAGTGTTATTAGAACGTAGTAGACGTGCTTGCATGATGCTCAGAGTCAATGACGATCAATAATTAGGAGAAAAATTCTGTTAATTTGTAATTTGTGAGAACCAAGAGCTATTTTCGTAATATTGATAATATAATATTTCTTTTCCCCTTCGTTCGGGTCGTTGATAATTTTTTCTTCCACCGTTTAATATGGATCTTATTACCTGCCCCACTTGCAATTATGCGTTGGGATCAGAAGAGTCCGCGAATCCTGTCACATGTTCCAAATGTCATCTTTGTTACCTACCATGCAGCATGTGCCAATATGACATAATGTGTATAATATTTCATATTATGAAAACTGGAAAAAGCGTAACAGTGACAGTAAAGCATCGTGGAAATGCGGCTCTTGCAAAGGCCTATCCGCAACCCCACCACCATCCATGAGCACTTGGCCCCAGGAAGCTATCCAATTGCTGTCAGCTCTAACTCAGCACTTGGCCCAGCTGTCAGCAACCCTGAGCCAAAACCCCACCTATCAACCCTATGTTGTTGTATCAGCTACCAGACATTCTGGCCAAACAGGTAGCTGAAATTCGACCCTTTTATGCTGATAACGTGCACTCGATATACACGTTTCTAATCAGCATGTATAAATTGAATGCAGTTGCAGCCCCCCTTTTCCCTAATATTCTAAGGCATTTGTCCCTTGACCCACGGTTCCACTATGTCGCTTCATATTTGGAAACTGTGGATGGCCCTAGGTGCTGGTGCTTGGTTGCAGCATTGAAGAAAGACGTCCGTACCGTGTCAGTGACAGTGAAACACCTACATAGGCAACAGTGCGAATCTGAATCTTTCCGTTCTTATGTTGAATCCATGGTGCTGGCAAATAAGGAATTGCAACAGTACGCAGATGCGGAGTTGATTGATACAATCTTGCTCCGCATAAATAGCTCAACCCAAAGGGATTTTGGCTTCGCACCCAAGCCCACCACGTTGCAGCAACTGATGGCTTTGGTTGAGACGACTGACCTGAGGGCTCAAGTACGCCGACTTCAATCGCCTTCCAATGCACCATGCATTCAACCTGCCACGGGGCACAACACCAAATAGCAGCATGGTGAACAGCCCTGCCCACTCATGTCCCTTTTGGACCAAAAGTTTTGGTGCAACCACCCAACTTAAAACAAACAGGCAGACATCAGGACTGTCACCTACTCCCTCCCCTTCACCAGCCATTGTAGCATCCCTTTTCACCAACACATTTACTCCACCCCTACTCCAGGCTACCCTGGGCTCAACACCTGTAGAAGTGCTGTTGGACACAGGCGCCTCAGTTTCTGTGGTGAACCACTCATATTTTGAGACAGTCCTCCGCTCCAAAATGGTCCAGAGCAGGCCATGCCCCCCACTGGCCCTCACTGTTGGGAATGGTGGACACGTGACAGCTAGGTCTGTTGTCACCCTTCCCATAACCATTGCTTCCCACACTTGGGCTCATACCTTTTATCTCCTCCCAAAGATTACCCACCAGGTACTGTTAGGCCTTGACTTCATCCAGAAGACAGGTCTTCGATATGATACTGTTTCATGGACAGTATCCTTCCCACCATACCACGTCCCCATCCCCCTTATGGTTGCAACCCCTGCAAGCACTTGTCAAGAGGATACTTCCTCTAGGCGAATGGTGAAGCTGCCAATACCTCCCAGTTGCCGCACCAGGCCAGGACGGTTTCCCCATGCCATGACGGACCCCAAAACCTGTCCCCGCCAGCTTTTCTGCCGGGAGGGGGATTGTGATGTCACCATGGAATAGCGTCCCTTCCTTCCCCTCTACCTCGAAGAGAGACAGGCGGGTGAATCTGATAAGAGGCACTCTCCTGTGGACCCTCGACGAGACGACCCCCTTATTGACCATATAGCAGTGAGTTAAATACATTACCCTATTTATTCCCGCTAAATCGTCTATTTATTCTCCCGTAATAATCCTCAGGATTATCACAGACCCTTACTTCCAAATTACACTCCTGTTCTCTTCCTCCGCCGTAGCAGGGTCCTCCGCTGCTCCGGGACTGTCAAGGTCAACCACTTCTAACTGACCTGGCTCCACATCTCTTAATTAATAAAACTTATCTTTTATTTTAATTACAACATCGTCATTGACTCTGAGCATCATACAAGCACGTCTACTACGTTCTAATAACACTTTGGACGAGTTAGAAAGAAGCAAAAAGGAGATAATAGCTAGATTTTGTGATTTTTCCAGAAGTTGGAGAAAATTGTCAATTTTTGATGAGCTCTGGCTCGTTTGCTATCAGAGTTAGAAAAAACTCTAGGTAGTGAAAACTGTAGAGAATTTAATGCTCTTTAAAACAGTATACGGTAAAAACATCGATAGGATTATTCGTTTCTGAGATATATCAAAAAAACCGAAAAAAGTTCGAAAATTTCGTGGTTTTTGGGCTGCCCACAGTTCTCCCATCAAATATTTTGGTGGGAAACCACAGATTACTCTTATTAGGACCCCAATGGACCATTTAAGACAATAAAATCAAATAGCATATTTAGTGTTTGGTCGGGGCCGATTTTAGTGACAATTTGCTTGGGCTAAGTGGAAAAAACGGAAAATTAAAATTTTTCTAAAAAATTTGAAAAAAAAAAACGAAAATTTGGCGAGAAGATGACGAGAAAAATATGAAACCACCAAAAAGTTGCTCTACTTGACGCATCTAAGCTCCGAAAGTCAGGGTTTGGAGGATGATGAGGATGCTGTGGGACATGTCTTGCAAGGGTTGTTGTTCGAAGGCTACGCGGCTAAACCCCCCCCACACACACAAAAATCTGTATTTTTTGAGAAAAAAACTGTACAATATGGCGGGATACGGTCGGGGGTTGGCTGGCGTAGCCAGCAGGGGATGGCCCCCTAGTTTCTGAGGTAGCCCGACAGGTAAATTTACGAACACGTAAATTAAGGTCATTCTGTAAGGTCTAGGAACGCGCCTCTGTCTTTCTAGGTATTTGAATTGCCGATAAAAAGAAAAAAAAAAAAAAAAAAAAAAAAAAAAAAAAAAACATTAATCGCCACTGAATCAACCAACAGAAATCCCTAATTAGTTTCTTTTTCTCGGAGGCTTTTTATGGCATATAGGAGAACCTGAAACGGAACCTAATACAATTTAATATTTAGGAATATTAACTTAAAAGCGATCTCATGAGTCCCATCTACCGCTCGATGTGTGTATTCAGACCCCATTATCCTTTGCCGTCTTCCAAACTCTCCGGCCAACACTGCCAAGTTTTCAGTCGAACTACTTGGTATTATTGTTCCCTCGCGGTGGCAAGAAGCCGCTAATGCATTCAGCGAAGAAGCCGAAGTTACCCATTAAATCACACGGACGGTGACGGCGGTTTGAAAGAAGGGATGGGCGGGGGTCTATCTCTCGCGGGAAAGTTATAAACGCATGACCGGGAGCTAAATACCTCGCATGAGGGTTTAGTAGATTACGTACCCATTTGAGCTTGATATGAGTTTGAGAAGGTGCGTGGAATGTTGGAACTACCTACCTGAATAGCTTAGCTAGCCTAGTTACTATCCCAAGAGCGAAAATGTTACGTTAAAATAATAATCGGTCATTTTAATAATAACAATTGCCGATTTTTAGAGGCACCACGAAATAAAATTTGCAGTATGTTGTTGCTGGCTCGCGGGAAAAAATCCCCGGAAAAAAATGCCCGAAGTAACCGCCCCGGAAAAAATTCCCCGAAAAAAAAAATTCCCGGAAATAAAATCCCATAATTGGCCACAGTCCTAGGAAAAAAAATCCCCGAGAGAAGAAATTGCCGAAACGGGAAAAAAATCCCCGAGTTGTGCGTTAGTCGGTAGTTAGTTGATTGATGGACGTTCGCTGTTTGCCTTATCACCAGAGCCCTTCACAGTATGGGACTTATTTTTGCGAAATAGGGCCCTGAAAAATATGGCAATATGGCACTTATTTTGGCCCAAAGTTTGAATAAGTGCTATAGGTATTTAATATAGCACTTATTCTGCTCGATATGGCACTTATTTTTACAGACCCCCCCCCCGGCCACTCATGCTATTCTGCAATTTTCTGCAGTTCTGGAATTTTTGTTGGCAGAATATGGCATGTTTGTATGGCTCCATGGCAATATGGCATTTGAAGGGCTCTGCTTATCACAGAGGGGCAGAGGATCATGTTGTCATCAAAAAGGTTCACCGTGTGAAGTTATGTTATTATGTAGACGCTTGAGCGTCGCCTTCTTCATCATCGTTTGGGTTCACTGTCATCATTCAATTATTTGTTTTTTTTACTGTTTTTTTTTTTTTTTCATATTGACTAGGGGATTTTTTTTCCGCTTGGTCGGGGATTTTTTTCCCGAGTACCTAGTTTTCAAGCTCGGGGATGGTTTGCCTGGAGATTTTTTTTCCGGCAACCTCGGGGATCTTTTTTCCGGGGGGTCACTTCGGGGATTTTTTTTCTACGACCGTTGTTGCTGTATGAAGTTTCTTTTGTACCTAGTATGAAGATTCTTTTTTTACCGCAATTAATTTATGCGCTGCGTTCGTTTGAAGTCCGTATATTATACGGAGTTCGTTAGAAATAATATGTGGATGTGAAAAGAAGGCATCGCCAAAATTAATTGCGCTAAAAAGAATCTTTATTGTTTACAAAATGTTCACAGAGATATGTAATTTCAATTCATGTAAAAAAGATGCAAAAAAAGTTTTTTGAAAATCTCGCTCATAATAATATCGCTGGCCCGCAAGAAAAGTGACACAACTCGAAAAAGTTCAATTTTCGTTTTATTTCACAATTGAAGACCACAGGGGAAGAATGATGCATTTCCAAAAAAGCTGATTTCGAGGAAAAGCAATATTCAAGTTCAAAACGTACCTGAAGGCAAAACCTAAGGGTTCGACAAAATTAAGAAAATAAAAATATGAGCAAATGATACAAGCTATTTTTAATACTTGTACAAAATTTCAACTAAAAATTCCCAGTTGTACAACGAAAAAAAAAAAAAAAAAATGTGAAAGACGGACCGGACCAACCATTTTCCCCTACAACTTGTCACCAACGAGCACCGTCGTCGCTGAAATTGCCATCTTCGCCCTCCTCGTGATGCTCTTCAGTTTTGGTTGATGCAGGAGAATCGAGTTTATCATTACAATGATGGCCGTCTGCCATAAACAGTTGAGCCCTTAGTTGGAAATTTGATTTTTCATAACAAAAAAATGAATAGGGGGTCCATATTACCACCTTCTCTTCAGCAGGAAAAAAAACATGGCCTCACAGTCAGCATTGCGGGGTCCATATTATAATCATCGAAGGAGCCATATTATCAAAAACGACCTTCTCAAAAACTGTGTTTTTTAACCTGCAGGTAAACGATATTCAGGATACAAAAAAACGGATTATCACAGCCTGAAACATGCTTGTGAAGAGGGGGAGCATCGATAGTTGCTCGAATTGAAGTTTAAATTAGCAAAAACGTAAGTTTTAATCAACTCGTTCAATATTTGATGGAGGAGGAAAAAAACATGGCGTCATAGTAATCTTGTTGATGGAAAACTGAGCGTCCCCGCTTGCCCCTGTCTCTCCCCCACTCATAAGATGCGGTAAAAGCCACTTCTCCACTCTCACCCCCTCCCTGGCCTAAGAAAGCGCGGGGGACCATAATATGAGGCCCATTATATATATATATATATATATATATATAATGTGAGGGGTCCATATTCCCACCTTCTCCTCTACACATAACAGTCGATGTTTCTGATCACGATCTCTTCCTCTATTTCTTGAAATATTGAATAGAAGAGGGACCAAATTTGCTTTCAAATCAGTGGTAGGTATTCACTCGTTGGCTCTTTGGTTGCTTCAAAGAAACCTACTTACACCCCACTTCCTCAGTTGACATCAAAGTCGATCACCGAACCCTTGAGATCATCATCGGCTGACCACGTTCAACGGAGGGTCGGGCTAGAGAACCCTTGGTGAAATAAGAATTTCCTGCTCAGATCTGAGGGTGAAGGGTGCTTATTCAGACGGCGATTTCACTGAGGAAAGGATTCGCGGATTTCATGCCCCACGTATCAGCGAGGAGCGAGTGATTGAATAAAAATCACTTTGACGGAACGGTGTGACATCGAAAACATCCACCAGAAGATCAAACTCTGGAAATAACCGAATAATATCAAGACGAAATTTGCATTTTCGAGGAATCGGGAAGTTTTTGATAAGATGTTTCTGGGAATAACTGGGATAATATTCAGGTGAAATGTACATTTTCGAGGAGTTGGAAAGTTTTCTATTCAGCTCAAGAGAACTTCGCATTTCGAAGAGAACTTTGGTTTGGTTCCTAATGAATTACGAATTACTCACCTTTTACACGGGTATGTAATAAGAGCAAAATATCAATAGTTACTATTCCAGGTATAGCTTCTTCTCACATTTCGAGGCCGATTTCATTAAAATAAGTTTAATATTAAGAGAATGAATTCGGGAACGAGAAATTCTGCAAATTTTCTGAATTTACTCGCTTAATATTTAACCGATTTTGATGAAATCCCCCAAATGCACTGGGGATAACTGGGATAATATTCAGGTGCAATGCACAAAAGCAGTACCTCCAATATTAGACGTTTTCCACATTACAACATTAGGTATGTTCCTTCCGCGAATTCGGCGCAGTCGCTCTGCGCAGGGTGTAAGATACACCTGCACGTTCCATCCACTCGGGTGCAAAACTTCTTCGTCGCTTTTCCAAGCGGGTATAAAAAGAATCGGCTGCGTAAACAAACCGACCTATATTATAACAAACAACTTCTTCCACGTTGCTGAGGATGACCCGAATCCCCTTTTTGCGCCTGCGCACGGCGTTCCTCTGATTCAATCGTCATACAATTTATGTGGGATCTCAAGTGGCCGAACCCGCACCTGAAAATTTGAACCAAATCGGAACAGAATTGTAAAATTTATCGCTGTAACAAGAAAGTACGGACAGACAGGCACGGAAACAAATTTGCTCAGGAGGCTCTGAAACGCAAAATGCAATTGGACATTTTTATTTTGGAGGATCTCGAAAGTGAAAAAATGCTTCCGCTACCTTCGGTAGTCTTGGAAGCAAAAAAAAAAAAGAATTTAAAATTAAAAAATTAAAAAAATAATAAAAAAATGTCAGAACTATATTCAGACAGAAAATGTAAAACTCCATGACTATAATGTAGGCATAATACCGAAAACCCGTACTTAGGAATTACCAGGTCCATCGCTACATACGTTCATTCTATTGAGGAGACGAGTCTACCAATCTTCGAATCTTGGGTTCGCTCATGATGCCATTCGAGCGCGAGGTAGGAACCTGAGTTATTGGCCGACTCTAACAACCCGTAAACGGAACAGTAAAATGTTGTGTTAGGGAGAAATATGACTCCTCTGCACTTTCTGCAAACAACCACTTCGCTGTAGTAGAATATTTAGTGTGCGCTGAGGTTATGTAGTTTTAAGTCTTTGTCTCATGACGATTTTCCTTCAGACAATCTCCGCCAACACATATTGCAACAGTTTAGGATTAATCCAATAGTAATATTAAATTTGAGCTCATACGTGGTGACTGAAAAAAAAAAAAAAAAAAAAAAGCTGCGAATTTTATACAAGGGTTTATTATTCTCTGATATCAGTGTGGTGTTTGCCGACGGTGCAGAGGTCTAATCCATATTGATAGAGCTTACTTGTGCAAAAATTAATTCAGTGTCAAGAAAAAAATTTTTGAAATGTTTTTGAAATTTCTAATTTTTTATGTTTTTTGCAAAAACTTTCTTTTTTCTCGGAAAACACAACTAAAATAACAAATTTGTCGTCTTAAACAAAAAATTTTATGCGTATTTGACCTCCCGGATCCTTCAAAAATCCCATTTGTAGCCTCATGAAAGCCCTTTAGACCCCCACAGTGAAATCGGATGGTTCCGGGACCCCAAAAAATGGATTCTACGTCCAAAAATACTCCGAAAACGACTCCTAACTCGATCCCATAGCCAAAAGCTTCAAACAACCCCTCCCGTAGCCCCATTTTAGCCCCATGGCGCCCCACGGGTTGAGGCGATCGGGCTGAAAACCATGCAGCCACAACTAGATGGTAAACCAAGTATTTTGTCAAAATTTCAGATTAAAAAAAAATTTCTACTGTCCAAAACAGCTTGAATGGCGGAAGGACATTTCGGTTTTGGAATCTAAACCTCTTGAAATAGATAATGTCAAATTTTGAGGCCGATCGGAGTCGTCGACCCCCGTCGCGATTACATAGGTGTAATATTCCAAGAATAATAAACCAAAATCGCTAAGGTTGAGGGATATCCGCCTTAAGATTTGACTAACACTTCAAATGGTGGAAGTGTTGAAATAAAAGGAAGAGTGAGAAATGGAGTAGACATGGAAGACAAAGTGAGAGGGCGATTGTGAAGGGGTGTTAAAAAAGAGGACGGGGCCTTGGGATAGTGGTCATGTGGTGCCGAGGAAGGAAGAGAGAAGTTCAACTCCACCCACCTCGACATCCCTTCCCGCTTTCCCGCTCTTTTCCGTCTCCTTCCACGCTATGTAATATTCAGCAGTGAAGGAGGGGGGGAAGCTCCTTGTATGCATGGTCTCCCAAACAGCCTAGCTCAGGCAATTTAGACACTCTCCTAACGTTTAAATGGGAGGCGCTCTCAACGAGATTACAAAGTACTCGTTTACTGTACCCCCGGGTGAGAGGAAGAGAGAAACATTCTGAACGAGAGCGAGCCAGAGGAAATGGGCGGGGGAGGGTGCCCTCTCTGCCATGAGCCAACCACTTCAACCCCTTCAGCGCAAGTGGAGACGAGAGCGAGTATTTAATCCGCGGGCACCAACCCAACAATCTCCTGTAATCGTCTTGGTTACATTTTCTACCTCATCTCCTCCGTCATTAGGTACTTCTAAACTGCGAGAAAATGAATACGTGTACGAGTACAATGTGCCCAAATAATGTGACCACACGTTCAAGGAAGTCGAATGAGAACATGATGTCAAAGATGATAATATCATGTAAAAAAAAAAAAAGACGCAAATTTTACACTAGGGTTTATAATTCTTTGATATACTTACCTAGGTTACTTGTGAAATGTTTAATTCTGTGCCAATAAAAAAATTTTTTGAATTTTTTTTTTTTTCAAAAAAAATTTTTGTTTTTACTTGAAAAATATTTGACCTCCTAGGATCCTTGAAAAATCCCATTTGTAGCCCCTTGAAAGCCTTATAGATCTCAACTGTGAAATCGGATCTTTCCGGGACCCCAAAAATGGATTCTACGTCCAAAAATCTTCGAAAACGACACCTAACTCGATCCCATAGCCAAAAGCCTTTAAAAAAAAACCTCCCGTAGCCCCATTTTAGCCCCATAGCGCCCCACGGGTTTGGCCGATCGGGCTGAAAACCTTGCGGGCACAACTAGATGGTAAACCGAATATTTTGTCGAAATTTCAGATTTTTGAAAAAATTTCTACTGCCCAAAACGGCCCGGACGGTAGACGGCGTGTAGAGAAATCACATGAATCTCCAAGATTTATAGTAAATTCACGCAATATAACATTTATTTGTTGCAAGTTTACTAGCCTAGGTTTATTACGTTCTTTTCAATCTTTTAGTTAGTGACATTCGAATCTAAGTTTGGATTCCGGATCCCTTTCAGTGACCATGAAGGTCCAATTTTATTCATTTTATTCCTGAATCCTTTATGGATCCGCTGTCCAGTAGACCTCCACCACCCCTTATAGTCTACCCCTTTACCTCACGGTTTTATAAACCAGTTATGGTTTCTTTCACCACGTATCCGCGGCCTTTCATCGACATTTGGATCACAAAACCATTTGTTTTGTGATATCAATTTAGCACATACCTTTTAACTGTATCCGCGGCCTTCCATCGACATTTGGATCACAAAACCATTTGTTTTGTGATATCAATTTAGCACATACCTTTTAACTCTTGCGAGGCCGCATCGTCTCCCAGTGTCACTCCGATCACCCCCTTTTGATATCAATTTAGCACATACTCTTTTTAACTCTTGCGAGGCTGCATCGTCTCCCTGCGTCACTCCGATCACGACACCAAACTACTCCTCAGTCAGTCTTACAGTAACTGACGCAACTTCTCCCGAAAAGCCGAGTCGCCTTCTTTGTTGTTAGTTCACCAACTACCACCAGATCGCTCCCAACAACTAGTTTCTTTTCCCGCCTTTTCGGATTGCCTTTTGGCAACACTCCCCAAGGCGAAGCTTTACAATAATTTTGACTGGGTTAGCTAAGAGTGTTTAGATATGTTTTGTTTTGTTTATTTTGTCGTATTTTGTTACAGGTATATTTGTTTATGATATTTTGTGGGGAACCTAAGGAAAAAACCTGCAGTTCCCCACAAAAAACCTCGGTTTGTAGTTGCTCGGACTAAACGAGTAGGGGATGTGTGCAGGTAAATGAGAAACAAAATTCAGATGAAAACAATCAAACGAAATTCACTTCAAAAACCCATTGTTCACCCAAAACCACTACCACTCTACCAGCTGCTAACCGAAACAATCCCCCTTGCCCTCAACGAAAGGCGGCTGATGCTGCCAATACAAAAACCAAGAGATGGACACGATTGCTGTTGGTAAGAGCAGCCAAATCTAAAAGTTCACTCAGCTGAATGATCAAATGGAAAACTTCCACCCTGAGTTCCATTGTTGGTACCTAGTCCAAAAGGTGGTTCTCTCGTTGTGGTGAAAAAAGCAGTCTTGTACTTCTTGTTGCAGATTTCCTGGTTGCCAGTTTGTTTTTTCGTTTCGTTTGTTGTGGTTCTTTGTTAATATTAGTTTGCTTTCGCTGTTCGTTCTGATTGGATTCGTGTTTTGTGCGATGATAGTCTCTTTGATTAAATAACGGACTAGTTTTCGATGACTCCTTGATTTTCTGGAATGTAACATGCGACCAAAGCAAAAGCCAACTGAAATAAAACACCCAGCCATGTTTGGTAGAGTAAATGAGTTGAAAGCACCTTAGGGTGAAATGTGTAAAGGTATGCATCGTTTCCAATTCTAAACACTCTTAGCTAACCCAGTCAAAATTATTGTAAAGCTTCGCCTTGGGGAGTGTTGCCAAAAGGCAATCCGAAAAGGCGGGAAAAGAAACTAGTTGTTGGGAGCGATCTGGTGGTAGTTGGTGAACTAACAACAAAGAAGGCGACTCGGCTTTTCGGGAGAAGTTGCGTCAGTTACTGTAAGACTGACTGAGGAGTAGTTTGGTGTCGTGATCGGAGTGACGCAGGGAGACGATGCAGCCTCGCAAGAGTTAAAAAGAGTATGTGCTAAATTGATATCAAAAGGGGGTGATCGGAGTGACACTGGGAGACGATGCGGCCTCGCAAGAGTTAAAAGGTATGTGCTAAATTGATATCACTTTAGCACATACTCTTTTTAACTCTTGCGAGGCTGCATCGTCTCCCTGCGTCACTCCGATCACGACACCAAACTACTCCTCAGTCAGTCTTACAGTAACTGACGCAACTTCTCCCGAAAAGCCGAGTCGCCTTCTTTGTTGTTAGTTCACCAACTACCACCAGATCGCTCCCAACAACTAGTTTCTTTTCCCGCCTTTTCGGATTGCCTTTTGGCAACACTCCCCAAGGCGAAGCTTTACAATAATTTTGACTGGGTTAGCTAAGAGTGTTTAGATATGTTTTGTTTTGTTTATTTTGTCGTATTTTGTTACAGGTATATTTGTTTATGATATTTTGCTGTCCCTACTAAAAGGAACATTCACAACTTATGAGGTTAGCTTAAACTGTGCTGCATTGCCAGACACAACCACAACCCTTTTGACGCAACAAAGCAATCATACCCCGAATTTGCTCAACATTTATGGTCCTTACTGCCATGAATGTAAATAGGCAGCACCTCCTCATTAAATTTTGGGTTGTTTCATCATGACGAACTGTTTGAGGGCCAAGGTAATCCAAACCATGAATGCATTTAAAGGGCATGACAGGCCCTCCTTCATAGTTCACACTTCTAGATTGCTTAGGCAGTTTTCTGGCATTTGAGGAAGTTTGACAGGTCCTCCTTTTTCGTTCGCATTTATGGATTACCTTGGCCACCTCCCCCCCGGCCCAGAGGAACCCGAGCAAGACCGCGTGGGGAACACTAATGAACAAAACGGAGATACATTGCCAAATCTGTAAACTATCCTGCAACTCACAGCCAATGGTAGGCATGCTTTCAGAAACCAGGACAGAGCGTGTAACTGTGTCAGCCACGTCCGACGCACCAGCTGGCTTACCAGCAGGGCTACCCCGCCGGAGGATTTAGGACTTGTTATTGTTATTTATTTATGTTTCTGTTTATTTTATGTATTTATTTATTTATTTATTATTATTATATATTTTTTATTTTTTTATTTTTTTATTATTATTATTATTATTATTTTTTTATTTTTATTTTTATTTTATTTTTTTTTTTTTTTTTATTTTTTTTTTTTTTGGTAGTGTCTTGTCCAAGTATAGTTGGATAATCTTTAATTCCTTTGGTTTCTTACTACCTTGCAATGGAAACACCTTTTTGGCAATTTTCCGCTAAATGTTGTCTTTTTAGACTGTTGTGTTTCTTTCTTTTAAGACAGAGGAAACAGCGACCCTGAAGTCGGGGCTTCCGCTTGTCAACAGTAGCAAACTTTTGCACTTATCATTGTAGTGGCTGCATTGACAGAAAATACTTGCAATTTTGACCGTTTTTCTTGGGGGTCCTGCAAAAAAAAACCTCGACGATTTGCAAATTATTGTTTGGAATTTTTGTTGCTGTTATTTTGTTTGACTCTTCTATTTTTATGCTTGCCTTGTCTCCCACCAAAACTTTTTTTATGTAGAAGGCTGGCACATGAGTTTCTGCCGTGAATGTGTTGTGACTTTCTTTGGGGTTTCTGACTCTTCATCGAGTTTTTCCTAGCCGAAACTATTCTTTTCAATGATCTTCTTTTCAATTATCTTTTGATGACCTCTTTGGAATAACCATCTGTTTCCACTGCTTTTTGAAATTCGTACTTCACGAAGGTCAATACCCTCATGGACGAATGACCATCACCGCCGTTCTCAGCAGGTATTTTCTTTGACATTTTCATTCATTGAAAATGGTTGAAGGCCAATATTTATTTTGTTAATACGGACTCAAAATTTGGTTTCATTTAATGAAACTTGTCCCACGTTCGCCCAACGTTTAGCCGTTAGGTTCAAAGTGACAGCAGATGTTTTTATTTTAAGGTTTGACTTTTTTTTTTATCGCTTTGTAGTGGGCTTCAATGGTTTTATCAGGTTTTCCGCACTGTTAAGTTAGTTATTAAATCACAATTTGGTAGTTTTTGTTCATTGTTAACTAGCTCCCAACCGTCGCCTTGGACTCCAGACGGTACGAGAGCCTTTCTATTTCATTTAAATCGTTTTTGCGGTCAATGTGGGATTTAACTAGATCCCAAAGCCGTGACCATTTCACTCTCGAAATGGGGTACCTAGCTCTAAATTTAGTAACACCAAAATGGGAGTCACCCACATCTTTTGACGTTGAGAGACAAAACTCTAGTCTATCTATTCAGTTATTTGGTAGGTATTTTCTTGTTTATATATGATACGTTTTGCGTAATGTGAACCAACCACATCTCAATTTTCGGGCATGAACTTCTTAATCGATATGTTTAGTTTGGCAACCTTCACTTGTTGTTCCTTTGTGTACGTTCTTTCCAATTTTATTTTCACCACCATCTCTCCACACCCAAAAAACCTTTTATCCACTCTTTTTTACCAATGCTGCCAAACGTTTAAAAATTATACCTTTCATTTTGGAGAAACGAATTTTGTGCCTTCCGGCCTTCTTGTTAGCAAAAGGGGAAAAATTTGTTAAGGCGATCGACCAATCTGCCGATCTGCTTTAAGTGTATTCTTCCAAAACCCTCCTGCACCTTTTCTTTCAACACCTTTAATGTAAAACGCCGGGACTATCAGAAGAAATTCAACCTTTCGTTGTTCAGTTTTTTGGAGCATGGAACTGAATCTCATATTCAGCAATCTCAAGTTTTCATTTTGGACCACAGAAACAAAGTTTATTCTTCAGGTTTTCAGTTTGTAAATATACAGGATCAGAACTCGACATAGATTTACTGATAACTTGTTTGGAATGCCGGAAACAAAATCCCTTATTTAGCCATTCAATGTACAGCAAGCAGGAAAACATTTAACGGTTAAAGTTGTGGGAGTAGAAACTCCATTCTGCACTCAGCAAATTATTTCACATGTAGGAACAGAACCCACATAGAACTACCAATAACTCGTTCGGACTGCAGGAAACAGAATCCAACAGTTAGCCATTCAAATTTTCAGAATTTTACCTCATTTAGCAATTTCGTTTTGGGATGCAGGAACTTAATCTTACGTTTAGCAATTTGGTTTTGTAGCATAGAGACTTAATTTTACATTTAGCAATTCTGGTTTGAAACGCAGACGTGAATCCTACCGTGTATCGAGCAACTTAATCCTACATTTAACACTTTCCCTTTTCCTTTTGTTTTCTTTTCTTTCCTTTTGTGTCCTTTCCCTTTTGTTTTGGAATGCAGGATGTGCATCCTGCATTCAGCACTTTTGGTTGTGGAACATAGGAACTTAGTCCTAAATTCAACACATTTTGTTTTGGAATGCCGGACATGAATCCTGCATTCATCACTTTTGGTTGTGGAACGTAGAAACTTAATCCCACGTTCAACACTTTTCGTTTTTGGAATGCCAGACGTGAATCCTGCATTCAGCACTTTTGTTTTTTGGAACACAGGAAATGTTTTCGCGTTCAGCACTTTTTGGTTTTGGGAACATAGGTTACTACTATCTATTTAGGTACGAATAAATCCTGTGCTCATTACCTTTGCGCTTATATCTGGGTTGCTCTAACTGGTCCCGGTACCTCATCAAGCTGGCTCCATACAGCTTTGATGAGTAACTCATCAACTGTTCTTGGCAGACGTGGTAAATTGGTCCATATAGTGTGCTTGTATTGGTTGTTTTTTACCTAAGTGTATCAGTTTCTTTCTGGTAAATGTTTTTTATTTATATTTCAGCTGTAATAATTGCCCTTAAATTATTATGTGTTTCTGGTAAATAAATGATTTAATTTGATTTGATTTGAATTTTGGTTTCGGAATGCAGGACGTGAATCCCGCACTTTTGATTTGGGAACACAGGAAATGAATCCCGTATTCAACACTTTTGGTTCGAGAACACAGGAAATTTATCCCGTATTCCGCAGCTTTGCTCTTAGAAACGCAGGGAATGTTTCTAACGTTCAGCACTTTTGGATGTATTTTACAACACAACTGCAATCAGCATTTAGCAAATTAAACCTTATGTATGACCCTAGTTACATGAACAGAATTTCAACGTCCTTTAGTTTTATCGAGTTTCTTTTAATTTACAATTTAAAATTTTGAGACGAAATCAATCGATTATTGATCGATTCAATTATATCGAGATTTTCGTTACTTAACAAATCGATTATTTCGATTGATCAGTTTGTTGATAGGTAGGTATGAGCAAACATTTTGGAGAAGAAATTTATCATGCGTCATTATAGGGCGATCAAAAGTTTCTACATTGGCATGAAACCTGGCTGGAGAGTTGGCACAGTTAGAAATCTGGTCATCGGGATAGTTTCGCACAGGTCCTTCTTTTGTCTTGGTTATGTCTTAGTTCTGGGGTCTTGCAAAATTTTGCGACACACAAAAATGCAACGTTTTTTATTGGCCGCACCCATGGCAACCCGTCAACTTAATTTTTCATAGCAACAACGCTTGTTAGTTTCTCGTAGTGATTTTATCAAATTCCCGTCTAATAACAACTATATATCATACGACATATCCTTGTACAGATGTATCTGCACGCAGCTAGTGTACGCAGCTAGCTACAATAGTGTAGATACCTACTCGTCATCAGTTTGCTGATGATTTTAGTCTTGGGGTTTTTATTTACACTAGTTCTTTAGAGTGAAACAAGATAGCATGGTGTTTTCATGTTCTTGGGTGCCGATAGTCGCTGCAGTTATTACCTTCCACAGCTTAAACCATGTAAGAAGTCATCATTTCCGTATAAGATACCCGATAACAAAGGAGCTCGGCAATTGCGTAGTTGAGCTTGTGGCGGATGCAAGGGGAGGGAGGTTCCACCCTTGGCGACCGACCGCGTCATTACAAAAACTGCGTTTCATAGTATTGCACAATACATAGTAATTGACGTATTTACATAAAACATGTTTCACAAAATCAAAATCCCAGTAATCTCCACCATGTAGAGAAATCACATGAATCTCCAAGATTTATAGTAAATTCACGCAATATAACATTTATTTGTTGCAAGTTTACTAGCCTAGGTTTATTACGTTCTTTTCAATCTTTTAGTTAGTGACATTCGAATCTAAGTTTGGATTCCGGATCCCTTTCAGTGACCATGAAGGTCCAATTTTATTCATTTTATTCCTGAATCCTTTATGGATCCGCTGTCCAGTAGACCTCCACCACCCCTTATAGTCTACCCCTTTACCTCACGGTTTTATAAACCAGTTATGGTTTCTTTCACCACGTATCCGCGGCCTTTCATCGACATTTGGATCACAAAACCATTTGTTTTGTGATATCAATTTAGCACATACCTTTTAACTGTATCCGCGGCCTTCCATCGACATTTGGATCACAAAACCATTTGTTTTGTGATATCAATTTAGCACATACCTTTTAACTCTTGCGAGGCCGCATCGTCTCCCAGTGTCACTCCGATCACCCCCTTTTGATATCAATTTAGCACATACTCTTTTTAACTCTTGCGAGGCTGCATCGTCTCCCTGCGTCACTCCGATCACGACACCAAACTACTCCTCAGTCAGTCTTACAGTAACTGACGCAACTTCTCCCGAAAAGCCGAGTCGCCTTCTTTGTTGTTAGTTCACCAACTACCACCAGATCGCTCCCAACAACTAGTTTCTTTTCCCGCCTTTTCGGATTGCCTTTTGGCAACACGGCGGTCGGACATTTCGGTTTTGGAATGTAGACCTCTTGAAACGGATAATGTCAAATTTTGAGACCGATCGAAGTCGTGAAAACAGGTGTAATATTCCAAGAATAATAAACCAAAACAATAGGTAGAAAGTAAAAAATAAAAGTATTTATTGCTGAACACCTAGTGTTTGGACATATGTAAGACCGGACATTTTGAAACGTGAAAGGGCAAAGTTTGAGGTCGATCAAAATTTCAATAAGGATCGAAACATAATGTGTTTCTATAATATAGAATATATTATCATACAATAATATAAAACGTCATATTATATTATGTTATATCGATTATTCTGAGAATACTCATCTCATGTATTCAAAACCAGAACTCATCATTAATCACGTAGATTTAAATCTCCATGGATGAACTTTCCGTAATCGGTCTTTTATTAAATCCGTTCAACTGTCAATTGATATTAATGATTGAACGTGTTTCATTTGACAGTCTAAATTAATTTGGCGAATTCGTTAGGCAAATTTTCACTTACATTCAATTTTGCGAGTTACCTACTTCAAACTTCCACCACTGTCCCCTCATTCTGGTTGAATTATCTTCTTGTTGCTTACCCCCATATTTTACGAATGAAGTTTTATAATTGATCGTTCCGTCCTCCCTTCGTGGTCCTCCATTCTCTTGACGGTTTTCCTTGGTAGCCCTAAAGGGCATGAAAGTACGCTTTTCCTAATCAACTCAATAAACAATCTTACCCTCCCTTCGCCTGTCGCCCACCCGGCCTTCAAGATAAATAGACCACTGTCTTCCCTTCATCCTTACTTCCAGGGTAAATTTTGAAACCTCCAAAGCCCTAAATCACTTTTCTAACTTGATCAATTCTGCTAAACCGCGCCTTCCTTTTTCGTGAACCAGAAAGTAACGAATAAAATGGTAGGCGCTCGGTTGATGAGGAAATTATGTACTTAAACTCCTATTAGCAAGTTTAGGCAGGGGTCTCCTTATTCCATTACAATTATAGCGAATGAGGTATTATTATAATCACAAGCACAAGGGAATACCTAATGCAAGCAGCGAACCCAAATCTACCAACTGTAAATCGGTTAGGAGCAACTAGATGTCGCTCTCGTGCGGAAGTTACCCCTTCACGGCACGGTGGGTACGGGGGGGGGGGGGGGGGGGGGGGGGGGGAACTGAAAAGTTTTACTTAGGTATACCTGTAGGTAATCTACTGCTTACAAAAACGGGTTTTCACCTGACCTCCAGGCGCAAACTCCTCCGATGCCGACGAAACTTTGTTTGCAACTGAACAACCACTAGAAAGTCACGTGATGAGTGTTAACAATCATGCCAACGACCCCTTGTGCTAACTTGACCCAGTCTCCCCCATATGGGGTTATCACACTGTCAGAAACTCCCCGACGGCCGACGACTGGCGATTTACGTTGAAATCATAGGCAAAGACCGGCGGGGTGGGGGGGGGGGGGGGGGGGGGGAGGGCCAAGCCGCCGGGTAGACGACAACCTCTCCCTCCCTCAGCTATGAACGCCGGACGTCGGGCACCACGTCGTGCAGTACGAACGGTAACTGTTCGCCTAATTGACTTTCCCCTACTTTTCAGGAGACGCAAAAACCCGATCTTTTCATTCCTACAGCTCATTTCTCCACGTTTTTCTCCATAATACATTATTGTAGCGCCTAGGAAACCGTTTTGTAACCAGGAACCGAAGTGCCGATATGCCTTTTTACGGAAAATGGGTCAATTAGGCAGTGTTGGTTCTCCAAAGCAGCAATTAGGCCGTGTTGTTCAAAGTCAATTAGGCTGTATTGGAATTTAAGGTTTGTCAATTAGGTTGTGTTTATCTCCAAATCATTGTTCTAAGGATGAAAAATAATAATCTAAAATCAAGAGATTGAAACCAAATATTATTTTTATTGCTTAAGGAGACTTTTGCAATTTTATTTTATTTATTTATTTTGCAATTTTATTTTATTTATTTATTTGAAACCAAATAAATTTATTAATAATATTTAATTAATATTATTTATTTAATTAATTTAATATTATTTATTCATTTAATATTATTATTCTTTTATTAATTTAATTGATTTAATATTATTTTATTAATTTAATATTTTATTATTTATTAGTTTATTATTTATTAATTTAATATTGATTTATTATTTTATTACTTCATTATTAATTAATTTATTATTATTTTTAATTTATCATTATTTTATTAATATTAATATTTTATTAATTTATGTTGTTGGAAACTTGTTGAGGGTCAGTCAAATAAGACGAGATTTTTGCCGACGTTTCAAGAGATATATTCTCCTATCATCAGGGCCTAATGAAATGACAAAACACGAATTTAGATTTTGAATTTAACAATTGATGAAACTACCTATATGATACAACACAATAGTGTGCAAAGTGTATTAGATATGAAACAGTAACAAGTGTACATAGAACAAATGAATATGATATAAATAATTTGGAAGGTAAGTAGAGCAAAATCCTGTCATTGAGTGAGCAAGTTTTAAAAAATATACAGAGGTACTTACAAGTGCAGTGACAAGGGCAGCACACGATGTGAACCGTCGCTGTCGTACAAATATACTAAATAATATGTACTATATGTCGTATCATATAGTTTCATCAATTGTTAAATTCAAAGTCTAAATTCGTGTTTTGTCATTTCATTAGGCCCTGATGATAGGAGAATATATCTCTTGAAACGTCGGCAAAAATTTCGTCTTATTTGACTGACCCTCAACAAGTTTCCAACAACATTAATTGAAACGATCAACATCACCATCAACTAATTATTAACCTAATATTATTATTATTTTATTAATTTATTTTATTAATTTATTTAATTTAATTATTATTATTTTATAAATTTATTTAATATTATTTTATTAATTTAATATTATTTATTTAATTAATGTTTAATTAATTAATAATATTTAATTAATTAATAATATTTAATTGAAACCAAATATTATTTTTATTGCCTAAGGAGACTTTTGCAATTTTATTTTATTTATTTATTTTGCAATTATTTTTTTTTTACTTTTGCAATTTTTTAATTTATTTATTTATTTTATTTTATTTATTGCAATTGCAATTTTATTGCCTAAGGAGACTTTTGACCAAATATTATTTTTATTGCCTAAAGAGACTTTTGCCATCAAGAGCGCCAGCCGACACGGGAAGAGATTGTCCTCCGTAAAAGGTATTTTTCTTTATGACGTCGGTATCTTCGCTCAAGCACTTAATACCTTAACAGACAAAAAAACGGTTACTGATGAGCCAAGATAAAATTTGAAAATGGATTTACTCGCCCTTAAATAACACCTCAGTCCCCACAAAGAGAAATTCGGCTGATCCAATTTGAGAAATCCTCAAGCGCGAACATCTGTTGAAATGATCCGCAACAACACCCTTTTCTGTTTCTATGGATTTGTGCTACGTCCCACAGCCTTCAGTAAGGATCCTTACCAACACCAAACATTATTTATCTAGATAAATTATAATTTTGATCATTTTAAACCCTCTTACCTTGGAAAATCCAAGCCGATCAATCTCCTTGGCAGAAATGCAATTAGGCGGTGTTGTCAATGTTTTGGTAGGAAAGCAATCGTGCGGTGTTGTCTTTTTTTCTATTTTCTTTTTATTGTCTTTACCGATCTCCATGGTAGTAGTACCATGTTGTTGGCTGTCAAAAAACGCATCCAGTGGTACCAAGAACTCATTTTCGCCAAAATGTCAATTAGGCGGTGTTAGAACTAGAGTCGCGCAGTTACTGCTCTCACGGCCCGACGGATCGCGAGGCGTCCGGCGTTCATAGCTGAGGGAGAGAGAGGTTGTCGTCTACCCGGCGGCTCGGCCCTCCCTCCCCCCCCCCCCCACCCCGCCGGTCTTTGCCTATGATTTCAACGTAAATCGCCACTCGTCGGCCGTCGGCGAGTTTCTGACAGTGTGATAACCCCAATTATTGGGCTATTATAGGGCTCCTCTATAGAGCAGTTTCACAACACCCTCGTTGTTCTCCATGACAACGCTACTTTTGATGGCGGGGACAGTTGGCATAAGTGATCAGCTACAGTAATTTTTCGTCTGGGACTTATGCCAAAGAACCCCACAGGGTATGCCATCCGACACCCAACAGCGGGTTTGTAGCCTAACATGAGTAGATTCGAGGGCTGAATTGAATTTTAATAATTAAATTATTACGATCGACACAGCCGACACCAGCAAACTATGCCGACTCTCCCCGGTTTCTCCTACTCAAAAAGCAGCCGAATTCGTAAAACGCAATATCAAGCAGCATATACAAACACATGTTCTGAAGGTTGGAAAATCAGGTTCACTTATCTCGTCACGTAGATAACTGTCAGGAAAAGTACTTGTCAGAGAACGGCATCAAGGGATTTATTATCCGAATTCTAATGAGTCGTTGGAAGCCTCGCCAGAGGCCTCTCCCCTGCGTGCCGAGATATCCGTTCTGACCCCTCGTAAGGGAAAACGACCAGGTTAGCCCTTTTGGAAGTTAGTAGCGGATTTTCGGTGTGGCTTGAGAGGGGGGAAGCGGAGGCTAAAGGCTCAGAAGCTAAATAATGTAACAGTTACGTGCTCTCGAGCTTTATTAAAAAGACTACGTGCCCCCTACCTGCTTTTCTACCTAACCCATGCCCTTTGTATAATTAGGAAAGGGCACGTTCCTAGCCCTTTATAGTACCCTGGTCCTTCTTGAGTCCTACCATTTGTACCGCCACTCGTCGTTTTCTGCTTCTCTCACCTGATCGGATTTCAGAAAAAAACAACAAAAACTGTACAGCACCTCATGATGGTGTTTGTGGGAAATATTCCCCTCATTCCCGATCCAGTAAGCTCAGCAAATGGGGGGGGGGGGGGGGGGGAGAGATTCAAAAATTGTAGGGTTTTTTTTTCCACCTGTGGATCACTGTGCGACGTTTCGTTTAGGATGTTGGCTACTTCAGTTCTCCCGACTGGAGATCCGTGGAGGACGGGGTACCCAGACACTTCTGGCACATCTGACCAAAGCGTATCTTCCGTTCTTGCTGCTGCTGGGACCTCTGGACCAGATCATGACCTCTCTTGGAATAGACTAGAGAAAACTGCACCTGCACTCTCTCTCCTTTCATCCAACGGCGGCGTGATGCTTAGATCCCCCTTAGGGAGGTCCACGATTCCTCTTCGAGCAGATTTAATTGCGTTAAGCCTATGGCAGGTTTCCTCTCTCCTAATTGCGTCAAGCCCACGGCAGGTCTCCTCTCACCTATCATAATTATCGTGTTTACCTTTCACTTGTTTACGTTGCCCCGTCCTCACGACGCATTTATCTAGTAGTGACCCAATAGCTGCAGTGTGTTTATAGTCATGTCGGGCGTGACCGAAATTACCAGCGAACGCGTAAAGTTAATGTTAGTTCGAGACAATTTCAAGTTTAATAAATACCGAGAATTGAGTACGGGACAAACCCAGTGGCGATCCAACAAACATGTAGAGCGTTTATCAACACTATTGGTAAATGACCGAAATTGATCAAAACCTAAGATGATAGGGTAGTTTCTTCTTCTTTCACTGTTAGCTTTTCTTATGATTGTTAAGAGGGGGCTGCCAAAACAGCGCCATGTCCTGCGGCGTGAAAAGCTTCAACTAGCCAAGTTTGACAAGGTGGGCAACTGAAAAAAAATCTGGTAACGTTGTCCTGTATGTTGGGGGGATTGAGCTCCCATTGCGAAACCGTCTCATCAGACCGTCTTTGACTACCTACCTGGTACCTGTAAGCGACCCTCGTCATTGTGCAATAAACGGGACTACAAAGAGAGATTCGGTATGCACCGCTCGATAGCCAAAAACCTATGTGCCGTCTTGCTGAAAACCTTGCGTGCACAGCTAGAAAGTATGGCTGCAAATTTTGCTAAATGATTTATTATTAAATGTTATTTGTGATAACAATTAATTTTGTGTCAATAAGAAAATATTTTTGAAAAAATTAAAATAAAATTTCCTCCTGTATAACGTTTGGACAAATGTGGGACCGCAAAAAAATGCATTATGCGTCCAAAACTCGGGGAAAAGAAACCTTATTTGACCTTCTGGGATCCTTCAAAAACCCCATTTGTAGCCCCATGAAAGCCCCAGAGATTCCTAATTAACCTATATCAAAGAATAATAAACCCTTGTGTAATATTTGCAGCGTTTTTACCTAGCAATAGCATGGGCACTCATAGATGAACGTAGATGATGGGTCACTCATATATTATGATAATTGGGGGTATTGCTAGGAAAAAAATTCAAATTTTCAATTGTTTTTGCGCTTTATTTTCGCTTTTAGAATCTACACATCTTGAAACGTATAATGACATTTTGCGGTCGATCAAAAGTCTCCACCTCCGACACGAATTACACCGATCACAAACTACCTACACCGAAACATGAAAAAAACCACCGATCTACACAATGTACCTGTGCACAATTTGGACCTTGAAGGAGTTATCTCTTCTACTCATAAGCTCAGAACCAGAATTTTAATACTTGCTACTTTACTTTAATAATGAGCATAATTCGATTGGCCCACAACAGGTCAAACATTGGCCTGTAGGTACAGTCAATTATGGACCACAGGCACTATGATATCCTATGAAATTTTGTAGGTACAATCGCTTGAAATTGCCAGCTTCATATGTCTCATATTGGAGTTGAATTATAGTGAGAAAGAATGAGTTGGTGGGTCAATTGACCCATTTGAATTGGGTCAGAGTGACCCCATAGACTGCATCGCATGCTTAGTTTGACCACGTGTGCTTTTTTCAGATTTTTAAATGTATCAGTAGAGTTTTTAAAGGTTTTTGGTTTGGGAAGCCGAATGCGATGTCGTTTTCCGAGTAATTTTGGCACATAATCCATTCATCGGGGTCCCACATTCCTCCACAAACTTTACAAGAAAAAAATTCGAATAATTGATTTTTTAAATTGATGATATCAATAATTGATAATTGATAATAGCAATAATTGATCAATAATTTAAAAATTATTTTTAAATTGATAATATCAATTAAAAAAATAATTCAATTATTAAATAAATATAGTAATATAACAACGTATTATATATTACCTATTATACGATTATACCTATTAAATAATATATTATATTACCTGTTTATTACTTTTTTAAATAATTTATATAAAAAAATAATGAACTCTTGTGAAAAATTTGCACCTTTTTTCCGAAAAACACCCGTTTTACCCCACTGTGTGCCGGTAAAATCACTTAGCTCTAAAAATTTCCTGATACCTACCTGGTTGCATATAGGTAACTGAAATTTTGGGCTTAGGCTAGAAACAATGAAAAGGAGAGTTCTCCGCTGTCAAGGAAAAATAAAACATCATTGACAACAGTCAACCCTTAATGGTAAGGTTGCCGAGGGTGGTTGAGGTTGGTGGCCTCTAGCGTAGAACCCCCAGAACTTCCTCGACGCCCGCTACTCTTCGGACATTCGAAAACCCATCAAATTGCGCATGCATCATCCCGCTCACAGAACTTCGCGAAAAATCAACGGATTTTATCGTTTGAACACTTGAATTAAAGCGTGAAATGTAAGGAAGACAACGGTCGAGGCGGATTTTCGATAACTCATCTTCCAACCAAGCAATGGTCACTTGAAGAGAGCAACACCCTTAGAGGTGACTTTGTTGATGAATTGCAGCTTCCAGTGACATTTCGCTCCAAAAATGCCTCGACGGATCGCTAGACACTAGTCTCACTTGAAGATTTAAAAAAAATCATGAAAATCGGTGCATAATTCGAGGATTTATGATGGCGGGAGAATAACGTTGATTCCTTATGGGAGCAGAAAACATGGCCGACACGGGAGCCCGCTCTTAAGGAGGGGCTCTTGGTCGCACTATTTTGCCCCAGTAATGAGTCTAGCCACCTCAGTGATGAAACAATGTCCGCGGGTAAACGCCTTAATCGCCTTAATAGTTACAATACTTAATTATGTGATATATTTGACCATCATATTTCAGGACGAACTCCACGCGCGAATATTCGCATTTGGCCAATAAATTATAAGCGTTCAATCCAGTAGACAGCATATTTTGCACCTACTAATTTTCCTGCGGCGTAGTGAGAAATACGGGGACTCGAATTTCTCCGCCAGTGAATAATGAGCTTGAGAAACGGTTCGAGTCGGCAGTTGTCTCGGACTACTTCTCTCTCTTCCTTCATCTATTTGCTGTTCCCGGAACTTCCATTGCGTTTCATTTCTACGATAACGAGCTACTTCAGGTAATGAGACCGCTGACTGGGAAGATTGATGGCGTTCGTTGGTTGTTTGAAACCTTGGCCGTCGAACCAACAGGACTCCATTTTCTCTTCTGGGTGATGGCCAGAGAGCTATCGAAAAGTAAACCTGGTGTGGAAACCATCGTTCAACTTCAGCGACGCGGTTGCAGGGATGTCCGATTCTCAAAAATGAATCGATTTAAATCGAATCGATTATTTAGAAAAGTATCAAAAATAATCGCGATTATTTTTTCAAAAAGAATCGATACATCTGAGAATCGATTCTTTTTCCAAATTATTTATTAAATTTCAAATTTATCAGAAGAAGAAGAAGCATTATTACGTTACGAAACCTGAATTCCAATTACTAATAAATCCAACTGCAAACCAGCACTATTACGTAGGAAAAGGTAGGTAGGAAAGCTTCAGCTGTGTCAGTGGTTGTTGTGCAACTGTTTCCATCTCTTCAGTTGTTACCTATGGTCGTTGCAGTGACTCAATTTAAAAAATAATATTGATTCTTTTATACATGGATCTGTTTTACAGAGCAACTGAATATAAAAATACTTGTTAAGAGCAGAAAAGAATCGGTTTTCGATTCTGGAAATTTAGAATCGAATCGGGCCGATTCTTTAAAAAAATAAAGAATCTAAAAGAATCGATTATTTTTTCAAAAAGAATCGATTTTTTCAAGAATCGATTCTTTTTGAGCATCCCGGTTGGTGCAGCGGCGGTTGGTACCTGATAGTTTTGCTAAAAAGGAAACACTGCTGGACACTAAATAACTCCCCAATCAAGAATTGCACTAGTTGGGAATTTTGTCAAATTTAAAAAGCAGTTTTAATGGATGAGTTCAGTACATCATGAAAAAACGATTTGTTTATTTAAGGCCCGCTACGTGTGTGTTAAGCTTTTGTTTAGTTGAAGTGAAGGTTTCAGGGGTCCTACAAGCTGGGGGAGCCGAAAAGCTCGAACACTTTCCCACCCTTTCACAGACACCTAAACAGAAAATCGATCCTTCTGTGATTTATAGCTGGGAAAGAGCTGTTAGAATCTATTTACAGAGCCGTCGAATTTGCTATTAAGATAAGGGACGATCCGGGGATCAGACAGTTTTCGTTCAGCATTACTCGAGCTTAGGGACGTATAAGCTCGGCCATTACCAGGAAAAAAAAAAGATGACGTAGTATCGAGGGAATAGATGTTCGAGTTTAAGAGCAATGAAACTGGAACGTTCTTGTAAAAGAATGCAATTTCTTATCAATTGGCTTTGACTTCATAATATGAAGTCAAAGCCAATTTATACCTATTATGTTGTTTAAAACATTAATTATTATAAGCAATTATAAGAAAAGGGCTGACCTGATGCACTCATTCGTGTCTTATCGTGTATAAACTGAACAATTTTTAACCTTGCTAGGAGCTTGAAAAAAGATCTTTTGTCGTAGTTTTGAATAATTTATACGGTTGCACTAAAGCGGAATACAATATAGTATTCATGAACTGGGTAGTTCCTTGTTCCAAGGAAATAACAAACACATAACGACCGATCCAAAATTTCATATTCATGTATTCATTGTGTTTGAAAAGTACCAATTCAACGGTTGCAGGGTTAACCCCTTGCGACAAAATTGACATTCTCCAAATAAAAACCTTATTGCTTTCCTACTATTACAAAATCATGGGCCACTAACCCCGTCTTTTCTGGCGGCTATTACGCGTTATTTACAACTGTGTATGACAGGCGGTTCTGGGCGTTCGTGCTGCCTGCCTTCCGAGTTCCAATCACATTGAAGGCTATGAGTAAGTACCACAGTTATACAGCGGCGAGTCTTGAAACGAAAAAGTAGGACTATCTTTTTAGGAAAAGATATTGAGATTCTTCATACCAAAAAGGTACGGATGACTCCGCGAAAAGTTGTCTTTTTGGGAACTTGAACATTCGAATTTAAAATCAATTTAAAAACTTTCTCATCGCTTTTTATATCACAGTGTACCGGGTAGCTAACAGTATACTGTAAAGGGGCATAATGTTCTCCCAATGAGTTCCCCCAGGACCATCACAAAAGATTGAGAAGTACCATCACAAAAGATTAAGATTTTTCAGAGTTTCGAAAATTTGGAAGGACCCAGATCTGAAAAGTAGGACCCGTCCTTCCTAACTACAGTAGTTATAATATTTATAAATTGGCTGTTTAGAACAACAATTTTGAGGTTATTATTACTAGCTCTCAGACATAAGGCCTCGCTTCGCTCGGCCAACCACTTTCTCAAGCAGAAGGCATCGCTTCGCTCGGCCGACCACTTTTTCGGTCAATATTTATAAATTGGCTGTTTAGAACAGCAATTTTGAGGTTATTATTAGGTACTAGCACTCAGACAACCACTTTCTCGGGCAAAAGGCATCGCTTCGCTCGGCCGACCACTTTTTCGGTCAAGGGGGCCTCGCTTCGGTCGGCCAACCACATTCTTGGACAGGGGGGCTCGCTTCGCTCGCCCAAGTGACAGGCGCTAATTAAAAATTTAACAGGAGCAAAATTGACCGGGGAATAGAGAGAGAAATCGTCTTCCCACACACCAGAATATATCCAAAATTAGTGTAGAATAAACCGTTTCCCTAAACTCCCCCCCCCCCCCCCCCCAAAGTTTCCCCGCCTCTCCACCTTTCCAAGGTCCCTGGCACCCTCCGTTCTACCGTTCTCTCCATCCTCCCCAAAGTCCCTGACACCGTCCCAAGACTCTTTAAATCGTTCAAATTAAACTCGCCGTCTAAATTCGCCAATCATCGGAATTCCTTCATTGGGTATTTCGTATTAAAATTCGGATCTCTAGGTAGGATACGATGGAATCGCCGACTCAATCGGACCTTTAACAACGAAGATACTAATAGTTGCACGAATTTGCACGCGCCAAGAATTTCGCTCAAACCGCGCTTTCCCGTGCGCTTGCTCTCCATCTAGTTTAGTCTGGCTTCCGTGCTCTGAACCTGTGTGAGTGATTTCCCCCGCCCGTATTTTTTTCATTTTAATGAGGACAGACAATATTTGAGGCATTATTAAATTTTGTCACGAACTTCTGTCGGATTGACGACCAACATACAGTACATTTCAAATAGAAAGATTAAGATTTTGTAGGGCAGACAAACAGCGTCTACTAAGAGTGAATTCAACATGAACTTAGCCTAAATAAAAAGCGATGCGAATACAAAAATGTTGATATATGAGGGGCGACACACTTTCACGATTCCCCCTTTCTGGATCACCGGCTGGAAACGTTCCTGCTCCGTATGTCGGCTGTTATGCGAAGCTTTATCATTTCAACTCTTGTACGCCGCGTATGTAACAATATTTCGATGTACAAATTCATGGTGAACAGGGAAGTGTAAACAGCGATAAAACACATCGTTCTGCGAATCTTGCCTGAAATACGCCTTTCCCCATCCTCCAGTTTGACTTGTATACTAAACAAACTTCCGCCTTCCGACAACTTTTTGAGAAAGATATGTAACCCGACGCTTTCTTGCAATCAATAGTTCAACAGTTTTTTTTTTCTGTTCCCTCTTGGTCCCATGTTGTGAAAACTTTATAGATGTTGTAATTTAACTTTTGCACTTGACGTTCGCGGGTTTTCTTCGAATGTGGTTCGCTTGGTTTCTTTGGCTTCGAAGAAGAGTTGAGAAAAAACAGGTCAAACACGCTTCGAATCCAGCAGAACCTCTCGCAGTTAACTGTTTTCTGTTGGTTTTCTGCCGTCGTAAATACGTCAGTACAATGAGGCCACCCGTTCGTAACTGTTATCTTCCGCTGCGATAAGAACTTCAGTCGAGAACAAATGAGCTGAATTATTCCTTTGGAGCACGGTCTGGGAAAGGAAGTCTCACAATCACAAATTCCCTAAACCATGAAAATATATACCTACATTGCTGCTGAGGAGAAAAGTACAAATAAGTAAGAGGGTAGGAAAATGTATTAGGGAAACCTAGTTTAACCCCTTTGTCGTTATTTTTTATTTTACAGTCAGTTTACTAGTGAATGAGTAGTGAGTGTGTTGGTACGTCTCGTCCAATTTGCTTCCGATGGTTTACTGCTTGGAGAGGAATTTTCGACCGGCGTTAATGCCATTCATCATGAACTCCCGCAACCCATTCCACGCCGAACCCCGAAACTCTCTGATTCTCCCAGGCATCCCTTCCGATTGTTGAGAGGTAAATCTGTTTTCATTGTCGATGAAAAATGTCGCTCCAGCGCCCCGAAACAAATGACGTCGATTTGTTTGTTCAGTTCAATCGAACGCAACTTGAAAGCGAGTTCGTTCAGTCCTTTCAGTATCACGCCGTTTTCATTTCTCAACCCATTCGTTCCTGTTACTTCGTCTTGGCATTTTCTTAACATGATCCCCCCACCTTTGAACGCCCTTCTAACGCGTTTCTCGTGCAGTGCAATTGATCGTTTTAGCTACTTTTTGGATTAGGCCGCCCCACTATGACAAATCACTTAGGCAAGTTTTGTCGGCGTCAGTTGTTCCTGACAACTCACATGTCCGCTTGAGTGGGAGCAACTTCACAAGCCCCGTAGTCTCTGCAACCAAAGTGGATTTAAGGTTTTGGCCCGGCTGCTCCAAGTTGACATCAACCAAGCTTCAGTGTAATCCCAAACTCCTATGAGACTTCCGTAGTAAATTAATGTTGAGCTATAGAAAGAGACCACGAACTCGGAAGATGAGGGCACCTTGCTGAAGTTGTAACGAGAACTTTGAAGGTTCCGTAGAGACTCAGGAAAATAGAGGTCACCATAACAAGGTAGGTTCATCAATAACAATGATAAGAATTTTATGAAGCTTAAAATTTATGTATTTATTCAGAAACAATTCTAAATTTACAACACGTACAAATCACGACTTTCTTCCAATATTTTTGTCCTTATTTTACAACAAAAAATATTGGAAGAATTTCGTGATTTGTACACATAAGCTAATGAATATTACACATTCAAAAATACGTATTTAAAATTACAGTTAGTAGCGTCCTAAAATATCATTGCATATAAAATTATTTATTTAAAAAATATTATTTTAATATAATTTTATTCAATATTATTAATACCTATTATTTAAAATATTATTTTAATATAATTTTAATATTAAAATTATCATTTTAAAAATATTTAAAATTACAGTTAGTAGCGTCTTAAAATATCATTTGTATTTTCTAAATTCCCTAAATAATGTGTGGAGCCCCACTATTTTATTAAATAACTTCAGATACAAATAAAGTAAAGGGAAGAAGAGAGTGATAAAAACATAGGTAAACGCTCGTCCCCTTGAGCTCAGAGCCACCAGTCCAAGGTGGCCTCCCACCAAGGGGACTCCAACTCGTGGGCGTCCGCCCGAGAGAGGTGGCGCTCGCGGTGGGGCGCTGGAGAGTATAATATATTATATACGCTCGTCCGAGCGTCAGAGAGTCATGCTTGTACTTCAATTAGTTCGTCAACTCCTCTCTACTTTCTTCACTTTACCCTCCAAAAGTGTGTAGTCTTTTACCTTCAAACCCCTTGTAGGAAATTCTTCTCTTCAGGGCTTTTAAAACGGCTGGCTCTCCATTGCTGCGAGATCCGCCTAAAATCAGACAGGCTCCCCATTGCTGTGAGATCCGTCTTACTAGGGTCTTCATTTAATAAAGGTTGGCTCCCCATTGCTGCGAGATCCACCTCAACAGTGCAATTCTATTCTGAGTAACTTCATTCCTCCAACACTCCACCATTAGGCACTCGTTTAAGGCTCCATTAGGTAAATCTTGGCTCCACAATGACGTTACCTATACATTGTAGGGTTTCTTTTTTGAAATTCAGGGTTTCAAATAGGCGCAAGTCACCTCATGCTTCCTAAACGTGTCCCGAGATTTAAAAACGTTATTTAGTACTCTTTAAACGTAACTCGCTTTTGGTCGATGGACATCAAGCTTGGAGTACAAAGTTCCTATTGGTGTGCGTTGGTCGGATTTGGTTGCTATCCGTAGCACAGTATTAACTCCCACCTCATTGTTTGAGAAAGCACCACCCCTAATTATTATGCCATAAATTAGGATACTGTAAACATATCGTCGCTTAAGTTCTATCATGGCCTATCTCAAAAAATGCGATTTTGAGTTAGAACTGTTTTTTTATGTATTTTCCAATTCCCCGTGCGCTGGCACCACTGGTTTCGGGACACTTCAACTAGAAACCGGAGAAAAAGGCGAAAAAGTGATACTGGCTTATCTCAAATCGTTTGATTTTCCGCTATCATGGCCTATCTCATAAACCCGAGGCGTTCAGTCCACTTTCTTTCGTCTGTTTAGTTTTCCATCTCATTGCAGTCTTCTTGTCAGTGTTCTGTTCCTGTCTAGTCGTAAATGTCGGAAATCGACTATTCATTGAGTGAAGACGAATTGGTGATGAGTGTTGATGAGTTAGTTCATCATGTCAAGACTACGTACGGACTTGATGTTGAGCTGAAGGGAGTTGACGTTTCTAAGGTAGGTAATAAAATTAACTCCAACGCGTCAATCTTTGTTTGAGGAGAAATGAAGTAGTTCTTACACATGCAATCATTCATTCAGGTGATGAGTGAGGTTCCTGCTGATGACACAGATCTGCCGATTGAAAACGGTGATGATATTCAGCTGGTTGGCGTTCCCAATGTACCTGTAAGTTTCTTCCTTTTTTAATAAAATCACTGAAATGAAGCAGGTTTTCTTTCTCATTCATTTCCTCATTCTTTCAGGAGATTGACGTTCCTGCTGGTGACAACACCGATACTCCATCTTCCTCTTCAGAAGCAAAAGGCAAAACGCTGCGTAAACGCAAAAGCTCAGTGGAATGTGAGAGCAAATCTTGGTCAAAGGAAGAAAACAAACGAAAGAGATTAATGGGTGAATCATTCATCGGCTATCGTCGGGAGGACAAAACTTCGACTAAACGTATGATTCAAGAAGCTGTGATTGTGCTTTTGAAGCTTGTGATATTTCAGTTACCTAATTTAATTTTGTTAGTTGAATAAGGCTGTCCTCGACTCCATCCTGTAAGTATGAAGTTAAATTGTAATTTTCTTGTGATAATAATTAGGTAATACTGCGTTCTACGATTAGGTAGTAGTTAGTTTCAAGTAACTTGTTAATAATGATATTGCAATAAGTTGTTTGTTGAATTAAAACTGTTCTCAACTCTATTCTGTATCTTTTTTCTCCTTTTTACTGATTTCATTGACTGATAGTTTCACAAATGATCTGCACCTCTCTAATTTAGTTGTTGGTCAGTAACAGATTAAAAGCTCCAGGTACTCACAACTTCTAGATAGACGACTGCAATTAATTTTTCAACGGCATTTTTTCATCTTGAGATAAGTCTTGATAGCATAATTTTTCTATCTGCAGATAGGCCTTGATAAATTCATCATGGCCTATCTTCTGACGGAAAATTACGTGCTCATGGCCTAACTCAACAGTTTTCCATGGAAACAGTTTCCAAGGAAAAATGGTATAAACATCTCCACAGAGAGTCGTCTTCATTAATATGCATTGATAGAAAATACATTATCATGATAGATGGAGTTGCAAATCAGTTTTTTGTTGTTCCTGAAAATCGTCGTTTTTGAGATAGGCCATGATAGAACTTAAGCGACGATATGCAATTTACATCACGCGGAGATTCTTCCTGGAGAAAATATTTATCAAGATGATGAAATGGTGACATTAAATGGTGACGTTAAATGGTGACATTAAACTCGCGCTATTCGCGACAAATTTTGTCGCGAATAGCGCGAGTTTATTGGAGTAAATACTATGAGGTCTATGACCAGGGATGGTGGAGCATGGGTAGAAGGAGAAGAGGAAGGAGGAGATAGTGGGTTGATAAGAAAACGATGTAATAAAAAAGAGTTTTTGACGAAGTGAAATTGTAAGTTTTATATTCCTAAATTGTAAGCAGAAATAACAAGAATTGGCGGTTAACTATTGGTTGGAAGTGAGTGATTGGAACGACGAGATGAAGGTAGGAAAAGGAAATACTTAATCATATTGTATATACTTAGATATGAAGAGGATAATAATTATTGGTTGACAAAGGTTGAACTTGTATTGGTTGAAAAGGGTTGGGAATCGTATTGGTTGTACTGGTTGTCCTAAATGGGTTGAAATTGCCCATATTGGGTTGGAAAGGCGTCTGGAGTGGATATGGGGAGGAAGTGCCTATGTAGGCCGGAGTCCACTACTTAAATGGTTGATTATACACTATAGTGTATAGGTATACTTGAATTGGTATACTTAAATGGTTGATTATACACTACTTAAATGGTTGATGGTACACTAACTTGTGTCCAATGATGTTGAGTAGAGTGATGCCTAATATAGGCATCACCCACAATGGTTGAAAGGTTGAGCATCTCTTTAGGTGTACAATTTGTACAGACCTACAGAGATGGTTATTTCTATAGAATATCATGTTGAGAGGTTGATGCTGATGATGTCTCTTAATCCTTGAGTGATTCATACAAGGATACCAATTGACAGGTATGTATATTTATAGAATAGTAGTGAGCAGTATTATAATATAATATTATGCTATTCGTCTGGTGCAATCAGTTGCCACTAGGGGCACTACTAGGTAAGTTCCCCAGTACCAGACTTTAGTACTTCACATATATCATGGGGGTTGAATTCACTTTGTTGAAGATTCCTAAAAGGCTCCCAGGACTGATGCTTATTATGATTTCTAGTAGGATTAACGATGTGGGGGAATCTCAACAACATTTTCTCAATCTCCCCTCCAAGTTCTGAATTCTTGCCAATTTAAATGTTGATCCAGTGTAAGCCCAGGATATTAAAAATTTTTAGGCTTATAACTTTTTCTAATAATCCACAGGAGCTTGCTGTTATTTGCGTACACTAATCTTTGTGAATTGCTAATTTCAAAAAGTCTGGCTGTCCAGTCTTATTGATAGAGAACGTTATGTACCTACCTACTTTGTTTTAGGTATGATCAGCGTTCATTCAATTGAAACCATTTCAGGACTTTCGCCATAACTAGTTCAGCCTCAGGATGGAACTCTTCCCAGGTGTTCGCTTTTAATACATTGGCTATGTCATCTGCAAAGGCACCGAATCTGCCTGAGACATCCAGAGCAAACAGATCATTAACGAATAGAAGAAATAAAATAGGGCCTAGTCCTGATCCTTGAGGTACCTACTCTAAAACCAATTATTTCTTCAGTGCTTTTAGACATCTGTAATTGTACGAACTGCGAACTGTTCGAGAGGTACGATCCGAACCTCCCCATCAAGTTCAAATCTTTCCAATTTTAGCATCAGCCTTGATATTTCTATGGAGTCAAATGCCTTGGCGATATCACTAGGATCGGTTAAGTGTTATATCAGCCGATGTATAGAAGCTTTAAATAATACCCTCTAGAATTATTCTGATCATTATAAGCTGAACGGTGCTTTACTTTCAAAGATACGGTGAAGTGTAACCTGTATTAGTGAGTAACCTCAGCATACGTAAATGCCTCGTCAAGTACAACGTGACGTGAATTTTATTAATGCCCTTGTTTACCTTTAACTCATTGCTCCTTCGGAGAAGTTTCTCGAAAGTGCTTGCCAGCGGAACTAAGCTATTCACACAAGCGGACACGCCCTATGATTGGCATAGTTGGCCCTTCAAGTATCGGCGAACTGTAGCTGTCGTGGATCTGCAAAGGCCACTAATGAAATTCCCCGAAGTCGCCGTGGCCCTAACCGTATAAGTCAAGTAGCTTCCTCTCCAATTAGACTTGGAAACATAAATGGCAGGAGAGCCTGCTGAAGGTTACCTTTGGTCCTCCAAGCTTCCCTTCAACTGGGCGGTTAGATTCGCACTTCAAAGGAGCTCAGATCTGAGGTTAAAATATTGATTGGCGCAGAATCGTTTGAGCATTCGTTTCTTCCGAAGGCCTTTCATTCTCGCTACCGTATCGAATTGGTTACAAAATGTTTCTGGTTTTTGTGGAGTTGATACGCAAGGTTATTTTTTCCCATCTTATAAAAAAACTTGTTAGTCTCCTTTGATGCTAAGGAGTTCAGTTCAGAGATAGCAAAGGTCGTTTAAATATAATGAATATTCTATTAAGAAGACCTTTATCGGAGTTTTTCCTAACATAAAATCGTGTTTGAAAATGAATCATTCTAAAACAGAGCAAGTTGATTTCTTTCGATCAGTGCAAATCTACGAGCATAAACTCGTACAAAGATCTTAATACCTTAATAAAAATTTACGTTAGGTTCTCACACTTTTATTTCATCATTTCAAATTCAATTTATTGTAAATCACCATCGTCTTATTTCTTGCTCAACCAATCATTTTATGGATGACGTTATGAATTATGACGAGATTTGATTGAAATTTGCGAAATTGCCAATTTTGAAGACACAAATTAAATTCTTGTTGCAAGTTACTGTAGGGAAAGGTCTTGTACCTTGGGACGAATTTGTCAAAATTGACAAGAATAATAAAGCAAAATGTTATTTTACATTTTGGTTAATTATTCTTGGAATAATACACCTATGTTTTCGCGACGGGGGGAATACACCTGTTTCAAGAGGTCTACATTCCAAATCCGAAATGTCCGTCCGCCGTCCGGGCCGTTTTGGCAGTAGGAATTTTTTTTTTTTTTTTAATCTGAAATTTTCACAAAATACTTGGTTTACCATCTAGTTGTGCCCGCAAGGTTTTCAGTCCGATCGCCCATACCCGTGGGGCGCTATGGGGCTAAAATGGGGCCACGGGAGGGGGTTTTGAAGGCTTTTGGCTATGGGATCGAGTTAGGTGTCGTTTTCGAGGTATTTTTGGACGTAGAATCCATTTTTTGGAGTCCCGGAACGATCCGATTCACTTTTGCGATCTATAGGGCTTTCATGGGGCTAAAAATGGGATTTTTGAAGGATCCCAGGAGGTTAAATATTTTTCGAGTAAAGAATAAAGAATGTTAAAAAAAAACAATTTTTTTGAAAAAAAAAAAAAATTTTTTTTTGAAAAAAAAATCAAAAAAAATTGTTTTCCAAATTATTTTCTTTCGACACAGAAATGATTTATGCTCAAGTAGGTAACCTATATCAAAGAATAATAAACCCTAGTGTAAAAGTTGCAGCGTTTTTTCCTTGTCATGAGTAATTTAGCAATTAACGAAAGGGTGTATTATTCTCTACTACTCGTACGGTTTCATAATATGTATGGACCATAATTTTGAAATAGGTTTAAATACAGCAAAAATTGATTTTCATGGTGTAATCATTGTCAGAAGCACTAGGGGCTTGAACGTCCGAAAGGTTGAGTAGTTTGTCTTCAACGTCATCATGAAACAAAACTCTCTTGGTTTTATTGATTTGCCAGGTTTTGGTGGCTTCTGTGTTTTATCTTCCCTTGAAATCTTCGCTGATTTTAGAGCTTCTAACTCCGGGGTTGAAGTAATATGAGTATTTCTACCGTGTTCTCTTCCTTTTCTGGTGTTCTTCCTAACACCCTTTGGATGGCCGCACGTCCTCTGGCGAGATCACTTTGGATTAGTTGATGATGTTGGCTGGGATTCAGACGAGGGGTCGTTCAAGTCAGGTGGGGCGACAGGGGCAATTGATGACATCAATTTGATGAGCCCGTGGGCACCGGCATCGCTGTTGGTTCTCCAGGTGGAGGTTGGTCAGACACCTCGGATCCAAAAAATACATCTTCAGAAAAAAACATACGGTACTTAAGCGTCCCAAGGTACAAGACTTTCCCCTACGTCAACATCGATTGTTTTTGAAAGTACGATTCGTTGAAATGAATATGAGGTTTGTTATTTTCTAGAAAAATGAGGTTTGCGTTACGATCGTAACTCTCGAGAGTTGCCAATCCGAGGCGCCGAGCGTCAGGGGTGGTTTTACTTTGGCGCTTCTAAAATATGGACCTCATCTTTTTTGGAGACGGGATGGAGCCGAAGGAAGAAAAAAGGGTACGAAGTGAATTAGGTCTAACTTCGGAAAGGATTTAGAAGGGATTGTGCGGGAAAAAGTGAAAAGGATGGATTTTAGAGAGATGGGAAGGGAAAAAAGAATGAGAGAGAAAATGAGTGAGAGAGAAAAATGAATAGAGTGCGAGACCTCGAAGCTGGGGAAAAAGCCGGAGGGATGTTTGGAAAGTGGCCCTGTATCCCAGTGATGAGGGCGGTTTTGCCTGTTACTTCTTCGTTTTGATATGAGTGATGGAGGCTGCTTCGCAAACCAGCAGGGGATGCGTCTCCCGCTAGGCGAACCTTTCATTTCCCTACTCGCTCCCCTTGCTTCCCAACTGTGTCGCCACTTAACAATTCAAATACAAACGACACAGCAAAGTTTTGGAAAGCCCCAGGTTAGCATAACCCTCTCTCTCACTTATTACTCCGCAAACCCCTACCATCCCCCATCCTCAGACCTCCCTCTACCCCCTCCCGCCCAGGAATATAAATTATAGACCTGTCCAATACCTTCTCTCCGATTCCCTCCTACCCCGCCTTCAACTTTCGTCGCTTTCTCACTTCCCTACCGGCAAACGCGAGATGGCATTTACAATCGGAGGGATGGCTCGATCCGTTGAGTGACTTCGGGGAAAGTTTATGAAATGACTTTGAAATTTATTTTGGGGAAGCCGGGAAAGTATGGTTCCGCCGAGTGTAACAGCGCCATGGGCAGGAAAGGACTTGATCCTAAGACCGTGGGGGAAAAGGAAGCTATACTTTTTACGATTACTTATGCAAACTCTGGAAATTGGGAATAGGAAAAAAGTTTTGTAGAGAGCTCTCCACTTTGCATGCCGATTTTAAGCTAAAAACGATACCGTTTGTACACAAGGGTTCATTATTCTTTTGCATAAGTTGTGCAGAGATTATTAATATTAAATAAAAATTAAAATGGAAAAAAACTATTTATAGGTATGTAGTTTGAGTACAGATGAGGTACCCTTAAAAATTGAGTCTATGTGAAAAACTACTTCGGCTGAAGCTTCTTTGTCCTCCAGGCTGAAGTCCTTCGTTTTTAACCGCTCAGATGCCCCATAGATCCTCATAGAACAGTTGGGTCTGCGATAGAGAGATCGGATTGGCGTGAGACCCCAAAAGTGGACTCTGCGTCCACAAAATACTTCGAAAAAGACGCCCCACTCGACCCTCTACCCTAAATCATTCGAAATTCCCTCCGACAGCCCTTTTAGCTCCTCACAGCCCTACGGGCGAGGGAGTTGGGGCCTTAGGTTCAAATTTCTTTCGTTCTAAATGAACTTCTCTCTGCCCTTGGCTATTCGCCCTCTCATTACACTCATCTCTGATAGTATTAAGGGAGTAATCACCATTTTAAGAAAAGCCCCTCGGTGGGAACTTGCCCAAAGGGAATAGGTAGGCCTATAGTATCAGGCTTCAGTTTCCGCAGTAAGAGTGAAAATCAATTATTGGAGCCAAAGTCTCGAAAATAATGTTTCATCTTCTAAATAAAGTAGTTTATAGGCCAATACAATCACAGCTCGTAATTTTAAAATAATCTTTTATATGACCCATACATGTATTAAAGCATCACAGATGTGCTCGATTAGAAATCCCCAATTCCTGATTTTGGTTTATTATTCTTGGAATAATACTCCTGTGTAATCGCCACAAAAAATTGGATTCTACGTCTGAAACTGACTCTTTCAATCTTGTCTTATAATTCCTTGTTTCACACTATAAATCAGTTAAGTTCTATTACGAGAGCCTGTATCAATATTGTAGTTACAAAACTCACTCAGAGTGAATTTAAAGCTTCCAATCTAATAAGAGATATATCTCGCATTCCGTTTAATCAGTTTCTATGGTAAGTAAATGAACTTTCCCCATAAGTAGAAAATCTCTTCCTTGGATGGTTGGTTACACTTCTCTTAACAGGAAAATGTTAGAGAAGCGGAAATAAAGGGATGGGGCAACTTTCCATCTCTCCAACCCCCACCAAGCACCTTTACCATTAAGCGGTATAGTTATTAGAGGGAGCGGAAATAGCTTGGAGCCAAGGACGATGCGATGGAAGGGAGGACAGAATTTGGTGTGAGCGAAGGGAGGGGGGAGATGCAGATAGGACTAAAATATCAAGAAAACCTCCCCACCTCACCAGGTCGCCGCCAAAACTGAAAATCATATACAACGGGGAAATATTTTCTTGTAATTTAGGGGAAGGGGTTACAGGTAAAGCCCCTTCCAACCTTTTTGACAATTTATGGTCATCATTTCCTGTTCCTTCTGCTTCAAGAGCATTAAGAACGGAAAAACGGTTGTGAGGTAAACGACGGGAGAAGAAGAACGGAAAAGAAAAACAAGGTGTTTCGGGTCTGAAGAAAAATATACGTAAAGTAGCTGAATTGCCTTTGAAATGTAGCTACATCGTTGCCCCCAGACGAATGGAGAAGCATAGGGGAAGGTCCCAAACCTCTGGCCGATTGCTATTACTACCGCTAGCCGCGTCACAAAATAATTGTGTCATGAATTCATAGTCCCAGGCATCTCATTGTAACGTAGTACACTCTCCATGTTGCTATTATTTCCCTCTCCCTGATAAAGGTTGCTCAAAGTTTTGATGATGCGCTCTTACAAGAAGGAGGCTTCACATTTTTTTTTTTTTCAAGAATAATAACACAGGTTTACAAAAAAAAAAAGGTCAATCTCAGGTGCCGCAGAAAAAACCATTAAACTCTATGTTTTTTGGGGTGCTGAATCCGAATCCGACCCCCGTTTTTTCCGGTCACGTCCAAATTTTCGAGATATTGGCGATTTTTCGTTTTTTCGGCTTTTTTCCGTTTTGAAAATCACAGCTAAATGTGCGGATGCCCAAAAATTCCACAAAAACTCTCTTCTTACTGGAAATTTATCGCTGATTCCGAAAATATATATGAGTTGGTGTCTAAAACCACGAGAAATGTGTGATTGTGCCAAAAAATTTTGAAAAACCGTGTTTTTTTCAAAACCAAAGTTACGTTTTTTGATACTTTTTACCTTCTAGCGTGAAAACTAAGGCCGTTAATAAAATTTTTCCAATGAGGTCTTGTAGGTAGATTGTTTCTGCGTCGATGGGACCAACCGTGATTCTTTACCTTCTATAATAAGGGAGCTATGATTTCTCAAAGTGTCTACCCATTTTGGCCATGTCGTAGAATATGAACTCCTGGAGTCGGCAATGCAACTTGATCACAACAAAACTTTGTTCCGAGGAATATATTGGACTCGGAGGCATCAATTCAGACCGACTCAAAGATGGTTTTATTCATCAAGAACTCACGGAATTGCCCTTGAAGCCCAGAAAAACAAGCGCCCAGAAACTTTGAAAAATCATAGCTCCCTTATTATGGAAGGTAAAGAATCACGGTTGGTCCCATTCGACGCAGAAACAATCTACCTACAAGACCTCGTTGGAAACATTTTATTAACGGCCTTAGTTTCCACGCTAGAAGGTAAAAAGTATCAAAAAACGTGACTTTGGTTTTGAAAAAAACACGTTTTTTCAACATTTTTTGGCAAAATCACACATTTCTCGTGGTTTTAGACACCAACTCATATATATTTTCGGAATCAGCGATACATTTCCAGTAAGAAGAGAGTTTTTGTAGAATTTTTGGGCATCCGCACGTTTAGCAGTGATTTTCAAAACGGAAAAAGGTCGAAAAAACGAAAAATCGCCAATATCTCGAAAATTTGGACGTGACCGGAAAAAACGGGGGTCGGATTCGGATTCAGCACCCCAAAAAACATAGAGTTTGATGGTTTTTTCTGCGGCGCCTGAGATTGACTTTTTTTTTGTAAACCTGTGTAATTATTCTTGAAATTATTACAAAATCACTAGTAATTATTACAAAATCAATTTTTCTCTTTTTTTTCAAATGTGCGATATGTGAACCTCTGGCGACCAGAGCAATTCATTTTATTGATCCACAAAGCAATTTCTCATTTTTGGGTTATGATTACATCAACCAACAATGAGTTTTCTCCTTTACACTCCCAGAATGTACTCCAGGAAGTACAAACAGGTCTGGCAAATTTAACTTTTTTCTAAATTGCTCCTGTGAGAAGAATAATTGGTATTTTGACAATTTTTTTTTTCGCAGTTTCGTAGCCAAATAAGTAGTTACTTTTTGAAAAATGATGAGAAATTTGAAAATTATGACTATTCTGTTATTGAAGAGTCAATTTTTCAATAACTGGCCAGAGGTACACGACCTTCCCCTGCTCCGAAGGAAGTTCATGATATGTCTTGACGTCGTTACATGTGCGGATTTTGAAGACCTTCGTTTTCGAAGGCTTCGTCAAGTTGGATAACTTTGTTGGCTCTCAGAACTGTTTGACCGCTGCAGAGAAATCTTTCTTTAATAAGAATCATAATATCACATATTATACCATCTGCCTAATGTTAGTAAATTATAGTGGTTTGAATAATGATTTCCGTTACCTATTTCATAACATCTGTATGTGCATATCAATGAAAAAGTTCAGGAAAGGCCGGGAAGGTAAATGCTATTTCAGAGGTTGAGTCCTTTTTTCCGTTCCTTTGAAGTGGACCCATCCAAACCCCAACAAATAATAACACTGGAAAGACCCTTCGGAAATATACTCTTTTCCAAGTCAGTCCTCAAGCGTCAGCCACACAGGTATATTTTGCCTTTGTCTTCAAAGCAAGTTGTGACGAAAATTGCTCAGCCAAAGTAGTATTCAAGTTCTATACTGAGGGGCCCTTCGTGTAAAACGGATTTAGGTTGTCCCTTTTTTTTTTTGGCTTGAAAGTTAACTAATGAATTGGATGTAAAACGGGAGAGAAAAAGTTTTTGTGAAATTTTCGTTTGAATTTAGGAAACATGCTCACGAATCACACAATTCACCGCTGCACGTGTTTGTTCACTTTTTGTTGAGCTCAGCATTTTCCGTTATTCTTCTCCCTGAGGCAAAAGTTTAGCATGCCCACCAGCAAAGCTCACAAATATACCAAGAGTAAAAGAAAGTAATACGTCCCTTATTACTGAGCCCGAAAAAAAAGAAAAAAAAAAGTTTACTCTATTCTCTGCTTCAATCAAGACCCTCTTTCGCTTTAGTTATCACACATCCTCAAGTCGAGGCGATTGAGCATGAATTGGGGAATTCGACTGGATGGGAAGGGACCAATGATTCGGCCAGGGACTCTTAAACTCGTCTTTCAATTCACTGATCTAATTTCCTATTTCATACGCCGAGACAATATGCCTGAGGAAATGGGGATAACAGAAAGGCGGGGAAGGAAGAAATTGAGGTGGAGACAGGCAGGAGAAAAAAAAGAAAAGAAAATCTTCTTTCTTCAATTCCACACGCCCCCTCGCCTGTTCTCTCCTCCTCTATTTCGAGAGAGGCAACGGAAAGGAGGGAAAATGTGATGAGCTGAGATTGGCAGGGCGAGTGGTCCAGGACAGATATGGGTAATAGAGAGAGGAGTGCTGCCAACAACAACCAAGTGGAAGATAGAGACTTGAGGGTTTGCTGGGAGAACAATCCCTTGATCAGTTAATGTCAATGAGAAAAGACAAAGTTATTAAAGACGAACGTTAAGGGGGTTGTTCACTTTCAATTCCTGCTGAATTGAGGGACAATTAGGGATGGAAACGTGTCTGGATTATTTTTTTTAGCGATAGAAGGCGTCCAAATAATACTGAAAATGGGGTTCAAACACAAACTGCAAGTTCGTACGAATTTATAAAATTTATGGAAAAATTGCAATTTGAATTTTGGCGGAAACCCGAGGCCAGGTCCTATAAAAAACTAAAAGATCGGTCTCGTCGAATAAGTTAATTTATATCACGATTAAGTTGAGTCAATACGCACGATGACATTCACAACAAAGCGAACACGACCATTTTCGCATTACTCCAGTGTCACTAGTGCCAACCACCAAGAAAATCAGGAAAAAACGCTGCAAATTCTACACAAGGGTTTATTATTCTTTGATATAGGGTACTTGTGCAAAGATTATTTCCGTGTCAATAGAAAAATTTTGGAAACATATTTTTTTTTTTTTTTTTCAAAAATTATTTATTTTTTACTCGAAAAATATTTAACCTCCTGGGATCCTTCAAAAATCCCGTTTTTAGCCCCATGAAAGCCCTATAGATCGCCACAGTGAAATCGGATCGTTCCGGGACCCCCGAAAATGGATTCTACGTCCAAAAATACTTCGAAAACGACACCTAACTCGATCCCATAGCTAAAAGCCTTCAAAAACCGCCTCCCATAGCCCCATTCTAGCCCCATAGCGCCCCACGGGTTTGGGCGATCGGACTGAAAACCTTGCGGGCACAACTAGATGGTAAACCAAGTATTTTGTCGAAATTTCAGATTTAAAAAAAAATTCCTACTGCCCAAAACGGCCCGTACGGCGGACGGACATTTTGGATTTAGAATGTAGACCTCTTGACAAGGATAATGCCAAATTTTGAGGCCGATCGGAGTTGCCGACCCCTGTCACGAAAACATAGGTGATAGAATGATATTCATTGAGACCGAGAATAATATTACGCATGTTTTGTATTATGACTGTTTGTTTAATCGGTCATCCAGAGCGTGGGCCGCCGCTGAAGTTGTTTACAATGCGGAAAAAAACGATTCCACATTTCATCTGAAGGCTCGTGACATTTTGACGTCCGGGAATAGAGAGAACGAGGAACTGCGATTTCCTAATCCGCTCCAGGCGTTACGAGATATCTTTATCGCTCGTCCCAGGAGATGGGTGAGATGGTGAGCGGGAGGGGGGAGTAGCGGTTGTGAGGGTTAGTGATCCACGTGAGAACAGACGCAGCCGGTGAGAAGGGAGGAATTCTGAGTGGCTGAGGGTGTTTACACGGTTTGGGCATTAACCGTAGACCCCCGGTGTCCCTCTAAGGGTCGCAGCATCGCTGGACGATCGGCCGGCAAAGCCATGAGAAGACCTCATCGAAGCCACGGCATTATGTGTGGCGGGCTAAGGAAGCTTGAGACTTTGCTACTTAATTGCAACAAAAACCCTTCCATCCCTACAGGAAGAATAGATTCTGGTTATCTCTCGTGAATTTAAAACAAAATTGAGCACTTCATTTGGAGTTTTGGAATAAACGTTTCGTAGAAGTCGAAAGAAAATTGTCTTGTTTGTATTTTTGAATCAACAAATCTATTGTGATCCCTGAAAGGGTACGGAGGGTAGTCCACTAGGCCATGTAGTGCTCTAAGTCTGATGCGCGTATGATTTTTTGTTTTCTACATAATATGTATCATATTATGATGCATGTAACCCCCCCCCCCCCCTTCAACACAAGCAGGTTGCAAACTGTCTAAGGAGGGTGTTTTTTTTTTGTTTTTGTTTTTTGGAGTCGTTGTGGCTTGGAGACTACCACAGCATCTTCACAGCATTGCTTTTAAAATTCCTTCAATTTAGCGCACTGAGACACGCTCAGATCAATAGGAATTGAAATAATATCATTCCTTATCAAGACGATTCCAATGCAGTCTGGGGAGGCCATTCTTTTCGAGCTTTCAAGTTGAAAGTTTCAACACGTGGAAATCACAAAATTTTATAACAGCTGATGTAGCCGATGGGCCGAACTCTCTTTAAATTTGCTCGCCCTCCCGCCGTTCGCGGTACGCTCGCTGGCTGTGGAGAGCGCCACTGTAGGCGGGGGAGTTTTAGGACTGCCACCCAAACGTGTAGGACCGCCACCCGTTACTTGATCAAAAATAGATGTAGGACTGCCACCCGCTTGATCGAAAATAGATGTTAGGACTGCCACCCGTCACTCACAGAATGGAAAACGCTGCAAATTTTACACAAGGGTTTATTATTCTTTTATATACGTTACTTGTGCAGAAATTTAATTCTGTCAATGAAAAAATTAAAAAAAAATTTTTTTTTTGGATTTTTATCTCAAAAAAAATTTTTTTTTTTTTGGATTTTTTGTTCCAAAATGTGTCTTTTTCAAAAATGCTGTATTTTTTACTCGAAAAATATTTAACATCCTGGGATCCCTCAAAAATCCCATTTTTAGCCCCACGAATGCCCTAAATATCGCCCTTGTGAAATCGGATCGTTCCGGGATCCCAAAAAATGGATTCTACGTCCAAAAATACTTCGAAAACGACACCTAACTCGATCCCATAGCTAAAAGCCCTCAAAAAACCCTCCCGTAGCCCCATTATAGCCCCATAGCGCCCCACGGGTTTGGGCGATCGGACTGAAAACCTTGCGGGCACAGCTAGATGGTAAACCAAGTATTTTGCCGAAATTTCAGATTTTTTAAAAAATTCCTACTGCCCAAAACGGCCCGGACGGCGGACGGCGGACGGCGGACGGACATTTCGGATTTTGAATGTAGACCTCTTGAAACGGATAATGTCAAATTTTGAGGCCGATCAGAGTCGTCGACCCGCGTCGCGAAAACATAGGTGTATTATTCCAAGAATAATAAACCAATATTCCAAGAATAATAAACCAAAAACCCTCCCGTAGCCCCATTATAGCCCCATAGCGCCCCACGGGTTTGGGCGATCGGACTGAAAACCTTGCGGGCACAACTAGATGGTAAACCAAGTATTTTGCCGAAATTTTAGATTTTTTAAAAAATTCCTACTGCCCAAAACGGCCTGGACGGCGGACGGCGGACGGACATTTCGGATTTTGAATGTAGACCTCTAGAATGAGGACCCGCGTCGCGAAAACATAGGTGTATTATTCCAAGAATAATAAACCAAAATCCCCCCAAAAATTTTTTTTTCATTGACAGAATTAAATGTCTGTACAAGTAACCTATATCAAAGAATAATAAACCCTTGTGTAAAATTTGCAGCGTTTTTTATGTATTTCTCCAGCCATCGTTGCCCTCGGGTTGATTCCGGGCGGGGAGTATGGTGGGCGCCTGCCTGGATTGAGGTGATCTCGGCGTAAACGTCACTTTGCTGCACCTCGATCAGAGTTTCCACGAATGCATAAATATTGGGGTGAGGCCTGTTAAATTCCCGGTTGAAATGGGCGTGGAATGCCTCACATGCGTTTGTGGTCCGGTTCAGTGCAGCGGACTTGCATGCCCAAAGTGTGGGTGGGAATAGTGCCTCATCATATCATCATCATCATACAATAATATAAAATTGTGTTGGCCGCCGTAAGCCGTGTGGTAGACGGCCGTATGGTTTGTTGGTACGGGATAACGCGTTCCCGAGTGAGTTTTTTCACTTTCCGCTCGCTGGCCGTTTAGGGGGTCGAAAAAATTACGAAAAAATACGAGCCGTATAGATCAGAACTGGAGGAATCATACAATAATATAAAATTGTGTTGGCCGCCGTAAGCCGTGTGGTAGACGGCCGTATGGTTTGTTGGTACGGGATAACGCGTTCCCGAGTGAGTTTTTTCACTTTCCGCTCGCTGGCCGTTTAGGGGGTCGAAAAAATTACGAAAAAATACGAGCCGTATAGATCACACCTGGAGGTAGACGTCGGTCAAATCGAAAATCCGAAATTCGCCCGGGAAATTCGTCTTTCTCCCGTTTGTCTTACGTTTTCCACTTTCAACTCGCGCCAAAGCCCGTTTAAGGGGTCGAAAAAATTACGAAAAAATACGAGCCGTATAGATCAGACCTGGAGGTAGACGTCGGTCAAATCGAAAATCCGAAATTCGCCCGGGAAATTCGTCGAAAATTCGTCGAAAAATCGTCTTTCTGGCGTTTGTCCCACGTTTTTTCGGGTTCAAAAATACCCAGTAAGGAGCCATTTTTTGGGTATGGTATCCGCGAACCAAATGCGCGCCAAAATATGGCCAATCCGATTCCGAAGTCGGATTTCAAAAAAACCGAGGGGGAGGGGGCGATTTCACGGTGAGAAGACAATTGGATCGTTTTAATTCGCGCGCGGCCAGGGAAAATTCGTCGAAAAATCGTCTTTCTCCCGTTTGTCCTACGTTTTCCACTTTCAACTCGCGCCAAAGGCCGTTTAAGGGGTCGAAAAAATTACGAAAAAATACCAGCCGTATAGATCAGACCTGGAGGAAGACGTCGGTCAAATCGTAATTCGGAAATTCGCCCGGGAAATTCGCCGGAAATTCGTCGAAAAATCGTCTTTCTCCCGTTTGTCCCACGTTTTTTCGGGTTCAAAAATACCCAGTAAGGAGCCATTTTTTGGGTATGGTATCCGCGAGCCAAATGCGCGCCAAAATATGGCCAATCCGATTCCGAAGTCGGATTTAAAAAAAACCGAGGGGGAGGGGGCGATTTCACGGTGAGAAGACAATTGGATCGTTTTAATTCGCGCGGGGCCAGGGAACTTTGATAGATGGAGAGGCCTTTATTTAAAAAAAGTTGAATTGAATTAAAAATAATAATTTCCTAAACGGTAAGCCCTAAAAATACGCCGATTTTTTCTATCGTCTCTGCTACGAATAGGAGGGGCCGAGCGGAGCGAGGCCTTATGTCTGAGTAGGGGTTTGAACGTGTCCATCGATGCTACGCACCCCACAGGCGGCAATACACCCCACAGGCGGCAATACACCCCACAGGCGGCAATACACCCCACTAGGGGAGCGAGCGAAGCGAGCCAGAGAGACTAGTCATCTATATAATTGTCGTGAAGATACTCAGCGAACAGTAGGGTTTCAGGCTGAGCTTTTGTCGATTTACAATCCACGCATAGAAGACTTCTTTAACTTCAGTAGGGTCGCAGTAGGCAAATCCAAACGACCAATGGAGGCACTTTTTAGTCTTTGATGATTCATCCTTGTAGGCTCCGTGCGATTTGCGGACAGGGAAAGAAGGGTAGAGGGGCGGTTGTCAACAAAATCGTGCTGTTTGCGGAACGGCCTCGACTTCCGTGCGATTTGCGGACATAGAGCAGAGATCACTTACTAGATCGCATGATGACATTACGTAAACGAGATAATCTCGTCTTTAGTTCAGTCTGTCACGTCTATCAATGGAGGTCACCACAACCCTGGGGGGGCCTTAGCCCTCCTTCCGCCAGACTACATACAACTTGGCTGGTTTTTAATTTTGAATGAAGCACCATCGACAGAAAAAATGAAACTATTTTTGGAATATTTTGAAAAGCAATGGCTGGAAAATGAGAAGCAGCCCACCTCACTGTGGAACGTTCACGATGAGAGACATCGCACCAATAACGCAGTTGAAGGTTGGAACAGGAAGTTAAATTCTATTGTAGGGCTTAAACAGCCTAATGTTTTCGCTTTTCTTTCTAAACTGAAGCGTGTGGCTTCCGAGGCTACCTTCAAGTTGCGCTCTTTTGAGGTAGGAGAGCCAGGCAGTAAGAGGAAGAAGACCTATAGGCACGTATACGTGCACTTGGACGAAAGGATCGATCCTTCGAAAGATGTCGATCGACGAAGCTGCAGCATACTGCAGGCTGCAGGCTGACAGGCTGCAGGCTGACTTCTGCCATGGCAGAAAGTTTACCGAAACCAAAGACCTCTACTCCTACCTCAAAAAGTTGGCACACGCCCAAAATCTTGGAAATTGATGCGAGTTTTCCTCACACATGACGACAGAGCTTGATCTTCCGAGCTGACACATTTCTAAACACGCCTGCAACAAGTAACTACTGTTTCGCAATGCAGCCAGTCCTAAGCCTGGAAAAAATTCGAAGGGAAATGTGTTATGTCCGCAACCCGCACGACAGATTATCGAGCTATAGGTCGACAACTTGGAGAATAACTAGGGGAGTCACCGAGCCTCCTTCGGAGGGGAAGTTTGCCTTCCCTTTCCAGGTAACCCCTTTAAGCTCGGAAGGTGCGCGCGTAATTTGAAAACTCAGGCCTCAGGATATCTGACCGCTTGGCGAGTGTGCCTAATTATGAGTATTTCAGACCGTACACAAGGAGGGGTCAAAAGTGATCCTATGCACCTTCATGAAGATTCAATTAAAAAAACAACAGATTATGTATTAACAAAAGAAAAAATTGTATTGCCTGGTTTTAATAGGCAGGTACCTATTTAAGTGTGTGGAAGAAAAAAAAAGGGGCTTCTGAGAAAGAATGATCACCTCACGAAATTAATAGATGAACAGTATTATTATAGGATTATCGCTTCGAAGCGCTATAATGACAATGAAAAGAGAAAGGGTTCGAGAAGCCCATCGGCCTGGTCAGGAGGCCAATTTTTTGAAAAATGCGGGACGTGAGCCCCGGCGGTGTGGCTTGGAAGGGGACAGATTTCACTCTCGGGATGCCGCAGGTTCGCTGCACGGTGTCATTCCTTAAGTTGTCGACCTATACCTCCCACCACTTGAGTTTGTCCGCAAATCGCACGTCCGCAACTTGCACGTCCGCAACTCGCACGCTACCTCCTTGTATGCGTTTGTAAGATCTCTTTATGCGTCTATACCTGCGTTAAAAGTAATGTTATGTAAATGAAATGCTCAGCAGTTACTAAGTAGGCTTTGCAATTCGGCGTACAATTTTTTCGGATTAAATCACGCATCGAAAACTCAATGATCATCGGCAAAATAGTCTTTTTGAACTGGAAATATGTCAACACAAACTGGTTCCTCACATCCTTTCTAACATTACACCGCGGCTAGTCTCCAACCGCAGAACCTCTGCATTTCAATTCAGAACCGACGGGTGGCAGTCCTACACACATTTTTGACCACGACGGGTGGCAGTCCTACACACATTTCCGACCACGACGGGTGGCAGTTATTACAACGCGAAGAGCCACTTTTTCCCCCGCCATTTCAATTCTGAATGGCAGCCCTAATACGCCCAGTTTAACCGCGGCGGTTCAAAGAGAAAAATTCCTGATATTTTTTTTTTTTTTTTTTTTTTGTGGGCATTTCAAATCTTCTTTGCGTTCATCGCTTCTGGCATCACCCTGTTTACCATGTCGTCTTCCACTTTCACCTCACTTATCGCCCGCCCAGCATCAGTACTGTCGCATGTAACCACTGATTGGTTCTGCTTCACGGTGGTAGCTTCCATAATAGGGTTTTCAACGCCTGTGGCTACAATGGTTGTTCTGCAGCTTCACATCCATTCTAGCTTTCCTTGAATGGTTGGCGGGGATTACAATGTTGTTGGGGTCTTAGGGCAGCCCGCACAACCAGCTGTTGAGTTAATTTTCCTTCAATCTACAAACAAACTCGGCAAACACAAACATACTAGACTTCATCGACTGTTACCAAATTGATCACGTCTTCAATCCTACTTCTGACACCTTTTATGAACTCCGTTAGACATCCCAATGAACACCGTTCAAAAACGCATCAATGCCCAAATCGAAACTGTTTATAATTTCTACATTCAGAACCAAACTTACCAAATATGCGTTTAATTTGCTAACTGAATTATTTTATTCGCAAGAAAATGAAACGTCATTCAATTACAAAAATGGTAAAATTCTATTGGTTGAACGTGTACGAGTAAATCCGGATTGGCTACTTAATTCAATTACAGGCTGCCGGTGAAGTTTGCTCAGTCAGTGAGTTTTCAACCCTGTTTGGGAAACTTTTTGGGCGAGAGATTAAACGAATCGATTGCGCATGAGAGTTGAGTGTTCGCAGGGAGCTTAAGGTAAAAGGTAAAACTAAACGAAAGGCGTGGCGGCAAAGCAGGTCGGGGCGTGGGCTGTAAAACGACTCGAATTTTCTTTTCTCTAATAAGAATTTGAATGGGGGATTTTCTTTGAAGGGAATCCTTTCTTCAAGCTCTTTACCACAATCTAAGACAAAAGGAGTGTTCATTACAAAGGGGGTCAAGAATACGAGTGGCTTGGGAGGGCTCTATGCGAAAACACCCCATTTCGATCTTTCCATTGTCAATCGTCAGAGCTATCTGCAAAAGTCATTAAACTATTGAAGTTTTTATAGCGCGTGAACTCCAACCGCCTGTTATGAACCACGAACAAACAAAAACTTCACAGGAAGGGTGTGTGGTGGTAAATAAAAGGAAGTTCTTCCCAAAGTGGTGTTTTCTGCAGGGACTTTGGTTCCCATTCAAAAATTTTACGGGAGCGACGACAACAAGACTCGGGTTTTATGGGTTTGCTGTAAACTGTCGAAAAATATTCGATCACCACCGTCCCATTGTGGGGGCTTCGACTTCGGGTTAGCAAACAGACACACTAAAACCCTTCGGCAAATTACTCCAACTCGTAACGAATACACGGAGCGAGTGAACCAGTTCCCATTAGCCCTCGTGAAACTGTTTCGTTGGATTACTCTGGGAAGCGCAAATAAAAGGCATCTCGTCGGGTCGCTGACACAAAATGAGGCGGTAGCCATTCTTTATTGGTTTAACACTATCATTCTATAGCCGCGGAAATTAATCCGCATATTAGAACGTTATGTGAACGTTATACTCGCTCGAACAAACGTTTCGGTTCTTCAATTCGTTTCTGCCTTTGTGAAGGATTAGAATAATTTCAAAACTTATATGTATGCAAATCATGAGTGAATTCTCGATTTGCATATGGTTAATCGAATTCGATATCTGAAAAATGTGATATTACTACGTTGTCGAATACCGCCCTTTTAGGAACTTTCCGTTACCTGGAGGGAAATGGTTAAGCTGAAGCCAAGCTAAAGCTGCTACGGCTTATACTTTCCTCTCTGGTCTCACATTCACTGCCTTTCAATGGGACCCCCGCAGACTGCACCGTCCGGACTTGCACCCCGAAAGCTTTAGCCAGTGGGGTAACTGTTAGAATTTCATTTCGGATTGAGTTTTTACCACGGAAGCCTCGAGAATACCAAGTTTCTTTCCAGATAAGTGCGGGTCTTGACTCTTTCCTGTGCTTCCAAGTGGGTTTGAAAAAAGAAAAAAATTACGAGTCCTCCTCCACGGAGCATTTCACTGAATTAAATTTTCTTGGGTTGCCAGATACCGCCATTATTTTGACTCGAAATGGGGTCTGATCCTAAGTCGGTAAAATCAACAAGTTCGCCCGAAAATCATTCCAGTGGCCCGAAATAAAAGGCACGGGTCGGTCACGAAAAGGAAAATACCTGAACCCCGAACTCGGAAGTTCCGAGTCGGAACTTTTCCAGATAAGAGCTACCTACTAATCCACCAGAGCGCACTAGCGCTGAAATGAGAAAAGAGACCTGATTTCGTCAAATTTCGAGGATTGTTCAGTTGGTTGACTTGTCAAGGAGGTTAGAAGGAATAGAGAAGCCCTGGCTTCTTATCAGACGTTCCAAAGTGGAAGGGATAGCTTATCACGGCGTTTCGAGTCGAAATTTCAAAAATTGCAGTCACAGAATTGAAAAAACACTGTTCTCCCATAACGATTTAGCTGCATGAAAGTGGTGCACCAAGATGGCGGTCAGCCGAAGGGGTCACCCCCCACTCCGAAACACCTTTCTGTGCGCTAGCCTTCAGCCCAGGGCTCCTCCATTCCTTCTAACATCCTTGGCTTGCTGCCTCCAGTCCAGATTTTGGTTTATTATTTTTGGAATAATAATATTATAGTAGGTAATTGAGACGGGGGTCGAAAATTCTGATCGGCCTCAAAATTTGAAATAATTCGTTTCAAGAGGTCTAGATTCCAAAACAATGTCCATCCGCCAGGTACGGGCCGTTTTGGGCAGTAGGATTTTTTTTTTTTAAATCTGAAATTTTGACGAAATACTTGGTTTTCCATCTTGTTGTGCCCGCAAGGTTTTCAGCCCGATCGCCCAAACCCGTGGGGCGCAATGGGGCTAAAATGGGGCTACTGGAGGTTTTTTTAAGGCTTTTAGCTATGGGGTCGTTCTCGAAGTATTTTTCGGGGTCCTGGTATCCCTGGTCCGGGGTATTTTTCGTAGAATCCATTTTTCGGGGTCCTCGAACGATCCTATTTCACTGTTGCGATCTATAGGGCTTTCGTGGGGCTACAAATGATATTTTTGATGGATCCCAGGAGGTCACAATTTTAATAAGTATTTAATATTTTTCAAGTAAAAAACAAAACAAAAAATTTGAGACATTTTTTGAAAATAAATAAATAAATAAATAAATATAAAAATCCAAAAAATTTTTTTTAGCGTTTTCCTTTCCCTCAAAAAATCGAAAGGTGCGCTCATCTCTTCGACGTTTTTTTTTTTTTTTTTTTTTTTTTTTGGTGTTTGAGGGTGAGGGTGTGAGGGTGTGTGTGTGTGTGTGTGTTTGTGTATCACAGCATCGCGGCTGAACAGATTTTCATGAGGTCGGTCTCATTGTGATCAGCGAGTTCTGGGGGTGGTTATAGGCTATCAAAATCACCTCCGTCGTCGACGATTCGTCCAATCCCGACGACATAGTTTGGTCGTTAGATACCTAGTGTGTCAAGTTACGGTTTTGGTTTCGTACCTAGTAACAGAAAGGTTGCGCTCTTCTATTCAATTCAATTGATGGCTTGTTTTAAATTTTATTCATTTACACAGAAATAAATTTCTGCACAAGTAACCTATATCAAAGAATAATAAACCCTTGTGTAAAATTTGCAGCGTTTTTTTTTTTTTAATCTGAAATTTTTACAAAATACTGGGTTTTCCATCTTGTTGTGCCCGCAAGGCTTTCAGCCCGATCGCCCATACCCGTGGGGCGCTATGGGGCTCTAATGGGGATACGGGAGGTTTTTTAAGGTTTTCGGCTATGGGGTCGAGTTAGGTGTCGTTTTTGAAGTATTTTTGGCTGTAGAATCCCTTTTTTTGGGTCCCGGAACGATCCGATTTCACTGTGGGGATCTATAGGGCTTTCATGGGGCTAAAAATGGGATTTGTTAAGGATCCCTGGATGTCAAATATTATTCAAGTAAAAAAACAAAAAAAAATTTGGTGGCTCGCCAAAAATTCGAATTTGGGCCCAAAACCCACTTTTATCGTTCCCGACGTGAATTACTTTCTCGGAGAAATAAAGATCTATACACGGTTCCGGACCCCATTATCGTACAATGCTTGTTTTAAGAGCTGCTTTTGCTTCTTTAGCTATTTCAACTGGTAGGAGTAGGGAATCTCCAGTTCAAAAGCCGAGCAATTTGCAGGAAATGATGCATTGGCAAAAGCAATACATCGAGCACCACTTCCCATTTTTCTTGCGCCTCACACGGATATCCAAAGTCCTGAGCGGTGCTTAATTGGATTTTCAAAAAACGATCCTGCATCAAAGAACGAAATTCGCCAGGGTTCACTCAAAATATCATTTCAAAGAGCGGTAGAAAGTAATTATGGGTTATTGCGTGGTAAACAAAGTGATAATAGGGGGTTTTAGCTCCAGGATCCTCCCTTCCTGTTCTGCCAACTATTCCCTTTCCTCATAAAGGAAAATTGTATCCATAGGGTGGAGGGGGAAAGAGGGCTCGCGAACGAGAGAATCCTCTAATAGAATTTGCATAACGCGAGTAAATTGGGCGTGTACTGGAATGGCGATGGAGGCCAAAATAGAGCTTATCCCTTCTGGGTGAGATTACAATATGCAAAACTACGGATTATGAACACATTCTCAGAAGCGGAAAATCCTCAGGCCACTTAACATACACTCGCTGTTCTGTTAGCCGTCTTTCAGTGTCGTGAACATACCATGTGTACCTGTTTGCCGATAGTTGGCCACCATTAATCGTTTATCATCAGAAAAATGAAATGTGAAAACATCAGTAATTTTGCAAAGCCAATAAAAGCCAAGTGCTCAAATAAAATCCTGACTTTGAAACATCTAATTACATTATATAAAAAGTTAAATGTTTAACATGGGAAGAAGATGAAAATACTGTGGGTCCCAGAATGTCATCAGTGAGTGGAGCAGGAGAGGACTGATATGAAAAAAAAAAAAAAAAAAAAAAAAAATGAACAAGACCAGACAGATAGGGTGAGGGAGGGAAACTCATTCAATATTAAATATTCGGTCCTTTGGGAGTCATGCACCCGCACCATCTCTCGTTCGGCGGTATTTTTTTTTTTCTTACCTCACAGAGAATTTTACATAATGCAAGAGCTCCTTTTTCCCGATACTACAAGATATGGACGAGTAAACTTCGTAGTTTAGAAGTCGACCTTCCCTCTTGTATAACCCTTTCTTTGTGGGTTTCCCCTTGTGTTGCGATGAAGTTGAGTAGATTAAAGTTGAGTAGATAAACGTTTCTGATATGAAGTATTCCGTCTAAAACGTTCAGGGTAGTTCAGAGTTCACTGCGTTGACTTCTAGCTTCACACTTTGCGCACCTAGTGGATCATAACAGAATGTTTTACGTAGGTAAGGTGGAGTGGGAAGTACGAAATGGCCGATTACTATATTCTAAATCTCGTGTGTGTAGTTTTGGAAGTAAGTACTCTGAATTTCGGTGGGACAGCCTGATGCGAAAAGGACAGCCTCCTGAAGATTACTTGGACATTGAAAGGAAGAAGCCTTACTATTATTTACTGCTTCCACGAGCACCCTTCCATGAAACCCGTAACCAAACGCGAATTGGCTCTCTTCCTGACCTTTTATGTTTACATGGAGCTACTTCTTTATTTTACGATACGGCACGTATCCGGGAGTTAGCTTCTTTTTTTTTGCCCACTCGTCTTCTCTAAGCTTTCTAGTTTAGGAGATACAATTTTTTGATAGGCACCGAACCCTCTCCGCTCTGTGATCCCTCTATCCGCTCTTCCAAGCTCAGAGAATCAGATGAACGTCGTTCAGATGGAAGACCGGCTTATGGAGGATAACATTCCCTGTATGACAAAAAAGAAAAGACGGAAGATGATGAAAAAGTGAAGGAATGTAAGCCGGGGTCAAGGTACGTTACTCACCTTAAATTTTTGGATACATGCTCGACGGCCGTTGGCGGTGGTTAGTACTGCCTTGTAACTTCACATTTTTTTGCTTAAATTATATACAAACATCATTAAATAAAGCGAATTTTGCTTTTTCAGCTTCCATAAGCAAGCCATGTAATTAAAAACGTTGCATATTTTACACAGGGTTTATTATTCTTTTGATGTGCAAAAATTAATTCTGTGTCAATAGGAAGGAAGAGTGGGGTGAATAGGCTCACTTTTGGTTTATTATTCTTGGAATAATACACCTATGTTTTCGCGACGCGGGTCGACGACTCCGATCGGCCTCAAAATTTGACATTATCCGTTTCAAGTGGTCTATATTCCAAAACCGAAATGTTCGTCCGCCGTCCGCCGTCCAGGCCGTTTTGGTCAGTAGGAATTTTTTTAAAAATCTGAAATTTTGACAAAATACTCGGTTTACCATCTAGTTGTGCCCGCAAGGTTTTCAGCCCGATCGCCAAAACCCGTGGGGCGCTCTGGGGCTAAAATGGGGCTACAGAAGGTGGTTTTTGAAGGCTTTTGGCTATGGGATCGAGTCAGGTGTCGTTTTCGAAGTATTTTTGGACGTAGAATCCATTTTTTGGGGTCCCAGAACGATCCGATTTCACTGTGGCGATCTATAGGGCTTTCATGGGGCTAAAAATGGGATTTTTGAAGGATCCCAAGAAGTTGAATATCTTTCGAGTAAAAATTAAAGAATTTTTGAAAAAACACATTTTTGAAAAAAAAAAATCCCCTCAAAAACTTTTTTTGAAATATAAAAATCCAAAAAAAAATTTTTTTAATTTTTTTTATTGACAGAATTAAATTTCTGTACAAGTAACCTATATCAAAGAATAATAAACCCTTGTGTAAAATTTGCAGCGTTTTTGAGTTTGAGAAGCTGTAAAATCTGAACCAATCAACATAGAGAAACCGTTCCAACGGCATTTCATGTGTCTTGGCGTCAATTTTCGATTCCTCACCTGTTCAAGAGTCATCCCTCTAAGGGAAAAACGTAAACACGTTTTTAATGCACTGAGCCGATTGGTCCACCAGGTGGTGTCAATAGGCTCACTCAATGTTTTTACATGGAAAAAATATATTTCTCGATTCTACCAACCAGTGGACCAATGGGCTCAGTGGTTTGAGGACAAAGACAGTTGGGCGACACCATGGTTTTTTTTTTTTTGGTTTTTTTTTTTGTGAGAACAAGTGGGTTTTTGAAAATTTCAGTAATATTTAATATTACTCACTTTTAAGCTTGAATATCTCCAAAACTATTATAGTTACGCGAAAAACGAATAGGGACACTTATGTAGCAAATGTTGTGAGGTTCATTCTTCATATAGATGATATTTCTGTAGGACCGTCCTACTGTAGGACTTTTCGAGTTAGGAGCGAAAATACGAAATAACCGACCTTCTTCGGCCTCCCCCACCCCCGCTCGCTTGTAGGGTCGTATTTTATCCTCCCATGGGTCTAAACACATCGGTGAAAAAAATCGCTTCTGCTCTCAACATTAAATTTTCATGTTCAGAAGCGATTTCTTCATTCTAGGGGGAAATTTTCCACCTAGAATCATTTATTGCCTAGACTAACCATACTTTTGCGCAGCCTCCCGAAGGCTCAAACCTTGTTTTACGCCAACAACCGCCCGCTTGATTTCTTCCGGCGATTTTGACGCCAGGGTTCGGTTTATACTCCCTCGGCATGGTGAGCCGATTCACCCCACTTTACAAATCGAGCGTGAGTTCAATTACAAAATCGGCCGCAGCCTCCAACAGCACTGTCGCACGGAATCGAAATTTTGACAGTATCATCACATAAAAGTTTACAAATCAGATAAGCCGGTTATCAACTTCATATCAGCAACCATTGTTGCTGTGCGGGTAAAGTTAGGACCCCTAATCAAAAAAGCTGTTCCGGGTAGCCATAGTTACCAACAGTACAAACGCCAATGGACGTCTAAATAAATAACGATTGAGTTATAAATCGATACATTGAATCTTCCCCTATCGATTCCCGTTTTTTTTTTTTTTTTTACCGTTATTAGTTCGCCGTATTTTTCAAATTACACGTTTTTCGCAAAAAGTGAGCCTATTCACCACACTGAGCCTATTCACCCCACTTTACGGTATTTAGAAAAAGTTTAAAAACGATTTTCCTGTAAGTGTTTGGTCAGATGTAGGACGCCGAAATATGGATTACGCGTCCAAAATCACTCGGAAAACGACACCTCATTTGACCTCCTGGGTTCCTTCAAAAGCTCCATTTCCCACGGCGAGATGGTTTCGGGACCATTAAAAATGGATTCTGCTCGACATCATACCCGAAAACCTGCAAAAATTATTTATTTAAATGATTTTTGAGAAAAATGAACCAAAAGCGGCCAATAATTTTGGCAGAAAATTGTTCAAATGAAAGTAATAATTAAATTTACTAATTTCAGTAAAAAATGCAATGAAATTGTAAATTTTACTGAGACAATACACAGTGGAGCTATAAAGAACGAGTATCGGATTGACTAGTCCATTCTTTTTGAAGGTCAACTTCGAGCACCAGAAATTCCAAAACCTAACCGCACTTGATGTTCCCGCTGAACTCCCAGCGAATCCGTCACCGGTAGAAGTTGGATGATAGTTCGGGCTCTCGGACGCGATAAACTTCCCCGCGAGGTCACACTCACTCACCTCACGTCCGCCGCTGAACACGATCCGGAGGGGAAATAAATCATTTGGTGGTCGCTCCCCCGCAGGATGGCTCACCTGCCGAAATCTCATCTTTTTGGGATTCAGAGCACTCGTAATATACCGAAGGGAAACGAAATAAATCTGCATGCTATGTAATATTAAATTTACTATATATGGGGATTCGCAGTAGATTGAATGTATTGCTACAATTTGAGCTATTATTTTGAACTTTATTACTATTTACACAACCTTTCCGAGAGCGTGACTTTTTTACGACGTAATCTTGTAACCGAGCACACACTTTTTAGTAGGTACCTACTTCATAAGCACGACGGTTTGTGATTTTTAATGGAAGAACAATTTATTTCATGGTAGGTACCTAACGAACGTAATTGTTCATTATTTACGAAAACGATTGGAAACAACCTTGTCGCCGTTCTTTTTTTTTTTTGTTGGTTCGTCCTAAAAAAAAGGGAAGAAGGTCGAACCCGCACAAGAAGACACGGCACACAAGTTGACATTAAAAACGCTGCAAATTTTACACAAGGGTTTATTATTCTTAGATATATCTATAACCTATATATAGGTTACTTGTGCAAAAATTTAATTCGGTACTTTTCCGTTATACCCCCCCCCCCCCACTCGATTTTGGTTGGCTTTGGGTGCCTTAAAGCCATCGGGAGGGGCTCGAAATCGAGTTTCGGGGGGGGGGGGGGGGTGTTAGAACGGAAAAGGGCTCGAATTTGGGTGCCTTAAAGCCATCGGGAGGGGTACACGAAATCGAGTGGGGGGGGGGGGGGGGGGGGGGTATAACGGAAAAGTACCTTTAATTCTGTGTCAATTTAAAAAAAAATGGAAAAAAGATTTTTTTCAAACATTTTTGTTTCAATTTTTTTTTTCAAAAATTTTTTGTTTTTCACCCGGAAAATATGAGACGTCCTGGGATGCTTCAAAAATCCCATTTGTAGCCCCTTGAAAGCCTTATAGATCCCCACGGTGAAATCGGATCGTTCCGGGACCCCCAAAAATGGATTCTACGTCCAAAAATACTTCGAAAACGACACCTAACTCGACCCCATAGCAGGAAGCCTTAAAAAAAAACCTCCCGTAGCCGCATTTTAGCCCCATAACGCCCCACGGGTTTTGGGCGATCGGGCTGAGAACTTTGCGGGCACAACTAGATGGTAAAAATAGTAGGTATAATGTCAAAATTTCAGATTAAAAAAAAAAAATCCTACTGCTCAAAGCGGCCCGGATGGCGGACGGCGTACTGCGTACGGCGGACGGACATTTCGGTTTTGGGATGTAGACCTCTTGAAACGGATAATGTCAAATTTTGAGGCCGATCTGAATTTTCGACCCCCGTCGAGATTCCAAGAATAATAAACCAACTGAACAAAAGTCAAATAAATGGTACATTTGAGTGCCAAAGCGGTAGAGTGGTAGAAGAAAAGCGGTAGATTTACCACAGTTGTGGTAGGGTTGGCAACCCTGGTTGAGAATAGCGAAAAGTCACTGTTACACTTTTAATGATGTGATAATTATTCCCTAAAATTATTCAATGTGGAGTTCCTGCACAGGGAAGTCCTAATTTATACCCATCCTATAAATTTATTATTATTATTATTATTATTATTATTATTATTATTATTATTATTATTATTATTATTATTATTAAAATGTTTCCCTCTATAAATGGAGTTAAAATGTTTCTTAAAATATTCTTTAAAGACTCTGAGAACGGCTAGTGAATATTTTAAACCATTCAGCGTAACAGGTAGGAAGTAAATTTACTTACCCTATTAAATAGGGTGGAGTTGGGAGTCCTCGGGACTATAAGTGGATCGCACACTCAGCCTGTTTTTCTCTTGTGCCTTATTTGGGACCGTAGCGGTTCTTTTCCCTAACCGGAGCAGACAAAAGAGAATGCAACCTCATCAAAATTTAACTTTGTCCTTCTTTCAATCCCACAATCCCATCCTCTCAGCTCAGTCTCTGCAGGAGATAAAAGCATGAGGTAAGCATCGACTTCGTCTTGAAGCAGACTTTCCATTTTCCGACATTAAATAAGTATAGTCCCATCTACTTCTATACTTAACTTGGAAGTTTTAAATGCGTCCTGAAACCCTCCCTAGGGGATATTTATGAGCAATGAAAATAAAATCTTTATTTTATGTAGGTACCCAATGTTACATAAAGTTAATTGCTATGATGAAGAAAAGTGATCAGTTTCCTTAAAAATAGTCTTCTTGAGTCTTTTTTGTTTTCTAGAAATTATAATATATATATCATTGTCTTCGAAACTGTTTCTATCCTCGTCGGTGGTATACAAATCGGGCTTAGTTGCATAGTTGTTAAGGTCTTTTAACCGTTGCAAGAAGAATTCGTTGTGATCCGACATTTTGGGAAAGAGAAAACACGATAGCGGTTTTAAATGAAAAAGACGAATCGATAAACCACTAAAGCCTGCGAAAGTTACTCGAGTCCGAAGCGTGAGGGATCAACCGCTCAAAGTTGAAAGAAGGGAAGGAGATGGGGGAGGACTGTGAATGTTGGGGTGGACGAGTTCGGAGTTTAGAGGAAAGCTTCTTTCTCGCCAACTAGTTTATAGCCTAATTGCTCAGAACGGAAATGATAACGAATTACCCATCAATCATTCACTTGGGATAACGAAGAGGATCGAAACTTTTAATCCTTGTCCGTGTTCGGTATAACATCGTCTTATTTGAGTTGTGGGGGTGGCTATGTCCTACGTGGGAAGATTAATGAATGAACTTGCGTATAATACTTATTAGGCGTATAAGATAAAACATTTTCCTGAAACAGATATCTGCCTACGTAATATTGAGGATTCATGAACTTTCTATGGCAGATTTATGGAACTTGACGTAACTTTCTGATGAACTTAGCCACAGTCCACGATTCATACTATTCCTGTCAATATTCGACTTTTCCGGTTTTTTGGTGTCTCTATAATAATAACAGGAGGGGTTTATCAAAACTCAACATTTCCACTTTTGATCGAAATTCGTTTTTTCGGTGATTGGGGCTCTGACTCATGTGTAGAAGTTGTGTGAAGGAACCTCATCTCCCAAAAGAGGCTATATGGCAATAAATATATTTCCTATATGGCTATAAATATATTTCCTAATTGAAATTGTTGATTAGTATTATAATACTAATAAATTGGAAGAGTGATTGTCGCCACCAAAAGTTAACATTACCACTCGTTCGTGCCTTTACGGTTACATGTACCTATCTGCAGATTTTTATGTTTTTTCTTTTTTCAAAAGTGATCATCTCTAAACCCGTTTGAATGTTGATTTTTTCTTGATTTTAGTTCCCCATTTCCTCACCCGGTAGCAGCATGCTCATTTACAGTTCGAGAACTTAGGTTTCTTGTCCGCTCACTAGATCGCGCGATAATGCTACGCGCCACGCCGTTCCGCGATGCAGCCTTTGTAGAGGCTCTGTAGAGGTTCCATAATATCTATACATACTACTAATAACCACTTAATTAAGGTTCACAACTGAGGATGGGGAAGGGAATTTATTGGTTGGTTAACATGATTTTAAAAGTTCATGTAGTGAACGTTATACGTTTTTTGGCTCTGCTGAATAATTTCTGAAAGTGGAAATGTTAAGTTTTGATAAACCCTTCCGGTTTCTGCCAAATTTGCTGCTTCTCCGGTTTCCGGTCGGTGCCTCTCAACATTACATTGTGCCTCTCAACAGGTTGGTAAGTATGTACACGAGGTGAAGGCTCTGAACAAATAGAATTATATCCTGGGCTTTGTTTCAACCCTCTAGGGCCAATCGGAAGCAGATTGGACGGCTGTTTACCAAGGGGAGCGGTCAATCGCCAGGAGCGGTGAGGGTTCGCCACACCAGACGCTGTACAGGCTTTTCAGACGAACCGGAGAGGGTAACGGGGATCGAAAGCGGAGTTTGACCGCCGGTTTGAAAGGGGAAGAGGGAAAAGCTAATCCAGGAGAGAGGTGAGCTCGGGATGGGAGGCTAATCCGTTCCTTCGCACTGTATCTTTCGGCGACGCCACTCATCATCCTTAAAATATGGAAATCTTGCAATACAAGCACCAATTGGTGCTTGTATTAAGTGACCTTCTCTTGTTCCCCGATGGTTGTGTTAAATAAGTAATATTCCACCATATTTCCTACGAATTAATTTGACATCTAGTCAGTTGGTAATATTTGGTTTATTATTGGAATAATATATTGTGTATACACATATGGAATCGCGACGGAGGTCGAAAATTCTGATCGGCCTCTAAATTTGACATTTGGTGTCTTACATTTCCGTTTATAGATAGTTCTTATTTTTGAAAACAACTTCGAAAGGAAGATCTTGGAACCACTTCGAATCTGCAACTCCCTCCAACGTACCGCACCCTTTTTCCCCCTTTGAAGAATGAGATCCGCTCGATGGTTGCCAAACATTTTTCCATCCCGAAGATGAACTATTCCCCATTTTGTTTTCCTTGGTAGGTATTCGTATTGTTCGAGACGGAGATGTAGCCAGCGTCAGGTTAGAGGAATTAGTTTACTAAAGGAGGAGACAGGTGCTATTAGTCAACTTTGACTTTGCCGCTTGTCTTCTTTGATCCGGTTCAAACGTTTTCGTGCAAATTGCGTGGCTAAATCGATGTCTGTAGGCAGCGTAAGGCTTTCCTGGGGTTACCCTTGCCGATTGTTAGATTGTTCCGGGCTTGGTCCGATCACGCCTTTGGAAAGCGCCACCATAATCTACTTTTTTGAACTTTAAAAACATGATAATATCTTATGTTCTTAAATATATTATATTGGGGGAAAAAAAAACGTTTCCGCTAGCGGTTGTATTGCCGCTTTTGATTGTTTCAGCATAGAACTTGGATAATATCAACATATTTTGTTAGACAAGTTTTATTGTTAACTTTGATTTTACATGCATAGAGTGCTCATAATATGGTGAGATTATAAAGTTGATAATATTCGCGGAGTTCCGAAGGCGCTGTATCCTTGATGCTGCCTGAATGGGAATGTGAAGGGCAAGGTGGGTTTTCCCATGGTCCACGCTCGAGATGCCGGGGGTTCAGTCGTGCAGGTACTGAATGAGGAGGCGTGGGTGAGCAGTGAGTTTTCACTGGAGATGTACAGATAAGACACACCTTCTGCTTCGGCCTCGATGCTGCCTCCGATCCCCTCTGACTATCCCATGAATGTGAGAACACCCCAGGGTACTGTAAATGGGGTTAAAAGGTCCCAAGCCCAAGTGAGATCAGACAAGGGTTTCCCCCTTTCCAGCCAAAAGTGAATGATTGGACATATATGTATATAACTATAGTAAAGATGCCAATCACAAGATGAGTCGCAAAAGTGGGCGCGAGTGATACTGACTGTGCGGCCGTTGATCATGACGTGCAGCTATGATGAGTATGATAACGTGCTAAACTTGACTAGATAATACATCCAGGTAACTTTTGTACCTTCCAATTCCATAATTAGGTGATCTTATGATGAAAATCCTCGGGAGTGAGCAGGCTGGTTTTTATTTAATTTGACGTAATTCTATCGACATTGTTCAAACAACTTCATCCGAAACGGCAATGACTTGGTTGTCATCCCAATGCCACTTGTTTCAATAACTTGGCTTACTTTTCTCGAATCGAGTGAGACCATCAGGACAACGCTCAAAAGTCCTACTAAATTATCCGAAAATGGTTCCTTTTCCTGTAGCCTGTCCTCATGGACTCTTCAATCCCCAAAGGAACTCGGCTTGATCACTCGTCTTATTCCTCACCACGCATTACTGATGATAAGCAGTTTCGTCTCATCTGAGTGGGGCCAAGTTTGATCTGCTTCCCATCATCCGGCTGCTACGTCCTTAGTCGGTGCTGTGCTCTGTTGAGATGAGTACTAGCTTGAAGCGAACCATTCCCCTCATTGATGGCAATAAAATGTATTCCCATATTTAATAAAAACCAAGGGTCTCAGTAGGTCCCCAAAGTTGTATTCGGGGGTGTTTTAGCATGGAACATGCTTTAGGCGTGAACTAACTACCCATAAACGGGGAGTCAGGGAGGGAGACGCGGGAGTGTCACGTTTATATATAACGTAATGTATCAATATACGTTAGGTCACAAGTTCGGCGTCCTCACCGGTCGTACGTTAGGCCGCTACTTCGGCATCCTCTTTTGTCTTAACACGCAAGATGGGTTTCAACACGTGTTCCACGTTTCAGGAATTTCAGTCGTAGGCTCTAAGCAAAAAGCATCCAGGGGTCCTGGCGACCCAAAGGGCCGAGCTTTTAAATTTACTTACTAGCTGGGACACCCAGCCTTCGCCCGGTCTAATGTGATCACGAAACAAAACTCAATATTTCAACAGGAGAGAATTTATCAGTGTACGGATTTATAAAATTTCCCGTTATTTGAATCATCTCTTGTAGGTACCTAACCTCAGAAGGGCTCCCATTCAAATTTCAACGTCCAAGGGTAACGGGAGAGATTTTTCATTGGAATACAAGCATTTTTTTTTTTTTTTTTTGTTAATGTAAACTTACTTTCTGGATGACACCCTCGTACGTACGGCTTTGTACATTCAGCACGCCGCTATTGTTTTTCCCTGAGAGAAAATTGAATGTTTTTTTGTTGTCGTTTTTGCCTACCATCGAGAAACAATTTGATCGCGGAGTTCACGAGGCATCTCGTTCCCTCAAAAACAATAACCATCATGATCGAAAGTTAATTGCCTCCCGCAACTTGCTTTAATATATTCGACACACGGTTCACAAGTTCACTGGTATATTAACCGTACACATGCAATCGAATGGCCTGCTATACTCCTCTAAATTACTGCCTTTAATCCCAGATCTGGAGAGCCATAGCGACCCCCTGTCATCTTAGTATAATCCCTTTAGTCAGAGGTCGAAGTGGAAGCGGTGGGACGGGATTCATGGGACTGTAATTCCTGATAAATATTAATCAGTGTGTCCAAGGTCTTTGACTATAATGCCTTAATTTAGCGCCTCATTGCCACTCGGGGTTAATGGAATTACCATTGAGTGTTCTGTAAGTACATACCTCTCCTGGTTTGAAGGGGAATCCCATAAATGAAACATAACGGGATTAGGAAAACCTCCAACTCCAAATGCTTGAGTGGTTTTGTGATAGATAGCCGGGTTGAGTAATGTAGTGGTTGAACTTAAGCGTACAAAACATAAACCCATCACACCAAACGTGTTGCTGCTACTACAGCGATCAACAAACACACTTATTTCAAGTCTGATGTTGACCAACTATGTGTAGTTTAATATTAAAATAAGAGAAATTGTAAAAAATAATAAAGAAGAAGAAATTATAATTATTATAATTCAATAAGAATTCTCACTGGATGAAAAAAAATTTCACAATTTTTTTTTTTTTTTCACATTATGTAGCGGCTGGAAATAACGTTTATTTTGCTTTCTTACATTTTTCACTCAGTGAAAATGCCATGTTTTCAACGCACAAAAACATGAAGTTCTACATTGAAATCTATATCTATAAAAATGAATCAGTATTTTGTTGGTGATCGCATAACTTGAGAACGGCTGGACCGATTTGGCTAATTTTGGTCTTGAATTATTTGTGGAAGTTCAGAGAAGGTTTATATATAAAATAATATAATAATATAATAATGGAAAACCGCTATATTCCGCCGAAATTCCTCTCAAATTAATTCGACGATTCAAATGACGGGAAATGTTAAAAATCCGTACACCGTTAAAATCTCTCCTGTTGAAACATTCAGTATGGGATGTGTGGGATGTATGGGATGGTGTGTGGGATGTATGGGATGTGTGGGATGTATGGTATGTATGGGATGTATGGGATGTGTGGGATGATGTATGGGATGTATGGGATGATGTATGGGATGTGAGGGATGTATGGGATGGTGTGTGGGAGGTGTGGGATGTATGGGATGTGTGGGATGTATGGGATGTATGGGGTGTCCCAGCTATGAAATAATGAATTTTCAAATCTTTAGAAGTGCAGCGAAGCGTGCCAGGTCAGCTAGTTATTCTATAAAAAGTTGTATTAAATACTTATAAGCCCAATTTAACAAATGTATTATACTCAACACTCGGTATGTGATTATGAAGAAATGCCATCTTTTTGAAATGCACTGCGACCTGTCTTTGTGGTGGAGAAACGACCCTAATCAGCAAAGTGCAACTTAAGTCGGTTAGAAACGCCATTAAGTCTTCCAAAACAAGACGGTGAGATCCGAGAGAGAGAGCCTCGATGGGGCCGGTTTTTCAGAAAAACAGGGCGAACGAACAGTATTGTTGGCCTAATGAGGGATTCAAACCGGATTCAGACATCCATTAGAGCCATTAGTGGGTCCTTCGCTTTCTCAGCCCTATCTACCCCTTGTATCAATCCATTTCCACGTCCCTTACCACCTCATAGCAACTCCATTGTCCCATCTCTGCTGCTACCACTTGGCCATCTATCAGAGTCAAACTGCAAATGATGCCAAAGACAACAACAATTTCATAACAAAATTCGAAAAGTCTATTATTGTTTATTTCACCTCGCGTTGGCTTCATTCCTTGGTTGCTTTGAAGATTTGTCCTTTTCAATCGACGCTTGTTGGGAAGTACGTTTGTGCGCACCTCGTGGTTACTATGTATGTTGCACTTGCGTTTGCGACAAAGGAAATGAGATACCTAGGTAATTCCCAAACCCCACTTCACCCCTCTCGCTTCCCTCTCGCTTCGCCTATCCATCATACCATCCGTTGTTGTACGTCAATCTCCCCGGTTATCAATCATGTTCAGGAGATAATACAAGACAGTTGTATCGGCACGTCGTGTGCAACCATCCACTGACATTCTGAGAAGGATCATTCTACTAGTAGATAAGGCGAAGCTTACAGCAAATTTGAGGGCTGGCGAAGCTAAATAGATTAATTATTATGAGATCATTACTGCCCCATCATACGGCAAACAATAGACCGAATCATTGACAATGATTGCACGTGCAACATTGTACAATGTGCTCTTGTACCTTTGCAACAACACACATATTATTAGTGGCTTACATTCTACAATCTCGCCAAATCGGAGAGCGCCTATATTCAAGTTAATTTATTATTCCCATTACTCCCACCGGAGTTTCGACAACGCAGGATTAACAATTTTTGATGCGCTGTAATCAACAAAATATAACAAAATACTGTACCTATTATAATAGAATACAAAATGGAAAAGCTGGATATGTTTTCTTTGACTCCTGAGTCTGTTGTTGGAGCCTTACCAGAAGACTTTGATCGAGAGAAGCTCAGGCATAGCATTGCCGAGATTCCCTTCCAAACCGACACGGGGTCACTGTTTGCGAGCGCCTTGAAACTACCCGTCTTCAATCCCTTTCACGGGTGATACGTTACTTACTATAGTTTCGAACGCTAACAAAACCAGACAGCTTCGAGTTTCGTACGAAGGTAAGGGTCTTGTCCTGAATCCTACAACTCTTGTTACTCTAATGAGGATAAATCTCTGGGCCCCAAAAGCTTTATCCACTCATACTTACTCATTGCGAGACCAACTGCTGAGTGGAGGACCATGTGGCCCGTCCTTAAAGTCTGCGGAAACCGCCTCGAACTCCGACGACCTAAAACTTTGTGCAAAGTTAGCCCCAAGCTCTCTCCCTACCTCCCAAACCACCTTCCTATGTCCGCAAACATCATATCCGTTAGATAGCTCTTGAGTCAATATTACTCTCCCGGATTCATTTTCGCAGGATATTAGAATTTATTATTTCCTTCTTCCATATATACCCTTCGAAACCGCTTTTTTCCTATCTTTAGAAAAGCCACTCTTCCTCCGGTCATATGTGCTATGGTATGGCTATTGTTGGCGAAAAGCGAACGCGGGGAGAAGAGATAGCAAGCCTGCGTATTCCGGCCCAAAGGCACTACTTTTCGTATCTCTCGTTCATTTTTTTTTTTTTTTTACCTTCTTTGTATGAACTTTGACGTAAAAAACAATCAACACAAAGAAAACCACATTGGAATATGAATTTTGAAAATTTAAAAAAAATTTGGTTTTGAATTGCTCTTGTATGAAATCACAATTGCTCGTTTTACGCTTTCATATTTTAATTTACTTATAGGAGTAATAAACGGTAGATACAGAGGGAGAAAAGTGGAAAGTTGACAAACGAAGAATACATTTTTTGCTCATTGGAAATCATACAAGCAAGTATTAAATTTCCAGGAATGGTTATTGTGAGCGTAGGTGCGTTACTCATTTCTTCTCCTTGTTTATCAATTCAAAAGCCACTTGCTCTTTGGTTTCAAACTGCTGAAAAATTCAATGTTGATCCCTTTCGAGTTGGTTTGAAGCGGGGGCTTTTTTTTTTAAAGAATCGAGCCGCTACTTACACTTCTTGGTTTCATTTCCTCTTCCTTCACTTCCAACCGTGCCCCCAGTCACGCCGCAACATTTTGATATGGATACTTACCTACGTATTTTACGAGGAGGGTTTTTGGAAATGTAGCATGGCACTGGCAAACCTAATTTCCTCGTTGAGAAGGAAAAAATATATATATATCGCGGAATCAGCAGTTCATCGCCTATTTTTTAGCATGGAACAAACCAAAAACGTGAGTCCGGGAGGGAGACGCGGAAGTGTCACGTTTATATATTACATACTGTATACAGTGACCTAAAATATATTTTATAAATATATTTAAGATCACTTTTTTGGTATCCTCACTTGTCTTAACGTTAGACCACTAGTTCGGCGTCCTCATCTGTCTTACGTTAGACCACTAGTTCGGCATCCTCACTTGTCTTAACGTTAGGTCACTAGTTCGGCGTCCTCATCTGTCTTACGTTAGGCCACTAGTTCGGCATCCTCACTTGTCTTACCGTGAGGCCACTATTCGACGTCCAGACTGATCGGACGTTAGGCCATTCGTTTGGCGTCCTCACCTGTCGTCTGTTAGGCCACTGGTTCAGCGTCCTCACTTGTCTTACGGTTAGGCCACTGGTTCGGCGCCCTCTCCTGTTGTAGGTTAGGCCACTAGTTCAGCGTCGGTCTCACTGTCAGGCCACTGGTTCGGCTCAAACAGTTACTTTACATGATGGGTTTCAATCCCACGGTTAATAATAGAGTCAATCATGTCTTGTCGGTTGACAATTCACCTCTGAACTTTAGAAAGTTTATGTGAATCCTAGCACAGGCTCCCGTGACGTAGGCAGCCAAGGCATGACACATTGTGTCTTCAACGCACAAGATCTGAGGAACACTGTAAACAACCTCGGACCGGGATAAAAATTTTCTGGTGGCCCGTTATACCGGTTATATTATGTATAAACATGTCTTCGTTTATTGAGAACTAGTCACACGATCTGCGGAGGAGAGGCTCAGGACCGACGTGAGCCAGGGGTCTGCGCATGCGCCAAACGAGTTACTGTAACTGCTCCAAGGAACTGTTCGGCTCCCGCTACTCTTCCCCTGTTCCTTTCCTCTTCATTCCATTATCAAAGATCTTATCTCCTCCCACGGAATAGAATGAATCATTATATTCCGTGATCTCCTCCTGTTTACGTTCCGCAAACTAATCGACGAATAATCCTGACGACGAGAATAATTATTGTGATAGTGATTGTGGTTTTTCGCGTAGATGCATACTATACCTAATTTTAGCACTGCCCTGACTGTGATGCATATTATACCTAATTTGTAAATTTTACCTGATTCAGACTGTGATGCATATTATAGGTATAACTAATTTGTGACTTTTTACCTGATTTGAAACTACACAGACTGAGAAGATGTGATCCTTATTATACCTATTATATTATACTTCTACTATGTTAGGTATACTTACATAAAGTGACAAAAATATTGTGATCTTTGTAATCCATTTTTCCTTGAATTAAATTTTGATTCTGATTTGTAAAATTTTCTTCCTTGTCCTGTTTAGAGTTTCGTGGATTTTATGTTTTTTTTTTTTTTTTTTTTTAGATTCTCCAACAGGAGGAAAAAGAAAGTGAAAAAAAGTACCATTCAGTTGCCATGCAAAGTAAAGATAGCTTTTTAACGATTTTTTCAAATAAAAATGGGTTATTTCCAAATGTTTGAAATTTTCAAAATTGGTCGAAAATTGAAAATGATCAGTGGGAACTTTATTTTTGTACAGCCTCCGAAAATATGGAAAAATTCCTAATAGAATAAATTTCGAAAACCACACTCTTTGAAAAAGTTATAAGTTGATTTGACTTCTACATAAAATTCTTGAGATTTCTATAGAAAAACACCAAGTTTAGAGAGGGGAGTGCTGTAACATTTAATAATGCCCTCCTCCAAGGCAAAAAATCCATCCGTTCTGCAGATATGATTAGAGGGAAGGAAAGGAACAGATACACAGAGTAAATATTGTAATGAACAGGTAGCGAAACTCTTGAAGCAGCTACGCCTGACGCATACGCAGACTCCTGGCTCACGTCGGTCCTGAGCCCATGGGCGTAGGCAGGATTTTGCCAAGGGGGGGGCCACCCCACTAAGAGCTATTTTACATATATATATACATATAAACGCTGCAAATTTTACACAAGGGTTTATTGTTCTTTGACATAAGTTACTTGTGCGAAAATTAATTCTTTGCCAATAAAAAAATATTTTTGAGAAAAAAAAAATCTGCACATTATTTGAACGAACAGTCATGAAACCTCGAAAAATGGATTAAGCATCCAAAATTATTCGGAAAATATTTGACCTCCTGGGATCCTTCCCAAATCCCATTTGTAGTACCATTAGAGCCCCCGGTGAAATTGAATCGTTCTAGGAGCCCCGAAAACGGATTCTACGTCCAAAAGTACTTCGAAAACCTATAGGTCGAGTTATAACTCGATCCCATCGCCGAAACCCTTTAAAAAACGCTCCCGTAGCCCTTTTTTTGAGCCCCACGGGTTTGGGCGATCGGGCTGAAAACCTTGCGGGCACAACTAGATGGTGAAATGAGTATTTTGTCAACACCTATTTAATCGCGACGGAGGTTGACGACTCCAATCGGCCTCAAAATTTGACATTATCCCTTTCAAGAGGTCTAGATTCCAAAACCGAAATGTCCGTCCGCCGTACGCCCGCTGTACCGAGCTTCTTAGATTGTATCTAAGGCCATTTCTGGCCCATAACAATCTTTCGCGTACCTAACTTCTTACTCGCTTTCTTCCCCTAGGGGAAGTGCACTTATGTTTCTTCAAAATTAAATTTTGAAGAAACATAAGAAATCAAATTTTGATGTCTTCTTGTTCTTGATCTTCAGCACTGCCCTAGGGGGAGTACAGCAGGCCCTTCTGCCCTCTCCGGCGTTAGCCACACCATTCTGGTGCGCCCGGGATGGACCAACGTGGAGGTGGCGGGTTTTAATGCATTAAAAGACCCCCATGGGTCTTGTTCAACTTTCATTCGTAATTCTTTGGGACAGGAGTCATCGCAACGGACCTACCAGCCTAAAAATTCCAAGAGACCTCCTGTCGAATTCAGACTCCCAGAATTCGACCTGTCGAATATAATATTCCTATCGAAAATAATTTTCCGAGTAAAAAATTGCTTTAAAGAAAAAAAAAAAAATTAAAAAAAAAGTTTGTTGTTGTTCCAGAAATAATATTCGGACATGTAACCTATATCAAAGAATAATAAACCCTTTTGTAAAATTTGCAGCGTTTTTCTATAGTCTCGGGATCCATTTTAGCTACTCATTGGGGGGTTGAGATCCTCCCAAAATGCGGGCCTCATTTGCGCCCAACTTTCTTATTTTAAATAGGCACCCCTAATTTTTTTATGCATTTGGAATCCACGGCCATTTTTACGTCCGATAAGCGCATTGAGCGAAATTTCTGACCCTCGCAAATCCGTAGAACTCCTCCTATTTTCGTTGTTTACAGTCCAATTGAGTCGGCGTTTGTTCTGTATCCTATCTACAGATCTAAATTTTAATACTAAATCCCTATTATTCAAATGGGCAAGCGAAGGCCCCCATGTCGGAGTGCTAGTGTTTACAAATTCCAATAATTTCCTTTACTTGCCCCTACCTACGCATTCTTTCTTTTGAGTTCAGCACAATTTATTTTTGTGTTCCCAAAAATTCTAGGGGGGGCCGCGGCCCCCCCCTGCCCCACCCTGTATACGCCCATGCCTGAGCCTCTCCTGATCTGCGGGCCTTGGGGGGCTAGCGACGGGAGGGGGGAGGTATCAATTCCCCCAAATCCCCTCCTAGAATGGTTTCCAAACCCCCCCCCCCCCTCCCACCACCAAGAAGACGCAGTGATATGTATTATGTAATTAGGAATTGGACCTCGACCACCCAGGAGACAAAATTTGTCTATTTAATAGAGTCAAAACGTACACTCGGGCACTCGGGAGTACCTACAATAAGCCAGAAGGCTTCCGTACTGGGGGTTTCCCGCAAAAGTTGCCCGCAGTGTTCCTATCTCCCGAAAGATTTACATTTACATTTTACACGGTTAATAAAGCATGCTCCATGTATCTTGAATTTCAGCCGTAGGCTCTAAGGAAAAAGCATCCGGGGGTCCAGGGGGCTTGACCCCTGTCGAGGTCCAAAGGAGCATGATTTTTTTTTCAACAAATTTTTTTCAATTTTTTTTCGATTTTTACTTGAAAAATATTTGACCTCCTGGGATCCATTAAAAATCTCATATGTAGCCCCATGAAAGCCCTATAGACCGCAACAGTGGAATCGGATCGTTTCGGGACCCCAAAAAATGGATTCTACGTCCAAAAATACTTCGAAAACGACACCAGACTCGATCCCTTAGCCAAAAGCCTTAAAAAACCCTCCCTTAGCCCTATTTTAGCCCCATAGCGACGGGTTTGGGCGATCGGGCTGAAAACCTTGCGGGCACAACTAGACGGTAAACCGAGTATTTTGCCAAAATTTCAGATTTTAAAAAAATTCCTACTGGAATCTATAGATCTCGTGAAACAGATAATGTCGAATTTTGAGGCCGATCGGAGTCGTCGATCTCCGTCGCGAAAACATAGGTGTATTATTCCAAAAATAATAAACCAAAAGGCGCTGAAGGACCAGAAATTGCATCGGGCTATGACTTGCCCCAGAAACGATCTAAAGGCTCCGTAAAGCAGGCCGTGGTTGACGAAAACCCTCAGAGAGAGTGAATTTACCCCCACAAGATTCCTTCCAATTAGGAAACTAGAAAATAACGAAGGGTAATGTCCCATGAAATTAACTGACGTAGCGACACTGCGGTGATTGAGTGAAGCTCCGCTCCTTTCAATCCTCCCTTGGGTCGAACTTAGTCTTTAGAAAAGACCGACGAGCAAACTTCTTCTCAGACTGGAAGAAAGGTTTCCAGAGGATCAATTTTCAGGCGTAACAAGCAATTTATTTGTGGACCGTCGGGATGAAAGTACTCGAAGCAAATCCCTGTTTACTGGAATACCGATAAAAATACATTAAATACTAAATTTTAGTGAGGTAAGTATGCAAAAATACTGTCCTTTTCGGAACGGAGGTAGGCGTGAATGCTTTCCAGGAACAGGTTCATTTCGATGAAAACTCCAAAGCCAGACTTATTTTGCAATGCCTAGCGAAGTGTCCGATGTCTTATCTATTGAATTGTTCGAATAGCATGTCTTTGTTCTCGGGTTGCTGCAGATTTTCTTGCCATGGACTTAACCGTAAAAGAGGACTTGAAACCTTGTAAGCCTTGTAACAAAATCGGCTTTATTCATCAAGGTGTCATCATCAAAGAACGACTTTTATTCCTCTTCTTCTTTTAATTCTCCTCCCAAGAAATAAGTCCCAAAGAAAAGTTTAATCATCCCTAGAGCATTGAAGTCTTTCATCGCCCTGCCCTCCGCTGCTCAGTCCATCGTCCTGATTTAATCAGAGCGGCGAGACTGCCGCTTTTGTAAAGAGGCCTTTTTCGCTCAGTGGCAAGATACCGGCCCGTAAGGTGGTTGGGAGGAGGAAACCTCTACGAAATAAAATACGAAATGCAGGGGATCTTATATTACGAAGATCTAAGCTTCCATTTTAATTATAGAAACTTTTGTGACCTCACGACGAACCTTTCTACTTTTTTCCTTTTTTCCCAAACCACATCTTTTGTTTATACGCTCTTTTCCAGATTAGATATTTTCCGGCTGTAATTGCAAGATGTTATAGTCATTGAGACCGTGACCAAAATACTATGAAGTGGCAGTCTAAGTACTGTGAGCTTTGTAGAACCTAACGGCATAAATTGGACATTGGACAATTTTTTACGACTACCAAGACTGATGGGAGGAATGAGCTATATAAGGACGGTTGAAAGTCGCAGTTTTTTCAGTCGAATCCCATTCTGTATACAGTATACTCTATAGAGTAAAATAGGTGTTTATATACCGTCTACGCAATTTTTAATCCTCTACGGAAATCAGGAGTATGAAAATAATCAGCGTTTGAACTTTTGGCGGTAAGATTGCCATTCCGAAAGTAGTACAACACAACGCCACCATGGACGCTGGCATCGAATGTGCAGATTTCATGTCCGCGAAGGTTGGCTAATCTGAACCTCCCTTCAATACGACTGATGGTTTATGTTAGTTGGTTTTTGCGGATATCGTTATGTTTGTGTCGGTTTCTACGGATATTTTGAGAACTGTAGTCAGGTCTGCTTTAGGAGTGTCTGGAGGGTGCCCTCGGGGGATCCGTGGGGCGCATGTGCGAGGCCTTGATCGAATCGCCACTATTTTCAAGTTAGCATGGTGGGTTCATGCAATTAGTCCTGACATTTTCCCGCTCCGATGTGAACTGGCCATCGACCAATATACCTTCAAGAGTGGTCCTTCTCTCTGAACTGGCTAACTTTCAGAATCATATTTTGCTTCCGAGTCTGCGAAGCAGCGGAAGCCTTGTGTTCACTTTTTTCTCTTGGGATTATACTTGATTGAGCTCAACCTTCTAGTAAGCTTGAATCAGTTGAATCTACTTATCTGATAAGACTTATCAGATAAGTAGATATATTATATCCTTATCTCATCATCTTGTGTGTTGCCGTTTTGGGTAGTAGGAATGTTTTTAAAAATTTGAAATTTTGACAAAATACTCGGTTTACCATCTAGTTATGCCCGCAAGGTTCAGTCCGATCGCCCAAACCCGTGGGACGCTATGGGGCTAAAATGGGGCTATGAGAGGGCTTTTTTGAAGGCTTTTAGCTATGGGGTCGAGCTAGGTGTCGTTTTCGAAGTCCCGGAACGATTCGATTTCACTGTGGCGATCTATAGGGCTTTCATGGTGGTAAAAATGGGATTTTTGAAGGATCCCAGGAGGTTAAATATTTTTCGAGTAAAAAAATTTTTGAAAAATTTTGTTTGAAAAAAGAAAATCCAAAAAACATTTTTTCCAAAATTTTTTCCATTGACACAGAAATAATTTTTGCACAAGTAACCTATATCAAAGAATAATAAACCCTTGAGTAAAATTTGCAGCGTTTTTGAATCGTAGTTTTCGTTCGTAAAAACCTTTTTTTTTGGTAAATGTTTTGTAAAACCTAATACACAGCGTACAAATTGTACAAAGCAATTTTTTTTTGGTATTTTGTGGATATTAACATACGTTTTGCTTTCTTCAAAATACTTTATTCTCTCCATTGTTTGGTTTAGGAGTAAAAGAGGGTTAAACTTCGCATTATAAGTTCAGAATTATGTATAAAATATCATTTAATAGTTCGAAAAATGGTTATTCGGGAAACATATTGTGAATCTGCATAGTTGATGGTTCAAATAAAACTTTTTTTGTATTTTTAGCGCAACCTTTTTCCAAAAAATGGAAAGGTGCGCTCACCTCCTCGACATGTATGTTTTTTTTTTTGTTTTTTTTTTTGTTTGTGTACAGAGCATCACGCCCGAGCGGCTCAACAGATTTTCATGAGGGTGGTCTCATTGTCATCAGCGAGTTCGGGGGGTGGTTATAGGCTACCTTGATTTTTCCTCCCTCATCCCCTTCATCGGTTTTCGGGAGGTCCTTCACGACGAAAGATGTTTATCTCTGATGTGTAACTAAGGAGGCCTCAAAAGGGGGACGAAAGTTTTTGTCCGATTTCGTTGGTACAAGGGTCTATGGAATGAGCTTTTTGGGCTGATTCCAACGACTCCAAAACGATTTTTGCAGCCTGAGCCGTTCGTTACCTCTGATCGGCATAAGGTTTTCTTACGCATCGGTCGTTAGGGTGCAGTTGTTTACGTAATGAGCATCACGTGGATGATGTGTTGTGTGGCATAGTTTGGTCGCTAGATACCTACTGTTTCTTAGTTTCTCTTGCTCATTAACAAATGTAAAGGTAATAACAAAAAGGTTGCGCTCATCTATTCAATTCAATTGATGGCTTGTTAAAATCGTTTTTGAAGTTTCTGTTAGTTGGTAAACTTTAAAATTAATTTTTCTCAAAATCAGCTTTGTATCAATGACGGGGTTTTTCCCCTGGACTCTTCAAGTAATATCGACAAACGTGAAGCAATTTCAGTTAGGAGTTTTCAGTTGATCAAATCTGAATTAACGTCCTACTTTTCTCCGTTCTGCATAGAGCGACGTCCTGTGAAGTCCCACTTCACGCCTGTTGGAAGAAACATGTTGATTCTTCAAACCTCGGTGGGCTTGTTTTGTTATTACCTACTGGTAGTATGTACCTACTCTAAATTCAACATCCTAGAAAAACTTGAAAATTCGTTAAACTCAAACTACTGTCCCATTCACTTTAGTAGGATGTGCAGAAATATTATTGTATACAATACAGTTATAACTATAAGTGTGATTCTTTATTGCACCAAATGAACTATACTTCAAGTTGTGGTGGAGTAAGACCATTATAATATGGTGTATATATATCGATATTATCGAAGGCGCAGAGCTAGTCCTACATTTTGTTCCGTAGGTCAGCAGCCACGTGTAGGTAGGTACCTACTATACAAGTGTAGGTAATATCAGTAAAACTAACTTTACTGTTTACCGATTATAAAATTAAATAACCGGGTTCAGAGCGCATTTTTGGTCCAACTTTAAAAAAAGTAAATTGGATGAAATGGTTATGAAAAAAAAAAAAAAAAAAAAAAAGCCGAGGTTCGCAGCCATGAAGCGCGGTCGGTTGTCAAGTCCCCTTAGGACAACAACAAGCTGCTGATGCTAACTTGAAATAGCGGCGATTCGATCAAGGCCTCGCGCATGCGCCCCACGGATCCCCCGAGGGCACCCTCCAGAGACTCCTGTCTGCTTTCGGGTTCGGGACGGTAAATGACGTCATTTACCGTCCATTCGGTTTCAAAACTGCCAACTTCTTTAAGGTCCTGAAGGATAAATCGGGACTTTTTTTGCGGTATCAGGGCGTTATTAGTCAATTCACGGAACTAGCTTTCAATTACAATAAACAAAAAAAAAAAAAATGCTTATATTGCTCATTGAGGATAGTGACAATATTGAAAACGTTAAAAAGGTCTTTTGGATGAAAGTAAAAATCCCACCAACGGAGAAGGAATTCAGGCTTAATTTGTGTTCCTAAATAACCAATAGCCGATTACAATTTTTAATTTCGAATTTTTAAAGGAAGAATGTGGAAGAATGTGGGACCACATGTTTCCCTTTCCTTGACGAGCATATTTTCCTTGGAAAAACTCTTTCTCCCGTAGGTGTGTAACCTTACCATCAGGGGTAGAGGGAGTAACGACAAATTCCACATATCGCTCCAACGTCCTTTTCCTCAAGTCTTACGCTTCTCGACTCCGTTGTGCAGTGCTATCCCTCCTCCCAATCTCCTCTCAACGTTCCCTTCCCGCTCGGCCCTTTTCCGGAGGCATTTTTCAATTTTACGACCTAACTTGCCGAGAGCGGAGCCCTATAAAGAATGGCAACAGGTAAACTTTATTTATGTCTTCTTCCCTCGCGGAGGCTTGAATACTTGAGTCTTCCGCCTAGATAACGAGGGTGTTGGAGTGTTGAGTTGCCCAGGAAGGGAGCTTCTGCCTTTGGGCTACCGAACTATTCGGTAAATCATGAGAAAGCCGGGTTTTTCGCAATAACTGCTTTATCTCCGCAGCCAACTCTCCTGTTAGCTGCAGCAGATATTCGAGTATACCTGGTACGTATCTTAAACTTGTTCGTGTAGTTAAAGAACAAAAGAGTGTGATATGCGGCCATGACGTCACTCATTTGCAGCCGTAAAACAAAGTTCACCTCGCGCTCGGAAAATCTGAGGGGTTGTTTTCCTTGTTTTCAGGTGTGCTGGAAGCAAAATTTAATCTTAATTCTAATGTCCTACATGAAACTACTTTGGGGGGAAAAAAATGAATCGGTGTAAAACGTTTGGCTATTAGAATTATCGCAGAATTACCTATCGCAGCTTCAGCAGATCGCAGCTTGACAAATTACTCCCCCCCCCCCCCCCCTACTAGATGCCCTTCAATTGGCCGAGTGCCGTGTTAATAAAAAATAAAGAAATAACTTCAAAAATTGCCGAAAACACTTGAATTAGTCATTAATTCTACCACATTTAACTACTTATTGTGTTTAAAATTAAAAACAAGTCTACAATCCTACAATCCCCGGGAGTTTTTTTTTTTTTTCGCCTGAGTTTTTGTTTTTGACAATGCTCAGAAATCTGCGGGGCAAATCATAGATTTATACCCATTACAGTAGAAAGAATTTCAATAAATCAATTCATAAACTGGATTAATTCTAATTCATTAAGTGGCTCAAAGAAAGCATTGGTCTTTTAAACCAAACAATAGTAATTATCAACTACTCTTGATGGCCAATGGGGAGTTTTTTCCGGGAGTTTTTCTTCCTAGAACCCTAGAGAAAAATACAACAAAATTTGTATCATTTAATGAGATACCTACGAGTGCCACAAATCGTTGAATAAACAATAGGACTCATTTTTCCGTCAATCAGAAATATAAGAAATGAGATTTGAGAGACCTAAATATTTTAATAATTAAAATAATAGTAAAACTATTTTACTATAGATAGATAGATAGATAGATCGTGTATTTAAACAATTGTTTGTATACAGAGTAGCAGTTGATAATCAAAAAAGAGAAGTGGAAAATGAAATCTCACCTCAGTTTTACATAATATGTAGGATATTAACCTTAATATAATAAGAGAAAATAAGATTACAAAAAGAAAGCTGAAGAGGACTAACAAGAAAGTGAACATGACGGGTTATAGTGAGGGATAAGCCGTTGGTGGTTGGTTGTTCAGGGCGTATATTTGGATACATACATCGCCTCGAGGCGCCTTTCGCCCGTCCCCAATGTAAGTATGGGGTTGAGGGCTCATCAGGAGGTTGTTTGTCTGTCGGATAATACATCGAGTGGTAAGTTCTTATAATACAAAAGGCATAGTTCAATACAGCAGCAGAGAAGTGTAAGTATAAGTTACCTTATAAAATTTTATCAGTAATCGCATGTTCAGGCGGCGCATCCATGTCTCCCGTCATGGCCAGAGTTAATTATAGGGTTGAAATCATTATACCGGTGCTCCCTATTTAAAAGGTATGGATTTAGTAGAATATTTAATATTTAGGTGGGTGATTGGCTGGGGTTATGGAGTGCTGTTGGGTGAATAGGGCTAGGGTGGTTAATTAAACTTGAAAATTTTTTATATTTTTACTTACGTTTTTAATAGTATGTTGTGGATAATTTGGCTTCCGTGGGTTATGGGCGTTATTTTTAATCCGGGGTGATTTATTTTGTGAACGGGGTTTATTGGAGCACGTTGTTGTATTTTACAGGGATGGGACAGATTTTATCAAAAGGGGTTGTGTGGGTTATTATAAGATGCTAGGAGGCTGCTATGTATGACATAAAGTTATTGAGATGAGGGGAAAGGAAGCTGTTATGAACCGGTATTTAATACGATATCTGTTAATTATTAATTACGTGGGTAGTGGCTAATGGCGCGTTCTCTCGGGAGGGCATGGAAGCTCCGTCAGACTTCAGCGTCGCATACACATATGTAGAGTTTGGAAGATACCGAGCCTCCTCCGGAGATTCCATCAAAGATTCTCGGAGGGGGCAGGTTTACAATATTGGGCGGATTTAATTTTGTTTGAATTCTACTACCTATTCACCCAACAGCACTCCATAACCCCAGCCAATCACCCACCTAAATATTAAATATTCTACTAAATCCACACCTTTTAAATAGGGAGCACCGGTATAATGATTTCAACCCTATAATTAACTCTGGCCATGACGGGAGACATGGATGCGCCGCCTGAACATGCGATTACTGATAAAATTTTATAAGGTAACTTATACTTACACTTCTCTGCTGCTGTATTGAACTATGCCTTTTGTATTATAAGAACTTACCACTCGATGTATTATCCGACAGACAAACAACCTCCTGATGAGCCCTCAACCCCATACTTACATGGGGACGGGCGAAAGGCGCCTCGAGGCGATGTATGTATCCAAATATACGCCCTGAACAACCAACCACCAACGGCTTATCCCTCACTATAACCCGTCAAGTATAATCTGGAAGCCGACACACTACGCTTAAGAAAGTGAACAGTTACGTATACAGCCAGATTCTTGAGCAGTAGATGAAGAGAAGAAAAAATAATGGAATTACATGTCAGTAGTACCTACCTACTAATGCACTAGGAGAAAACAGACTTGGTAATAATGAAGAGGGAAGGAATAATTAGGCGTAAACGTGTGAAATTTGAAAAAACCTGAGATTTGAAAAATTTGAAAAGCTTGAAATTTGAAAAAATTTGAGAAAACAGACTGTAATAACGAAGAGGGAAAGAATAATAAGGCTTGGACGTGTGAAAATTGAGAAACTAAAAGTTACATCAGTTGATGAACCTAGGATGAATAATTTGGAGATTGGGGGTAAATGAAATGGCTGACTTCTTAAGATCGTCAGACGTTGAGGCCAATAAGGCGCACGGCATCGGACATGAAACAGAAAATCCTCTTAACGGCCACCGAATTGGGGAAACGCAAAGTCTGAATTCCCACCTCTGGAGCCGCAAACTCTGGAAGCCATCCCGCACGAACGCCTTTGAAAAAAGGGCACCAGAAAAACAAATGGGCCAGATCGAAAATCACTCCCTCATTACACCATGTGCATACTTCATCAGGGGTGAGGTCGATTCTGCCAAACTTAAGACGAATGGACAGTGAATATTTCCCCAGCATACGAATTTGCGCGAAGAGGCACTTCATATACATGGGGACCCCATCGAGCCGAAGATAGTCCTGACAACCAAGCGAGGCCACATGGATGAACTTCAAGTGCTCGCTGAAGGATGACGTGGACAAAAACTATTTTACTATGTATTTATGTAGCAGCTGCTGCAATGTGATTTGTTTGTTGATGTTGTTTGGCGTTCTCTCGCGGTTTTGACCCTGTTGCCGATGGGTTTCAGAAAATCCAATTAAAAAACGCTGCAAATTTTACCCAAGGGTTTATTATTCTTTGATATACGTTGATATAGGTCCGAAAATTAATTCTTTGTCAATAAGAAAATATTTTTGAAAAACTTGAGAAAAAAAATCTATACGAGTACAACTTTGGGTCAGATGTAGGATCTCGAAAAATGAATTATGCGTCCAAAATTACTCGGAAATTATTAAATAATTTCCGAGTAATTTAGGAGTCAAATTTTGACCTGCTGGGTTCCTTTTTATTTAAAGAAAAACCATTTGTGGCTTCATGAATACCCCAAAGATCCCCACTGTGAAATTGGATCTTTCTGGGACACTGACAAATGGAAGGTGGGCCGACATTTCGTTTTTGGAATCTAGGAACCTTTTGAACCTGACGTCTTGAAACGTATTAGGTATGTCAAATTTTGATCATAATGACAAATAATGATCAAAATTGTAGACCCCTGACACGAATACATTGGTGTATTATAGCCATGAATAATTAACCAAAATTGATGTGAGTAACACGTTTGACCACCAGTGCGGCTAGCGTGGGGACACGTTTGGCCATGAAATTACTACTAAGTATTATCGGAGAGACACTTAACAATGTCGACATGAGTACCGAGTGTTGTATTAGGGGTGAGTGAGCTGAAATCTCTCCTGTTCTCCTGTCAGCAGCACCAGGACCCATCATTGATTACACCAAACGAAACGCAAAACTCAGTAAATTGCCCAGCGCCTTCTCCTGAGTTTTCCCATACATTTTTTCACGCTGAATCCACATTTTGAAATTTAGATTTCCAAAAACTGTTAAGTATCAGTATTTCTCAAAGATAAAAACTATACATTATCCTAAAGCGAGTAGAAGGAGTCTGAAGCCAGGTCGGATACGGTCGGAGATTGGCTGGCTTTAGCCAACAGGGGGTGGCAATAGCCGGTCCTCGGCTCACTTATATTTATTATATTTATTTTTATAGCCAGCCTCACACTGGAAGCAATCGCCATCTCCCTTGGGCTGCTAGGCCCAACTTTCACTTTTACAGGAAGAAATCGCCTGTCGCCCTTTTTTGGGGGTTCTGAACACGAATCCAATATCTGAAGCGTAATAAAGAATCTATTATTTTTCTCCTTTCACTATAATGTAATAATGTAATAATCTTACCATCAGATTCTGTCTTTCTTAATCAATGACATTCTTATCTTTCGATCAAATTAAACATGCTCTCCCTTATTTTTCCGCTTATTAAAATTTCAAGGGATATTACAAAAAGCTGAAGGGGCTTCAGGCTTTGTACGGCCGTGGCCTCGAGTGAAACTGCTTCGCACTCCTTGAAAGCCCGGAAAAGGCGGAATTTCTGAGCAGGTGGTGTAAAAGCCGCCTCTTAACGGTAGTACTTATAAGCTGCGAAGTGGGCCGTCGCCGCCTGCCCTTATTTTTTCAGCAAACAGGCCTTCACAATCCCCCTCCTCATCCCCTACAAACCATCATTGCTGGTGCTTACGTTAAAGATTGCCACAACCTGAACACTTTTATCCTTAATACGTTCAAGTACTTTTACGAGTGGTCGTCCGCGTGGAAACAACTGTCGGGGGTTACTCACTATATAAACGCTTTCCCTGCTTTGAGTATTTTCTCCACTATCAATCTGTTTTCGCGACGGGGGTCTAACATTTTGAGAAAAATCCACGTCCACGTTATGTAGGAGGAATTTTTATATAGCTATATCTATAGATCCCATTCTCCCCCTACGTTATCGGTTGGAGAACCGAAACTTAGTTTTTTTCAAAATACAATTCCCAATTTTGCGCGGAGTTTTCAAAATTTGGTCACTTTTACCCAGTGAGTTATGGTCGACGCGGCCGCCCCACGAACGTTTTTTTCCAAATGTTGAGCCTTGGAAATGTTCCTTCCTTCATGCTGAAAATTCTTTAAAAAAAAAAAAAATCGAGTCAATATCTCAAACACAGCCTGAGAAACAGGCTCCGAAAGAGCGGAAAACATAACTTTCTGGAAACGCGAAAAAACCAAAACCACCTACCGCGACGAGCGCTCGCTTGATTTGATAAGTGTTTTTTCATTGTCTATTTTCTCTCATGTCGAATTTGTGGCCTCCATTAGAATATTTTTGAGACAAATAAATTTTACTACAACATTCACATGAGTTGTACAACTTTGATAGGAATCAAAAGAAAAGAAAAATAGACACATTTGATAACATTCTCCGTATTTTCGCTGTAATTATTTTCATTTGAAGTTTTGTCGTTCGCGTGGCCCAGTTTTTTGTCGGTTTTGGAAATGCCTCGATCTAGCGAAGTTTTCAAAAAAGTCTAGAGGATCCCTCCTCATTTGCGAACACCGAAATGTGACCCAGATAAGAAAGCCCCATGTCAGCAAGTTCCACCTCTTCGAGAAATTCGTCTTCAGAGAAGAAACTCTCAGCAGGGTTGGAGGAGTATGACGATCATTACACTGAAGATATTTATTTATGATATCATCAATATCATAATATCATAAGCTAGGAAGAATTTGGAAGACAGATTCGAAGCAGCAGAAGGTGAGCCGGCTTATGCAGCGGTTGCCCACTAGCCGAGAGGAGGAAGCGGCTGGACTCAACTTTGACGCTTTATTTGAACGGTTTTTAGATAAGGTAAGTTAACGTTTTATGGCTCATTTGACTCTGGAGGAGAGGAGTGGAGGCATTGCGTCACCGTAGTTGTTTGCCTTGCACAGGATAACCGAATGATGTCGGAACACCCTCACTCGGTTTTGGTAGGTACAATAATTTGTATGTGGAGCCTGAAACCGTTTTGGCGGGATCAGGTCTCCACACTCACACTACTACACAACAGGGAGAATGGCCCAACATGAAAGCAAAAGTTCGGTGGTTTTCAAAAGCGCCAGAAGGGGAAAATCTACCAATCATTTTGTTGTCAAAAGCGCGAACTCGGGGAGCAGTTTTTATTTTCAAAAGCGCCACCATAATTCGTATCAAAAGCGCGAGGTGGAATTGTTACGTTTTCATATTGGTAACTGCATGAGACGGGAAAACGTAAAGCCTGATGAGCTCGGTGGTTTTCAGAAGAGCGAGAAGGCTAACTTAGGTTTCGGGGTGTGGTTAATGCAACAATTTCGTTTGCTAGGTACCACACAAAACGTTCGTCGGAGCACGTCATCACAACCTCGCCATGCACTTGTTGAAGGGCCTGGTCCAAAGATTTTGTTATGAGTGGAAAAGATATCCCACTGGCCGCCCACCGAGTGGGTGACACCGACCTGACAGCCCAATGTTCCCTCCCCCCCCCCCTCCTCTGAGAACTGCAACTCCTTCTAACCCCACTCCACGCCCCGAGTCGATCCCCTCAGCTTACTACTACTACTATGGCGCTACAACCCGCCGAGGGGTCAGGGCCTCCTGTAATGACGTCCGCCAGTCCTCTCTGTTTTCTGCTGCCGCTCTCCAGTTCCTTGTCCCAATGATGGAGCGGGCATCTGAGGTCACACCATCCAACCAGCGAAGTTTGGGCCGCCCGAGCCTTCTTCTGGCATAGATTTTTTCATCCAGGATCTTTCGAGGTGGCTCCTCTGGGGTCATCCTGGCAACATGGCCAGCCCACCGGAGCCTTCCCACCTTTATAAAACGGATTACGTCCCAGTCCTTATACAAGTCCATTACTTCGTGGTTTGTTCGGCGTCTCCAGGCGAGTTCCTCTGGATCGTAGGTTGCGCCCAGGATTCTCCTCAGCACTTTTCTTTCAAAGCGACGTAAGTCCTCCTCCAATGCCTTGGTCAGCGTACATGTCTCTGAGCGATCCCCTCAGCTTAATTACCGAAAAATACATTCTGTGTTTCATTGGTTTGACTCGCAATCGTAACATTATCAATACTGAGGTTGGTGGTCTTTCCTCGGGGGGGGGGGGGGGGGGGGGGGCTAGAAAATTGGTGGTCTTTCTTTTGGTTGTTGGTCTTTTTTTTTGTGGTCTTTCTATTGGTTGGTGGTCTTTGGTCTTTTTTTGGTGGTCTTTTGGTGGGTTTTTGGTGGTCTTTTGTGTGGTCTTTTTGGTGGTTTTTGTGTGGTCTTTTTGGTGGTTTTTGGTGGTCTCTTTTTTGTGGTTTTTGGTGGTCTCTTTTTGGTGGTCCATTTTTGGTGGTCTCTAGAAATTTGGTGGTCTTTCTTTTGGTTGGTGGTCTTTTTTTTGTGGTCTTTGGTCTTTTTTGGTGGTCTTTTGGTGGTTTTTTGGTGGTATTTTGTGTGGTCTTTGGTGGTCTTTTGGTGTTTTTTTTTTAGTGGTGATCTTAGGTCTTTTTTTTTGTGTGGTCTTTTTGGTTGGTGGTCTTTCTTTTGGTTGGTCTCTTTCTTTTGGTTGGTGGTCTTTCCTCGGGGGATTAGAAATTTGTTTGCATTCGGTCCTTACTACATGTCTCTGAAGTGTGCGAGCAACCAAACCATTATAATATAATATATTATGTTTTGTGTGTATGTATGTTTGTAATATTATTGTAGATCACCGAGACGAGATCAAACACATACTGAGGTTAGAGATGAGAGATATCATTCACAAGTTCACATGTCTGGGAGTACAGGTGGTTTGCTCCTGCTCCCATGAACATGAAAGTTGTTATCAGTTGAACTGTTCCTCTGTTACTGTTATCCACGCCTCGCGCATTTGGTAATAAATTCGAGCTGGAGACCTCACGCTTTTGAACACAAAAATTTTCGCGCTTATTATACACATTCCAAGGGGATTCGCGCTTAAGATACCCACCCCAAAACTTAATTTACCTATTCCAATTTCTCTTCATTTTGAACGTACAATGAAAATTCCTCAACCTACTACGAACATTTTTCGAATATTAAATAATATTTTGAATGGAGAATTCGGCGAGTATAAAAGACTGATGTATTGGAAATTCAGAAGGCAGATATTTCTCACTTCTTCCGTGAGCCACAAAAGTTGAGGTAGTTGTATAGCGCTATCTCGTTACAGGCGCTTTTGAGGTCGCAAGAAATCTGTCCGTATTGCGTGAGAGCTTGGTTTTTACTGGGATTGTATTGTTACAGGTGATAACGTCCCACGGTTCCTGACAGAGGGAAGGCATCACAGAGTAATGCAAACAGAAACTCTCACGTTACCTTGTAAAGTGATCAATATTGGTAAGTACACTGTACAGTTTGACATCTCATAATATGAGCTCGTATTATGTACGGTAATTTTATACGTGATTATACACGTATATACTATTGATATGTATTTTGCAGAGGCACCAATTACCTTGGGCTTTTGTCAGTACACTATGTTTTGTAGCTTTTTTCGTACTAAATAGATCCCCAATTTTATCTCGGTACAGCTAATGTTTTTGGCTCTATTTGTCCGGTGGCTTTTATGTGACGGATTTGAGGTTTATCTTCCCCGTTCGGAACCACCATCCTCTTCCCACCTTCCTTTTAGACCGTAAATGCTCAAATACATCGACGGGAATTTCCCATCCAACCCCCAACTCATGCTCTAGGACTCGCAAATCTATTAACAATCAGGGCAGCTTGACAAGTTAATGGTTTGCCCTCACCCTCTCATCGTGTCCATTAGTTCATCCAGTGGCAGTGTGGCTCTCCTGCTTGTACAGATCCACCAACGAGCCCTTCTTCTTTGTCAATTCTCTGGAAACCCGTATGGATCGGTTAGCTTTCCGATTTCTAATTAAGATGAATGTTGGGGGAGGGGAAACCGTTATTTCCACAGCCTTTTGTATACCTACTTGTATCCCAAACGTTGATCGGGGATAGAAATTGTCTACCTACTAAGTTTCCGTTCCGAAAAAAAAAGGAATAACCTAGAAAAATTAATTGCTCTCGGTAGCCGGGGTTGAAAATTATTTCATAAAAAAAGTGGGTGTACTGCCGCTTGTGATGTGTGTTCATCTGGTTATGGTCATCGATAGAGACGAACTGCTGTTAAATTGCGAGTATGAGATGTTGCATGAAAGTTCTTGTTCATGTGTGTGATATCAGTTTATCAATTCGGTGGCTGGTGCCTTATTTACTATCGTCTCAAACGCTATACTAACTGGGGATTGAGTTCTTGTCATAGAAAACGGCACGTTCGGATCAGTTGAGAGTAGTTTGATTCTTGGTATTTGAGAAAATGGTATTACCTTTGTTAGTGCCGGTTAGAGTTTCCAAAATAAGTGCGTTCTCCTTCAGGTCACGGACAACCAAACGGACGCCATTGACTAATCCAGGCCCCGTGTTCATATTTCTGATGAGCACGACAATATCTCCTATCAGATTCTGCAAGATGAGTTTGTGAGGTGGCAATCCCGGAGGGGTTGTCCGAGATAATTGCATCTGCACTGCAATGCTCCGTTTGAGTACCTCCAATGGTATCAACTATCCGTCGGTTAAGCTCATGACAATCTTCGATAAACGGCCTCGGGCTAACGATACTTTATCAAAGTACGTAGGGGTTGTCATGTGAGAAATGTTCCCCAAAGACTTGGCTGACGATTGATTCATTGGTGCTGCGAAGTTCTTCTGAAAAAACACGAAGTGGCAAGATCGTCGTCGTGATTGGCTATAGCCAATAGCAATAGGCCAAGATACTTGGCAACGTCTACTATTTTGAGATTCAGTAACAAACAGCAACAATTGTAACTACGCAGTTCTTTAATCGGACAAGTCGTTAGGGAAGTCTGAGTTGACGACGAAGGAGGAGGTTTTGAAGAAAGGCGACAATTTTGCAATAATCACGGGGGCCTCCCGATGCACGAAATATCAAAATCACGTCGATCACATATCAATAATGCAACCCATAGTTCACTCGGAACGCACGTAGCAACCCGCCAACTCGTGATTTTTCTTAATAACAATGATTGCATTGATAATTGCACCACACTCAACTTTTTATTGGTACTTTAACCAATCTAACGCTGTGTATTCGTTTCAAGTGGAATCAAACGTCAAAAAATATCTGATATTATTATTTTCTCAGATAGTCAAGTAGCATTGAATTCACTAACGGAAACGCCCACCAATTTGAAAGTTATGCTCGCCTTCTGTGAAACTATTCGGTAGTTTCGGTACTAGACGAGACATTCTCTTAGGTTTGGGTGAGCGGATACGACGGAATATCAGGAAATGAGAAAGCAACGGCTAATCCAAGCAGTCCTCCATCAGGGACCTGAGCCCTGCCAGGCATTTCGGGGGCGCTCTGGTGGTACAGCAGTGGCGAAGAACAGCACCTGGGAATGGGAAAGAACCTATCATCAGCAACACCATCATGGCTGAGCTAGGCCCCTTCATGGTGGGCCTATTCACAGGACATGGGAACTTCAACAAACACCTCCGGGATTGGGGCGATTAACTAAGAACCCAGTTAAGCGGAGATGAGCGGAGATAGCTTTTCACCTCATCAATGAATAGGAAGTCCTACTGAACTTCTTTAGGGGGACAGACCTCCTACCACAACTACCACAAGCATTCCCATGTTCCCTCCCGAAGGGGATGGAAGCCTCTCAGGAACCTGGCTATTAAAAAAATAATAAAATAAAATGACACATTTTAACCGGATCTGTGAAATCTAATGTTCACCATTCTGGCGAGTTTTATGGGTTGAATCTTGCGGAACTTGGAGTCATAATATGAAGTTTTTGTTAAGCTACTTTTGAAGCTCTACTGGCAGCACTTCCTTTCAACCCTAGAATTTCGCTTAGTGCGACAACAACCCCCTCCCATCGCATTCCTTCTATATATCGCACCGACTCACTAGAGAAAATGTGCTGTGTGTTATAACGGGCTATTACACTGCCTGAGACAAGCTTTTTCACTCAACCGCGTGTTGTCAGAGGTTTTTCATTGAATTATGACGTCAGATATTTTTGCCGGAATGGCTTTGCCCCCCTCAATCCCTCCGGCCGTTCCAGACAACTCTTTTTCTTGCAGTGAGACAATTCCGTAGGGCGTTACGGCGAATGTTTTTATTTCACCTATTTTTCTGATTAACCGCTTGAAATGAAAATAAAATTCCTCAACTAAACGGGGCCACGTCTCGGATAGCTACTCACAGATACCAGAGCCAACCTTTTCAACTGGGTCTATTTGATTTGCCCTTCCCTATATTATTTCTTTATCATACATTGCAATGATATTACATAATATTGATAAAATGTAGGTATTAATTTAATATCCTCAACTATGATTGTGTCATAATGAAATTTAATCGTGTGACTTTCTGGTCTACATTTGTTGTTCCTAGTTATTCCACGGCTGGGCTAAGTAACGTTCAATTTACGAATTTCAAAAAACGCTCAGGGTCTCTTCATATTTCCTCTCAATCCTTTACTGGACATGTGTCAAAAGAATAATAACGGGAAAATAGGAAAAAGAATAAAAGGCTGGAATATACTTTTCGAACCCCCACAGTTAGGGGGGAGGAGGACCAAATATATCTTGACGATCGACAACAAAGGCCTCCGTCTCCAACTTCGAGTCCGCTTGCCCATCGCACTTCCCACGGAATGAATAGAGTTTCCCCCACTCTTTTCGAGGCCACCTTTCCATTCTTCGTGGTTATTCCTGCCTTGCTAGTTTTCTTCTGTTCAATTCGCTTATGTACGTGCTCAATATCGTCTGAAAATAACCTTTACGAACGTGATCCCGATCTCATGAAGCAACCGGTAGTAGGTACCTACACTCCGCAGGACCCCCATTAAGTCTTATCTGACGGGTTTGCAAATAATTATAACGATTTTTTTTTTTTTTTTTTTCATTTTTATCCTGCCGCCGATGAACATGTATTTGCTGGCTGGTTGCCCAGAAGGAGATGGAAAGATTGTGACTGAGAACACCAAAGCTAGATTCAAAATGCTGCAAATTTTATACACGGGAAAAAATTATGCAAAAGTTATTTAATTAAGAATCATTCATTGTTGTTCAAAATCATTGGTAAGAGGTAAGAGCTATCGGGCTGAACACCTCACAGACAACTAAAAGGAGAACCGAGTATGTTGTAAAAATTTCAGATGAAAAGAAATGACTGACCTAATAAAGGCCTCGACGTACACGTCAAAACAAGCCGATCACTATGTGTGAGCCTATCGCCAAAGCGTAGGTGGATTATTCAGACAAAACCAAATCAAACCAAATACAAGAAGCTTTCAGATCGTGTGATCTCCCAGGCCTAAAAGAGCCCAAATTCCGAATTATATAACTAGAAAAAATATGGCCATACTGGGGACTTTTGTCCACCCATCAGAACTGCCAAGGTCCTGGTGTACCCCTTGATCCACATCCAAAACACATAATATAGGTATTATGTTTCAGAAGTGTGCTAGAATGAACGGCCCTAATGGAAAAACGCTTCCAATTTTACCCAAGGGTTTATTATTCTTTGATGTAGGTTACTTGTGCAAAAATTTAATTCTGTGTCAACGAGAATTTTGACCTCCTAGGATCCTTCAAAAATCCCATTTTTAGCCCCATGAAAACCCTATAGATCGCCACAGTGAAATCGGATCGTTCTGGGACCCCCAAAAATAGATTCTACATCCAAAAATACTTCGAAAACGACACCTAACTCGATCCCATAGCCAAAAGCCTAAAAAAAAACCTCCCGCAGCCCCATAGCGCCCCACGGGTTTGGGCGATTGGGCTGAAAACCTTGCTGGCACAACTAGATGGTAAACTAAATATTTTGTCAAAATTTCTGATTTAAAAAAAAATTCCTACTGCCCAAAACGGCCCGGACGGCGGACGGACCTTTCGATTTTGGAATCTATACCCCTTGAAACGGATAATGTCAAATTTTGAGGGCGATCGAAGTCGTGTATTAGGTGTACACCTATTTCAAAGATGTATTAAATAATTGCATATAATTGCAAAATGCGTCTCCGTTGCACTTATCTGGTTTCATAGAGATCAAATCTTCCAACAAACAGTCTGAATTCACCAAAATGCACCTGAGCGCCAGTAGCTCCAAATTTCTTTAGGAAAATAATAACTGTACATGATAAAATAGCCAGTAGAAGGGGTCTGAGGACAGTTGAGAGAGGTCGAGGGTTGGCTGGCTTTAGCCAGCAGGAGGTGGCAACCTGAATTACTGTAGTCCATTTCGGTCGCAACCAAACGCCTTGTCAAATTCGTTGGGCCCATTTCGGTCATCACCTACAGTGACGCAAAAACTAGGCGGTGCCCATTTCGTCCGCATGCCTCATTCGCGGGGCTCATTTGGGAAACTCCTATCTCGTGCACCATGATCTAGCGTTGACATCGGCCGTGAGCTCCTGTTCGACTCCGTCATTTCGCAATGTGAGGTCTTGGGCGCCAAATTCTACTTTATTTTTCTTCAGATGGGAGCTGTAGGGCAATACCACCCTCCCCCCTTTTCACAGCCTCTTTGCTAAATGAGTACTCGCAATCGCATCACCGGAGGGATTTGGGCGCAATGGGAAATCGCCCAAAATTGTTGCCCTCAATATTAACTGTGGATAGATTTTGGTCAGAGGAAAGTTGGTTCAGCACTGGTTGCCACAAAAAAGTGTAATTTGAAGTAGTAACTCATACTCAGGACCTTTCCATCTTGTCCATAGTACTAAACATACAAGTTCTAATCCCAAAGGACTGAGGGCAGCTGGACCAGCGGAAATGTAGCAAAGATGAGGGTTGAAAAGGCAAGGCTGGTTAAGGAAGCACTCGAGTGTTGAAGGAGAGCGTAACTAGGAAGTCATTATCTCAGTTCCTCTCGAGGCGGACCCTTTTGTAAGAGGTCCAAAATAAGGGCTGTAATGGCGGGGGGGAGTGCGCGGGTTTAACCCCTGGAAGGGTTTCAGGTCTCCCTCACTCCATTCGCTTTCCCCGCGGGTTAAGGGGGTCGAAATGGTAATTACACGCTTTGCTGGATCGTGTGTAGTCCCACCACTGATTGGCCGTTTTACACCTTGGCGTTCTTTTCCTTTGTTCATTAGTGGTGGCCGGGGTGCTTTGGGCTTAATGAACCGCATAACTTGCAAACTAGTCTTTCTCAGCGTACGGACACAGTCCTGCCTTGTATTTGGTCAACGCTCCTTGATGAAAAAGCGAGGCGAAGGAGTTGATATCACCATGTCCAAGACAATTAGTGCAGTGTGAAATCTGTAGTTACTGTACGTAAATCACTAACTTGTTACTTAGTGACGAAATCGCTGACAGGCGTAGGCGACCAATCCTCCACAATCACACGGAAAGAGTCCATTCGATACCTTCATTCCTGAGAGCTGCCAAGTCCTGTATTCCGGTCCATCTTCGTATATTTGCCAGCTGATTCCGGACAATAATTGGCCGCCAATTCCCTGCCTTCCTTCTATTTTACCTTCCAAGACCAAACGCTGGAATGTGTAGCAGATCTGCTCGCAAGATGTGGTCCTGGTAACCTACTTTTCTCTTCTTCACGCTCGTGAAGACTTCCTGATCCTGAAGAACTCCGCAAAACATCCATGTTCCGCATGCGCTGTACCCACGGGATGCAAAACATTCTATAGAATGCGTATACGCAGGCGCCAAATCTCGCGTCAAGGTCTCAGCCCGGTAGAGCAATACCGACCAAGCATGCTATGTAGCACTTGACCGCGCGAACCGGATGTCAAATTTCATATGCTTGTCGCCCCACATATCTTTCATCCGGACAAAAGCTGATCTGGCTTGTTCTGTCCGGGTTCGAATCTCGACGTCGAGGTTCCATTTTTCATTAGCCAGCGCTCCGAGATACCTACTTGAAATTCTGGGCTTGCTCCAAGCAAACATCTTCCACTTTGAGCGGCTCAACACGGACCGTGAGACCACCATAAACCTGGTCTGTCCATTGGGCTCAGGCTCAACGTCTCAACGTCGAAAACCAAGTACGTGACATCGATTTTTCTAATCCTCGAATTGACCTTTTCTGTCGGTTCCGTCCAGTTCAACACTTGTCGTAAAGTCAGTCGATGAGAGACATCGGAACTCGACGGGGATTAGTTAGAAATCTTCATGAATCCTCGACGTCGGACGGATCTGCAACACGACGTCGAGAATTCGCCGATCGCCGCGACCGCAACAAACAAGGTCGGCACTGTGAGGAATGGGGGAGAGCGGAAAATAAGGGTTTCGTGAATAAATCATCATTTCAAATTTCGTGAATAAATCATATTTGCCATGTCCCAGTGTATCGGTTCTACCCCAAACAAGTGACCGCAGACACATTGTTCACTTTCGTGTTAAGAAGTGACCAAAACAGTAAGCTTACTTAGAAAGTAAAGTGGCCGTGTAATGGGCCAGGCAAAGTGCTGAGAACGAAACAATTTCACCCACGAGCTGTACACTGAGAAGCAAAAATTAAGAAAATGATGCATAGCAGGGTTACCCAAACTGTGGGGGTTATGGCGAGGTGCGTCCTAATCCCCTTAATGACGGTTAGATGCGTCCCAGTGCTCGAGTCATGCAAAGGTGGGGTGCGTCCAGCCTATTAGCGTTACCCAGGAGACACCGCGAGGAGGTTGGCTGAGTAGTCTCCCATAAGTTTGAGCCATTCAGTCAAATTTTGTCAAATTGTAAGTCATATTTCAATGTGAGACCGACGTCATCATTTTTTCTTATGTTCACTGGGCAAAAATTTAAAGCTCAATAATTTGACGAATTGAAATCGAGAAATTTCTGTGCTCTGCAGCCTCGCCATCGCTGTTCTTATGAATTCTTCCTTTTCTTCGATTTTCTTAGATTTTCGTCCCTTGCTCCTGCACTTAGCATACGTTTCTGCCTGCTCTCCGAGGAGCACATCGATCAAGTTAAAAATATTAGGATGAGGTGAGTTGAAAAACTTGTTCAACCTGGAGTGGAAACTCTCGCAGCTATTTAGTGGTACGGTCGGTCGATGCGCAAAATTTCGCCGAAATACGTGGAGGAAATGTGGAGTCCGGAGCGATGTAGGTGTCAAAAACGTAGTCAGCAAAATCGCAGATTTTAGTGTTTTCGGCTGGGAGGCTGTCTGTTAAGTGATTTCTCCTCGTCGCGTACATGATTGTGAGTAGTGAAACTGTCCAGAATATTGTTGGTAGCAGAAACCTTTAAAAAACACTTACAAGACTTGTTAGTGCACAGCCACTTTTGGACGTCATCCGCTAGAGTTTTCTGGTATCGATATTTGAAGTTTTCCAACAAAATTTGGGGTTTCAATTCTGGCTCATTATAAACTCCATTTCGACAACAAGCGATGAGGACACAACCCGTTCGACTGATCTAAACTGACCCGCAACAACTAATATAATACGTATCTAATCAAATGTTTGTAAACGTATTGCCCCCTCGGCTGTTCTCGGTGGGACGCACCTAACCTTCGCACATCCAGCCTGCTTACTAATCCGGACGCACCTCACCATTCTCGAACTGTGGTCCGTGGACCCCCTGGGAAAGCCCCAGCGAACTTCGAGAAAAACGCTGCAAACTTTACTCAAGGGTTTATTATTCTTTGATATGATATAGGTTACTTGTGCAAAAATTTAATTCTGTCAATACAAAAATTTTTCGGAAAGTTTTTTTTTCTTTTTTTTTTTAATTCTTTGTTTTTACTCGAAAAATATTTAATATCCTGGGATCCTTCAAAAATCCCATTTATAGCCCCTTGAAAACCCTATAGATCGCCACAGTGAAATCGGATCGTTCCGGGACCCCCAAAAATGGATTCTACGTCCAAAAATACTTCGAAAACGACACCTCACTCGATCCCTTAGCCAAAAGCCTTCAAAAAAAGCCTCCTATAGCGCCATAGCGCCCCACGGGTTTGGGCGATCGGGCTGAAAACCTTGCGGGCACAACTAGATGGTAAACCGAGTATTTTGTCAAAATTTCAGATTTAAAAAAATTCCTACTGCCCACAACGACTTGCACGGCGGACGGACATTTCGGTTTTGGAATCTAGACCTCTTGAAACCGATAATGTCAAATTTTGAGGCCGATCGGAGTCGTCGACCTCCGTCGCGAAAACATGGCTTTCCAACGAATGGTGAACGATTTTTGTACGATGATAACTGGCGAAGTTCCGTAGCAACGAATCGGTTGTACGTGAAAATCATTAGACATTTTTAATAACGCTTTCTTCGTCACACCGTCACCGTCACACTTTTTGAGTTATGTGACATAGTAGAGACATAAAATGTCAAAAGATATCTTGGATTTGGTTCGGAAAATCTTGAATTTGACTTGGAAATGCTATAAACTAGGTAAAGAAAGTGTTGGTAACTAAATAACTAACTAATTGTCTCGAGGAATTCGCGAATCGTGTCCACATGTTTTCTGTAATCGGTGGGCGGAGACAAGTGGTCTGTGTTCAACTCCGTTCGGGGGAGGGTGTAAAGACAAAGGTCCTTTCTTGACAGGATACGGCACTGCCAGAAGGTGGAAAATGGAGTGAGAGGGTGGTGTTCCAAAACCAATAAAGTGGCCCAAGCGGTAACATTTGTTAGCTCCGCAGTTCTCTCGTTGTACGCGAGAAACCCCACCCTTCAAGCCCGTTCGCCACTCTCTTTACCACTGTGTCAACCTGACCTCAGATTTCCCGCCGAAACGTCTCCTAAATTGCTCGAGTGAAGCACTTCGGATAATATCTACCACACTTACGAGCTTCGGCCTTTTGTACGGAACGGTGTGCAATAACGCCGTTTTTTAAATGGAGGCAATGCGTTGGGGGGGGGGGGGGGGGGGTAGATCTCCCCTTATACCGCAGATAAAGATCGATTAGCAGGTCATGATACAATCGAACGGGTATCGTGCCAATTAAACGCTCCATTAGGTTAGTACTCCCCCTATTAACTCATTGAACATTAATCGGGAATTCCATTTGGAATATCTTCTCGGTCCCCGCGTCTTCACACGTCACCGCCCATTCGGTGGTTTCTGTCATGTATGACATAATTGTACTACATTCTACACCCCCCCCCCCCCCCCCCTTGCCACCTACGATGAAATCAAAGCTACCTAATTTATGTCCAACTGGTAACTATCAATCATAGTTTACGACAAGGGGTCAACCGTATTTCATTCGCTCCAATCGTCCGCGAGAGATGTTGACATTGAAATGCAAGCTACCTTTCTAAGCACGAAAATTATTTCACATTCTCTTCAAATGGCGATGGTTGATGATTGCAAACTCTGCATTGTTTACTGAAATGTCAATTGCATAAACGAACCGGAAGCATTGTTTTCACTTAGGGATCGAAAAAATTTGTGTCCTCCTAAATTAAAATGTCACCTTGCCTTTCGCGTTTCAGAACCTCCTGAGCAAATTTGGTTTCGTGTCTGTCTGTCCGCCCGCATTTCCTTGTTACAGCCATAACTTCCACAATGTTGATCCGATTTCGGTCAAATTTTCAGGGGTTGTGCTCCTGATCAGCTGAGTGAGCAAAAACCTCTCTTGTTTACCCTTGTTGTGTTTACCCTTGAACATTGAAATTTGAGATGGAGCCCTTCTGGGAGTACAAGAGACGATAATAATTTGAATTATACAAATGGCGGGCATCCTCCTGATGAATATAACCTTTTCGTGACGATTCAAATACATTATGTTTGATGACGATTCAATGATGTTTGAAATACATTATGTTTGATGACGATTCAATCAGTGGAACGCTGTGCGCAGGCGCAAACGTTTGATTCCTTGTTACAGCCGCAATTTTTTTTTTTTTTTTTTTTTTGAAAAAAGAAAAAGTTTTACTTAAAAATTGGACCATAATATGAAGCGTTTATGAATTTTTTTCTTTTGCGTATACTTTTGGTTTATTATTCTTGGAATAATAGGTACTCCTATGTGATAGCGACGGAGGTCGACAAAATTTGTCTTGGTATCAAAGACGGACATGTCCTTTTTTTTCAAAATGGAGGTAGATACGTATTCTTATAGGAAATTTTCTACTGAATTCGAATCTGCAATCTTTTAGTTTCAAAAACGGCCAGAACACGGGGAAAAATGGCTTCAAAGTTGTGGTTTGGTTTCAAAAACGGACTGCTCCAACTGGATTTTGTTTCATAGTCGGACAGCTCCATGACAACCAATCAGAGCGCCACATTCGTCCGTCGCAAGGCATCATGGGTAATCACAGCTCCCACTTTTCTTCTGATTTTTCAACTATTTTAATTATATAAAAATGATTTTTATGGGATACCTAATACACAATAAAAGGTTCTTTGAATTTGCAGTTCGTATTTTTTTTAAAATATACTGGTAGGTACCTCAACCTCATTTTTACAATTTCAATGTTACCAAGTTATTAAAAATTATTATAAAACAAAGTAAAAAAGAAAAATTGGTGAAAATAACTATAAAATTGATAGAATAATAATAATAAAGGAGTTTTGAGAAATAAAGTTGGTTTCAAAAGCGGACTGCTCCAACTTCAAGATGGCTACCCTCAGTTTCAAAAACGGATTGCTCCACTGTTCAGTTGCAAAACTGGCCAGCTCCACTTTTTACACTGATTTTACGCCCTGAATTAAGAAAATATTCAGATTTTCTCTATTTAAAATTAATTCTGGAGCCCCAAGGAACATTGAGAAAAAATTTCAAGGTGATTGGAGCAGTCAGTAGTGAGCTACAGTTTTTTGGCTCTCCTTAAAAAAATGAAAAATGGACATGTCCGTCCTTGATACCAAGCTCCTCCTATTTATATCAGAATTATTCTGATCGGCCTCAAAATATAACATGTAATATCTTTGGTACAATAAATTTATGTTCGAAGTTTATCGGTGTAATTTCATCGCATGAATAAAAATTTTATTTAATGAAACGTCTCCGCACCACACGGAACGGAGACATGAAAATGCTCTCCTGTGGTTGCAGACTTGTTTTCTTTGATATGGGAAAAATCGAAAAATGGAATATGCGTTCAAATTACTCGGAAATTATTTGCCCTCTGGGGACGCTTCAAAAATCCCATTTGTGGCTCCATGAAAGCCCCATAGATCCGCACGGTGAAATCGGATCGTTCTGGTACCCCCAAAAATGGATTCCACGTAGCCGAAAACGTTCAAAAACCCTTCCCGTTGCCTCTTTTTAGCCACACGGGTTTGTGCGATCGGGCTGAAAACCTTGCGGGCACAACTAGATGGTGAACCGAGTATTTTGTCAACAATTCAGATTTAAAAAAAAAACTCTTTCTACTGCCCATTACGGCTCGGACGGCGCAAGGCGGACGGACATTTCGTTTTTGAAATCTACGTGTCTTGAAACAGATGATCATCAATGTCAAATTTTTAGGCCGATCAGAATTTTCGACCTCCGTTTCGGTTACGTAGGTCCGAGTTGTGCCCGGCAGATTTTCCACCCGTGGGGCTAAAAAGGTGCCTACGGGAGGGGTTTTTGAAGCGTTTCGGCTATGGGGTCGAGTTAGGTGTCGTTTTTGAAGTATTTTTGGACGCGGAATTCATTTTTTCGAGTCACGGAACGATCCGATTTCACCGTGGGGATTTATATGGCTTTGAAGGGACAACAATTTTCGGAGGATCCGAGGAAGGTCAAATAAGCTGTTTCCCGAACAATTTTTGGCGTATAATTCATTTTTCGAGCTTCCACATCTAACCAAACATTGTACAGTTTTTTTGTTTTTTTTTTTTTTTGTTTTTTTGTTCTTAATTTTTGCAAAAATATTAAATATTAAAACAAAATTTTTGTTATTGACGGAGAATTAATTTTTGCTTAATTATTTTTATTGCAGTTTTTAGCGCCAATGTGAAAATACAACGAAGGTTGATTTCAGTAAACAAGAAAAATGTAAGCAGCCCACTCCCCGAAAATTTACCTGAGATTAAATTGAAGTTAATATTGCTCTGGAGAAAACACCGAGAGAGCGTATTTCCTCTGAATACAGTGAGGGCAGCTCTTTTGCTGAAAGATTTAGCTTTATTCCGATAATTTATTCAATTGCCATTACCGTGCAAACTGTATCTAAATCAACGTCATGAAAGATGTAACCTGAAGAAGTTTCTGCTTTGGTTGAAGGTCGTGAAGGGCGCCCTAGAGATAAAACTTGGGGCTTTAATTGCTGCTTCACGTGGTACAGGTCTAGTATAACAAACATTGTTTACTCCCGAATGTTAGTTCAACCGTAGGGCATTAAGTTCTCTATTCCACTTCTCCTCTACGCAGGTACGGCTGGCAATGACTCAAGAACTTAATTGCAACAGCTTAAGGGGGTTTCGCAGCTGTGGAGATGATAAACGGACGGGCAGCTGCCCGTAGGGTAGCAGCGAAGGGATGCTCACCTTTGAGAATAGTGTTCTTCTACTAGTAGATAAGCGTTCTTGGACTTAGTTTCGAGTTGTTCCGATGTAACAATTAGTATGTAGCGATATGCAAATCGGTTAAAATGTAATAATATTGCCATATTATGGCGTATCGTGATTTCTGAGGTTTTTTGTTAAGCTTATTTACGCGTCTATGTAGAACCAATTTTTCACACCGGACAAGCTGTGTTATCAGGTTCCTTGTTAAATCAACAAAAATACTGCACACAACAATGTGAGAATTTCTTATCAAAAACCGTTTGTGAATCCGTCGTACATCGTGAGCTCCCAAGTTACTTCCGACTTCCGTGCACATAGTCTGGTAAGTTCAGAGTAGCTAGCGTTTGGCTGAATTCCCGCAATACCCTACTATTAATGTATACTGGGTTCTTTACCGTTCCCATCACTAATGGATGTTTCCAATATGACCGCCGGAGCAAATCATTTGATTTTCATGACTTGGTTTCGACTAGAGCCGTGGAGCAAGTTGGTTAGCGTCGAATTGGCAATGTGTAAAGGCCTCCTCTTCCTCAACCCTTCACTCGGTTGGTCTCTTCTCTAGCTCTCTGTAGTGTCGGGGAAATCCACGTGAGATCCGAGGCGCCTTGTATCCCCCAAGCCCTCATTCTAATTCAGGCGTCATTTGCGTTGCTTCCCGCCATGGAAACCCAAAGCTCCGGGTCGTACGTGTGGAACGGCGTGTAAAGGCGAGGGAGGTCGGGATTAGGAAGCCCTTTGTAGCCAACTAAGATGTTAATAGAAACGTTAAGACCCCGACCCCGCCCCAATAAACTTCCCAACTGATTTTCCTTTATAGGGAACGTGTACGATGGAGAGAGCTTTCCATCCCTTCCTCTTATGTCCCTAAGGGACAGCTGACAGGAGCTTAGGTAGTTCGTACAAAGCTCCTCTCGGTCCTTTTGATTAAATAAATTAATCCTTCTCTTAGCTAACCAGCTTTGTCGCGTTGTGATTCTGTTTATAAATCCAACATACCTACATCAGCTACATCCCTCCTCATGCATTAAACTATTTCTCCACTTTTGGCTTACTGTAAGTAACGCTAACCCGTTTATCAAATTTAATGTGTTTGGGAGGAGGTTCCAATTTTTTTTATCGTACCGAAATTGATTCCTAAATTAGCAATCATGTTACAAGGTACGCACACTCCAAAAATACAACGTAAATATGAAATTTTGAGAGAATACTCGGGGCTGCAATAAGGTTTTTGACCCGATCGTACCACCGTGAGGTGCCGTGTGGCTTTTAAAGGATTTATGAGGCGTTTTCGAAGGAATTATTGAAGTAAAATGGACTTATGAGGGTCCCAGGCCTGTCCTGAACACTCTGTAGGGCTCAAAAGGGCTAGCAGAATAGGAAAACGCAACATCATCATCATATCATCATCATATCATCATACATCATATCATATCATATCATATCATCATATCATATCATATCATATCATACAATAATATAAAATCGTGTTGGTCGCCGTGTGGTTTGTTGGTACGGGATAACGCGTTCCCGAGTGAGTTTTTTCACTTTCCGCTCGCTGGCCGTTTAGGGGGTCGAAAAAATTACGAAAAAATAGGAGCCGTATAGATCAGACCTAGAGGTAGACGTCGGTCAAATCGAAAATCCGAAATTCGCCCGGGAAATTCGTCGAAAAATCGTCTTTCTCCCGTTTGTCCTACGTTTTCCACTTTCAACTCGCGCCAAAGGCCGTTTAAGGGGTCGAAAAAATTACGAAAAAATACCAGCCGTATAGATCAGACCTGGAGGATGACGTCGGTCAAATCGTAATTCGGAAATTCGCCCGGGAAATTCGCCGGAAATTCGTCGAAAAATCGTCTTTCTCGCGTTTGTCCCACGTTTTTTCGGGTTCAAAAATACCCAGTAAGGAGCCATTTTTTGGGTATGGTATCCGCGAGCCAAATGCGCGCCAAAATATGGCCAATCCGATTCCGAAGTCGGATTTTAAAAAAACCGAGGGGGAGGGGGCGATTTCACGGTGAGAAGACAATTGGATCCTTTTAATTCGCGCGGGGCCAGGGATCTTAGAAAACGGAGGGTCCAGGGACCTTTCATAGATGGAGAGGCGGGGAAACTGGTCGGCCGAGTATACAAGTGATTTCACTAGCACTCTGACGGGGGGCCTTACTTCGCTCAGCTAATCATTTTATCGGCCAAGGGGCTCGCTTGGCTCGGCCATCCATGGGAAAAAATTATTGAGGGAAAACTTTTCAAATTTGATTAGACAGAGAGGGGGGGGGTTGCTTCGCTCGGCTGTTCATTTTCTCGCCAGAGGGGGGCTCGCTTTGCTCGGCCACCCACATAAGTAGAATATATATAGTTTCTTGAAAATCTCTAGAAATTAAAAAATGATCTACATTCTGAGATAGATTGAGCGCCCTCAAGGATTTTTTACGTTTTCTCCTCCTTCAACCCCCTCTCCTTCCCTAAAGAAGGGTAGGAGTGGGGATTTCAGCCAATATCATTTTATCAGCCAGGGGGTTGATGTTGAAGGAGCAGTTGACCCCACGTGAATTTGGCTCGGCTTCACTCCAACTGCCTCCACCCCCCCCCCCCCCACCCCCCCATCAATATTCACTCTGAGCGGGTGGGACATCAGCCTTTAAGGGGCGCTCGCTAGGTCTACGACATCTCTCCCCGTCTAGGTCTACGACATCTCTCCCCGTCTACGTCTACGACATCTCTCCCCGACGGAAATGGATGTAAATTAAATGAATCGATTTAAATTGAATCGATTATTTAAAAAAAGTTGAATTGAATTAAAAATAATAATTTCCTAAACGGTAAGCCCTAAAAATACGCCGATTTTTTCTATCGTCTGCTACGAATAAGCGCTCGGCCGAGCGGAGCGAGGCCTTATGTCTGAGTAGGGGTTTGAACGTGTCCATCGATGCTACGCACCCCACAGGCGGCAATACACCCCACTAGGGGAGCGAGCGAAGCGAGCCAGAGAGACTAGTAATGAATAATATTATCCATATTATGGATATTATGAATGTGGATAATATCCACATATTATGTAACATAGTGACGCAATCGCGTATATTATGTACATTACTTACATTTTACTGGGTAAGTAACGATTTTCACTTAACGACTACTGTCAAGAGATGAGCTTAGAAGTTCGTTCCTTACAGTGATGGGGTCGAGTTTCAAACTATTACATTGGGTTTAACTAACCAAAATATTGAATACGTATCCGAGATTTCTTCAGAATGAGCCGTAAGACCCCTCAAAATGAAATAAAATGTGCCTAAATTTGGGCTTTTCTGAGGAATTTTCTTTGTTTGTTTTTCTACTCAATCTTTTCTTTTTTTTTGGTTGGGGGGGGGGGGGGGGGGGGTTCTAATGAAATTTTGTCCCTCACACACTGTGGGGCCAAAAAGGCCGTAGTCGGGAAGGGATTTAGAAAGATTGGGGTCGAATTAGACGACGTTTTCGAATTATTTTTGGTCGTAGAATCCATTTTTGGGGGACCCAGAACGATTCAAGTTCACCGTGGGGATATAAGTAATATATAAATATAATATTTGCTGAGTGAAAAAACGGGACAAGTCCCTAAAACCAAATTTTACAGGAACGCAAAAAACTTCCTACACACAGGAGGAATGAATTTAAAAATTTGGTAAATTCCCCACATGATGTAGACTTCCGAGGGATATTTTACACCCTGTCGTCACCATGTTCGGGCATCAGGTAGCCACTTTTGAGCGATGGACGAGTCCTTTTCTTCCACTCAACCATGGAAATTGCAAAGTTGTGGGCTCTATTTCATTAATTACGATCAGATTGAAAAGAAAACAAGAACACAATGACTCAGATTTTACCTGCTGTGGAATAATGTTTATTAACCAAAGAATATCAAAGCAGAATTTGGAAAAAAAAAAATCGCGCGTGTGAGTGACCCCCTGGCAAATCTCAAAGGCATTTCCAATGCTTCAGAGCTGGGAGTTTCGCAACCAGAGGCCATAGAGATTTGAAAATGAGAGGGTCCATAAAAATTTATGGTGTCTGCCCAGCATCTATCAAGAGCAAGAGAGAATAGAAGAGCTTTGTAAAAATATTTTATATAATAATTAGAGATTATAATATATTATATTATAAATTTTACACTTGTTAATAGGTAAATTGTTTATTCACATTCACCAGAAGGGTTTGAGTTGCCTAATGATTATAATCTCTTCCAGGGCCGATTATTTGATGTAATTTCGACCTCTCCAGTGAATGGTAAAGTTTTTAAACTGTGGGTCACATCTGAGAGTGTTCTTGCCTCTGTATAGCAGATTTCATTCTATTGTAATTTGTAACCAGTTAGAATCCATAGAAAGAGTGTTCATGGAGGTTGAATTAAAAGGTAACGAGCGTTTTATTAATTAATCTTGATCTTTGAGGAGGTTTTGTTCTGGTTGGCACAACAAACAACGACAGTGCTGTCGGTAGTTCATCAATTGAGTGAAAGAAGAAGACACGTCCTGGACTTGTCCCGCTACACTCAACGCCGATTTCGTTCATCACTTTCTACCGCTAAAGGTTACTACGGGACGAGTCTCTTTTTCACATCAAAGGTGTATTGACACGCGAAGAACAGTTTTTCTGGAAAAAGCGATATTGACCAACGCATGGACTTGTCCCGTTTCTACACCCGATTCATATGGGGGCTTTCATAGGGCTACAAAAGGGATTTTTGAGGGACCCCAGGAGGGCAAATAAGGTGTCGATTTCCGAGTAATTTTGAACGCATAGGTAATCCGTTTTTCGAGGTCCCGCATCTGTCTAACAATGTACAGATCCCCCCCCCCCCCCCCCATATTTTCTTATTGATTCTGTGTCAATAATAATAATTATTATTATTATTATTTATTATGTATTTGAATAATAAACCCGTGTGTAAAATTTGCAGCGAGTTTTTTCTTCTTCCTAGGTTTCGAATTAAATACCCACACCCCTACATCGCTATACAAAATATCACCTTACATCAATATTCTTTTTGAGGTAAAAATTGTCAAAACGATTTTCTGTTAAAACACGGTTAAAAAAAGGGTTGAATAGGGGGGGGGGGGGGGGGGGAGGTTGACATGCTTGACTGGAAAAAAGGAAATTCGTTTAAAACCCCGATTTAGGTACACTCGGCGCTCAACATTCGCGGGTCGGCACCAAGCTGCCAAGGTCGTTTTTCAAGGACGGACCAATGTTTGTGTTCAACAGGGTCACAGGTCGCCATTTATGTCGATTTTTTCGTTGCGCTTCTCGTGAACAAAGGAACTGCTGTAGGAATCCGACATCCATCGAGCTCTCAGGTTGTTCGGTTCTCGCAACTCTGCGGATTCCGTTAATTGTGTCACTGTCCTTTAAATTGCTCTGGTGACCGTCACGCTGTTTTTGGTCGTGTTTAAGCCAGAATGGCATCAAACTTTCGATGGGTCAGTTCGTTGACGTCTGCTGGTTAGAAATCGCGCTCTAGCGGCCGTTTCCCTCCAACAAATTTCAAATGTTACTAGTGCATTTTGTAGCACATTTTATGTAATTTCATTTTGTATAGACTGGTCATGTCGCTAGAACGCATAGTTTCGGGGATATGAGCGAAAAACCGAAAAAAGTGCCAAAATTTCGAGGTTTTTTACGATTTTTGACAATGTTCCGGGCAAAAATCCTGTCAGCAAACTTCAAATTCGTGTTCTGCGACTCAAAAAACATAAAGGAATGTGGTGATTACGACTATTACTAAACTTTCCGCTAACTGCCTTTTATTTTTCTAATTTGCCTGGCCTATATCTTGAGCTTGTTCTGTTATTACTCCCACACAAGGTGTCCCAATTACCGTGTTCCTGTTGAACTTGCCTAATTGTCGAAATATCTTTTTGTTCTGTGCATGTTGATAAAGGGATTAAAAGCACTTTACGTTGTGATTACTGACTTTCACCACATATTCCGCCATTTGGTGGTCCGCATCTCCCCTTTTTACACAGCTTAATATACTCGACATTCGCGGATTCAACATTCGCGGCATTTTCCCGGTCTCTATCCCCCGCGAATGTTGAGAGCCGAGTGTACACGCACACTTGCACGCAAATTTCGCACATTTTGTTTAATTTTGAGGGTTCTTAAGAGACGCATTTAGAAGAATGCTTGGGCGCATATTCAATATTCAATATTTTGCAAATTTTGCTTAGTAGAACCCACTAAAAATGTTTGAGCGCAAAACTCGACCCCATTACAGTAAGGTCCCCTTGTGAGTAACGGCAAAAAAAGCCGCAAAAAAAAAGCAAGAGTTCAAGTGCCTCTTCTCCTCGACATTTAAACCTAATTGAACCATTTTGTGAAGGAAGGTCTCCAGTTACATTTATGGCGAAAATGATTTCATTTTTAAAATGGGGTTTGGAAGTCGGTTTCATCGTTTCGCAATGAAAGGCTTCAGTCCGATGCTTCCAAGAGTAAGAAATTTAATTGTTCAACCTTGGAGTACGGAAAAGAACGTCTTCAGTCCTCGTAAATGTAAGCCGATGTTTACGTTTTTGAAAATTTCCTACTGAAATATACAATCTTTGAAATCAGTTAAAACTTCATCCATTATTATTTACTCCTAAGCTTTGAAACAAATTCCTAAATCTTGGATCATGTAAACAGGTCATCAGTACAAAATGTTCCCCCTCTCCGCCTATTAGCGGACACTTCATCAAAATTTGAGAAACTTTTTAGAGAATACGAATCGTTGTTTATTATAAAACGCTGCTTGCACACAAGGGTTTATTATTCTTTGATGTCGGTTACTTGTGCAAAAATTTAATCCTTTGTCTATGAAAAAATTTGAATTTTTTTAAATTTTTTTTAAAATTTTCTTGGAAATTTTTCTCCAGAAATTTTTTGTTTTTACTCGAATAACATCTGACCTCCTGGGATCCTTCAAAAATCCCATTTGTAGCCCCATGAAAGCCCTATCGATCCCCACAGTGAAATCGGATCGTTGCGAGACCCCCAAAAATGGATTCTACGTCCAAAAATACTTCGAAAACGACTCCTAACTCGATCCCATAGCGAAAAACCTTCAAAACTCCTACCGTAGCACCATTTTAGCCCCATAGCGCCCCACGGGTTTGGGCGATCGGGCTAAAAAACTTTGCGGGCACAACTAGATGGTAAACCAAGTATTTTTTATAAATTTCAATTTAACGAGAAAAAAATTCCTACTGCCCAAAACAGCCTGGTCGGCGGACGGACATTTCGGTTTTGGAATCGAGACCTCTTGAAACGGACAATGTTACATTTTGAGGCCGATCGGAGTCGTCGACCTCCGTCGCGAAAACATAGGTGTATTATTCCAAGAATAATAAACCAAGAGTAATAGTTCCAACTCACTTCGAACAGGGCAATATAATTATTATTGACATTCATCTGGCGGTGCCAGGGAAACCCATTGGAGGAGGTGGGGGATGTTGAGGGGTAGCAAAAGGCTGTACTCGACCCGCCATATACGTGAGAACCTCCAATTGGATTAGAGTCGAGCGGCTGGCGCGCTCTGTGAAATATATCCAACATCGTTGGTGCCTGATGGTCAGTGACGGACAAATTGTATCGGACCTGGAATAGTGAACGCATCACGTCAACCCTCGGGGCCCCCTTTCCGTTGCCCTTTTCCCGTCATATTTTTAATCAACACTTCAAAACCCGACGGCGGCTCCGGGAAAAGCGGTTACGGGCCCGAACCCCCGCGCTAGGGTTGGGCGGACCTTCCACACTAAAGCCGGCACGACTTTTAATTAAGAAACATAAATCCTAGGGGGGGGCCCTCCCTTGTGGTTTAATCATGCCGTAATTTAATAATTAAATCCGGTGTGGGAAAGGGTATTTGGCGGTGGTGGATCGGGCGAAGGGTGTCCCCGTTAAATCCCCCGCAAGGGAAGGGTTTAGTTCAGGGGAATAGGCAGAACCACCCCGGCAACCCCCAACGTTAGCGGTTCTCCTTCGCTAACCATCTTTACTTATCTCAATTATGGCTACCTACCGTAGATTGATATCAAGTAATTCCAATTTACCTGGATTTTCAACAGTTCGGAGGAAATTCCTCGACCGAGTTCGCTTTCTACTGGGAAATTTCCATCATGTTGTAGGTAGGTACCTATTTATCAATCAACCGAATTGTTACGCATGGCTGATTTTGATTTGACCTCGACTATTACTAAAACTGGGGAGACTAGGCCTGGACGATGTGGCACAGAGCTGGTTCAGATCGTACCTCACAAATAGGAGGCAATATGTCAAAACTTCAAGCGTTCAAAGCTCAACAGAAGTCATAGACTATGGAGTTCCGCAAGGATCAGTACTAGGCCCCTAATTGTTCCTTATACACATCAACGATATGTTTTCAATGCAAATACCAGGGAAGTTTATTGCTTTTGCTGATGACGTGGCTATCATCATTAGAGGAAATACTTGGGACGAGGCCCATGAAAACGCACATACAATTATGAGAAAACTAGTGAATTGGTTCCAACTGAACAGCCTCACGATCAATTTATCCAAAACGAAATATGTAACATTTTCTATTAATACATCTGGGCAACCATCTGATTCAAAAATAGTTATGCATAAAGACAGCTGTAACACTAGCTGTATGTTGTGCCAGTGTGAAGGTCTAGAAAAAGTGGTTTTCATCAAGTATCTAGGAGTGTTACTTGATCAGCACCTAAAATGGAAATTTCACATACAAGACCTTGTGAAACGGATAAGAAAATCATTCCATTGTTTTATTGTCCTAAGAAAATGGATGGCACGTGACACTCTTAAAATGATCTACTATGCGTATGTATATAGTCTCCTAATATATGGAATTTTAGTATGGGGAGGGGCGTATCATAGCAATTTCCTATGTCTGGACACGGCAGTCAACACAGTTTTGAGAATAGCTACAAAATCGCGTAGACACACACCCGTTGAGACTCTATACAGAAAGTTAGATGTAATGAAACCTAGAATATCATATGTATATAGAATAGTGCTGTACGTTTATAAAAAAATTGGCAATTTCGTTAAGCAACCGGACATTAGACCTACTAGGGCAAACTTGACTGCAATAACAGACATTCCACGGCCGTATAATGACTTCTTCACTAGGCAACTACCCTGGCTAGCACCAAAAATTTTGAACAGCTACCCTACAGAATGAAAACAGCTAAACACTTCGGTACTTTCAAGAATGAAGCTAAGAATTATTTGAAAAACAGTGAAAACGCCAGCACAATTCTGCAAATTTTATTATAAGATTTATTGAGGTAGCACTATGTAAAGCTGTTGCTGTACTGCCTAGAAATAATTAACTTAACATATATTAAGATAAACGCACATTAATCGGGAGAGAATGAGGCCTGGACAGGTCCCTGACCTATAGGCCTAGACTTAAGTATTGCGAATGTAATTAAAACAATTTGGAATACGAACGAATTGTAAATGTATATCTGTAAACATTTGTGAATAAATTGAATTGAATTGAAAATTGAATTGAATTATTGTTCGAATAACCAAATTCATTAGGTGAAAACATATTATATCCGCCACAAATTCAGTTGATTGATAATATCAACCATCTGTAGGTATACAGGCACACAACGACGAGAATTTTCCATAATATGCCGAAACCCGGGATTTTCTATGATTTGCAGACAATGGGGGATTCGCATTCATTTTTTCTATTTTTTTTTTCTGAAAGTACTCACTGAGAATGTAGGGGAAACAGTAGTCAGCCGCCTGAAATCTCTTCCAGAAAATTTAAATAATTTAACGAAAATTACGGCGTTTGAAAAACGCGGGGGGAACACGGCCATGGAGGGAGCGTGACGTCACTAACTATTTATTTTAGAGCGGACATTTCGGTTATGGAATCCGGACACCTTGAAACGAATAATGTCAAATTTTGAGGCCGATCAGAATTGTCGACTCCCGTCGCGATTACATAGGCGTATTATTCCAAGAATAATAAACCAAAACTGGAAGGAACTCACATGAGCGAAGAAACAGACCGGTGACGGCGATGAGTCCAATTTGATTTGGAATGGGGAATTTGCATTTATTTTAGATTTGGAATTTTCCGTTCAATAATATGGCTAAAAAGTAACTTGCACAGCCTCAAATACCAACGAAAGGCAAATCATTGTAGGAGATATAACGAAAAAACGAAACGCACAGTTTGAATCAGCAGGGGTTTCCCACCAGTCTGTCTTTAGGCAGTGATGTCACAGTGCCAGTGAATATCTCACCAGGAGCACTATAACTTGATACGACGGAAATCATAATTCATAATACACGATACTTGAAGTTTAAAGCCTTATCAGAAGGATTCACGGAATTTTATTCTGTGATGAGTTACTCATCACTGATCAGAACTGATCAAGAGTAACTTTACTCTGAGTGTACTGTAGTGGAGTAGCAACCCTGGGTGGAACAATCCCCTCACGTTAGCGTCACTTTCGTGCTTAACGATCCCGGCGTTGTTGATAATGATAATGTGAAACTGTTAAAAACAACTTTCCCAAATCGTTATCGTTGGGGCACTCCTTCGTGAAACATTTCACCGACATTCTACGATTAACATTCACGATTGTTACGTAACCTGTCAAGAAGATAACACTATCGACGACGCTCGTCCGAGCCGTATTGGGCCGTAGGAATTTAAAAAAAAAACCGAAATGTTGACAAAATACTTGGTTTACCATCTAGTTGTGCCCGCAAGGTTTTCATCCCGATCGCCCAAGCGCGTGGAGTGCTATGGAGCTACGCGTGGAGTGCTATGGGGCTACGGGAGGTTTTTTGAAGGGTTGTGGCTGTGGGATCGAGTTAGGTGTCGTTTTCGATGCATTTTTTGGACGTAGGATTCCTTTTTGGGTGTCCCAGAACGACCCGATTTCACTGTGGGGAATTATAGGGCTTTCAAGGGGCTAAAATGGGGATTTTTTAAGATCCCACAAGGTCAAATAATATTTGAAAAAATATTATTTTTCGAGTAAAAAAAGCATTTTGAAAAAAAAAAATTATTGACACAAAATTAAAATTTGCACATGTAACCTATATCAAAGAATAATAAACCCTTGTGTAAAATTTGCAGCGTTTTTAATGTAAACTTCTACTGATATGTAATGTTTTGTTTTGCCAGGTAGGTTCTCGGACTTGAATATTCAAGTATAGTATTTCTATATAGGATATCACGATAATCCTATCTCTTGTATTAAGTAAACAAAGATATTATCTTCATACGATGTATGAATGGAACTGAAGTAATTAACATGTGGATAACTGTTATTCCGTATGGAAGCTTTACTTCTTTACAAAGGAATGGAAATGTGAAACAGCACAGAACGTCCGCCCGGATGTGCGGTAATTTACGGAATAGCTTCATTCTGAATCAGGTGAATCATGAAACCTTATTGGAACCGAATCTGATGTTTATGTTCGGAATTTCGAGATTAGAGGCAATTAAAGTGGGGGAGCGTAGAGATAATGGAACATAAGGCGCCTAATGGGGCGTTCTCGCTAACGATCACGGAATGGGAACCAGATTGGGTTTGAAGGTAGGTGGTGAGAATCAAACATTAATTATTTGCATACGGTGAGACGTAGATAGAAGTGTGGACTGAAAGTGGAGTGAGGTCGTTTCGGAAGGGAGAGCTGTTGAAGGAGCTCGGCTAAACTGTGCTTGGAGCGAATTCCCTCGCGGTTCCAACAAAGGTTTCAGGCATCTTTCTCGACGAATTACCATACTCCGCCTTCGTGTCGATCGACGGGTTTCTTAAGTGAGTGGTTCCGGGATGGAGAAGAAAATATCTAGGGGATAGGTTTGATGGACGAGGGAAAACGGATGCATACGTGCATTTCACATTATTCCACCTCTCAGCAGGCAAATGCGTTTCCCAGGGGTTGTTGTCCTTATGTAGGTACCTGTATCAGACAGACAGTGAGGACAAGAATAAATAACGAGAAAACCTTGTTTATTCAAAGCAATTCGAAATGTCAAGGAAGCATGAAAACACCCTTCCTTTGTATGTTGCTCGATTTCTTCCAGTACCAGCTCCTTACATTGATTACTTTGGATTGGATACCAGAGAGGTTGGTAGCTGAGTCCTAGTTAGCGTTGGCCACCTGAATTAGCCAAACGGCCCATTGAGCTTCCAACCTATATCAAAGAATAATAAAACCCTTGAGTAAAATTTGCAGCGTTTTTGATTGGGTGAATGATGCAAGTCACTTCGATTATTACAACCAAAATATGGGAACAATATTTATAACAACAATGGTCGGTGAACGTTTTGCAAAAATGTTCCTTCCAGTTTATGTTTCGTGTTCATTCATTGAAGTCATTACACTTCTCAAAACCACAGTTGGGACTGACTATCTTTTCCTATTACCGTCAAGATGATAAAATTATTGTGCATGCTCCATTCGAGCCATTCTCGTTTTCTTCTTCTCGCCGTTATGCTGTCCGCGACGACCGTTATGGGATTTCGCGAATAAAACAAGCCCCCAGGATTAGTCAAGGGAAAAAAGTGAACAGACCCAGCCATTTTGCCGTTTGTCTTCCTTGTGAGAGGAACGCACCCTATTTATTTGTCAACTAGATTAAAACGTCTGCGTAAAACTAATTAGGGGCCATGTAGGAAGGTAAGTCTTTTTTTTCGAAAGTAATAAACTGCGAAGTTTTCCTAGGTGGGAGAGAAAGAGGGCAATGAATGTAGCGCACTACCTTGGAGGTTACACCGCTGGCTCAGTGCTCTCAGCCGTAATAAATTGTTGAGAAGAGCTCGTATGCCCTGCAGCAACCCTCCCCTTACGCCAACTCTGGTCCGGTCTTTTGGTCAGCGGGATTTTCCTTTCCTCCTCATTCATTTCGTCTTTTCGTTCTTCTAAGGTCATAAAGCCGGTTAAGTTAGGCCTATATGTAGTTGGGAATAGCGTAAAACCGCGTTATTACATGGCTTTCCTCGTAGTTACTTTACGGTTTGTTTCCACCAACAGAACTTGGGGTACATACCGAAATAATAAGTCGTCCTACATCAGCTGCATCTAATCTTTGTCTGTTAGAATGACCATTTGGCTACCTTCTTCATTAAAACAATTTTTGAAGGCATCGTCGTAACGCAGTTGATCTACAAATTCCTCCCCCAAACTTTAGCCGTTGCCCTCATAACGCTCGTGAGGATTAAATTGCATATCGTCGAAGGCATTTCGCTCCAAAATATATTTCAACCAAGCTCAGAAAACTACTCATGCAAAGTAAGACACTTTCCTAATCCTTCATCAATATTCTGCATTGCAGGTAATCTGATAAGAGCCTGGAAGCGAGGTATTGCCGTCCTCACTGCAGGAAACTTGAAACTGAGCCCAGATGAGCGGCTGAGTCTCGTCCACGGATACGACTTGGAGATAAGAGACGTTAGACCCGAGGACGAAGGAGACTACGTCTGCCAAATAGCTTCGTTGCCTCCGATGGAGATCACCCACACTGTAGAAATCCTAGGTAAGCCTCATGCATCAAATTCTCCAAGGATTAAATAAATACAATAGTTACCTATTTTAAATTCCATTCTTTGTTTGTCCGCGAAGAATAGTAGATATTTAATTTTTGCGATTAACTGGCCCTCCACCAGAAGACAGCTTCAAATGCATCAAACGTTCCAGATCTCACCTTTCAGAAGGTCATCCTTCCTAAGGGCGAAGGAGTTATAGCAGAAGGCCATCAGCTAGATCTAGGTCGGCACCGAACAAATTCATTGCCTCGTGTTCTAGGGGGGTTGAAGAATATCTGGGTATGTATTACTGTCCGGGTTATTATCTTGATTTATGAGATGAGATGGTAGCGTAGGGTTGGTGAGATAGCGGGAGGAACGAGTGAGGTTGAAACGTGGATTTCTACATTCGAAGCCAAATATGCTAACCCGGGAAAACACCTCTATAAGGGACGATAGTGCGGTGGTGAGGGCACGGCTCTATAAATCTTAGCTCTAGCCGAGAGGGTTCTTTGTTGACTCGAGGAAGGTTACACACTTCCCTTCATCCTGTTCCTGTCGACGCTCTTTCCAGTTTCGCCATTGAGACTTATAGAGGCTTACGGAACGTTGCTTGACTCCTTAATGCCAATTGAGAATGGATGGCCCCAAGTATTTCGGATTTCATTTTCTGCATACTCACCCTGTGCTTTCGTGACACGAGTCGAAATGTGTGAATTTGTTCTTTTGGTTTTCCAAGATCTGTGAGGATTCAAAAAAATACTTTGCCCGTTATCCATCAGGGGCTTTGATGCTACGTAGGTTCATATTTCTATTTCAGCTCAAAAAAGAAATTCCGACAAAATACTTGGTTCTTTTCCTAGTTGGTCCAGCTAGGTATCCTACGCATTGGTGGCGATTTAGAAGAGTCATAAATAATATAAGTAAGCCGCGGAGAGCGTGAGGTATATGTTTGAAGTACCTACTTGATTGTAAGAAAGAATGAAACCATTCAAAAACTAAACGAGTCTAAAGACTAAACCATTCATTCATACACCATTTTGTCGTGGTGTACTTAAGCCAACATGGAGAAGATCTTTGTTTTGCAAAAACGGGCGTTGAGAGTGATTTTCGGAGTGGCTCCTGGTTCCTCATGCCGAGGCCTCTTCAAGTCTCAGGAGATATTGACGCTGCCACCACTTTATGTCCTGAACGCGTTGCTCTACATCAGGCGCCGCCCTGAAGTAATTCGTGAAGACCACTTCAGGCACGACTATGATACACGTGGAGCTCAGGTTCTGATGCGGGTTCCAGGTCACCGGGTACCATGTCTGTGACTGGCCTCTCTACCCTAGCCGTCCTTAACGAGAGCGGCAGGGTTTCAAATAGCGTCGTGGCAAGTCAGGACAACTGCCGATTGAAGAAGTCAACGTTTGGATGAGAAATTTGCAAAATTTTTGTATGGTCAGCTCTCGTACTTTTTACCACCTCATGGTTCTTCAACATGTTCCGAGACTATAGTACTCTAGCGTACCTATACGTACATGTATAATTGCGTTTTACATTTTCATTCCGTAGTACATTAGAATACTGGACGCATTATGCCTGATTTTTTTTTTTTTTTTTAAAGAGGAAAAGTCCTTTATGGCTGACAGCGGGGAAGTCCCCGGCCCTTCGTGTGGGACTCCTGCTTATATCAGTATACCTACTCACTAAAAAACACCTCGATTTCTCCCAGGAAACTGCCCCGGAACTACGTAGTTAGTATTACTTCAGGGCAGTTCCTTTGGTTGGCCGGGTATGGCCTCTTCTTGTAGTCGGTGTGAGTCCGTGTCTCTTGTTTTTGAGGGAGATAGGGATAAGTGTGGGAGGGCAGGTTCTTCAGCCTTCCCTTTCCTAATCTCCAACAATCTACCCTGACCTCCTGTTCTGCTGGTTCCTCTTCTTTTCATTGGGTGGTCATTCGTCAGATGAGAGAGGGGGTGATGGAAGGGTTGGTCCAGCAACAATCCCCTCCATCTCCCTGTCTCTCTCTTTTGTCTTCAGTATTGCTATGACGAAAGTGTGCACGGCGTTCCAATTGTCATTCACCGCCAGCATCTTTGCTACAATGGTTTCTGGCTCGAAGTCTTCGATCTCCTCCATCAAACCGCTCCACAGCCTTTGCCAGCGGGGGCACACAAAGAAGGTGTGATGGGCGTCATCGTCCTCAGTGTGGCAGTACATGCAATCTGCTTCTATAGTCTTTCCTATCTTTTTCAGGTATGCTCGGAACTAGCCATGACCTGTGAGGAACCTGGTGAGTTAGTAGCTCGTCTCCCCGTCTTTCTGACCACTCTCGAACATTGTGTACGAGCCGCGCAGTCCATCGTCCTCGGCTCTCCGTTCTCCACCAATCATGCCACTTCTCCATGGTCATTCCTTCTTCTCCATTTTTCTTTCTTCACTGTTGCTGGCGCATTTCCTCCTTTGTGTGAGAAATTTCTTCTCCTTTCGTCCGCTAGGAGGTCTATTGGGATTGCTCCAGCAATGGTTTGCACCGCTGCGGTCGATACTGTTCTGTTCTATGATAGGCATTGTAGGTGAGTCTCACTGGGCCAAATATTGAATTTTCTCAGGATGTTAGGATGATGAAGAAATGCTAAGCTTCAGCTTGTTCTCCCCTCCAAGGTCGGAATGTGTACTGACCAGTTTATATGCTGATCCAGCGTAAGCCCAAGATAATTAAATTATCTTGGGCTTAAATTTTAAGCTTCTAATTTTTTCGAACGTAACACAACAGCTTGCTGTTTTTTGCGTCTTTGTGCATAGCACAAATATTTACGGTTTTCTTTTGAATAAGTAAATATAGGAATTGCCATTAGGTAGAGACAGTTTGCTTCTAGCGCAAATTGATCGTTCTTGCGAATAATATAATAATATCGGTGGAGGAATACCGGGAACAGATCTCAATTTTAATTGTTGTGAACCAGAAAATGTAGAAGGTAGAGGCTAGATAGGTACCGTAGTTTACCTTTTCTAGGACAGCGCCAACATCCCGCATAAATGGGTACATAATATAAAGCGCCATACAACAAGCTGCCCTATCGTGTAAATGCAAATCCGCGAAAGCTCTTCGAATTGTCCGGTTGACTGCTGCTGAATTTAACTCACCAGAGCCAAGCCACTCCATATTCTCCCTCACCGACCCCTGTCGTATATCTTTATGCGAACAAACAGTGACATCAACTCTTTTGACCCCTCATTGGCTATTTACTTTAAAACCCCCATCCCCCTTTGTTCACTCCCACTCAGCTCTATTCTTTTGTTGGGATCAACCCTCATCCCCTCCGGTTTTTGGCTCTCACCCAAGTACAATACATCCGTAGTGGATTATTTTTATTAGCTTCTCTCGGAGCTTTAGGAACTAGGGCGCTAGGAGATCGTGAAAAATCCGTCCCGTCATCGCTTTCCGTGAGGTTAGCAAGGAGTTAATATTCGGCTCCGATCAAAGCAAGGGGGAGAAAAAGTGGGTTCAGTAATCCTCCCTTTTCTTGAAGAAGCGTCTTAGAATTCATAACTTTTTGGATCCAAGTCGACATTATGTTTTAGATAAATTTGGTTTCAACTACTCGCTGGTATTGGCTTGAATCAAGTACCAGCGATGGCTTTTACCGTACACATGGCATGCAGGACTGAACCTTTGCTTCTTCTGTACACTTCATCTTAACTGCTCGTATAAAATTGTTATTGGTCAATGGAGCCTTCCATGAATTAGATGAACATCCTGCACTTGAAGGGTGACAACACCACGCGCTGGTACCTTCTTTTTTTTTCACTTCTGGCTAAAGGAGTGGTTAACTGAGATCATTGTTGGGGAGGGTGAACGGAAACCGGTCCTGACGTGTCCTTTTTGACCCCTCCTACTGGCCCGAGTTTACAGGGTTTCGGTTTCTGACAATATTATTCCCTGCTACACTCTTCCATATCAGTTTTGTCCCTTCACCGAAGGTATTCAATCCATATACCGCTCCAGAGATATATTTTGTCCTTGTTGACCTTTTCAAAATCATACCATTGCACAGTGATTCAAACAAGACCAGATCAATATATTTGTCTCGATTCCATCTACTGTCAAGATCAACGGTTGAATCAAACTTATACAAGCACTTCCGCGAAGTTCGCCGTCGAAGAACGAGAAAAAGGAGGTAAAAGATATAACAGACAGAACGGACATGGTCTAGTAAACACTTGACTTGAATGATGATGCGGACACTTGTGAAAATCGTAAGGAAGAAAAATTTGGCCGAGGAAAAGGAAGTATACTTGTATGTCTTCTTGGATTAACTATACGTAATTAGGAATAGATTCAACACTATTAAATAGTGAACAAATTTTGTTCATAAGATAAGATCTCAAATATTACACAGGTTTACAAAAAAAAAAAAAAAAAAGTCAATCTCAGGCGCCGCAGAAAAAAACCATCAAACTCTATGTTTTTTGGGATGCTGAATCCAAATCCGACCCCCGTTTTTTTCGGTCACGTCCAAATTTTCGAGATATTGGCGATTTTTCGTTTTTTCGACCTTTTTCCGTTTTGAAAATCACAGCTAAACGTGCGGATGCCCAAAAATTCCACAAAAACTCTCTTCTTACTGGAAATTTATCGCTGATTCCGAAAATATATATGAGTTGGTGTCTAAAACCACGATAAATCTGTGATTTTGCCAAAAAATGTTGAAAAAACGTGGTTTTTTCAAAACCAAAGTCACGTTTTTTGATACTTTTTACCTTCTAGCTTGAAAACTAAGGCCGTTAATGAAAATTTTCCAACGAGGTCTTGTAGGTAGATTGTTTCTGCGTCGAATGGGACCAACCGTGATTCTTTACCTCCCATAATAAGGGAGCTATGATTTTTCAAAGTTTCTGGGCGCTTGTTTTTCAGGGCTTCAAGTGCAATTCCATGAGTTCTTGATGAATAAAACCATCTTTGAGTCGGTCTGAATTGATGCCTCCGAGTCTAATATGTTCCTCGGAACAAAGTTTTGTTGTGATCAAGTTGCATTGCCGACTCCAGGAGTTCATGTTCTACGACATGGCCAAAATGGGTAGAAACTTTGAAAAATCATAGCTCCCTTATTATGGAAGGTAAAGAATCACGGTAGATCCCATTCGACGCAGAAACAATCTACCTACAAGATCTCGTTGGAAAAATTTTATTAACGGCCTTAGTTTTCACGCTAGAAGGTAAAAAGTATCAAAAAACGTGACTTTGGTTTTGAAAAAACCACGTTTTTTCAACATTTTTTGGCAAAATCACACATTTCTCGTGGTTTTAGACACTAACTCATATATATTTTCGGAATCAGCGATAAATTTCCAGTAAGAAGAGAGTTTTTGTGGAATTTTTGGGCATCCGCACGTTTAGCTGTGATTTTCAAAACGGAAAAAGGTCGAAAAAACGAAAAATCGCCAATATCTCGAAAATTTGGACGTGACCGGAAAAAACGGGGGTCGGATTCGGATTCAGCACCCCAAAAAACATAGAGTTTGATGGTTTTTTCTGCGGCGCCTGAGATTGACCTTTTTTTTGTAAACCTGTGTTATTAATAGTAACTTAACTACCTAAAATTTAAATATTTTTTAAAGCACAGTCAAATGTCACTGCTGTGGCTGGATGGGCCACCCTCTTCTGGCTTAAATTCGTTGGCCCGCCCCACTTCGTTCCGTTGCGGGCCACAGGAGGCGCCACTTCCAGCGGCGTGATCGGGAAAGTCCAGCTTCTCTCGCTAACGAGAGAGCTGCTCATCACTCGGTCTCCCCGATCGCACCGCCGGCGTTATCATATAACTGACTGGCTATTCTTATTGAATAGAGGCTCTAAGAACGTCTAGCACAAACGCATTTTTTATTGGGACCGAGGACCTGGCCGAAGGACCCAATATTTAAAGCGCGAACCCGTTGCCCGGGCAGCTGTTGGGGACTATTCCTCTACAGCCGCCGGGAGAGCTGGTTTTCGTAAGACGGTGTCAGCGGGCCCGGCCTCCTTTGGCGACAAGTCGTCTGGGGAAGCCAGCCTTCTGATTCCCGTTTCAAATGCGGATCCAGGGAGATGCTGACCTCTCAGCTTCAATATTAAATTCCCCTGGACTCCCATCCAAAAACCAACGCATTCCAGATTACCACCACACCTGTTAGCCGATCTGGACATAGCGGGTTTTCCCTCAATGCCTCAATACCGCCTCCTAGGGCTGCAGATCGCGACATCTCGCGTAATGCCCTAGATAGGGATATTCAGCTTCTCCGTACGCATTCCTTCAAAGATTTCAGGGGCGAAACCCCAGTATCGCTGGAGGACTTCCCACAAACACACAACACATATATTGATATAGTAAGTTAAATTTAGGAACTCAATTTGTGCACGTAGGTACACCAACACCCGCATTATTGGACGAACCTACAACTGCATTGAAAAAAAAAATCGGTTTGATTTCGTATTTCCGAGAATAAACTTAGTTTATGAACAGAAGACAAATGTACGACGTACCTACATTGTACGTAGACCTTTTTTTTCGAAATTGAGAGCATAGGATATGAGAGATTATTACCTAAGCAATATCCTATATTTTCAACGTTGCGTGTTAGCTAAATCGAACCCAGTGCCGATTGGATGGCAACCTGTGAATTGAATTATGAAAGACGTAGAACCACGGAGGGCCCCAACTCTCGTTACCACTGAGAAAGTTTCCAAGTGGCAGGAGAGCCCACCAATTGTTAGCAGGATGGAGTGGTCCCCATCCTCTTTCTCGGAGAGTATTTATTTACTCTTTGGCTTTATGTACTTGACGAGGAAGGGGAAAAAAGAATGAGCCAGGTGGAGGTTACCCACTCAGAAATGTATAGGGACGGGGGGAAGGAGATGGGTGGGGGATGCGAGTCGAAAAAGAGGCGTGGAACCTTGGAGGAAAGCACTTTTGGCTCTTTGTTCCTTCAAGCTTCTTTGTACTGATTGATCCTTTTCAAAGCTCCCGACCCTGCCTCCGACTTTGCTGCAAAAGGCTAAGGTGGTGAAGGGTGGATGCTGCCCCCGTGCCCCTTTCCTCGGAATTCCGTAGTTGTTAACAATGTACATGCCACCTTTTGCGAGCTTTAAATTGCGCCATTGACAGACTCCGATCATTCTTACCTTTTTCGGGCTTTCCTGACTTCTCAGTCCATGTTTCTCGAACCCATGTTCAACAATATTCGTTCTCTTTTAAGCTGAATCGCTCCAAAAAGTGTCAGAAGTTACTTACTAAGGTAAGGGGACAGGGTGGCCCCGTGGACTACGGCGTCAGTGAAACGTCTGTTTACAAATCAGTCGTGGCGCTGATCAGCCTGGTTCGGCAAAACTGGCCAAAATCTGGCTATTTCCTAGCAACTTTGAAAAATTACCAAGTTTTCTGATTCGGATTTTCTTTGGTCCAAAGCGTCAATATGTTGAACGTAAACTGTCATAAAAATTTCAGCTCTTTAGCTTTTTTGTGTCAAAATAGTCAATTTTCAAGAGAGGCGTTTTTCCGAAAAGGACAAGATTTCGTGTGATTTCGATCCTCAAATAACGCCAAACATTTTTTCCGTCCATCATGTTTTCCCCCCGACCTAATAAAGGTAACAACAATAACTTTTAACAAACGTCTGGCCCCTGAGCCAATCCTTAGTTTGGTTTCCTGCCGCTAGTGGTTTGTGGCGCTGCAGTCACCATGCCCCATTTCCCTCGCATTTAGACATTTCTGCATGTTTCCTCTATTCCCTCCTGGAAAGGGTAAGGGGAGGGGGATTATTGGATACGAAAAGGAGATGCTGGATGAAATCCATGCGCATCAGCAGAAGTCTGGGTTTATTATTCTTGGAATAATTCACAGTTGTCTTTGCGTTTATTATTCTTGGAATAATGTCTTCACGAAGGGGTCGGCCTCAAAATTTGACATTAGGTAGGTACTCGTTTCATGACGCGTAGATTTCAAAAATTAAGTCCGTTTTTTCTTTCAATAGGAAATTTTGACAAAATACCTACTCATTCACCATCTAGTTGCGTCCGGCAGGTTTTCAGCCCAACCGCCCAAACCCGTGGGGCTCTTTGGGGCTAAAAAGAGGCCGGGGTGAAGGTTTTGGGGTATATTCGGTACATAATATCGAGTGCGGTGTCAATTCAATGTCCCAAAGCCATTCAATCTCACAGCGGGGATCTTTGAGGCTTTTTAATGACGCAAGGAAGACAAAATAGTAATTTTGGACGCATAAACAATTTTTCGATAGTTGCTTATCCTTCTTCAATTTTTTTTCTTTTCCAATCCTACTTCAATATTCATTGCCTTACATACACCTATTTCAAATATTCACTTTTCAGCAATCACGTTTTAGGTTTTTTTTTATCACGGCACACGAAACTAAATTCACCGGTCACCCTATTCCGAGGTTCAAACTTGGTGCAAAGATTTTGATGAGAAATCCGATATCAGGGACCAGACAAAAAAATCCGTAGATCTGCGGATGTATCCGTAGGGTTGACAACCCTGACTACGATTACACGGCGATGACAGCGCCGTGAATCCCTAGCGGCAGGGAACCAAACTAGGGATTGGCTCAGGGACTAGACGTTTGTTAACTTTTATCAGTTTTCTTCTTTTTTTTTTTTTTTTTTTTTTTTTGGTTAGTTATCAGCTAGTTTTATGTTTCTCGACCGTCTTTTTGTCTTTCCGTTCTCGTTTGTCTCGCGCCTTTTCACTTTGTTTCTATGAGCTTTTTGAATAGTTTTGGCTCGTTTAGCTCATTTCGTGGTAGGGGGGTGTTTTCAGTAGGTTTCAATGGAGATTGTGTTAACTAGGCCGAAATAACTTTCGCGCTAACTCCTGAACATGACGACCCACCGCAGCTAAGCTAAGGAGTTATTCAGGTTTCGAAACCCATTTAACTAGGTGAGAAACTAATTCACCATTATGCGTTCCTAGTGAAAGGATCCACCTTCATCCCGTAAAAACTTCATAATTAGCGTAAAATGTCTCCCATTTTGAAATTGAAACATTTTATAACATTTCCTTACTTACCCTTTCGTATTGAGAGGATTCAGTCATAAAATGAGTTTTTGAAATTTAATTATCGATACAGAAAATGTTTATGGCAAGTTCTTCTATTCGTGCAATCATCTATGTGGGTGTATGAGATGTTGTAAACAAGAACGTTTAGTCGGAAGGTGCAAGTCAATACGGTAGCATAGACGAGATTACCCAGCAACTCAGATGGGTTTTAAGCTGATCCTCGTGAGAACTTATCTCGTAGGTAAACTCATAAACTTGGACCTGGCATGTTATCAGATGCGAACCACTTTTGCAACAAATTTCATTTCACTTTTGATGGACTGACTCCTACCTACTAGCAAGTATTCGTCATATCTGACTTACTCCTCTCACATGCATGTTTTCAGCTTGATGCGAACTATAACATCGGGTTCACGCCATTTACATCGCGGGGTTGTAATTCAGAAGTTTCTCATACTGGTTGATGATGCCTGTTGAAATGCGTCGCAAATCAAGGATCGAGCTATAACTGCTTCAGCAGACAGGCGGAAACTAATCTACGTACGGAAATTAGAACCCCACACTCCTCTAAGGGGGACGTCAAGATTTACTGAACCACCCGTCATCTTTTCGTAGCGTCGGAGAAGGAGATATTAATTAGACATGACAAACAAGACTTCCTATGATCGAAACAATTATTTACGGACGTGTGTAGAGTGCTTCACTCAACATCTGGCATAACTGTTAGAGCCTCTAACAGTTATTACCTAACTGTCGAAAAAATTCCTTCAGTCATTGTGCGATCAATGGAGCCTGGAGTTGTGCACATTGCATATTTTATCGTTTTGAAGCGTTTCCACCCAATTTTACCCTCCAATTTTAAATGTAAATTTGAAATTCCCGTATAATCTATATCACTAATTCTCACCGTGTTATATTATACTAGTCTCTCTGGCTCGCTTCGCTCGCTCCCCTAGTGGGTTGTATTGCCGCCTGTGGGGTGTATTGCCGCCTGTGGGGTGCGTAGCATCGATGGACACGTTCAAACCCCTACTCAGACATAAGGCCTCGCTCCGCTCGGCCCCTCCTATTCGTAGCAGAGACGATAGAAAAAATCGGCGTATTTTTAGGGCTTACCGTTTAGGAAATTATTATTTTTAATTCAATTCAACTTTTTTTAAATAAAGGCCTCTCCATCTATCAAAGTTCCCTGGACCCTCCGTTTTCTAAGATCCCTGGCCCGCGCGAATTAAAACGATCCAATTGTCTTCTCACCGTGAAATCGCCCCCTCCCCCTCGGTTTTTTTGAAATCCGACTTCGGAATCGGATTGGCCATATTTTGGCGCGCATTTGGCTCGCGGATACCATACCCAAAAAATGGCTCCTTACTGGGTATTTTTGAACCCGAAAAAACGTGGGACAAACGCGAGAAAGACGATTTTTCGACGAATTTCCGGCGAATTTCCCGGGCGAATTTCCGAATTACGATTTGACCGACGTCTTCCTCCAGGTCTGATCTGTACGGCTGGTATTTTTTCGTAATTTTTTCGACCCCTTAAACGGGCTTTGGCGCGAGTTGAAAGTGGAAAACGTAGGACAAACGGGAGAAAGACGATTTTTCGACGAATTTTCCCTGGCCCCGCGCGAATTAAAACGATCCAATTGTCTTCTCACCGTGAAATCGCCCCCTCCCCCTCGGTTTTTTTGAAATCCGACTTCGGAATCGGATTGGCCATATTTTGGCGCGCATTTGGTTCGCGGATACCATACCCAAAAAATGGCTCCTTACTGGGTATTTTGAACCCGAAAAAACGTGGGACAAACGCGAGAAAGACGATTTTTCGACGAATTTTCGACGAATTTCCCGGGCGAATTTCGGATTTTCGATTTGACCGACGTCTACCTCCAGGTCTGATCTATACGGCTCGTATTTTTTCGTAATTTTTTCGACCCCTTAAACGGGCTTTGGCGCGAGTTGAAAGTGGAAAGCGTAGGACAAACGGGAGAAAGACGATTTTTCGACGAATTTCCCGGGCGAATTTCGGATTTTCGATTTGACCGACGTCTACCTCTAGGTCTGATCTATACGGCTCGTATTTTTTCGTAATTTTTTCGACCCCCTAAACGGCCAGCGAGCGGAAAGTGAAAAAACTCATTCGGGAACGCGTTATCCCGTACCAACAAACCACACGGCTACCACACGGCCGTCGGCCGTCGGCCAACACAATTTTATATTATTGTATGATGATGTATGATATGATATGATGATTAGTGGGCCCGGTGCGCTTCGCCGCACTCCGTCCATCACCTTTATCGGGCGTCACCACCAAGTGACAGTCGCTCAATGCGCTAAATTTAGGCTCTACCGTTGAGGCTGGGTAGCGTGGATTAGACACAGCCAGCCACAGAGACGAACAACTTTAGTAGTATAGATAGTTGGGACAACCGTGCTTCGCACGTACTATCACATTCCCGTCCATCCCCCATGCAAACACCCTTAGCAACCCGTCGACTCGTAATTTTTCTTAGTAACAACGATTGTTGGCCTCTCGTTGTGAAGTATCAAAATTTAATTCCCGTCTATCACCAACTATATGCAGCCCATAGCAACCCATCAACTCCAAATAAAATTACCTAGTACCTATCAAACTAATCGAAGGCTTGCAAAAAATACTCGTACCCACCTACCGACGATCTTCGAATAACTTGCGAACGGGTTATCGCACAGAAATCGTTTTGTGGTCGTTGAAATCAGCGCGAAAAGCTGGTTTTAACAAACGTAGTTTCGTTCAAACCCGACGCCAAAAGTTGTATCGGGTTTCGGCGTTTCGAAAATTTTCCTAGTAATCCCTAGTAACGACGCTATTTGACCCGTCTCTCGTCGCGAAGGAGCGCCCGAAAACCGATGAAGGGGATGAGGGAAGAAAAATCAAGGTAGCCTATGACCATCGCGCTGGTTTTTGGAACAGGTCGCAATAAACGGCACGCGAATCGGTCATTCCGTTCAGGCGTGAAAATGGGATGGGATAATATGGTAGTGTATAATATTATGACCTATATTAAGATTACTGAACATTACAATAAAATTCATCGTCAACATCTGATGTTGATTCAACAAATTGGGTGTTTTTGAGTTACTGCATTTATCAAGCACTCACAGATTTACCTCTTTTCGAGGGTCAAAATCTCTCGTTTCGTTTCATTTATTTTTCATTTCATTGAAACAAGTATTGATTTTGAATGGTTTCAAACACGTTGGAATTGGATTTGTAATTAGACGAGGAATCTCCTATTACTCAACACGCCTCCTTTCGTTGTGGTTAATAACTCAAGATTATTTTCGGCCTCTTAGCTCTGGGATGCCGCGCCTCTGCTTTCGACCTTCTCAAGACATTCGCTAGGAAGGATTTCCGTAAATATCCCCCTACCCCGGTTCTCTATCCCTTTTAGAATAAAGGGAAAGTGGGCGTTTTTCAAGTGCAAATTGCCTTTTAGTCCGCCGGTAGGCTTAATAACTTTGCGGGGGACTCCTATTAAAAGGGACTTATCCGATCGAACCTCATTCCCCCGACGGTTCTGTTTCCACGGTTAGCGTGAAAGAGGATTTATTATTATTTTCGGATTACCAATTGAGCACCACTGGTTTTCCTTCATCAACACTCTTGTCCACTCGAATACTTGTGGTCGGTAGAATGCCGTTTATTCTGCTGTGTTGGTATTGATCAAGGAAAAATTCTACCAGAACAAGACGTTCCCCCGAATTTTAAATCTATTCCATTTCGATTAACTCCGATATATCCTATAGGTATTAGGTACTTAAAAATTTCAAAGACCGTTTTTCTCTTTCCTCATCCATATCTTGCGCACATCAGCGATATGATATAATTATTACATCATATAGATATTATCTAATAATATTAGATTATCTGATATATAACCTAATATAATCTGCATTATATCGTTATGGTTCTTGAAATAATACACCTATGTATTCGTGTCGGAGGTCGAAAATTCTGATCGGCCTCAAAATTTGACATTATCCGTATCGTTTCGGCGCCCGACGTAAATCTGACAGGGGATTATGTTTGAAACGGTGACCCGAAAATTCGCCGCCGGTGGTAGGAAAAAAAGGCCCTCGTCCGTGAATTTGAGAAAGATCGTAATATTGGTATTTTGAAAAAAGAGAAATTAGGAAAAAAAAAGAAAAGATAAATGCATGAAGATGAGGTATGCTGTTGAATGCGTGTACGATTTACAAAAGCATCATTATTAATTAGAATTGAATGCTTAATCAAATTTGGAGACGTTACGATTGCGAACGCTAGGAAAGTATACGATTGCGAACCAACCCTCTTTAATCCGAAAAAGTGGAGGATTGCGAACGCGACGTTGCCAATACGTGGCACGGAATCATAGAGGTGTACTCACATGGATCAGAATGCAGAGAAGAAGGAAATAGTCGCTACTCACGTCATTATGAAAATCTTCGTTCATGAGTATATGAACTCGTCAGTAGTTGCCAGTAATCTCATAAGTTCATACTGCTCCCACAATTCCTTATTCTGCTCAACAGTTTACGTGGGTTATAGGTCCGGCTGCTATACTATTGAACTTAGTCATCGTGTCAACTTGAATCGTTCCTTGATCGTTTGCAGCACTTTATGTATAGAAGAATAGGCACTCGTAAATTGGGCGTTATAGTCGTCCTAGGTCTGTCCGCTGGTGCGGCGGCCCATATAGTCCAGTCAATCTAGACATCGCTGCTTACAAAAGGTCGGATGTTATGTTTCTAAATTTTGATTGGAGTCTTGGCACCCCAATTATTGGGAAACTAAGCACCCACTATTATAGTGGGAAACTAAGCGAATCCAACAAAATTTTTCTCGGGAGAACTTTTGGGGGCCTAAAACCTCGAAATTTTCGGCCTTTTTTTGGTTTTTTGCTTATATCTTGAAAAGTATGCGTGATACAGAAAATATCACTCCTTACATTATGAAAGAGCATGAAATTCTGCATCGAATGGGTACCCCAACTTTTACATTTGAAAAATGTTTGAAAATTTAGAAACATAACATCCGACCTTTCGTATGCAACCACCCCTTTACAGGGCTAGATTGACTGGACTAATAAATTCGTTGGGAAAGAACAGGCCGGCCCATACGTATCGTAAACATATTGGGCCAATTTCAAGCCATTATCAAGGTCTGGGCAAATTTCTATCATATTCGGTAACCAAACGCTCAAATCAGTTTTACGTAAGCATGATCTACGTCAAAAGGTAGAAGTAGGGGTAATCCGAAAAACAATGACAACCAATCACCTGCAGGGTTGGGCTGTTTAGATGAATAACATTTCCTCAATTTGGATATAGCATTGATTTTCCTCAACCAACATTAACCCAAATGGAAAGTGCAGCACACAAGAGAAACCCCTGGAAAACTGGCAACGTCGCAGGCCCCCAGGTAGAAAAAACGAAGCGTTCGCAATCGTAACGCCGCCTCAAATTTTGATTAAATCAACAAATTTTGTTGCAACTCGGCTGGCTCTTGCCATCACTTCCGGCCCGGAAGTTCCGGGCTCAACTTCTTCATCTTCAGGTGAATCCTGTTCCAAGTCTCCAATTTTTTTTTTTTTTTTTTTTACAGCGATATCTACATCCGTTTTGTCAAATCAAACCAGTAACTGGTTGGCGACTGATGGCCGATTCGGCTGTAGAACTGTTCTGGATGAAGTCAAGCAATCCCAATTCACAGTTGTCTTATTCGTCTTCTTCCTGCTCGTATCCATAATAATATGACCTAGTACAATATTATAGTAGGGACGTCTTGCCTTTCGAGGTCACTGATAAAACGATTCCTCGTCCACCCATAATGATTATCGGATTTCGACTAAGCTACTAAATCTCGATTTATGATGCGGGCTGATATGAAACGAGTTGGTAGTTCGGCAGGTAATTTTCCCTGGGGGCGCCGAAATGAAACGAAAAAAAGGTTATAACAGGTGAACCAACACCGTTCGTCAACCGTCCGTGCCGCTTTTGCAGTAGGAATTTTATTTTAGGTTTTTTTTTCTTTTTTTTTTAATATGAAATTTTGACAAAATACTCGGTTTACTATCCAGTTGTGCCCGCAAGGTTTTCAGCCCAATCGCACAAACCCGTGGAGCTCTGTAGGGCTAAAAAAGGTGCCTACGGGAGGGGTTTTTGAAGGTTTTCGGCTATGGGGTCGAGTTGGGTGTCGTTTTTGAAGTATTTTTGGGGCGAAGAATCCATTTTCAGAGGTCCGAGAACGATCCAGTTTGCCCGTGGGGATCTACGGGACTTTCATGAGGCTACAAATGAGATTTTTGAAGGGAGTTGAAATAAAATGTTGTTTTCCGTGTAATTTTAGGCGCATAGTCCATTTTTCGAGGTCCCAAATCTGTCCAATCATTGTATAGAAAAAATTTCCTTTTTTTTTCTTCAAAAATATTTTCATATTGACAGAGAATAAATTGTTAACTATTATCCTCTATCAAAGAATTATAAACCCTTGTGTAGAATTTGCCGCACTTTTTCTCTATTAGAATATATGGGTCATTATTTGATGATGGTGGTTAACGGTCTGTAGTTGTCATTATTATTTCAAGTTCATGGTGGAATTTATTGCTTTCTGATTTTATAGGACCGTATGAGCCGAAGGACGAAAATTTCGTCCATTTTTTGGAACACTGACGAGATAAAGAGCCGTCTTTGAAAGTCAGCATTCAAATGCTCCGTCTTTCAAAGACGGCACCTTATCTCGTTAGTGTTCCAGGAATTAAAGTTGTTAAAGGATAAGATTATTATTACTGTATCTCTTTTGGTTTGTTATTAATAAACAGGAAAATGTGGAAGGAATTTTTAAATTAGTTATACCACCGATAAGAAAAGACTGTGTACCTAACTTTCTTTTCCACCGACCTCCTTTCAAAATCCTTTTTATGATGCTACCCTGACCCGAAGCTTCCGGTAGATGCCGTACTATGGAAAACTTTCCTCTTTTAAATAGATCAAAGAAAATCGAGGACTTTAGAATTGAAAAACAAGTTTTACAGGGACAAAGAAAGAGGGGAGTGTTTTTGTTTACAGAGAAGCTGAAAACGGGGGATAGGAGAATAAGAGTGCTCCCTTAGGAAATGTTTAGCGGTGGGAGGGGTTGAATTTGGCTGGGGCATCTAAGTTCACATAATAGGGCGTCTTCCTTGGAGAGTTCCTTTTTTTCTCGTCCCTCTGTGCGCCCCTTCATCGTTTTTCAGCCTCCACCGAATTTCTCTCATAGCCCCAGACTTCGTCGTATCTACCACCCTTTCACGATCTCTTCCACCCCAATTACATCCGCAAGCAGTAATAACTCGAATGCTTCCGAGTTTTCCCGCTTGCTACGATGCCCTCTTGTCGAGGGATCTCGGTTCCATCTCGAGAAAAACTCCTGATTTGATCCGTGAGTTGGTTTTATAATTCGGATCTATCCTTTTATATACCCCACTCCAATGCGCCCGTTTACATTCCCCTTACGTAAGAAAGAGAATCCGAGAAGTTCCATTATCTTTTTTCTTGGAGAAGGAATTTTGTACACGGCCTACTATTTGCCTTGAAAAACAAAGAGAAAAGCATAGCACATTAAATGTAAAAATTTTACAAAAGGGCTTAGTACAAATTTTACAAAAATTAATTCCATGTTAGGTAATTATTATTATTATTATTATCTTCAAGCAAGTGCTAAGTTTCTAAGTGTTGCTTGTAAGTGTATACACATGTTAGGACGAGCTTTGACTTTCATTATTGTTCAATTATAGATATCAGCAGCTGCACTAGTGTAGAGTATGGCTCGAAATAAGACAATTAGGATTTGAATTATTAATCATTTCCCTGAGAGGGAGGCAAAAACTGTCATTGTGACTAGGGCTCGGTTTGATATGTTCGATAAAATCAACAAATATGCTCGAAGAACGTCTGTTTCATGCTCAATAGATTTGCTCGAAAAACACAGTTGAAATCTACAGAAGGAAAGTGAAACAAAAAATTTACAATGGGGGCTATAAATGGGGTTTTTGAAGGACTTGGGCCAGAAATCAAATCACGGGTCATTTTCGAAGTTATTTTGGACGTAGCCTCAAACCCATCCAGTACACCGTGGGGCTCTGTGGAGCTAAAAAAACAACGTGAGGGGTTTTTAAGGGTCTTTGGCCATGGGGTGGGGTGTCGTTTTCTAAGTATGTTTGGACGTAGAGTCTGCGGCGGTCGCAGACCAATCGGACCTCACCGTGTGGCTTCTATGGGGCGAAGTACGTCGCTTTTGAAGGATGTCAGGAGGTCGAATGAAGCGTCGTTTTCTGAGTAATTTTGGGCGTAGAGAACATTTTTATGGGTCTCATATCTGTTCAAACACTCCTCAGGTATACATTTTGTGAATTTCTAATTTTTTTAAAATGATTTTTCATGGACCGACTCCCAGAACCAGACAGTGACGGCGACTTTTCCGAATTCACGGATTTTTGAAACGCAATTATTTCCCTTTTTGACGTTCCACGAGGGGGTGTCATTCTGCCTTATTACCTTTTTTTTTTTTTTTATCCTGAAAAATATGGCCGAAAGATACTCGAGTCCCCAATGGGTATTTCCTAGTACCCAAGTCTAGGAGAGGGGACAGCTTTTTGGTCTTTATGCGGTTTAAAATGGGTCTCAACGCAAAATTATTGGAAGTTCGTGAGTAGGTAATATAAAAATAATTTTTATTTTTTTAAATTCAGCTGGACTTATTGGTAAGCACTGAATTCCCAAACTCGAATTTTCCACTAATTCAGAAAACACCCCTCGATATGCGTGTTTATATCCTTAATCGAGGCCCAATTCTGGGGAACGCTGCAAATTTTACGCAAGGGTCATTTTTTTTCCCCAAAGGTTTTTGCTTTAAAATACTTCGAAATCGACAGCTAACTCGATCCTATGTATGGGCTATTGGCTAAAATAGCCAAAACCCTTTAAAAAAAAAAAAAAAAAAAAAAAAAAAAACTCCCGTAGCCCCATTTTAGCCCCATAGCGCCCCACGGGTTTGAGCGATCGGGCTGAACAACTAGATGGTAAACCGAGTATTTTGTCAAGATTTCAGATTTTATTTTAAAAAAAAAACCCTACTGCCCAAAACGGCTCGCACGGCGGACGGACATTTCGGTTTTGGAATCTAGACACCTTGAAACGGATGTCAAATTTTGAGGCTGATCGGAGTCGTCGACCTCCGTCGCGATTACATAGGTCTATTATTCCAAGAATAATTAACCATAACAAACTATTTAGACGAAAACCGCTAGAATTTGCACTTATATGCGTTTAATATGAAGACCGATGTTTTACGCATTTATGTGCTCGATAAATTTAAATTCTGTTGGTCTCAGATTTATGTTCTGAAAAAATACTACCAAATGGCTTCTTTTAATGTTAACTATACAGGGAAAAAATGTGCTAATATGCTCGAATCCGAGCCCTAGTAATGACATTGTTTTTGTTCTGGACAAGTCAAAATTATTTAATAACGATGAATTTACAATTTTAATTAAAGGATGAGTTTTTCGCAAAGGTTTGAACGAATTAAATCGTTCTTTCGTTCTTTTGAAACTGAAATTCGTGGAAATTCGTAGAAATCCCCCTCCACGGATGGGACTCTCGCTCTTTGAACACCTGCCTTCCTTATAATTCTCAGCCGACTCTCAACCCCTTTACCCGGTAGGTGAGTTTCGTGTTCGGGGTGAACGGGGCGGAGAGAGGTCTCTCCAAAACTTCTTGAATTACAAGTAGAACTTCGGAAGTGGGACGGGGATCCGGGAGGTTTGGATGAAACGTGGTGCGACGAATGCGGAAGGAAAGGGGAGTTAGCAGCAGGACTATCAAATTCAGGTGGCCTGAACATTTGCCGTTTTCCGTGATCTCTCTAACCCCCCCCCCCCCCCCCCCCCCCCTCACGGCAACATGATGGAACATCACTTCAGTTGAACCCCCGAACTTAGTCATTAGTTAGGTTTGTGAACTGAAGAAAAAAATTCAGGATAACCGGTAATTGCTAACTGAATTGAATATACCTAGTTGAAAGCTACTTCAATAGGTGCACGTAACATCAGATGCCACCAAGAATCGTCAGATGGTGGCTATACGCAACAAGTGTATCTCTCACCGCCACAGTACAGAGTCAATAGTTTAATCTGTGGCAGAGTGGGAAGTACAGGCGACATTCAGCAGAAAGGAGCCATTTCCGAATTTCTAGTTTTGAGTAGGGATGGGAAAAAAACGCGAAACAGTTTCGACGAAACAGTTTCACGAGAAGAAACGTTGAAACAGTTTCACTTAATCTGGAATAGCTGTTTCAAAAAAACGAGCAGCCATTGCGAACGGGAACGACTCTTTTCCCTGTTTCTGTTTCGTTTCGTGCAACCACCAAGGTTGCCAACAGAACAGCTGTCTGAAGCAGTCTGAGGCGCGACGAAACCGTTTTGGTTTCTGTTTCTGTTATTGTTGTGCAAGCCTGCTTCAGTTCTTTCGAAACGCATTCAGAAAATCAGAAATCAGAAATTCTTTATTGTTTTCAGGCTTAACTGCCTATAACAATGCACGGGCACTGCCCGCTAAATTCATTTAGACAATGTCTTTGAGTTATGTACATAGCAATATAGTTTCCTACTTGAGCCATGCATTCGAGTATTAATTACATTATGGACTATTTAAGTACAAGGAATCTCATCAAATAACCTAAGGTAACTATAACATTCTCAATTTAAATGAAAAAAAGAAGAAAAAAAAATAAATAAAGATTACTCATGAGAGTCCCACTCCGCCTCTTGCAAACCTGCCTCAATTATTAGTCTAGTTTTGAGCTCTCTCAGCCTAAGGTATGACTGCAAGAAGAGTACCACCATTTTGATCTCCTCTTTGCTCCGTCCCGACAATAGGATTCGTACGGCATGCTCCGCGCTCAACCTCCTAAAACCCAAAAATTTGAGCCGGTAAAAGGAAAGCTCCGGGCATACGCAGAGCACATGGACCACAGTTTCATTTTCTCTCAAGTTACACATCCTACAAGTTTCATCCTGCTTTATTTCAAACCGTTTCCCCCTCCACCAGCCTATCACGGTTCTTCTTCCAGACATCCTGAATTGGGCCAGCATCCGCTTAAAGTCAATGCTGATCCCGAAATTCAGGTAGGGCTCCGAGGCGAAACCATTAGACGTGAGTTGTGGGTAGAGATCACAATAAGACGAATTGAACATTCTACTCAAATCCTCGTAAACTAGCTTCGTTCTTAGAGTGTTCAGTATCAATTCGTGTTTTTCTTGGAGTTCCTTAACGTCTTGCCTGTCCCAAACGTCTCCAAATCCAACAAGCTGAGCTGCCCAATTATATTTATGTAAACTGGATCTTCTCTCCATTGTCACCAGCAACTGTTTATGACATATTAATGGGTACCTGTGGGGTTTCATTTTCAAAATATTGTTTAGCCACTTTAGTGCTCGATCCACCACCTTCGCCGTCAACTTCGTTCTTCCAGTTTCCAGCCTCAGGAGGTATCCAGGCGTTCCTTTCGGGAGCAGCATGACACCTCGAATGAACCTCGTCTGCACCTTTTCCATTTCTTCCAGGTACCTTAGACCCCAGACTTCTGCCGTGTAGAGGAGCACCGATTCAACCAAAGAGTCAAAGAGGCGCTCCGCAGCATCCCAACTCTGACATTTACCTCTCACCAGTATTGGTCTGGCTGCTCCCCAGGCTGAGAGGGCTTTAGACTTGAAGCATGTGGATGCCTTCGAAAATACGCCAGAGGAGCTCTCAGTTCTTTCGAAACGCATTGACGCTGAAACTTCATTCTACGAAAAAACTGTTTCGTTTCATTTCTTAAAAGAAACCGAAACGCCCATCCCTAGTTTTGAGTAATCAAGCATCAAACTTTTTTCAGGTTTGCGAATCCGGTGATGACTGAATTGAGTTGTTTCTTTTTTCATCAAAATGCCATCAAAATTCTGCATCTTTTCCTTGAGGAAATCGGTTGATTATTACACTAGAATGCTCGAAAATCGAGATTTTATATCGATGTTTCCGTTCTGAAAAAAAAAAGACATCGCTGTACCAAAATCTAAATGATGAACCACCACAGCTGGATCCGTTCTGAGAAAAATTTTTCATTTAATGATCAACCGCTATCCTAAATCAACCTTGAGGTGAACCTGGCTAAGTGACCGACGTGGAGGCGGATGTGATGAGCCTACCAGTGAGGCTGGGCGGGCTGGGTCTTTTGAACCCAGGAATGTCCACACGAAGAGAGGAACTTGTAAAAAGGGCGTGTGCGGTTCTGGTTGATGCTATATGCACGGGGGAACCCCTGTTGTTCTAATGTCATCAAACCGAAGTGGGCAGGTCATTGAGAAATGAGAAAAGCCGAGATGAGAGACATCTTTCGGAGGTGACTGACGGTCTCATCCAGAGAATGTAGTCAGCGCAACAACGGACTCTCAGAAGGGTTAAATCAAGTTCCCAATGGCTGTCGATGATTCCCTTAAAATCTGATGGGTTTGATTTGTCGGCATCCCAGTTCCGCGATGCACTCTCCTTGACGTATCGCACACCTGCAAACCTCCCAGCCGTCTGTGATGGGTGTGGGCAAGTGTTCGATGTGAAGCACGCCCTCTACTGTAAAAAACGCTGCAAATTTTACCCAAGGGTTTATTATTCTTTGATATAAATTAATTGTGCGAAAATTATTTCTGTGTCAATGGAAACAAGTTTTTTTTTGTGGTTATTTATCACAAAAATGTTTTTTTCAAAAATTCTTTATTTTTTACTCGAAAAATATTTAACCTCCAGGGATCCTTCAATAATCCCATTTTTAACCCCATGAAAGCCCTATAGATCGCCACAGTGAAATCGGATCGTTGTGGGACCCCAAAAAATGGATTCTACGTCCAAAAATACTTCGAAAACGACACCTGACTCGATCCCATAGCCAAAAGCCTTCAAAAAACCATCCCATAGCCCCATTTTAGCCCCATAGCGCCCCACGGGTTTGGGCAATCAGCCTGAAAACCTCGCGTACACAACTAGATGGTAACCCGAGTATTTTGTCAAAATTTCAGATTTGAAAAAAAATTCCTACTGCCCAAAACGGCCCGGACGGCGGACGGACATTTCGGATTTAGAATGTAGACCTCTTGACACGGATAATTTCAAATTGATATTGAAGTACGGGCAAAGCAAAAACTTTAGATGGCTCTCCAGCATTTTTTATTTATTTTTTATTTTTTATTTTTTTGATAGACCGGTCTTTAACTGGACCAACGTATTCATCTCAGATTTGGAAAATTAACCGGCCAAGCGGGATGTTTCTACCCTCGCCGGTGACGCTAAATTGTCAACCCTAAAATCTTAATTAGTAGAAACGTTCTCAGAAACTGATTTGTCGGATCTAAATGAGCTCGGAGACTGGATCAATCTGGGAAACAGGTATTCCGTTAGGTGGTTCATCGCAGGCGGAGACGCGATATTTACTGTGGAATGTGAGCCCAACCCAGTCGACAACAAAGCATGCCCGTCCTATTGGATGATGCCTCTCCTGATTATTAAATACCTCGGGTTTCTTCGATTTATCCCATCCACTGTCTACCACGAGGTTTGCTCAACCGGTGTCGATTTTGAGGTAAACCCTTTCGACTAATCGTTCATTGCCTGCGAGTGAATAAAATTGGATTTAATTGAGACTTGGTTCGGAGAATTCTACTGAAAATGGGAAACGGGAGATTCTTTTTTGAGATGACTCTTAAAAAAAAAATTTAATCTTAAACGTCCATCGTCATTCTATCGAAAACTATCGACTAACATCTAGATAGGTATAACAGGATAGGCCTTACGGGTATTTTAATTATGCACGCGCAGTATGTTGCCGGCAATACTAGGAATTCATTATATGAGTTATGGTATTAGTAATTCATTCATCTTTTGGTGTTTTTCAAACACGTAACCCGCCTCTACTAATTATTTACTCGTTTATCTCTGTAAATACCGTCCACTGTCATTTAATACTTCTTGCATTCGTAAATTATTGTTACAGTTCCTCCTCAGATTGTGGAAGTTTCTGGCAGCGGCTTGGTGGAAGTTAGAAAAGGCACACCCGTCTCGCTGGAATGCAGGGCCAAAGGGAATCCTTCGCCGTTTTATCAGTGGTCACGGAGGGTGAGTAGTTTTTCTTAAATAAAGGGATACTTTCGAAAATTAACAATGTAATAATTGTTATTATTTATCTTCTACTATATCTATTCCTAATGAACAGGTAGTTCTGACTTTCACTTCCCTGTCAAGGAAAATTTATTTTGAATGACAGAATGACAAGACCCAACGGTGACTACTGCGTTGACTCTGCGCCTAGTTTTGGGATGTATAAATTTGAATGTATAGTTTTCGTGGGGCAAATCTCGGTCTTTATATGACGCATAAATTTTATGACTCGATACCTAATTAAATATAAGATATTGATACCATGCATTGTACCCGTATATTCGTGCATGATCGCTTTCCTATTTCATTCAACCCAATTCTTGGAATAATACACCAATGTAAGCGCGGAGGTCAAAAATTCTGATCGGCCTCAAAATTTGACATTTTACGTTTGAAGATGACTGATTTCAAAAACGAAATATCCGTTCGCCGTACGCCGTCCCGACCTTTTTAGATTGTCTCTAAGGCCATTTCTGGCCCATCACAATCTTTCTCATAGCTACCTTCTTGCTCGCTTTCTTCCCCTGGGGGATGATCTCATATGTCTCTTCAATCTCTTTCCTTCTTCTTCTTCATCTTGGGGAGTACCACAGACCCTCCTGTCCCGTCCGGCGTCTGAGCCGTTTTGGGCGCTAAGTCGTTTTTTTAAATCAAAAATTTTGGAAAAAAATACTCGGTTAACCATCTACTTGTACCCGCAAGGTTTTCAGCCCGATCGCCCAAACCCGTGGGGTCTTTAGGGCTAAAAAGGGGCTCCGAGAGGTTTTTTTTAAGGGTTTCGGCTATAGAGTCGAGTAAGGTGTCGTTTTCGAAGTATTTTTAGGCGTAGAATCCATTTTTTGGGGTCCTAGAACGATCCAATTACACCGTGGGGATCAATCGGGCTTTCATGGGGCTATTAATGGGATTTTTGAAGAATCCCAGGAGGTCAAGTAATTTCCCAGGACCTTCCCTGTTCCCGCCACTGCCCACCAGGCTTCGCTCCAGTGCAGTCCTTGACCTTTCAGTCCTTGTTTTTATTAAATTTTCATTTGTTGCTTCGACAGTCCCACTGACCTGAATTTTGGTGTTTTTTGTTTTGTTTTTTTCTTCAAATTTTTTAGAAAAAGTTTAATATTTTGATTTCTCCACTTTTGGAGCTTCCATGCGCCACGTGAAAATCATGATTCAGAGTAGTAGCGAAAGGGGCAGACGACAGCGCTCTGCCTTCCTAGCGGACTCGAGAGTTACTACTGTTTTCATCTGTCCTTATCCGTTCGTCCATCAAGGGCCCTCCTCAGTCTGTCATCAGTCTGATGATCAGAAGGCTTCTGATGACAGAAGCTCCAGTGAATGTTTGTGTTTTGGCCGAAGTTTCTTCGCCTCCCAGAAGTGATCAGAGTATCTTTTATAGAAACCCCACCCAGTTTTCGCGGTACCTTTTCCCGTATCGCATCCCCCCAACTTCGACCTGGTCTCAGCAACGATTCCCCGTCAAGTTCACCTTCTACCCACTGAGAGTCTCGAGCCCGTGTTCCCTTGGTCTGCTACGCCCTCGCCGACAGAGCCATAAGGCGCCTTCGCAGATGTATGGGTATACCCACTACGTATCCCAGACGAGACGACTCCTCGACATCCAGAAGCTATGTATAGAAGCTACCGTATACATTCGGTAAATATGGACTTACACCCTTTCTTGCCATTTTCACATGCAAGTACGCATTAAGTAATCGATTGATACGCTGAAGTAGTACTGCATTGAACTTGTGTCAAGTGAGGTACACTTTTCGGCGTGATCGTGTTAGAGTTTTGATTGTATTAGCCATACGCGCTACGCCGGCGCTTGAGTTAGGCGTTACAACACTCTTTTCGGCGCACAGTGCGTTGTTTGACCAATTTAGGGGAAGGAAAATCGTAACGATAAGTCATATCGGGCTGAAAATCGGTAGATTTATGTTTTGGGGTGCGTAGAATCCAAAAATGATGTTAAAAATTAGATCAGAGGATGATTTAGTACATTTCTTTCCACGTTATAGGTGCATTTCCAACTCTACAATTTATATTCTTTAGGGTGGACTCTGATCGGTCATCTTACATTCAAAATTCTGTGAGGCTGAATGGTTTTGATAGAATCGAGCTCCGTATTACGTGATTTTTAGTGTTCACTAGAAAAAAAAATTGTTATTGTCTTCCTTCACATTACCTAATATATATATGTGGATATAAGGATGTGGGATTTTAACTAAATAAATCAACATAATATGTCATATCAACATAATATCATACATATTATGTATGATATTTTTCATCATCTTGACTTTAAATGATGAATCTTTTTATATCACACTATAATCACACAAATATGAACAATAATAAGAACAAAAAAAAGGTAACAGAGGGTAACCTACGAAAAACGTATAAGAAAACATGAGATGTAAATAAAAAGTTTTCACAAGTCTGCAAAGTAATAAAAAAAAAAAAATAAAAATAATGACTTTATTAATTACGTGTCACTCACAATCACACCGGTCCTACCGAACTCAATCGAATGGGGGGTCTCTCGGGAGGACAACCGGGGACACACATAGCCGCTGATGACGACGCGTCTGCCTCCTCGGAATCCGCTGAGGAGGCAGCGGACGCTCGTCTTCAGACCCTCCTTCTTGGCTCGGTGGCGGTATATTTGATTTTATCCCCACAACCATAAAAAGGGCAAAAATAACAATAATTACATTTTCACTCACAGCAATTCTCGAAAAAAAAAATTTTTTTTAAGCCATAATTTAACTTTAAATCGACTTTTTCAAAAATCGTGCAAACACGTGCAAGATCCAGTGGTTGCCCCTTCATCAGTAGGTATAGGAGAGACGTTCCCCAAAAAACCAGAGAGGTATTTTGCGGAGATTTTTTTAAAAGCTTAATTTTGTAAAACAAAATAACGCTTTTAAGTCTCATCTGAGAATGAGCATACAGAAAGCGTTTAAAATTGTAAAAAATGTGTTTCACGTACCTTATAAGGTGTAGAATACAGAGAACCTCGCAATTATCTTGTTTGGTTGCATCTGAGACGTACTCGTTCATCAGTTGAAGAAGTTAGAAAATCGGACTATCATCAATCTTCAAGTTTGGGCAGGTGCTCCGACCTTCTCGGTCGTCCTTGAAGGTTTTGTAATACATTTTCTTTTACTTCAGGTATCCATTTACACATACATTGGGTCCGAAAATTTGTATTACAACTTTCATTTTTCGATTTTCCTTCCCCTAAATTGGTAAAACAACTCACTGTGCGGCGCCTTCAGCGTCATTTCTCTTGTACCCTTCAGGTAGGTACATCGATCGTTACAACATTAGGTACCCTTCAGGTTCAAATTAGGAATTTCCAGTAATCTCATATTTCAGTACCCTTCAGGTACACCAACCAGTACGCCGACAGGTACATCCCAATAACATTATTCCCCCCTGCTTGTGTGTATATAACTAAAGTACGACCATCGATACATTTTGTACATGGAACATTTTATTTTACAATACAAGTTATTTTAAAACCTAAATTGTTCCAACGTGTTCCTTCTATATCTCACCCCGTCACAGTCACAGTGAATAAGTTCTTATCTTTTTGTTACTAAGTAATAGTTTTTGCAAGAGCTTCGATTGATAAATTCATTTTTATCTAATTACACGCTACCGCCCCCGAAATAAGCCTACGAAGCAGCTTACATAATTATGGGAAGTTGGTGGCCAAATCCTTCGTAGAGTACCTGTTTCGACCGATGTGAGAATGTGCAAGCCCATAAATCGGAATGATGGTTTTAAAAAAGTAACTCGGGAGGGATGAAGCCGTGAGTTTTCAAGTAAGGATTAAAGCGATATTTCCCGCCCGGGGAGAACAAGAAAAGCTTGATTACTCTCTCCCTTGTTGTCGAGGACTGCTGCTAAATTTCATAAATTTTAATAAGAGCAATTCACCTCTGGACCGGAGAGAAAAAAAATGGTCCAGGGGTCCGGAGGGAGAAGGAACGGGAAGGGTCATTGTCGAAATGGCATTCCCGGTAGTACAATAGGGGCTTAATGAGGGAAAGGGATGCTTGAATAACAGAGAGGAAGTTGGGCGAGGCAGTGGGTTGGGATGAGCGGAACGACGGTCGGGAACCCTGAATGGGGAGGGGTTAAGGGCGATGTCTTTTCAGGCATTCCACGAGGAGTTACAAGGCTCATTAGCGGATCGTCAGCCCAACCTTTGTCCTTTACGTGGGTGGGGAAGGTTACACTGTGCCAGCCCCAACAGCTCTTACCAAGCCCGTCCTTTCCATACAGGCCCTCACCCCCTCGTCCTACACTTAACGCTTCACTTACCAAGTCATCGTGCTCTTCCACCCCTTTTCACCCCCTGACGACTACCCCCAATCGTTTTTATACCCTTGCCCCAACACATTCAGGTTACCTCGTCTGCTTTCTTTTGTCATCGGTTTAACGAACAGGAAAAATGAAAGTGCGAAATCCTGCGCGGTAATAAGGCCCCCCTTCTCATTAGTCTGTTCGGCATTTCGTTGGTAGGAAGTTACTTTTTATCAAAACAATGAAAATCTAAAAAGTATTTTGTCAGAATTTCAGATTTTAAAAAAATTCCTACTGCACGCGTAGCCTTCGAACAACACCCCTTGTCCCACTACCATCCCAACATCCTGCCAACTCCTCCCAACCGTGATTTTTGCTCCACTTTTGGAGCTAAGATGCGCCACGTGGAACAACTTTTTGGTGGTTTCATATTTTGCTTGTCATCTACTCGCCAAAAAGGATGTTGGTTTATTATTCTTGGAATAATACACCTATGTTTTCGCGACGGAGGTCGACGACTCCGATCGGCCTCAAAATTTGACATTATCCGTTTCAAGAGGTCTGGACGCCAAATCCGAGATGTCCGTCCGCCGTACGCCGTCCGGGCCGTTTTGTGCAGTAGGAATTTTTCAAAAAATCTGAAATTTGACAAAATAATCAGTTTACCATCTAGTCGTGCCCGCAAGGTTTTCAGCCCGATCGCCCAAACCTGTGAGGCGCTATGGGGCTAAATTGGAGCTACGAGATTGGTTATTTGAAGGATTTTAGCTATGGGATCGAGTTAGGTGTCGTTTTCGAAGTATTTTTGGACGTAGAATCCATTTTTTGGGGTCCCGGAACGATCCGATTTCACTGTTGCCATCTATAGGGCTTTCATGGGGCTAAAAATGGGATTTTTGAAGGATCCCATAAGGTCAAATATTTTTCAAGTAAAAAAACGAAAAATTTTTGAAATAAAAGTTTTTAAAAAATCAAAAAAAATTTCTAAAATTTTTTCAATAACAGAATTAAATTTCTGAACATGTAATCTATATCAAAGAATATTAAACCCTAGTGTAAAATTTGTACAACGGATATACCTGCCAAGTCATCCATGATGGTGTGCTCTCATCTCCAATACCCCTCAGTGCGGGTTGCCGACAGGGCTGCGTGCTCTCCCCGACTCTCTTCCTGTTAGTGCTGGATCTCTTGATGAGAAAAACCATGGGGGGCAGAAAGAGAGGGATTCAATGGGGCTTGAGGGAGCGGCTTGAGGACCTGGACTATGCGGATGATGTATGTATGCTGTCCCAACGACTGAGTGACATGAGTTTTAAACTCGAGAAACTCACGGAGCTGGCGCACATGGCGGGACTCAAGATCAATGTGAGGAAGACGAAGGAGATCCGAGTCAACGTGGAAAGGACAGACGACCTCGAGGTGAACGGGGAACCAGTCGAGCGGGTCGAGGCCTTCCAGTATCTGGGCAGCATTGTGGACGCTAGGGGAGGGGCAGAAGAAGATGTGAAGAGCAGGATTAGAAAGGCCAATGGCGCTTTCGTTCAGCTGTATCCGGTGTGGAGAAATAGAAATATTTCTCTCGGAACGAAGCTGCGGCTCTTCAGCACGAATGTGAAATCAGTCCTTCTCTATGGTTGCGAGACCTGGAAAGTGACAAGCTCCCTTACACAGAAGCTGCAGGTCTTCGTCAATCGATGTCTCCGACGTATCCTAGGGGTGTTTTGGCCAGACGTAATTGCTAATAGCCAGCTTCTGGAGCGAACTGGTCAAAAGCTCATATCGTCAGAGATTAAGCTCCGAAAATGGAAATGGATCGGCCACACACTCCGCAATGATGAAGCGTCCATAGAGAAGAAAGCTCTGGACTGGACCCCTCAGGGATACAGAAGAAGAGGTCGACCACGAACATCATGGAGACGATCTGTCGAGGCGGAGGTCGAGCGAGTTGGGAAGTCGTGGAGGGAAGTCAAGACTTTGGCGAACAACCGCGAGGGATGGCGAAACTTTGTAGCGGCCCTATGCTCCTCTTAGGAGTCACAGGAAATAAGTCAAGTAAGTCAAGTAAAATTTGCAGTTTTTTTTTTTTTTTTTTTTTCCTTTTGGTTTATTATTCTTGGAATAATACACCTATGTTTTCGCGACGGGGGTCGACGACTCCGATCGGGCTCAAAATTTGACATTATCCGTTTCAAGAGGTCTACATTCTAAATCCGAAATGTCCGTCCGCCGTACGCCGTCCGCCGTCCAGGCCGTTTTGGGCAGTAGGAATTTTTTTTAAAATCTGAAATTTTGACAAAATACTTGGTTTACCATCTAGTTGTGCCCGCAAGGTTTTCAGTCCGATCGCCCAAACCCGTGGGGCGCTATGGGGCTAAAATGGGGCTACGGGAGGTTTTTTTTGAAGGCTTTTAGCTATGTTATCGAGTTAGGTGTCGTTTTCGAAGTATTTTTGGACGTAGAATCCATTTTTGGGGTCCCGGAACGATCCGATTTCACTGGGGCGATCTTTAGGGCTTTCATGGGGCTAAAAATGGGATTTTTGAAGAATCCCAGGATGTTAAATATTGTTCGAGTAAAAAATACAGAATTATTGAAAAAACACATTTTTGAACAAAAAAATCGAAAAAAAAAATTTTTTTGAGATAAAAATCCCAAAAAAAATTTGTTTAATTTTTTCATTGACAGAATTAAATTTCTGCACAAGTAACGTATATCAAAGAATAATAAACCCTTGTGTAAAATTTGCAGCGTTTTTTTTTTTTTTTTCAAATTTTGTAGAAAAATGTTGTTTCCCGTTTTTTTTTTTTTTTTTTCTCTCTCTCTTTAGGAGCTCACATACGCCACATGGAGATACTTTTTGGTGGGTTCAGACTTTTCTCGCACTATGCTCGCCAAACTGGATTTTTGGTTTATTATTCTTGGAATAATACACCTATTTTCGCGACGGAGGTTGACGACTCGGATCGGCCTCAAAATTTAACATTATCCGTTTCAAGAGGTCTAGATCCTAGAAAGACCGAAATGTCCGTCCGCCGTCCGGGCCGTTTTGGGCAGTTGGAATTTTTTATTAATCTGAAATTTTGGCAAAATACTCAGTTTGCTATTTAGTTGTACCCGCAAGGTTTTCAGCCCGATCGCTCAAACCCGTGGGGCGCTATGGGGCTAAAATGGGCTACAGGAGGGTTTTTCGAAGTCATCTGGCTATGGGATCGAGTTAGGTATCGTTTTTGAAGAATCTTTGGACGTAGAATCCATTTTTGGGGGTCCCGGAACGATCTGATTTCACTGTGGCGATCTATAGGGCTTTCAGGGGCTACTAATGGGATTTTGAAGGATCCCAGGAGGTCAAATAGGTTCTTTTCGAATAAAAAACAAAAACCTTTCCAAAAAACAATTTTTTTTTTCCAAAATTTTTCCTTGTTGACACAGAATTAAATTTTTGTACAAGGAACCTACATCAAATAATAATAATCCTTTGTGTAAAATTTGCAGCGCTTTAAGACCAATTTCAGATTTTTCCGACCGCTAGAAGTGCCCTAGAATAAAGATGACCAAAATCGTGTCACCCTCCTCCTCCTCGGGCTGCTGCTTTAATATAGTAGAGAAATGACATAAGAAAAATAAAAAACAACACCCACCGTTTCAAGATGGGGAACAGGTAGACGAAAATAATTTTGTGCTATGCCTAGTGGAGTACGTGAGTTTGAACGGATATCGCTACGAATGATGATCGCTGAGCGTAGTACTTACTTTGATTGAGTCAAACCCTTTCAACTTGGCGCTAAACAAGGAAGAGGGGTCGTGGAAGTGGTGTGGAGCAGTAAATTACACAATACGCAGAGCTCAATATTTGAGACGAGTAGAATTGCAATCCGAGTTCTCTTGTAGTTCGGCAAAGTCACTAAGTCTGCGGTGTGCGCTGTTAAGGGCGGGCAACGGCATGATATAATGTAGTTTGAGGCTTTCGCTACCCCTGACTGTTAACGCTTTCCCGGGGACGTCTTTAATAACAGTGAAATAGAAGGTGGAACGGGAGGTGTGGAGGTAGTGGGCCGAGAGAAGTGCGATCTCCTTTTCCTGCCGTATCTCCGAGCGAATTGCTCCACCACGTGCGTCGAATGGGCAGTTGGAGGAGAGTAAATCAACCTCCGTTTTCCCACGTTATCAACGAAACCCACGGAAAAGTGGACTTTCTTCTTCAGCTCTTACCCTTCGGATTAGGTTAAGATGAAATGGGAAAAACGTTCAGGTTATCTTCTCCTGCAACGAGAAGAAAAAAAAATCTAATAAAAATGAACGCTCATATGATAAAACGCTGTGAATTTTACTCAAGGGTTTATTATTCTTTTGTGGAAGTCATACAACAATTTACATCAGCCAGAAAAAAAAATCATTTAATAAAATTGAATATTGAAAAAACTGTAGAACGGATAAGAGAACCCGCAAGTGTGTGCGTAGAATGTCAAAAACTACCTCGAAAATACACTTCAATCGACCTCAGTTTTGGGATGGAAAATTTTGTCGAAATTTCAGATTTTAATTTACTAGAGGTGTGAGGTGGCCGGGATTGACGTTCTTGTTCCGTCAAGATTTGTATTCGTCAACCCAGCGCGCACTGTTAAATTTGGCAGCTAGAGCCCTAATTTTGAGATCAGGGGAACCTTTCTTTCGAGCTGCCGTTACGTCTTCAGGTCCTTCCGTCAAAACCCTCTGATGGAAATTAGGCCGGAGAGAAAATACTGTGAAACTTAAACTAGAGTTTATTGAAACTATTTCGACCTTTACCTCATCTTTCCACCGAATTGAGGGTTTAAGCGAACGCGAACCCACCGGAGGCAAATTCGGGATTTTGGAAATGATTGTCCTGACCTGACCTGATTTTGACGACGAGGGTGATCTGCTCCGAAGATGTCACCTGCTTCGTACACTACAAACCACTGACCCGGAGTTTTCAATCTTTGTCTCCCTCCTGCCTTACTTCCAACTGCAGAATCAGCTGAATCAGGAAAGTGTAAAAGTGAGAAACATGTATTGAGGTGACGCGTTCCCCGAGTAGTTCATGAAATTCAGAGCCCTACAGCGTACAGGAGGAACTTGCCGAATCCGCTTCACCCACAAGACACATAAGATAGTAACTATAGAACTGTTCTATAGTTACCGTCCTAGTAGAGTCTGGGAAGTTCAGAACTTTGACGGCACAGCCCAAAGGGGCTGACCTGGATTAATATTTAACGGAATCCAGGAATAATAAACGGCTTGGGATTCGGTGCGTCTGCGGCGAAGGCTATTGTGTCATATCATCGGTCGACTGTCAAATGTAATAACACGTTATTCCAATAAATAATTTAGGGTGAACCGTTGGTGTTAATGGTGCAGTTCCCCTCATGAACTCATCGTGCTTGACATCAGATTCACCGCAGCCTCATTCCGAAGAAAGACACACTACAGGACAACTCGACTCTTCCAGCCATCCCGTAGCTCATGCTTCCTCCAATACTGTATCTGCAGATCCGATTAAGTCTGTAGACCACGACTTAAAATCGTGCGATGCCTTAATTCAGGATGTCCCTCATCCTTCTCCCCAAACAACGAGGGCGTAATTCTAGATATGACGCTAGCGACATTCCCTCAAACACACAAAAACAAATCTATATCACTAATAATTGGTCCAACTATTCGTATCTTCGTTGTTAATGGTCCGAATGAAGAATGAAATTGGGTTTCCTCCATATCCTATCTAGAGATCCTAATTTTAATACGAAATCCCGAAACAACGAGTTCCCACGATGAGCGAATTTAGACAGCGAGTTTAATTTGAACTATTTCCAGAGATCTGGCGCGCGTTTTGACCTTTGTGAGGGGACACTGTCAGGGATCTCGGAAAGACATACGTCAGAACAGGAGGAACCTGGGGGGCCAGGGACCTTGGAGATGTAGAGGAGGCGGGGAAACTTTGGAGGGGGGGAGGGGGTAGATTAAATCTTAAATTCCCAAATTTTGGGAATCGGTTCATTCCACGCTAATTTCAGATATGGGTCATTCTAAAATTATGGGCCTTTTTTGAGGTGACGAAAAAAGTGAAAATGAAAAGTTGATTTTTAACATTTTGTTGGTTCCTAGAGTTTCTGTAGGGTCTCCTCAATAATACCCTGAAGTGGGACCACACTTTACCTCGTAGTTTTTGAACTATTGAATTTTAAATATTTTGTCTATTTTACCATTTTGTAGGGCGTGAGAATAATTTGTAGGTTGTGAGATAAACTCCAAATCCTTTTTTCTTTCTTTTAACCCGTTTTATTTTCAACAGTGTAACAATATCAAAAGTATGAAAAATAAATCCTTTTGAGCTTGTTGATCACAAAGGAGTGTCAATAACAACTAGCATACCGATTTTGGGAAATTCTTAGTGACTATAATAATATTATATCCGCTGCGCTTGGTAAGGACCAATTGGTCCTAGTATGGATAAGCTGGGATCCTGCCTCCTGTAAACCACTTGTGCCTGAAATGCTGGAATGGTTGGAGGCATAACATGTTAATGTTTTTTACGACCTATCCTTACGACTAGGGAAACATTGAGGTGGGTCCCGACTGTAACTAGGCTCATGTTGAGATAGGTCCCATAGGCCATGGAGGATACATTGAAGTGGATCCCAATCCAGCAGTCATTTAGCAACGACCCAGGAGACTGATGGTGACATTTCTAACGTTATCCCTAATAACTTTGATAAAGCGACAAAAGTAGTCTATGTCCCCAACAAGAGCAAACATCAAATTTTGATCTGCCGTTCTTTTTAGGCAGCCCCGACTCCGTCAGGAGGTCCCTTCCCGTGTCCAGATTCTGTGAAATAATTGCATTGTAATTCCACGTTGTGATTTCCACTGCAATAATTGCAGTCAATTATTGACTATTGAAGCGACTTTGCCAGAAGGTAAAATATTGTTTTATTTCGATACTGTGGGATAGGGCTGTCCGTTAAAAAGTGGAGAACTCGCACATTTAGAACAGAATCTGTTCTATGTCTGATATGGAATCAAACAAACTAATTCCGAGACAGTCTAGTTACAATATGGAGTAACTCTACATCAATTTCGAACATGAAAACGCTGCAAATTTTACACAAGGGTTAAGAAGAATAATTATTCATTGATATGGGTTACTTGTGTGAAAATTAACTCACACGGTCAATAAAAATATATTTTTGAAAAGAAAAAAAAACTGTAATAATTACTACTAGGTACTAAAAAATACTGTAACAATTATTGTTCAATCTAGGGCTAGAAAAATGGGTTATGCGTCCAAAATTACTCGAAAAATATTTGACCTCCTGGGATCCTTCAAAAATCCCATTTGTCGCTCCATGAGAACCCAATAGATCCCCGCGGTGAAATCGAATCGTTCTGAGACCCCAGAAAATGGATTCTACGTCTAAAGATACATCGAAAACTATACCTAACTCGACCCCATAGCCAGAAACCTAAAAAAAAAACCTCTCATAGCCCCTTTTTGGCCCCATAGAGCCCCATGGGTTTGGGCGATCGGGCTGAAAGCCTTGCGGGCACAACTAGATGGTAATCCGAGTATTTTGTCAAATTTTCTGATGTTAAAAAAAATCCTACTGCCCAAAACGGCTCGGACGGCGGGCGGACATTTCGTTTTTGAAATCTTGACATCTTGAAACGTGTTATGTTAAATTTTGAGGCCGATCTGAATTTTCGACCTCTGTCGCGATTACATAGGTGTATGATTCCAAGAATAATGACTCAAAAGCCAGCATTTACAATGAAAACGAGTGTGATCGCATTCGGAAAATTCTACTTCTCACACCCTACAATTATTCTCACAACCTACAATCTCGACTTTCCCCACTTTTGTAGGGCGTGAGGGTTGTAGGGCGTGAGATTTCTCATGTTTTCATGGCGTGCTGTCCACAAGAGGGGATATTTTGGACAGGAAAAATTTACATGCAAATGATACATCAATATCTATAGTAACTAACTGTAATTATCAATTTAAACTAATTAATAAATTAATTTGGTCGTTGTAGGTTGTGAGAAAGTATAAAACCACGCTCATGAAATTGAGGATTAACCGATTTTTGCTGCAGACAGGCCAGGACTAATCTGATCATCAAGTGGGTGCTTGTGAAGCCATGATGTAACAGTGTTGGATCCTCCTAATTTCATTGCGAAATTTCACTTTTCCTGGTTTTGGGGGGAGATTTTAAAAAATTGTAGGTCCTGAGATCAAAACCATGTGACAGACGAAAACCGGTATGAAAGTACAGTCCAGAGACGGATTTTATCTTCAACCTTCACTTATTATTGAAGAGGAAAGTAACCTGAGTCGAAAATATTTTTGCTGTTGTTTACAACGGGGTTTAACAGGCTCAAAATAATTTTAGAAGTAGACAACCTATACCTTGTGACAGTTGTAGGTCGTGAGAATTGGGGTATTCAGCTTATCCTGATTAAATGTGTGATCACCTATTGATACAAAATTGAGAATATTCATGTAGAAGCTGTAATGTTACACCCCCCAGAAAAAGAAAAAAAAATCTAGCTCGAACGGTATAGGCGTGAAGGCTTTGTGACATGAAAAGTCCCATAATTTTAGAATGACCCATATATTCTGGTGTGTGGGAAGACGATTTAGGACGCTCGTTAAATTTAGTGCATTGAGCGACTGTCACTTGGGCGAGCGAAGCGAGCCCCCAGTCCGAGATAATAGGGAGTTCCTAGTGGATACGATCGAGATACCACCACTTGGAATACGGATGCCGTATCTAGGGAAACCTAGCGCGATGCTAACCAAAATTGATTGAGATACCATTTTGCATTTTTAGGTGGTATCTCCGAGTAGGATCTTGGAGTAACGGGTCACGTTACTATTAAAACAAGTTCATTAACATCAGGCGGTAATACCGTCGCGGTATTCAGCATTCGAAGTGGAGTTGTTTTTGGGGTTTGTTGTCGAAAGTGCCTCCTTAGGAAACTTATTAGATTTATTAAACTTCATAATCATTTTGATCTGATCAGTTGCAAGGATGTACGGAGTTTTTCGTGATTTCTGGAAATTGCGATTGAATGGAACGAGCGAAAGTTTTGAAGCTCAGCTCCTCAAATCAATAATAATTATTGAGTTACAATGATTGTAACATTTGACTCATCTGGATTCCTGCGTCCAATAGTGTTTCGTTGCTCCTCCAAATTCTTTCAACAACGAACGAAGTGGTGTGAAATAAAACTGCGGTGATTCGTGAAATCGGCACCTAAACAACACCAGGTGAAGACGAGAACCCTCGTATCTCCAATTTTGAAGGCTACCTACCTTGATCTGGTTTTTGAAGGCTACCTACCTACCTACCAGGAGGGTTCCCACCGATTTTAGAGCTTACAGTGGCGAATTTGTAAACTACAAGTACTTTGGAGATACGAGGGTTCCCACCGATTTTAGAGCTTAAAGTGGCGAATTCGTACACTACAAGGATTTGGAGATACGAGGGTTCTCGTCTTCACCGTGTTAGGTAACGGCACCTAACAAACTCAGGACCACACAGAGGAAAGTACTGGCAGCACTGAGCTGCCAGCTGTGCTGCTCGCGGTTTTCGTTGTTGTTGTCGACGATTTGTATGCCTTCTTGGAAGCTGTTTATCAATTAGGCAGGTTACTTTGCGATTAGGATTCACTACATACCATCTTCCGTATCGGCAGGTGGTATCGTATTTTCCGTAAACATACCACCGACGGATCGCAGATACGATACCATCGGCGATCGCGCATGCGCACTGCTGGAGTAGGTTACGGATGGAATCGAGATACCACGACGTATCTCACCACTAGGAACTCCCTAATGGTTGGCCAAGTGAAGCGAAGCCCTCCGTCTGATTAAGTGGTTGGCCGAGCAAAGCGAGGCTCCTGTCCGAGAAAGTGGTCGGCGAGCGAAGCGAGGCCCTTAGTGCTAGTTATAAATTCAGAGAAGCAATTAGGAATACTTACATTATAATCAAGTAAGTACAGCCCAACACCTGCTTCACTCGGCGAACCTACTCTTATCCTCTATGGCATTTTAACTTGCAGCTGGAGAATACGTAGATTCACATAGAAATTCGCGGGGACTGGTTCATAGTTTCGGGGATGGAAATCTCGTTAAAATGAGATTTGCCTTCTGCCTATCGCTCAATAGCGTTCAATACCAGCTCAAATAAGTGATTAGCTATAGCATACGGTTGATTGAAACTAATTCTGCGACGTAGCACGAGGATGTACCTACACGCTGGGGGTTATAGTATTGAATCTGCTCACACAACATAATCACGTCTTTGTATTTGCACGGAATCTGGGTCACCATTCAATTTATTGATAAATTCCAAGATTAACCCTGGAGCTTCGGTCATTTGCAAACGGATAATGTACATAATCTTCGTCAAAAGGGTCTCAAAACAAAGACAATGGGTTGTAAAAGGGGCGCTGACAGAAAGAATTGAAAGCTCCCATTTGATTGAATTTTTAGGTCCCGATGACCCCCATTTATCTTTTTGTTCCCCCTTTGCCACTTCGAATAATGGCAGCACACGCTACTGGATTATTGTAGGAGATAAATTCAAATCGTGTCTTATCTAATTGTGCAAAATAATTGAACGGTTTTCATCAATTAGATGGATTCCATTTATCATTTTTTTTAAAAAGAAAGAAAAAGGGGAAGTCAGGGAAAGAGGCGGTTAAAAATTTGAGTTTTTTGGGGTTGAAAAAGAAGGGGGCTCGGAGAAACGGAATCAGGTTTTTATGGGGCTCGCCGTTCCTCTTCTCTCAGTGTTTTTCAACCGAGATTGAGCGCAAGTTGGCCGGGACGAAACTCATTGTGTTTTGTCGGGAGGGTTGAGTTTAGGCTGGATGAAGGGGAATGGGTGGTTATCTGATGGTACGACGGAATGGTTGGTAAAGAAGGGTTGAGGGGCGTTTTTGGATGATGAAGGATGACTTTTGTGACGGAAAGGTTTTCCTTAAAAAGGTTCTTCCGCCTATTTTTAGCCCATCAATTCATTTTTTTCATTCCACGCTGTCCCAATCACACTTCGCACCCCGCGTCAGGTCCGTCCATTCGGTGTGTGCGGCGTTGATGTTTATTAAGAATAGCACTCGCCCTCGTCGAGGAACCTTCACATTCACCACACTGCCAAAGAGCATCGAGGGCGTCCTGTATAAGTTTATAAAAACTCATTCAGGCGTCTGAAGCACGAGGGGTCCGTAGTTCCGTTCGCATTCGCCACACTGACTGGGCGCTAGTGTTGCGCTGTGTAGTCGGCGCTCTTATCATTTTCATCCGAGCTCTTTTACTCTGTCGTGTCCTCCTCGGTGTTTTATGTGTACTTAAGTTAAAAGTTAATGTGCAGATGGCCTTTAATTGTGAAATCTGTGGACTCACCTAATAATTTTCAAATGTGAAATTGACAAAAATTGTTGTAACTAAAGTTCAATTGTTTTATTCCTGATTTCTTTTCATTAAATGAATTTTTATTGATGTATTTAATAATCCTTTCATTAATTTGCCTGAAAGAATTGCCCGTGTGATATATCAAAAACGTTTTTCCTCTCAACTAGATTTTATTTCTTTTTATACCTGGGTATGTAACTTTGTAAATCAAGGACCTTTCCTTAGATGTGAATTTGATTTCAAAATCCCATTATATTAGCTTTGGATCTACCTAATTATTGTTAACAATAATTAGTAATTATAGTAACAATAACAAGTCTAATTATTAGACTTGCCAACAATTGAGGAGTTTGATTTTAAAAGATACTAAATCCGTTTTGGTAAAATGTAGGGAAACCCCGAAAACCCATTGAAAAACGTGCTGATGGACTCATTATTTTTCTTAATTATGATAAATATTTTTGGTAAAAGGTTTAAATTAGTTTGAAGTTTCAAAAAGTTTCTAATTTGAAAGGAGATTTGAAATTTCGGATTTATGGATATAGCAGGACCTGGTTATTTTTTAAATCAAACGTTGTGGATATAGTACCTTTTGAGACAAAAAAAAGTTTTGAAACAAAGCACTAGCTCAAGGAACTGTAGAGAGTCTTCCTGTCATAATAATAGGGAAAGACGACGATTCACGAAAAAAAAAATCCCCGGAAAAAGTCCCGAAATAAAAAGGGCCCGGAAAAAAACGCTGCAAATTTTACACTAGGGTTTATTATTCTTTGAAATAGGTTACTTGAGCAGAAATTTAATTCTGTCTATGAAAAAAAAAAAAAATTCGAAACAGTTTTTTGGATTTTTTTGGATCCGCTACAACTGTATTAAATTTTACATGACACACGCGGGTTATTATTAAAACGTTGTTTTAGAGAAACTGGCAAGCGCAATCACGAAATCGTCAGAGCTTTCTTGATGAGAAGATACAAAATGGGAATTTAACAAATTTGCTGTGAAAGATTCCTGAAAATCAAAAGCCCCGACAATGGACCGTATCCAAGCCCTGGAGCGACCTCTCTCAATCAGGAGCCTAGGTAGCATTGTAGCGTTAAGGCATCTTGCAACTGACAGCACCACCAATTAAACTTGTGTTAATACGAAAACCTTTGTACGTCGTACAACTGACATCATCGTTCCAGCTTTCCCTCCAGACGGGCGTTGATGGAAACCAAATTAAAGCCAGTGACACGCGCGGGGAGCACAATATGGAAATGGGTGAAGGGAGGAAGGGAGGAAAGGGATCTGAAAACACCCTTTGTCCCTTAATACCGCGGCTATGAGGGTTTCAAAGAGGGATTTTCACTATGGGGGTGGAAGCTAATTAAAAAAAGCAATTATGAGGGGAAAACCTGGAGCCTCACTGTTGTGTTGAAGGGGATAACTTAATGAAAACCTCATATAATCCGGGATTTCCCTACATCGCCTTCTCACCCCAGCCACTCTTACCATCGGTGTGATCCTCCCTTGATGTCCCTCGGTTATCTCAAATTTCATGTAAATGAATGTTTGTTGTGTATTCACATTCCATTTATAAAGAAGATGAACGAAGCTGTGATTGACGGATCATTTTATCTTTCTCCGAACACGATTTTCCTCTCGCCCACCTGCGCTACGATATTTATGACCCACCATGCAACAATAACAAAGATCCATAACTACTGTAAAACCTCTTCTGAGTATGCACAGCATAATTTATCAATGAGAATTTGTTCACTGAACAGCTGAATAATATTATATAGCAATAAACCCTATTTGCTGGGTCTAAAATGCCATGTCAGCGGCTCTTAAAAGTTGGTAAAATGTGCAAAAGTGAATTTTATGTCAATAAAAATCATTATTAAAAGAATAAAGTAAAAGAAAGACATTTTCGTTCCAGGGTGATTCTCCGAAAAATGAAGTTTTCATGTTATTCGCCTTCAGTAGGCTGAAAAATGGTGGTATTTTCACACACAAAATTTCTACATATTCAGAATGATGTCCTCTACTTCTGGAGATAGTTTTATTAGTCAACCATTACGGGATATATTTTTAATGTGACATAATAGCACGCAAATTTAAGGACCGTCACGCGTATTCGGGAGGTGGAGTCAACTTACTAACAAGATTTCGTTTGTATTTCACCATATTACCGCTGCAACTATTTTTTTTAATCAAAGCATATAAGCTTCAGCTTCGAAAAAATACTGAAAATCGATTGTATTCAGCGGTAGGAATTAACAGCAGGTTGCTATAGTTCAGTATTCAGAAATTGGCGCGACCGTCACATCATTTTTAGTGCTACTTTGAACTGCTGGTAGATCACTCTCAAGAGGCAACTCTGCCTGGTTTCCGTCTGGCGTCAGTCAGCAACAATGTGGCAATGAAACAGCATAGTGCTCCCGAGTTTTTCACGTTTCCCTGAAGCACAACGGCGATTTTAGCAAAATAAGTCACCGTTTTGTGTATACTTTCTGTTAAGACCGTCACACGTGTTACTATTTGTCACACGCTTTGAGCTGCTATTTCCAAGTTAATAAACTATTACTTGAAGGGTTCGTGAATCAACTGGACCTCAACTAATGGTGAAGGGTGTCTTGGGTTCTCTTGGCAGCCATATTGAAGTACTTTTGTAAAGACCGTCACAGTAAAGACCATCACATTTAGAAACGTTTTCTCTGTGCCGGTCTTTACTTCTGTGTGACGGTCTTTATCAAAAATGTGTTTCTCAGCTCTCAACGAAATACAAATGCATGCATAGAACCTGTGAGGACTACCAAAACAAAGTCATACAGTTCAATACATAAGGTTACTTCGAGAGTGACTCAACATCCTATAAGAAATGGATAACTGACAAGCAAAACAGATCGAAAAATGGGAGAAGCTTCACTGTTTCTGTGACCAAAATGGTCGAAGTAGAGACGACAAAGGGTAGGTATGCTGAAATCGACAATGTCCGGCGAGATCGTTCCGTACATGTCTCATGTTTATCGCAAATGCCACCAGATGTCGTTCTCTCAGAACTTGAGAGGCACTCACCAGTGCACCAAAGCACTCATTTTGGAGCATCAAATTTTGATGCTCCAAAAGGTGCCTCCGCATTTAATGCGCAATTGTCTCTACACACAGAGCTTTCTTCTACTCAACTGAAGAGCCGCGTTGATAACCTAATAGTAAGTTACATAGTATGTTCTGACTACCTGATTCATTCTCAAGTTTCTGCCTGTTTTTGTGAAGCTCAAAGCTTGTAGGCATAATTTTGCAACCTGTACTGCCTATTTCGAAGAAACAATGGTCTAAGTAGGTACCTACCAACACAAAAGACTGAATGAATCATGAACTTACCTAACTAAGCCATTTTAATCAAGTCATATCGTCAAGGAAAGCACCAAATATGTACTGATACTGTTAAACTATTTTGCTACTGTATTTGTGATTAGAAGAGGTGCAGATAAAAGGCTAGAGAGCTGATTATACTTGTGTTAGCTGCAATTAAGGAAAAAAGTAAAATTCTGTTTACTGTGATTTAACAACAGTGATTTAAAGTTTAGTTTTGAGATTTTGATTGTGATACCAATTTTGTAGGTAGGTACCTAATGCTTTGTGCTCAAAGTTTAATAAACATTCGTTAAGGTATTGATGATAACCATCAATATTTCACCTTCATCATTTATATTCTATGAAAAATAGCAAGCATTCTGAAACAGCCCGTAAAGACCGTCACAGGGATTTAAAGACCGTCACAAGATAAAAATTTGATTATAAGCTGGTAGAATAAAAATAGCAATACATGAATATAGTTCCCACCAGGTTTGCGCATGAATACAGTAGTTTTGGATCTTGATTAAAACATAAATGAGTCTCTAGTCATGACTATACTTAGTTGTAGAAGAAATACATGATTTATGTTGGAATTTTTTCCATAATTTTGTATAATATCACATCCTACAGCACAAAAACTGATGAAATCCCTGTATTGACTTTTTTTCCTTCTATGTAGAATGATAATGGAAGCGTGGAGATCAAACTTAGCAAGCTATTGTTCTTGGAAATTTTTTAACTGACTTTGATAGTACGCGTGACGGTCTTTACAAAATATACTACCTAGGCAGAGAAAACCCTCTGGTATAAATCGCAAAACCATCAAAGTATCTAATCATTCATCATACTGGTAAGTAAAGATGTTTTCCTAACCATAACAGTTATTACATCAAGGGAAACCAACAAAAAAAATTTGGGTTGCTAAGAACCCGAAAACTTCATTTTGCGGAGAATCACCCTCCAATGTTTGGACAGATTTGGGACCCCGAAAAATAAATTATGCGCCCGAAATTATGTACTCGGAAAATCACTCCTTAGATGACTTCAAAACACCCTTCAAAAGTTCCATTTGTAGCCCCATGAAAGCCCCATGGATCTCCACAACGAACTCGGATCGTTCCGGGACCCCTAAAAGTGAATTCTACGTCCAAAAATGATTAAAAACGACACCTAACTCGACCTCATAGCCGAGAGCTGTCAAATATCCTCCTGTGGCCCTTTTGAGCCTGACGAGTTTGGGCGATCGGCTTAAAACCTTGCGGGCACAACTAGTTGGTGGACAGAGTATTTTGTCAAAATTTCAGATCAAAAAAACCAAAATGGTAATACAGGTTTGGGACAGATTTCATTTATTATTAATATAGTAGGCAAACGTTTCATTGACCTTTAAAATCCCACTTATTGCCTTTGAGAAACCGTTTTACGTTCAGAACCTCTGAAAAAGACTCCTCACTCGACCCCATTGCCAGCATCCTTCAACAACCAAAGAACCTGACCAAAGCTAACCAAAGAAAGTGAGAATTCTGTTCGCGCATGCGCATTACAGGTCCTCAGACTCCACGACGCAGACACTCCTCTATGTTAATACCCATCAAAATGAATTGTATGAAAAACTCATTTTCGCCAAAATGTCAATTAAGTAGGTGGTGTTAGAACTTAAGTGACGAAATAATAATAAACCTTTGTGTAAAATGTGTAGCTTTTTTTACTAGGATGAGAAACACTTCAATAGATGAAACATGACAGTCAAGCGCCTTCCAGGCCTGAGCTTTTTCGTGAATTTTATTCCAATGAATATTCCATGACCTCTCCGGGCTGATTGCCCAGAAAACTCAACCGCAGTTGTAAGGGTGCTTCTTGGAGCTGTTGCAGAAGAGGTTCGGTGGGATACATTCGCGGTGAGAAGAGGGGGGCCGGAAACAACCCAGCGAGTGGTCCCCAGGCAATGCTTCACTATCCTGATGTAATATTCAGATCCCGAGGCATCCCCTTTCAGCTCGAGGTCGGGGCCGAGGTACCGTCGTCGGGAGAGGGAAGGGCTAATGAAATGTACCTCCGTCTAATTGACGGCCCCCTCGGCCCGTCCTCAAAGTCCCGAGGAAACTTCCCATCCGGTATTGTTTCACGGAAAGCTCCTTAACTCCCGACCGCCCGCCCTCTTCCGCCTGTTGGCCACACCATCGTCTCCTTAACTCCCCACCCCCTTCATTTTGCTCCCGTGAATTATTGATGCTTTCCCAGGACCTTTGTGTACATTTTCCTCACCGACAATTAGCCTAAACATAGCTTGAACTAAAACAAGCACTGGGTGTGAAAGAAAAGTCCTCCGTCAAGTTAAAAGGCAGTAACAGTTACTGTTCTATATTGAAAGATTAAATGTGAATAACACTAAAACTATTTATAATTAGTTTAGGCCTATAGGCAGGAAAATACTATTGACTAGGCAGCCTCGAGGAAAACGCTGCGAACTTTAACTGTACAAAAAGGTTTATTAGGTACTCTCTTATACAAATTGTGTAAAAATTAATTTTATGTCTAATATTGAAACAAAAATGCTGCAAATTTTACGCATGGGATTATTATTCTTTGATATAAGTTATATAAGCAAAAATTACTACCGTGTCAATAAAAAAATATTTTTGAAAAAAATAAAATTCTGTAGGTACCTAAATACATTGTTCCTCGAAAAATGGATTATTAGTCCAAAATTACTCGTAAAATATTATAAATATATTGTTACAATACTACAGTAGCTCTCATGGGTCTACAAATGGGATCCTTCAAAAACCCCATTTGTAGCCCCTTGAGAGCACAATAGATCCACACGGTGAAACCGAATCGTTTTGGGGCCCCCAAAAATGGATTCTACGTCCAAAAATACTTCGAAAACGACACCTAACTCGATCCCATAGCCTTTAAAAAAACCCTCCCGTAGCCCCATTTTAGCCCCATAGCGCGCCACGGGTTTGGGCGATCGAGTTGAAAACCTTGCGGGCACAACTAGATGGTAAACCCAGTATTTTGTCAACATTTCTGATTAAAAAAAAGAAAAAAAAAATCCTACTGCTCACAACTGCCTCGAACATTTCAATTTTTGGAATCTAGACCTCTTGAAATGGATAATGTCAAATTTTGAGGCCGATCAGACTCGTCGACCTCTGTCGCGATTACAAAGGGAGATTTTTCCTATAATAAACCAAAAACCAAAATGGCTAAGTCCTTAATAGGAAAGTAGCAGTAACAGTGACAATGCACTGGTTTGGAATAACGTAAAAGAGTAGGAAGGAGCGGCTATAGTTAAATTTAAGAATTTGAAGTGCACTGAGGGAACTGGCCCGGGACTATATAGTGAGTCGACCCCCCACTGCGGGCTCACCCCTCATTTGACTCCTCGTATCCTTCAAAAGCCAAATTGTTAGATCCGAAAGCGGTGATATCGGATGGTTTTGGGACCCCCAGAAATGGATCTACGTCTGAAAATACTCCAAAAAACCACCCCACTAGGTATCGTACCACAGATCCCCACGGATTTCGTTTAAATTTCAAATGTAAAGACATTTATACTGCCCAAAACGCCGGACGGACGTACATGTAAAATCATATGTGTTTTATTTTTGGGATCAACCCATTTCGTAACGTATAATAACACATTTTGAGGACGATCATAAGTTTCGACCCCGACGAGAATCTGTAGGTGTGTTATTCCAAGAAGAATAGACCAAAAGTTGAGAGTAGTTGCGACAGTGTTCAAAAATAATAATTCGAAATCATACACTTGAACACAAGGTCAACGCTCCATTTTTTTCAAGGTTTAAAATGGTACCGCAAGTTCAATAGAAGTATCTTTCCGTGTAAAGCGTCAATCACTGGCTTCAGTGGAAAGTTGAAGAGAAATGCTGAAATTTCTATACCAGCCTACTCGAGGGATTAACTTTCTGACTCGTATACACGTCTACCGCCCTCTACGAAGTCTCCCGTCCCAACTTGACAGCGTATTTTGTTTCATAAAAGCGAGTCCGCATCTTTCGGTATTTTGATATTAAGGCATAACATGTTCTGATGGGTGGTTGGATAGAGGATTTAGGCGAGGGGGGGAAAGGGATTCTCTGACAGGTGAATAATGCGAAATCCGTCAATACAGTAGCATAGCGCCGTTTCTGTGTCTCTCTCCCCGAATACCTCATAAGAGACGATATTGCTTGCTCCTTTGTTTTCATAAGATCGGCTTGTCTCTGATTCTGACATATTTCGGATATTAACGGCTGCATCACCCCATCCGCGCCTATATCAAGCGAAAAATTATTTTCGAGGACGACAACTTCCTCACATGTTGTGGATCCAACATCGATTCTTGTCATGGACAAGATTAAATAGGCCTAATGTGATTCATGTAGGTAAACAATTTCGACGTAAAACTGAATTTACCTTTACTACCAAGTGGGCACTGCCGAATTGAGCGAGAGGAGAGAAAAATTGTATTTACCTATTATCATAACAGTTTGAAAAAGAGCAATAATCAACAGTGTCACTGTTGATGCAAGTTGCTAACAAGTTCTTACTATTTTTGATAACAGCTCCATTTGGCTGGGGAGTGACGTCAGAACTTGGGTTCAGCTCAGGTTTAGAACCTCAGCAGGCAAAATAATGAGGACAGGGGGGTGGGAGGACGGCTGGGAAACGTCACGTGACTGGGCGAAACAATAATTGATGCTTTCGCTGGTCCCAGGTGCAGCGCATACAGTATTTTCCACGGGTACGAAGTTTAGGAGCGGGTACAAATGACAGATACAGTTGCGCAGTAGTGTTGACAAAACACATTTTTAAGGGAAGGGGACTTTTTGTAGTGGAAAACGGATATTATTCCCAGTGAATTCGGATTGTAATCGTCAAATCCTCCTAAATAAATCAAAACAATTGGAGATAGAGCAATCATTGCACATTTTTATAAGCCAAAAACTGAAAAACGTTCGAAAATGTCAAGGCTTTTCGAGCACCAAGCATTCAGCACAAGGATTTCGAGGCAGCAAACTTGGTCACACACTGCTGGTACCTGACAACATACCAAAAAACGATGCAAATTTTACACAAGGGTTTATTATTTTTTCATAGAGGTTACCTACTTGTGCAAAAATTTAATTTTGTGTCAATGAAAAAAATTTTGGGAAAAAATGTTTATTCAAAAATTCTTTATTATTTCAAAAATATTTAACCTCCTGGGATCCTTCAAAACCCCATTTTTAGCTCCATGAAAGCCCTATAGATCGCCTCGGTGAAATCGGATCGTTCCGGGACCCCCAAAAATGGATTCGACGTTCAAAAATACTTGGAAAACGACACCTAACTCAAACAAATTCTGCCCAAAACGGCCCGGACGGCGGACGGACATATCGGTTTTGGAATCTAGACCTCTTGAAACGGATAATGTCAAATTTTGAGGCCGATCGGAGTCGTCGACCCCCGTCGCGAAAACAGGTGTAGGCATTATTCCAAGAATAATTAACCAAAAAATCCATAAAAAACATTTTTTTTAAAGTCCAAAAATTTTCATTGACAGTATTAAATTTATGTCCTTGTATTCTTGGGGTACGATATGACGTATTTCATACCGGGTTCTTAGCTTTTACCCTCGAACTAAGCAGGAATAAATGGGATGGATGGGTGGTCATAATACAATACAACGTCATAATATTATACCATGCTGAAACAATCATAATATCACAATTTCTTTTCGTTCGTTATTAAATAGAAATTTTCTATTGAGTCATTCGAAGTGTCTCTTTGTCCTTGAAACCACTGAGAGGAGAATGATATTTTTTTGGTTTAGTCACTGAGTGAGAAAATCTTTAACGACAGGTACCCAACTGATGGGCCACGAGTCTTCTGGCCACTGAAGGGAAACATTTTCCTCCTGTAACTTGTATGTGAAAACCTCGAAATAGCGTCGAATCGCCTCAAACCGCTGTAACCAATCGAGAAAGAAATGGTAGTTGACAGAATATCACGCTTCGCTATCCACGGGATAGAAAAAAAAGTTAGCAGTTTGCCCCTGACGTGGAACATTCCAAACACTCCTCCCCTTCGCTGTTACAATATGATTTTGTTTCGAACCGTTTCAATAACTCAATAAATTCTTTTATTAGCTCTGATGGGCGCTTTCATGGAAAGGAGAGGAACTTGGGGGGAGGCCGGTAAGAATCCTGCTCTACCACTCTACCGTCTTCAGGAATGGACTTAGACCAAAATGATATTTGATGGTTTTCAGGATATCCTTCGCATTCCATCTTCCGTTGCCCTCGGATTTCATCCTCCTCCCCCTTCGGAAACTCTCTGCCAGATGAAAATTGGTTTTTCCGTCTTCCCTTCTGGCGCTTTCCGTCCCTTCGGGATTTGACTTCTTAATCAATTACGGATGTCTTTCAATGCTGAATGACATGCCCGTTCTACCAACAATAGGAAAAGAAATAACAGGTTTTTCAACTCCAGCGACTTGTTTGACTTCTCCCTACCCCCCCTGATTTAACTCCAAAACAGGCCAGAGGAATCAGTGCATGAAAACTCGCAAGAGTGAAAGAATTGACAATTGCAGCACCCGACAAGAGTATTCAAGGTATTCAACCATTGAATGCCAGGCGGTAAAAGATCTTCAAATCTCGTTCATCTTGACAGAAGAGTCACTTCACTGACCAATGTTTCAACTTGATAAAATAATGAATACGCATTCATTTTCTATTTACAGACGAACACTACGTGGCCTGGACTGAAACCTATAAACGGCTCAACGGTGAACATGGGGCCAGCAACTCGACACATGGCTGGCGCCTACCAGTGTATCGCTTCCAATGGCGTTGGTCATCCTGCCGTTCGCGAGCTGAAGTTGAGAGTGCTATGTAAGTCCTTCTAGCTGTGGTGTACGTCAAATAATTTGAATTTGTTCCCGTTCCGTATAAGCTTTCGGGGGATCCCTAGCTTATCCATTGCCTTTTACAACTGATCTCCGCATATGCTTGGCGGAAATCCACCAACAGCTGGTGAATGTCCATTCGTCTGGGGACAACTATTCGTAGCATTTCTCCATAAGTTGGCGGACAATGAAGATTTCATCTGTGGATCTGCCCAAACTTTGCATAATATGCAAAGACAGGGAAAGAAGGGGGAATGTGTGAATTTTTCCATTCTGAGAAAAATGAAATTGAAAGTTTGACGCGTTCTACTCATATCCATCTTCATGAAAGGCTGGGTCGTTTTATTTTTCCTCGTTAGTTAAACTTTCATCTAACGATATAACGGAAAGAGAAATAAATTAATGAACATAAGCTCAATTTGTAAATAATTTTATTGAAAAAAAGAAATCCACAATTACTCAAAAAAAGTGAAAGAAGGGGGAGGGTCAGAGAGAGAACAGGGAAAAAAGGGGGAGAGTGAGAGAAAAAAGGACAATTTTATTATTTTCACTACTCCCCGCGTGTGCCGCTTTTCTTGCCCTCCTTGCGTCTGTATTAACATGGATATGTTTTTGGGCTGGGGATCATTCTAAAATTTGCGACACCAAACGACACCAAAATTTGTTACGCAACATAATCGCGAAAACTATAATCACATGATTGGTCTGTAAGGAAGTTTGGCGGTTGGTTACTAGAAACTGTTTCTACTCGACAACCAAAATTTGTGACGACGAGTTTACAGTAAACATATCCATGATTCAATGTTTTTCCGTGAAGCGGAGAATTTCCAGGGTTTTTTAATTTTGAAACGTATCTCCTCGCTGCCATCGACTGACAAAACTGTTTCAAGTGGAGTAAATCCTTGAACTTTTCAAAAGAAATCGGTCGCCGGCCTGGAATAGAATCACGAAAATTAATTGCCCCAATGAACAATTTATTTTTCCTTACCTACATAGGTCCGAGTTTTTATAATATCATTGAAGTCTAAAGGTGGGTAAGAACATTGGTTATTGACTCGCCAGTGTAAAGCCGTGGTGGCAAACAATATTGTCCAATCGGGTAATCACACGTTTGCTATCACCAGACGTGCCAACGGAGTACCTTCCTCTTTCTTTCCCTGTTTTCTTTCAAACCTTCCCCTTTCTTTCCCTTCATTCGGACCTTCCCCCTTCTTTCCCAGTAATTTCAGATCTAACATAGGCTATTTCTTGCAGACCCTCCTCCTTTTTTCCAAGTTTGATCTCGTATTATGAAACTACATCCTTGGGAGAGTTTGTTGCCAACCTTAACTCATTTTCGAAAAAAAGTGACCTTCCCCCTTCTTTCCCTGTGGTCTTCATATACATAATTCATTATATTAACAACGTGCCAACGTCCATCGCAGATGTACCCACATACACCTCATTCGGCTCAGAGATCGTACACATACTAATAACTTCATTAATTTCGTAGAACCATCTGTATTAAAAATTGGCCCTGTCTAGAACTGGGATGTTCCCTTTGGACGCATCCATGTCCTGGAGGATCGATGATCCCGTCTCCGTACAAAATCAGGTCGCTGTAGCGTAGGGAATAGGGTTCAACGTCGGGTAATGAGCCACAGTTAGTGACATCGCTCATTTCACACTGCCCACATCCATCGACCTCTTCGCTTGCGTACCCCTCGCCACGAAGACCCCCCCAGTACCTCATTACATAGCAGTGCGAGGAAGTAATTCAATGGGCGGACAAGATTAATTTGGACAACCTGTTGAAGAATGGCTTCCTCTCAGGTGAATAATGGCCCTCCCTCCCCATAACCCGCGGATGTCGCATCACAATATGTAACGACCTCCCTTCTCAGCCGACTGTCCTAGGATAAGGGATAGGGGTACGGTTGAAAGGGTGTGTAGAGGCAATGTACGAAAATCCCCTATCAATATACTACAACGAAGACCTTTAATACTACCAGAATTGGGCGTACGTCAATAACGATATTTAATAGTATGATATCACATTAAGGGATAAAGACTGTGAGCATTCTATATTACAAGTGAAGATTTTCCGAAAATTTTCCCAATTGGGGTTCCAGGAAAACACCTCAACACATTAGGTAGATTGAAACCTCCAAATGTTACTGCCGGAGAAAGAGTCGCCGAGCATTTGTGGGTTCGAGGATATTTTTCACGTTTTGCGCGTTTCGACGACGTTTGTGGACGAAAGAAGTAGAAACGGCTGATGTGTGAGGGCGAAGATAAACACCGGATGATAAATCTCAAAATGCCATTACTTTCCATTTGGGGAACCTTTCCTCGACTTTCATAATATGAACATATTATGTTCTTTGGTCTATTCATCCTGTCAGCCGGCTCAGCTGTCCATCTCTGATACACCTGACTTCTCATTCCAAGCTCATACTTATTACGCACCACCTTTCCAAGTTTATTTTTCCCCTGGCTATTTATAATATAAATATTATTGAGGATCCTTTTAAATTCAGCTCAGTGTACCATCTGTACAGCTGTCTATCATGAAATGTCAACTGTTTAGGTTTGTGACGTCCGGTTAGCAAAGAAATTATTGAATGTTTATTGTAATTTCGCCGAGCTTTCGATTAATAAATAATCTTAATCAGGGCCTATGACAACAAAACAAACTCCTCATAGCAGGAAACATAAGGCATGGACTTGTAGGCTACAATCGGAGATCATTTAAGGAAATGTGCCATGTCCAAATAGCTCCCAGCTATTGCAACCACCGGACGGATGTGAATGGGTTGAGCTCGATATACGCCGGCATCCTGGAAGCAGCGCGGAAATTGACGACATGAAGACTTGGACCCACCAATCATTGCTCAAGAAACTTCTGTGATATAATATTATGCTTTGGTCTGTTTTTTAATGTAATTTTGTGATTTTGAATATAGAGCAAAGTTTTGTGTCTGTCATGATTGTTGGTTTGGAGGAGAAAAAAGAAAAAGGAGGTAAAAGGTTATGGTCTTGTTGTACATTGTTGTTTTTCATTAGCTTCGGAGTGAATTTTACGTTTTTAGCCACATTGAATTTAGTAGTTGCCATTTAATTCGATGCTACTCTTATATTAATTAAGTCCTAGTCTGGTGTGGTCTTCTTGTTGATAGTTTGTTGATTTGTTGGATGTTTATTTAGTTGTTGAGTTTTGTTTAAATCGTGGTTGTTAAGGTAGCAATTTGTTCTTTCCGTCTCTTCCGGTCTGCCAACTTGGTAGTGAAATGCTACGTGCATAATTATTAACCTTCTGTTGTAAAAATGATTGTAGCCTGCAAGTCCATGCCTTATGTTTCCTGCTATGACGAGCTTGTTTTGTTGTTATAGGCCTTGATGAAGATTATGTATTAATCGAAAGCTTGGCGAAAAAGGCGAAATTTTGTTTTGACCCCGTTCCCGACATATTCAACAATATTTGCATCCAAAAAAGCTCTAATAAACATTAACTACACACACGTTACAAGCTACTTGTATAGAAGAAAAGGTTTTGGCTCCTACAACAATTTTATTTGTTCGTACAATGTTGATATAGGTTGACACTGCCACGTACAGTTTCCACACTGTCACATGCACAAGATCAAAACAAACAGAAATTTCGTGACTCGTTGTCACTCAGGTTGGATTCTCTATACGTGAGTTTACTCCCTTCGATTTGTTTCTTCTCCAAGCTCTCCTACTTCGACCGAGCAGCTTTTTCTGTTTACACGAAGTTTGTTCACCCTTTCCCTTCTTTAGGTGCTCGCCTCGTTGTCTCTAGATCTTCGTTTGCGTTGCTTTCACCCTTTCACCTACACCATTTCCTCGCAACTTCATCTCGCGGTTTTTTTTTTTTTTTTTTTTTTTTTTCTTCTTTCTTTCGTTGGATCAATTTACAACAAAAACGATACAAAGTTGAAAAAAGTTCCCAGGAATGGGCTGCCCAATGGGAAAACTCATGCATATATTGGTCTTTTGATTACGGGAGAAAAGTTGGCGTCTCAACAATTGCATTGGGTAGGCCTACCGGCTTACATAAACTACTAGCAGACCTCTGACTCTTCTCAACGGGGATAGGATAGCCATTTTCAAGGGCGAGATAAAGATTTAGGAACCAAACTTAAAGAAGATTACTTTACATTATAAAAGCAAAATCAAGCAGTATCGTCGATGAAGTGACTCTGGTTACGAAACAGCAATTACGTAACGGCGATTATGTTTCAAGTTGTCAATCTTCCGTGCCCTTCTTTCCCGTCGCTGAAAATTAATGTGGAACATGGCGGACTCGGCGTCCTAAAATACCGCTTGTACGGCTTCGGGCGTTATTAAACAACTCAGGCAGCGTAAACCATCATACGCCTGAAAATTCAGGTAAACATATTATTGCAGAGTTTCGATGACAAATTAAATTTGAAAACGTTTACAAATAACTGAATCTAGGATATTCATCGGAAATTGAATAGGTCTGTCAATGATTGATAAAATAATTATTGTTTGAAGAAGTGATGAAGATATTTCAAGTTGTTTTATTTTCAATGAGGAGGTTAGGGAGAGAATAGATGACTCCTCTTCTGATGTGAGTACTAAATTGTTTATTGGAATAAAGTGCGGACCGGTTTCGAGCAACTAAACTCATCTACAGCCAAGAAACATTTAGCCATTAACATCATAGAGAACAACCACAACAGAATATTATACTGAAGGTATAGGAACATAATTGTGTACCTACCTAATGCAAAACAATAGAACCGGTGTCGATTTTTTTCCATCACTTTCAGAGAGGAAGTGATGGAAGGTGGTCCAGCACCAATCCCCACTCCCTGTCTCTCTTTTGTCTTCACTATTGCTATGACGGTGGGGAATTCGACAATAGTAATTTTCGAATATTGACCCACTTTTATAAGTGGCTTCATGACTGATAGCAAGTGAAACAGCAGAAAACCAATTTGGCTATACTATACTATTGAAATGAGAGATCTGGGAGGGATCTGAAAGACTCTGGTAAGCTCATCTAGATATTTCATTTTCACCCAGCCTCATGAACCTACTCGTAATAAGAACTTTTTCAAATTTTGCGAATTTTTTCTCCCATTTTTTGTATAATTTCAAATTTAACTCTTGGGTAAATTTAATTTTTCAAAATTCAAAAGTAACTACAAATAAATGTATGTTTACAATTTTGATAAATTCAAATTAAACTGACCATATCAACTACTAAACTTAGTAGTTGTACGTCATAATTTTCTTGTCTACAATTTATACTTACCAATAATTGGTAAGTATGAATGAAAACAATTATTGAAAACAATTATTGTTTTCAAACTCCAACTCAGTCTTTCCCATAAGTCTGCAATGACGTTGGGCTCCGACCCTGATCCTAGCGGCTGTTGAGAGAAACAAAAACGGGGGAATTTACCCATTTGAGACATTTTGAGGTGATTTTATCCCTTTGAAGCGGCACACCTGGGAGTAGTTTCTCCCCGCAATCCAAGCGCCTTTTCAGCCGGTTAACCTATCAATTTCACTTATGTTTACTGCTTACTATACCTATATTTCGAAAATGAAATATTATCATCGGAATGAGGTCGGGAAGAATAGAATGAATGTAATTTCCCTACAACTACACTTACCTTGAAATCAGACCATCATAATAACAGAAAATTACAAAGGAAAAGAAAAGGCTGGCCGGATTCTTTTTGGCCACACAAATAGTTGTAGGCGTTGAACACAATCTCAAGGGCTGCCTATGAAGGACTCTCTTCTTCAAAGTTCCTGAAGTCGCCGATTGGCCATCCATTTTCACGGCCGGACCGAAATTTACGACCTAGCACGAAAAAAAAAAAATTCGTCGTCAAATGCGGACGGACGCCAACAACTGGAGGGAAGCCAATGTTACCACCACGCCGCACCAAATTCCCGATTTCTGGTCGTAGTGCATGCGTCAGCCGCTAGGGAGCAGGTTCGGAGCCCAACGTCATTGCAGACAGACGTATTATGTCCCTTGTTGGCCCTTGTCAAATGTGTCCATTTTTAAAATTACCTACCTCTGACAATTCTCCGTCTCTACTCACCTATATATATGTATTACCTCTAGAAGAATCAGAATTACCTCTACAAGAATCATTTCAGTAGTATTGTATTGCCGAATTTGTTTTCGGCTGTTTCACTTGTCATCAGTAAATGAGCCTATTTTAAAAGTGGGTCCATATTCCAAACGTTGCTATGGTCAAATTCCCCACCGTCATTCTGCACCGGTTTCATCAGTTTTACTTTACACGAATACTTGTTCCTGTGTGTGCTCTATGTGATGTTAATGTTTCTTGTTAGGGCTGTAGATTAGTTGCTCGAAACCAGTCCCCACGCTACAATTGTTTTCCAATAAACAACAATTGAGTACTCTCACCAGCAGGGGAGTCGTTTTTTCTTTCTGACCATTGGATTAGACCTTTGCACCGTCGGCGAACAACCACATCGTTTTATATTCTTCGACATTCGCGGTTCCAATTTCGGTTAACAGACTTCTAGAAGGCCTTATCAGCCTAACGTACCCTTTGAAATAGTAGGTAACAGTTGGATCTTGCATAGGGTGTGCGTGCTGACAGCCTTTGATGGGAAATGAAGAGCATCTCATATCTTTACATTTACACCCCGTAGAGACCGGAATCAGAAGGTAAAACCTGGAATCAGCTCGTGAAATCCCACGCATCGGTTCTTTTTAATCAGCGAACATCCCAACCCCACATGATCAATACCATGGCGGTTCCTCTGTATGAAACTACCCCATGACCTCCCCATCACTCAGAGGGGTTTCAAAGGCTCTCCCTGTAGTACCATTGAGCAGAGGGGTTGTAGCATTGGTTTTTCGAGAGGATCAAAAGAGTGGAGAAATGCGGTAGGCTACCTTATGCTTAAAGGCCGAGAGAATTCTTTTCTCCGTGCCTTCGGCTCTGGAAAACTATCCCCTAGATCTAAAGCACAACCAACTCTTTCATGAAAGGACATAAGGACATAGACCTTTTTAAATAATCTTGTTTTTGGTTGATTTTCCAATACTAAGAAAGCCTATTCTAAATAATATTGTATTTAAATCACAGCCTGCATGTTCCTATTCCGAATTCTAAATTCAAATAGTTACTAGACAGAAGGCCTCGCTTCGCTCGGCCGACCATTTTTCGACATCATTATTGACAGTTATGGGTCAAAATGTCGTAAAGAATATTTTGTGAGACATCTCAGATTGGATCGGTTGCCCGAGTTCGGAGAATTGATTTCATGAAAGGCCGCTTAAGTCGTGTTTAATTGATTTGCTGGCTACCACTAAGACGATGCCTATTGATTGGCCCAAATCCCGGTCCGATTTGAAACCAGTTTCAGTATTTTGAGATTGAATTCACTCGCGAAGGTATCTGGCAAGTAGAGTTCGCTCTCTTCTCTGGCGAATTTGCAGTTCCTTCAAAGACTAGGTGCGGCTACCTTTGGGTCATTATTCCAAGCTGAACCTGATATCCTGAGTTGGTGATCAGAGGCAGGTCGTAAGCTGGGAGGTTGGAAAGGTAAAGCCATCTTGATCTGTGGGGTGCCGAGAGAGGGGCGTCATTAAGCCAGGAGGATTGTAACATTAGATACCGGGTCCCTTTCAATGGACTAGTCGTGGAAGTTCCAACCTCAGCCAATCGATTTGTCGCACTTTCCAGAGACCCTCGAGGCCCTGAGATGCCGTGTTTTAGGTGGCTCACCAACCGATCACCATTAGCTACCTATTCCTTGGCACTGCTAGTCTTCTCTTATCTGTAACCAATAACTACTCAACGACATCATCAATCTAGGTTCCGTAATGGTGCGACTAATGATTACTTCACAAAATAAAAGCTCTTGTTAAGAAAACTATTGCTGATGAGCAATGACTACCAAAAAAGAAAGCCCTCTCAAACGAGTCAACCTAGGAGAAAGAAGACTGTTGGTTATTAAAACTCTTGATTGTATAAAGTGCTTAAAACTCATTATGGAGGAAAAATTATAAAATTTATCAGTAGGTAGCTCATTGTAACCAGCCAAGTTCCGCATTGTATCTCGTATTCAAGACTGGGACTACAAGGTCATTAGGGATAGGGAACGCTTATGAATTAACAGGAGCGCTATTAACGGTGATCATTAAGCGAAATGGGTGAAGTGGCAAGGAAGAAGGGAAGGTTCGTGTAGAATGGTTCGTTGGGAGAATGAAGGAGGGTGGGGGGGCACGCCTAACTTCTTGGTGAAGAAGTTCTTGCTGTAATCTAAATGGAAGATAGAGGCCATTAGGGTCTATAAAACACCTCTGACCTCTTCTACTTATTTAACTAATTTAACACGTCTTGAGGAAATACGCTTTGAGTGGTGGAACGAGGGTAGTCCTCTGTAAGCTGAAAAACGTGGAACTAAAAACTCCCCAGGGACGTCAATAGAGTTTCAGTTGATGGGATGAGACGTGACGATATCTTACAGTCGATAACAATTAGCTGTATATAGAAAACGCTTGTCACTTTGAAATTCGGCTTGAAAACTTCGTCTATTCCGCAATCCCCAACGGAAGAATGCGCGGCAAGTTTTATTCTTCCAGATTGCTCCCCCAATACCGCCGAGCTAGGAAGCAATAGCTGGAATGGGAGCACGGCCAAATCCCTGCCCGCCTTTCAACTTCTTGAATATTGTTCTTCCCCACTTTCTGGGGAATATAAATTTAGGCGAGAAAATAGTAGGAGGGGGCGCAGGCTCGTCGGACCGTCGCAGGGAGACGGCTAGAAAGAGTGAGAATGAAATGAAAAGGAGTACGTGGAGGGGGAGGAGGTTGAGCTGATGTTTTTTCCGACCTGAAATAGCGATAGCCGGGGTCCTTTTATTACCTTCTAAGTGATATTTCACTGACACCCTCATTTCACCATCCGGCTTCCGCACGGTTGCAGAAATATGGGCAGGAGTTTTCTGGCAACACCGAAGAGTGACGATATGTAAAGTTCGTTCCAAACTAGGGATATTTCTGGTTTTTTAGTCGGGGCAATAAGGACATTTTTACTAGCAACACCGTGAAGAAAATGTTATGATGGTAACCTTTTGAACTCTTCTAGAGCATCCGCAGTTTGCAGGGATAGGTCAACCGTATAATAATATTATATGGTTGACCTATTCCTGGAGATCTGTTTCACATATTATATGGTACAGATTACACGCCATGTAAGGATGCGTACGATAGGATCAATACCATTTAATACAATCAGAATTATTGTTTCCCTCGATTAGACAAGTCACAAGACTAACCAATCGGAGAGGCCCATTAGAGCATTAAATACAAATACACTGCCAAGGCAATGGCACATGAGCTTCCTCGTGCCAAGTTCAAAATGAACGTAACAACTGTAACAAGAAAATTACGTTCGCGCATGCGCAGGGAGTACCACTGATTCAATCATGATGAAACTGATAGGGAACCATCTAGGGCTATACCCACACAATTCCTGAAAATTTGATTGAAATCCGTTCAAAATTGTAGGAGTTATGGCTGTGGCAAGGAAATTACGTTCGCGCATGCGCTGAGCATGCACTGATACAATCGTCATGAAACTGACAGGGTACCATCTAGAGCTATACGCACACAATTCCTGAAAATTTGATTGAAATCCGATCAAAATTGAGAAAGTTATGTCTGTTTCAAGAATTTCACGTTAGCGCATGCGCAGAGCGTACCGCTGATTCAATTGTGCTGAAATTCGTATGGGACCTCAAGGAGCCTTATCCGCATAATCCCTCAAAATTTGAGCTAAATTCATTCAAAATTGTGGAAATTATGGCTGTAACAAGGAAATGTGGACAGACCGACAGACACGGAACCAAATTTGTTCAGTAGGCTATGAAACGCAAAATGCGAGTGGAAATTTTGAATTCGGACAACAAAAATTTTTTTTCTCCCAAAAGTGAACACAAGGCTTCCGCTGCTTCGCAGACTCGGAAGCAATAATGAGAGCGAGAAATAATAACCCTTGGAATTATCGAACGTAACACCAACATTAAGCTTTCATAAAAGTCCGCCAATTTATTGTTTGTACGGACTCAATTAGTTTATGTTTGACTAAGTTTATGAAAAATTGAAACGGTCAACATCATCATCGCCAATTTATGTATATTGTTTGTGATCTAAATCCCGAGGATATCACATGGAATAGATTGGTTTCCAATACGAAGGGTGAAATGGTTGCGATACGATTACTGTAATAGCGGCCATACAATTGGGGGTCATGTGTTCCGCCCTGAGGGGTCGGTTGTTGCGGCCTGGTGGGCCGCTTTTTTCGAGTAGTTGTTTGGGGGGGGGGGGGGGGGGGAGTCAGCCGCATAGCCTTCAGACACTCCTCGTCCCACCCTCAACATCCAGTCAACTGCTCCAAACCCTGATTTTTGCTCCACTTAGAGGCGCCCCGAGGAGCAACTTTTTGTGGTTTCATATTTTTCTAGTCGCCAAAACGGATTTTTGTTTTTTTTTTGTTTTTTTTTTTCATTTTTTTTTTTTTTTTAGAAAAAAGTTTTATTTCCCGTTTTTCCCACTTAAGGAGCTCAGATACGCCACATGGAGCTACTTTATGGTGGGTTCATACTTTTCTCGCACCGTGCTCGCCAAACTGGATGTTTAGGACCAATTTCAGATTTTTCCGACTGCCAGAATAAAGATGACCAAAACCGTGTCACCCTCCTCCTCCACCTCCTCCTCCTCCTCCTCCTCCTCTACTTGCACTTTAATAGTAGACTAGGGGGCCCACCCCCGACCTCTCCCACCTGGCCTTTGACAACTTTTTCTTGCTTTTCGAAAATGAATGTTTTTTTTGTTTTTGTTTTTTGTTTTTTTTTTCTTAAAGAAATAGAGGATGAGGGTTTCTTGAAATTCTCATTTGAATTTGGATTCAGCTTGAAAAAATGTATGGGATACCGTCATCCTGTAATTGATTCCTGCCTAATACAAAAGAGATGAGAAACTGTACATTTTTATCCCAGAAATACACTTTTTTCGACCTTATTATTCTCAATTAAATACAAGAGGGGGAGAGGGGGGTTATTGGAACCGCATCGCTAAACTTCAATGGGTGACGGCATCCTGTTGGAAATCTTTCCCGCCCCCTTCACCATTTTTTCTCCCTATTTTGAGCTCCGCAGTTTCCGCAACTGTCTCTCTTATCAAACTCCATGGAGTGGGTTCCTGGGCTTTTCTTTGTCTCTCTCTCCCCCCCCCCCCCCCCGCCCAACGTCCCGTCCCCCTGATTGAGGAGCTATGGTTCCCCTCAGCCGAAAAATGGGTAAACTTCTCAGGATAGCCGCCCTCTTTGTCTTCCCAACGGCCTCCCACCCCCTCTGCAGATTCCCACTTTCCTCCCCCGACCCAACTTCAATCAAACATTAACCAACAATCGTGTCAACTGAGCCTTTAACACATTTTTGAGCCAATTTGAGCTGGCAGCCAGCTGCAGCTCCATCATAATAGATTGGTAACTCGGTGACGTGTTCTGACCACGTTTGACTGCTCGAGGAATCGATGGTGCCCAATAAACGCAAGAGTTTGAGGACCAGAGGATGATCTAGGATTCTCCTCATTAGCACACCCCCTCCCATCAACCTCAGTCACGTCAATCTCTCTGCTAGCGTAATAGGATCCTATCGGGTAATTACATACCTCAGGCGTTAGCTTGGATTAGACCCCTAATTGATGTAGCTCTGTTGAGCCAAGCGTCTATTTCGTACCAGCCCTCACTTCTGACAAGTCTTCGTTAGGGGTAATGGAATGATCTCCGGTCAAATTTCACCTAACATTTTATCAAGATTTTACCCCCATAACTATTCGTGCGGGGTTCTTTTTTGTTGGGAAATGAAGTGGGTCGGGTTTATCAGCCTCGGTGTATTTGCATTCGTTGGCATTATACTGCTCTGCACGCTATGGAGCACACTTCATATGGCTCTGGAAGCCAATAGTAACGTTTGGAGACACTATCACGTAAAATCTGTCCCTAGAAAAAAAAAAGAAGAAAAAACTCCGAATGTTCGTATTTTCTCTCGTCCTACTGAATAAAAGTGCTCACGTTGTTTCATGAGCGCAATGAAGAAAAGCTACTGTTTCATTTGAAAGGTTGACAGCGTTGGTGACAGATGAATGAGGATCCGCACGTCTCCAAAGCTAAAAGCCGGCTTTGGATTTTGGCAGGTACCCGACTATCTGCAATTAGTGCAGCTTCGGGGTATTCCCAGATTCAATGACTGACTCCCTTTCGATGAAGGACTGTACAGAATTTACATTAGGTTTCCTCTCTGAGCTTGCAGCTATTGTTACCTCTCTGAGAGTTATTATCCCGTCTTGATATAAAAAGAAGATTGCACCAAAGTCAAAATGAGATTTAAGAACACTTCTTAAATTTGACGGCAAAAATATTATTTTACTTGCATTCCCAAGAGCGATAATAATTATATATATACCTATAGCGATAACAATTATTGTTGAATTTTTTCATCGTAATCTATGTATGTATGTATTACAACCCTTAGATCGAAAAACCATTAAAACATTACGAATTTTATTCCTACATTGATCATAAAAGTGAAATTTGACGGTTGAGGGTCTGCCTAATTCAGTGAAATCGTGGTAGGATCTGACGAATGGCGGATGAGGGCCCGCAAATAAAACAACATAATATTTTTATATACATAATTTTATTATATATTATATAATACAATTCCAAAAATTTACTGGTTGGGAAATCATTTTAAACCTCAGTCCATTTCCATTAAACTATCATCATATATATATATATCCGTATATTATATAAAATTCGTCCGTCGTATCGGGATTTGGGTCAAACGAAATTTCACCACTCTTTCGCCGAGCTTTCGAAAAGTATATTTTCTTCTTCAGGGCCTACAACACATTATAGCATTAGAGCAGTAAAAGCTATATAATATTATATTACATGAATCCCGAAGGCGACTTACTCAGAGGGAGGTTATCGTGTGGATCTCACCACGATGTCAAACATGAGTAGGTAACCGGGAAACACTGTAGAAGGTTTAACAGGTAAGTATGTAGGAACATGTAGTGAAGTATTAGATGTAAGTTAGACATAAGCTCGATTATAAGTTAGTAGCATTAAATTAGCCAATTTTAATTTTGATTTCATGAAAAATATTGTAGTGAAAAGAGACGGACGAGTTAACACATTCGGGTCGATCTCCATAATCTGCAATTATATACAATTTCCGACCTCATCCTGAATCCCCAACTTTCCACGCTGACCATCAACTTATGAGAATGTTGGAAAGTTGAGGGTTTGTTTTGTGAGGGTCTGTGTTTTGTCCTTCAAACACATGTTGACAGGTCAGAGTAACAACTAGAGGATTCCCCTTTTGGCCTCTTCTACACCAATGAAAATCTGAGGTATGCTGTGAAATTCATCAAAAAATTACTTACTGGAGCGAAGTCGTCGAAGTTTGAGGGTCTGTCGACACTTTCACTCAGCCACAAAACCCCTCAACAAATGTAAACAATCGAATGATAAAAGGATGGCCTGACAGGAAGTCATCCAACGTCAGAATAAACTGACTGTGCAATTTGTGGAGACATCATTGCCTAGTGTGAAGGTCTGCTCCTTATTGATGATCCTGACCTTATAAATATATTCGGCATTCCTTTTACTATGGAAAGGTGTGCGAACACCACCTACCTATTGTTTTTGCAAAATAACGGATGGTTGAACTTGAAAACTCGCATTATTGGACATGTGAGGGTCTGCCATTTGGCTATTTAGCCATACAAAAATCTCATCAGGAGTCGCTGTACTAAGCTCCGGAAAAGAATATCCCTACTTTCGAAGAATCACCAACACAAGATCACATCTTGATTAATCACATCCTTTCACACATGATATTTTACCATACTTTACACAACGAGCCAAATATTACATTGTAATGAATCCAGTAATCAAGACTTTACTCACGCAATGTCGGGCCAGAGGCTGTTAGCGTTTGCATGTTATGATGTGACGTAGCTTTCTCCTGCCTAAAGGAGTTTAATCAAGGCGGGATTGTGGTAGACTGGATACACATATTTATTCGAGTTAGGACAACATAAGGGTGAGGGCGGGGGGGAAAAGGGACTGAAATCCGAGTGACGACTGAGTGCCTTCCTTCGAGGCTAATTGAGCTTAGGGCCTAATGCATAAACAATCCCTCGATATTAATTCCAAGATGGGGAAACCTCATCTACATATTGAACAAATAATTACTAAGGAAAGCTTCATCTCTGCTACTAGAACCCTACTTCCTTCGGAGAGTTGGAAGTCTTCACGGGACGTCTGCCACAACAAGTCTCAAGAGCTGAGGGTCATCAAAGGGCAGAGTAATAGGTGTGATTTCACAAAATCCCGATGAATGTTTTCTGACAACGTCCGTGTATTTTATGAACTGCAACTGGCATTGGGTACCAGTTGTGCAGTTCTACGTAGAGATCGCCTGTCTTCGAAGTGTACCTTGCAAAAAATATGGTATGTTGATCGGTCGCCCACTCTCCTGAGCTTTATGGATTATTCGGATCCTCTCAATTCAAGTTTTATCGACGCCGGTTATATGGGAGCAGGTTTCAGGGTCGTCGAAAAACCTCCTAGCTGTATTGCCATCATCGTTGTTTCCTCCCTGTGTAGGCATGTAAATCAGAAGACCTGTCTGTCTTCAAAAATTGTCGATCGCCGAGTTGTTCTTCTTGCCTTGCACAGTCTCCTTCTCTTCAAGAACTGACTGGGCCAACCACTTACGAACTTCCAACTTATATGAAATGTTAAGAATGCATTCCATCAATGTAATACGGGCATGGGAAGGAAAAAGTTCCATTCCGCGGAACTTTCAAGGTTTCTTGGTTCACCTCTCTCGCCGTTAATTGTTTTCGGCGATCGATCATGGTTAGGATGAATTTGAGAATGAAGTTGATCTTCCTTCGACCACGACTTGCGTAGAAACTAGTTTTGCTATTAGGACTCCATTTTTGATCGAAGCTCTTTGAAAACAGGCGTTCGAGATCGCTCTTTGGGGTCCTGTGAACGAAGAAATTGGCCAAGGGGTTCAATGGGTCTCTACGGGTGTGAAATTGAAAGAAACACGAATCACGATAGTTGTGGAATACATTCTATGAGGTTCCATGAGGTTTCCTTCAAGATGCAGGCTTCCGAATTTAAGATTTCTCGCAAATATGAGGCATTAGGGAATTATTTTATAAGGACTGAAAGCAGTTGTCAAAACATGATTTAAGGTGATGGGCCACACTTCAGTCGCGGGCCACAGGAAGCGCTACCGTCGCCACATCGCTAATTATGCGGACGGTCCCAATCTCATTTCTCAATCTCCGGTGCACCACCGACTTCTTCATTTAACTGACTGTTTATTCTTACTACCATAAGAAGAAGGATTAAACGTAGTGCATTTTCGATTGGGACAGAGGACCGGGCCTCCCTTGGCGACAATTTGTCTGGGGAAGCCAGCCCTCTGATTCCCACGTTAGCTGCCGATCCAGGGCGAACTAATGTTGATGTTGACGCATCAACTTCAATATAAGATTCTCCTGGACTCCCTTCCGGAGACCAACGTATTCCAGACTATCACGACACTTCCTGCCAGTCTGGAGATCGCGGGTCTCCCTTTTCTTCCTCCATACTGCCTCCCAGGAAAGCATATCGCGACATATCGTGTTATGCCCTGGACAGGGATATTCAGGTACTCCCCTCATCTTCCTCCAAAGACACCGGGGCGAAATCTCAGTGGATCTCACAGAGCTACACCCCTTAGCTCTAAGGGGTGCCAGCCGTTTTGATAATGCCCCATGGAGAATAATTTCCTACTAGGGTAAAAAGTAAAATTTACAACACACTTTTGAGAGGTAAGTAGAGAGAGATGTCGAACTTTGAAAACGCTAGAATGAAGCTCTGATGCTTGAATGAGAGTTTATATACTTTAGAGCGGCTCCCTCTCTCGGCCTCGCTCAAGAGAGGAGAACCTCCGTGAGTGGGAGTGCCACCATGGAGGGGGGCGCCGGCCTACAAGGCGCGAGCTTCCTGTACCTATATTTTCGCTCTCTTCTTCCCTTGTCTTTATTTGCTATCTGCAGTTATTTAATAGAATAGTGGGGCTCCACACTATGTATTTTTCGACGCTGAATCCGAATTCGAGGTCAAACAAATCCGTTCACCACTTAATTTTTGTGTAGGGGTGGGTCCGGTTCCATCAACCCCTGTTTAGGGGTGCTTATCCCCTCGTTGGTCTCTCGGACTTCAGTAAAGGTCCTCACACATCACAAATATCCCCGATGCGTTTGTACACTCCAAAATACTCATATTCGTCAATTTACCCTTCCTGGAGGGATGATTTCGCCCCTACACAAAAAATTAAGGGGTGAACAGATTTTTTTGACCTCGGATTCGGATTCAGCGTCGAAAAATACATGGGAACACCATAGTCAGACCCCCGGATCAGAAACTTTTTTGGTTTATTATTCTTGGAATAATACACCTATGTTTTCGCGACGGGGGTCGACGACTCCGATCGGGCTCAAAATTTGACATTATCCGTTTCAAGAGGTCTACATTCCAAAACCGAAAAGTCCGTCCGCCGTCCAGGCCGTTTTGGGCAGTAGGAAGTTTTTAAAAAATCTGAAATTTCGACAAAATACTTGTTTTACCATCTAGTTGTGCCCGCAAGCTTTTCAGTCCGATCGCCCAAACCTGTGGGGTGTTATGGGGCGATAATGGGCTACGGGAGGCTTTTAGCTATGGGATCGAGTTAGGTGTCGTTTTCGAAGTATTTTTTGACGTAGAATCCATTTTTTGGGGTGCCGGAACGATCCGATTTCACTGGGGCGATCTTTAGGGCATTCGTGGGGCTGAAAATGGGATTTTTGAAGGATCCCAGGATGTTAAATATTTTTCGAGTAAAAAATACAGAATTTTTGAAAAAACACATTTTTGAAAAAAAAAATTTTTTTAGATAAAAATCCAAAAAAAAATTTTTTTTAAATTTTTTCATTGACAGAATTAAATTTCTGCACAAGTAACGTATATCAAAGAATAATAAACCCTTGTGTAAAATTTGCAGCGTTTTTTTTTTTTTTTTTTTTTTTTTTTTTTTTTTTTGTGGGGCTGTGTCATCAACGGATCACTCCTTTCACATTCTGTTTTTGCTAACTCATAAACTGGCACGTACAATAATTTCAAATACGATAAGTTTTTCCTTTTTGAGCAGCTAGAAACACTGCGTTTCGTGACAACCCCATTTATGGAATATTCCCCGATGGTACTTGGGTCACAGACAACGAAAAAGCCAAGTTTTGCAGTATACTGCATGTCCTCTCATACCCTTTACAGATGCAGGGTTAATTAATCTAAGGGGAGAAAACGCTTCGTTTGGAACGAATATAAAAAAAAAAGAAACTGCCTTTCCCCCATTCTTTTATTACTCTTCCTGTTTTAGACTGGATGGGGCCTCCCAAGTCTTATTGTTCTTAATTTTCATCTCGAAGTGGAAGGCTCTCGCGACTTTTTCATCAGAGGAAAACAATCTCAGCCGCCTCAGGCCTCCACTGCGGGGATGATGTAAAAAGGAAAAAAAAAAAAAACAAGATTTGCCACTTTTAGTCAATTCTCTCTCAGAGCCGTTAAAGGAATAAAGGAAATTTTTAATATATTTGCATGGGGTTAGTCGAGAAAAAGGCTGTCTGTTCAATACCATCGAGTGTTCATTTTAATAACCGTGCGACCTTTCCAATTTAGGGATTCAAAAGGAATTATTATAGCAATTGATTCTTACACCGCGCGGCCGAGGGGTGAGGATCTGTGTTGTAATTATTGGATTTTAATCAGCGACAACAAATTTATTAATGAAAAATATCTACTCTTGAGAATGTGGAGCGAATGTTTTCTCAACCAGGAGTAGCCGTTTCGCTGGATAACTACTATACGGGCATACTACTCGGCTTTCATTATGAAGGATTAGGTCAACAGATGGTGTTTGAGCTTCGAGAGGACTCAATTTGAAATGGAGCATCGACGCACCTTGAATTAGGTCAGCTGTATGTATACGAATAGGAGAGTGCAGTCATTATCCGACTAGGTTAGCAGTGAATATTGCGGTACCTAATCGTGAGCCCACACATCAAGGCAAACAACACCCTGGGGGCACAACCGTTGGTGGTCCGACCCGTACCCAGGTCTCCCGTTCTCCCCGATCTCCAATAACACACCGTATGTTCGCGATACCCCCCCAACTCAATTCCTCCTGTCACAAACAGATTTGTGGCTAAACCTATCGCGCTCCCTCTCCAATTCCCACTACGCAACAAAGCAGCAAAAGACCACCAACTTACTACAACCTATTGCTTTCGACGAATACTTTCCGCAGTAGTTGTAAAGAATAGAGTTTGGCTAAACCTGACAATGCTGTGTGCAAAGAAGTGCAAAAAATTAATATAATTAACTGTATAATTTCCGATGCCAAACACTCGCGAATCGAAGGTTTTAAAATAAAACTGGCTCTTTTCGAAACGCGTAAAGCGACGAAAACCCTGCAGCATTCTCCGAGTGAATTTGGGGTAAATCCTATCACGTGACTACGAGATCAGTTCGAGGCCCGTTTCCAAGATTTAGAGGGATTTCGAGGAAGGGTCTTAAGACGTTAGGGCTTCTCAGAACCCTTTCTCTCCCGCTTTGGAAGACCTCCCCACAGATCTTCAAGTAATTTAACTGCAATCAAAAGATTTCAACAAAGACTGACTCCGGGCTAACGATATCCGAAAAGTCGACGCTGCCCTCCCAGCAAAAATGTTTCCAAAGAGAGACATAGCTCGGTCTTCAGTATTAGAGAGTTCCTAAAGAAACATCCGAGATACGTCGACCGTTAATTTTTATCGCCGTAAGGGATTTTTCTAGGGAGAATCAAAGAAAAGCAAACTTTACATATCACCATACAACTTTACATAACAGAGATACGGTGTTATCAAAAGTCACGCTAAATTTAAAGTGCCGCTATTTACCTTATATTGTTCGAAATTAACGGCGTTATCCTTAAGACCGTAAGGTTATCGCCGTTTCTTTACGGCAATAACGTTCGACGTTAGGCATAAGGACGTAAGTTATCGCCGTTATTTCTGCGCATGCGTGAAATCTCGAGTTACGTCGACCGTAACTTATCACCGTTAGGCAAAAAGTGGCTTTAGGAACTCTCTATTAAGTAGCTTTCTATGGGCTCAAATAATATTATTAGAAGGGAGATCTATTTCTATCAGATAACTCTGTTACCCCCACACTTAAGTTCTAAGCAAAATATTTACATAATCTGACTAAAATTTTACGTTGGATCTTGCGTATATCAGCGGGGACCCCTATAAGCCTATAATATAGATCATAGAAGAAAGAATCTTTCTTCCATGAATATAGATATTATCTGATCTGTCGTGGAGGGTAGGTAATTATAACAGGATAGATCTAAACAGTTACAATTACTATCCTTCTTTTCTGTTCTGTAAAGTTATAGGACAGGTAGTTACTACCTATCCTTCACGACTCTACGGTCTTGCGTTAATAGTATGCCGTTCATCGTAAGCCTCCCTCACATTCCGGGCTCGGTTTCACGCTGCAAATTTTACTTTATTATTATTTCTTCTTCCTCCGCCATTAGCTGCAAATTATACACATTGGTTATCCAAAGTGGATGCCACACGGGATTGGGGTTGAAGTCTGAGTGAATAAATTACCTTATTGTCGAGCTTTCGAAAAATTTAACTCCATCTTCAGGGCTTTAGGTTCCATCATGAAGCAGTGATAGTGGAAAGATAATATTTCCTATATTATAGTATATAATATAGCCTTTATAGTGTGGTGCCCTCCACATGAATAGCGAGTTTAACTAATTACGAAATTAAGCAAATAAGAAAGTAAGAAGGGGCAGACATAGGTACCTACCACCCAAAGACGCTCGAAGAGTGCACCCAAGGAGCCCCTTCCTATGAGACTCAGCCCTCTCTATTGAGGGAGCCCAGAGAGGGGTGATGCCGCAGTGGGGGTTGACTAAATAGATAAAGGCCAGTTCAGACAGTACGCTATGTGTGTTATATGGGTCATTTCAAAATTTCGGTAACATTTGGGCTTTCATTTTTCTGGAAAAAAAATGCATCAGGAAAAATTTTTTTTCTACGTTATAGCATAATGTAAGGGTCTCTTAGTATGTTTCCTAAGTGAGCACACATAATCATTTACGTGAGCATGGATACACCGTTTTGAATAAAATCAACTATCTAGGTAGTGATACAATATATATATTGTACTACACTTCTAATTCTTAAATCAACTATAGTCGCTCCTTCTTACTCTCTTATGCTATTCCAAAACCTGTGCCTTGTCATTGTTATAAACATTTTGAAAGAGGTCACTATGCTTCAGCAACAATGGTTGATTTTTCAAAGTGTTTTGATTGTGTGCCTCATAAACAGTTGCTGGCAAAATTACGTTCGTACAAATTCTCCGCTGAAGCCGCAACCTTGATTAAGTCTTACTTACATAGGACTAATAGAACCCAAGCTGTTCGCCTAAATGGTACTGTTTCCTAATTATCACAAATCGGAGACTTATCCGTAGTTCAAGGACCCACTCTCTTCCTGATGTTTTCAAATGACCTTCCTCAACATTCAAATAAAAGGACTTTTATGTTTGCTGATGACTCAACGGTTCTTTCATCAGATTCGTCGTTGGCTGCCCTGGTAGAAAATGCAGATACCTAGTACTGTCGGTGCTATTCGACATTGGTTCCATAAAAACCGTCTAAAAACGGAGGTGATGTATTTTGGATTAAGGAACTTATCGCTGGCAGTGAGTGTTGGTAACCCTCAGTCCGTTAAAATGTTGGGTATTGTAATGGATCCGAAACTGAGTTAGAGGCCCCACTGTGAACAGCTGACCGCGTCCTTAAATAGCGTTTCCTTCCTTTTGCGAAGAACTGCCGTTCTTGCTGCCTACTATTCAGTTTTTCAAAGTAGGGCTGGATATTGCATCCTTTGCTGGGGCCACTCGCCACACAGCGCCCTTGTATTCAGCAGTCAAAGGAGAGCTGTCAGAGCAATCAAGGGCCTAAACTATCGGGAGGACTGCAGAGATGCGTTTCAGGAGCTGAGAATACTAACAGTACCAGCCCTGTACTTCCTCGCATGCTTTACCTTTGTGCCGAAAAACATCAACTCATTCCCCTCAGCCTCTCACATCCACAATACACAAAGTGCCAGTCAGCTTTCGTTGCCCCACTCACGTTTGGACGTCAGTAGAACTTCTACATCGTGGTGGGGAATACAATTTTTTAATGCCCTGCCAAAATCTTTCCGAGAAGAGCCTGTGTCAAAATTTAGAATCCCTTGTAAAACCAGACTGTCACAAATGGTGCCGTACTCATTAGATGACTTTTTCCTCAACATCAATTCTGTGAAGCGTCCGTAACGTGTACAAGCCCTTAACTATTCAATTTACCATAAACATTTAATTCGGCCTAATTTTAATTAACATGTGACCATTGTCAAAAGCACACTGTGTAATACGGCATATAAAACGCTTCTGAATCTGTTACTCCTGCTCTCCTTTTCAGGAGTTAGTCATTTTTCATCATCTCGAAACACGTAAAGATCCCCAAACTTGGGTTCACGCATCCTTACCAACTTGTTCATTCAATTTCGTTCAGCATTAACTCACACTGAGAGAAAAGATTTTTTTAGTGGTTAGTTTAAATCCGAAATAACCTCGAAAAGAAATTGAAACCACCTAAAATCAATTGATTCAACCTAGAAAAAAATAGGTCCAGGTTAAAGTAACATCGAAAAATATTAATACAACCTAGACCCATATAGAAACAACCTAATCCGTTATTACCCGCCCTCTGACCACAACCTGGAATAAAAAAGTGTCAACCTAGACCAAATGTGAACTTCACATTTGGCCTAGGTTGACATTGTGAAGACCTAGAAAATATATTACCTACCTTTGACTTTTAAGTGGGGTAACCTAGAATTGAATGATTTGACCTTCCATATAATTCCCTTCCATTAAAGTCTCGGTTGTACAACTGAAAACAACCGAGAGATTTAAAAGGCGAAATTGTTACTTTAGGTAACAACCCAGAAGAAAAAGTTAGACTTTCAGTCTCGGTTAAAACTACCATAGTACCACAAATAGTTTTAGGTCTTAACAACAGTGATTGTAATTCATTCAATAAATTCCAGGTTGTTTCTACAGTACGCTAAGCGGCCGCGGAGAGCGCCACTGTAGGCGGTGGGCGTTAATTCTCGTTGTCTTGGCACCCCTGCTATTTAGCCGGTGGGGTTGAGGCCAAATCTTTGCCAAATTCTAATCATCTAATTTCTGTCACTATGTGCAGTCATATTATGACGTCACATTCAAATTTTTGTACTGAGTTGGAAACAGATACAACCCAGATAGATAGATGAAGTTGATAGAAACAACCTGCAATGGAAGTGGAGCAAACCTAGAAAGAAAAGTGGACCACCTAGTAAATTATTAGGACCAACCCTACTTTCCTCTCTGTTACTCTGTGGACCTACCTGAAAAGAATAGGAAGCTACCTAGAAATTTAACTGGTACACCAGGGATAGTAATTGAAACAACCTCGTAAATAAAGGGGCACAACCAAGAGAAAAAAGGGTTCTAGGTTAACGCGCCATGGCTGTAAATTGTTTGAGGTGGGGTGAGAACGTTTTTGTTTTAGGGTAAATCAACCGTCTATGAAAGTGAAAAACATTGAATACCAGGGTGAGACAACCAAGACATTAATGTTTTTAACCTAGACTGTAAATGGATGGAGGCGGCGGCACACACCGTGAACTTAACCTAGAACTAAAGTGTGGGGGTGGCGCATTTTAAAACTTGGTTGTTTGCATTTTTAGGAAGGTAACTTCACCAGTATTTTCAATCTAGGTTAAATTATATTCAACCTAGACTAAATTGTTCCACCCTAGAATGAAAACCAAAAAAAAATCTAGGTTGGCAGCATTTAACCTAGAAAAAAATCGAAAAATAACCTAGAATAGGCCCTTTTTTTCTCTCAGTGCATAAGGATCCCCAATTCTGGGTTCACGCATCCTTATTACTATTGCTCATTCCATTTCCTTCAGCCTCAACACTTAAGGATCCCCTATTTTGGGTTCACGCATCCTTACCAACGCATCTTCTCCAGTTAACTTCCATTTGGTATATAACAATGCATTAACTCAACATCTTATTATTTTTATGCATAACACATAGCGTATCATGTTATATTCCGAAAGCTCAACGATAAGGTGATTTCACCCATCAGACATTCTGACATCCCGTAGCTTTGAGAGTCAATTCCATGAGCTTATAATTCTCGATACTAGTACGTGGTTTTAGGGTACTAGGGTCCCAGTTTGATACGTCTGGGTAGGGATCTGTGACCTCCATGAATCGATTCCTCGTTCAAATTACTTCGAAAACAACTCCCCGGTTCTTCTCAACCCGGCAGAGATCATTTACCGCGAATGTAATCCGCTTTACCCCGTGGACCCAGTTTCTAGGGAACAAAACCCGGTTTTCAATCATCAGAAACTAGTCTCTAATCCGCCTAACTTGAGAGGGTTATCGTCCAGGAGTCGAAAAACGAGCATTCTTACAAAACCATCTGGAAAGACATTTCTTAATTCCATTTCTCCTCAGGAAACGGTTGAGGCCCTCAACTTGAGGGGCACAGGCTACGCTTATATATAAGTATACCAAAATAAATTTTGTTAACTTGCTATGTTAATTAATATTTATAGCAGTACGTTGATGTCAACATACAGATCATTACGATTTTCAACTTTTCCTGTAGAGTTTCGGGGGGCGCGAAAAATGGGTCGCTCGCGGTATTTACATTGGACTAGCACTCAGAAATAAGGACTCGCTTCGCTCGGCCGACCACTTTATCGGTCAGGGGGAGCCTCGCTTCGCTCGGCCAAGTGACAGTCGCTCAATGCGCTAAATTTAATGGGCTTAAAATTGGCCGGGGAATAGAAAGAGAAATCGTCTTCCCACACACCAAAATACATCCGAAATTAGCGTAGAATGGACATTGCCCAAAACTGCCCCCCCCCCTCTAAAGTTTCCCCGCCGCCACCACCTTTCTAAGCTCCCTGGCACCGTCCCAAACCACCCTCCCAAGCGCGCGCCGAATCTCTTCAAATCGTTCAAATTAAACTTGTCATGTAAATTCGCTCATCGTCGGAAGTGGTTTTTTTCGGGATTTCGTATTAAAATTCGGATCTCTAGGTAGGATGCATTCGAAACGCGGACTCAATCGGTCTGTGAACGACTGGAGAATTCGAAAAAAAATTAGTTACGCGCCAAAAAATTCGCGCCACGCGCTTATCGGACGTAAAATTGGCTGAGGAATCGGAATTCGAGAAAAAAAGTAGGGGTTCCCATTTGAAATAAGAAAGTTGTGTTCAAGTGCGCCCATTTGCGCGCATTTTTGGGGGTTTTCTACCCTACCACCATAAGATGTCTGGGAGGCGGAGACTGTAGAAAAAAAATCGGCGTATTTTTATCGCTTACCCTTTAGGAGTAGGCTTGTGACACACCCACATACATACATACAGACACCGTGAGAATTAGTGATATAGATTCCCAACTTTGACTGTAGGGGTTAGCGGAATTCGCTCTTGCCCTTCGACCCAATGGCCAAAACATCACGAAATTATTAATGGCTTTAATGCAAAAGATATTTGGATTTTCAATATCTGAAAGTAACTCTGATTGTTGACGCAGATGCTCCAGAAGTAGACGCAGAAGAAAAGTGGGTGCACTCAGGCATCGGGAATCAAGCAGTTCTTACCTGCACCGTGTACGCTGAGCCTGAAGCAGAAGTAAGACTAACAGCGTTTATTGGGTGATTGATGATTCCAGAACGCTTTTCCTCGAGTAATAATTCTGCCCCTAATCCGTTAATTGTCGTTTGTAACCTGATAAGCTCATTCTTCCAGGTACGGTGGTATCGATCGAGCATCAAATTGGAAGTGACTGACGAGCACAAGACAGAGCGAAGAGGCAACCGAAACCGCCTGATAATAGGCCGAGTTCAGCTTCAAGACCTCGATAATTACACGTGCGAGGCTCAAAACAATTTTGGCAAAGGTCGACAATACATAGTGCTTTCTGGTAAGTTATTTGTTGTTGAGTGAGACGTGATGATTGGCGATTGAGAAAAAGTATTGTCGGGGATTTGTAGCCTCCATTGAAAATTAAACCACTTTATGAACAGGGAAGCCTCATCCAGCCGTGTTCCGGAGTCCAGCGGTATCAAGGTGGCGCGATGGGTACAACATCTCTTGGTCGGTCTTCAGTTACACGGCCATAGAGGAACACAAACTTTTCTACAGGAGGAAACAGTTCGATGGACGCATACCTAGTTCAGTGCTCAGCGAGAGATGGGGTGTAAGAACCAACTGTATTATCATTACTGCGCTGAGCAGCACTGCTGTTTTAATCCATCTTGAATGTTTAAAAAAAAAAAAAAACTTATTTCAGGGTAACCTCACCTACTACAACGTACGGGAGTGGACCGACGTGTCAATAGCGGTTCAACACGATTACAAGACGCCAGACATCACGCAAGAAATGAGCTACATGGTTCTGGGACTTGAAACGAATACGCAGTACGAAGCCAAAGTCCAAACCCGCAACACTTTCGGATGGAGCAAAATGTCAGACATTTTCGTATTTTCAACAAGCGCTGAAGGTAAGAAAGTTCGATGAAGTCTTTGTAGCAGATGCCATGTCCAAATTACCTACTACTCCAAGCAAACCCATTTTCAATTTGCTGCTTCAAATGAATGGCAATTGCGAAGTTACCAATGGCCTTATTTTGCTTCCATTGAAGGAGAAGTTACAAGTAGGAAATTAATGAATGACGTTTCCTGTTCAACCTACTTTTTCTTTCGCCTTGTTCACAATAAGCGTTCGTGGCTTCATTCTATCAAACACAATGAAGCAGTATTGTTTTCTAAGCAAGTTCTACGTCTACGTACAATCGGAATGATGTTCGTCCTTTGTTATACTTGAATGGAACCGTTTCTGTAGCAGAAAATAGCATCTTACTGTCCTTCGCACTACGCAACTACAAAAAAAAAAAAGCAATAGGTCATATAAAAGCTGTCATTATCTCGCTTTCATTGTTTCAGGAATTTATTCGTGGGAAACGGCTCCTGATATATTCAACGGACACGGTAAGAACGAAAAACGCTGCAAATTTTACACAAGGATTTTGCGTCCAAAATTATTCGGAAAACGACACCTTATTTGTCCTCCTGGGATCCTTCAGAAATTCCATTTGTAGACCCGTGAAGGCCCTATAGATCCCCACAGTGAAATCGGATCGTTCTGCGACCCCCAAAAATGGATTCTACGTCCAAAAATACTTCGAAATCGCCACCTATCTCGACCCCACAGCTAAAAGCCTTCAAAAAACCCTCCCATAGCCCCATTTTAGCCCCATAGCGCCCCACGGGTTCGGGCGATCGGGCTGAAAACCTTGCGGGCAAAACTAGATGGTAAACCAAGTATTTTGTCAAAATTTTACATTAAAAAAAAAATGTTATACTTTCCAAAATGGCTCGGACGGTGGACGGTGGACGGACATTTTGTTTTTGGAATCTACACAGCTTAAAACGTAGGGGAGGGTGGGGCACAATGAAACACAAAAGTTTGTTTTGCCCAAAGCTCCCGACTGGAATGGTTTTGACATTAAATGTAATAACATGACATAAAATTTTTATGTCTTTACTTTGGCACATAAACGAAAAAAACGTTTAAAGCGTTACGGTTGTGTTCTGATGATTTCCGCTTACAACCGAGTCGTTGCTAGGGAAATGGCACTTCGTCGTTTTTCATCCCACAAAATTCGTTGACCATTCGTTCGAAAGCTCTCGATTTATCCAACTACTGCGAAGTGCGTGGCCAACAAGCTGAGTTATGAGCATGGTTATTTGAATAACCCCATTGGGGAGTTCGCATTGATTTTAGATTTGGAAATCTTCCCTACCATTCAATAATATGGCTAAAAAGTAACGTGCACAGACTCCAATACCAACGAAAAAAAAATCATTGTAGGAGATATAACGAAAAAACGAAACGCACAGTTTGAATCGGCCGGGGTTTCCCACCAGTCACTGTTTGAGGTAATGACGTCACAGTTCCAGTGAATCTCTCACCCAGAGCGCTAGTGTCGTCAGCTTATATGATAAATTTATAGCAATTATAACTTGATACGACGGAAAACAAAATTAACTTTTAATTATAATACACAATACTTGAAATTTGAAGCCTTATCAGAAGGATTCACAGCTCAATTGAATTTTATTCTGTGATGAGTAGTGAAGTGGCAACCCTGGGCGGAACAATCCCCTCACGTAGTTGGTTGAAGACGTAGTGACGTCACGCTCCCTCCATGGCCGTGTTTTTCAAATGCCGTAATTTTCGTTAAATTATTTAAATTTTCTGGAAACGATTTCATGCGGCTGACTACTGTTTTCCCTACATTCTCAGGGAGTAATTTCAGAAAAAAAAAAATAGAAAAAAATCAATGCGAACCCCCGACCGTCGTTTAACGAAGGTCGTTTACACTCAGGTTATCATGATTTCATTGAGCTGGTGTTTCGATGATTTGATTCATTGCAGGTGATCCGAATATTGCAAGAATGGTTTGATTTGTGAAGCGGTGGGTAAATCATTAATAGGTAATTTCCGGATCAGCTGAGTGGCTCTAAAAGCTAATTTCTATGCTTTACACTCTAGGAAGCTGTAATTTCTTATGTAGCCTCTTAAATTTTACTTGACGATGCCCAGGGTCCGGATCAGCTGAGTGGCTCTTAAAGCTAATTTCTATGCTTTACGCTCAATTGTAATTCCTAGATAGAGGGGAGTACGGAAGAGGGAAAGGGGATGGTAGGAGAAAGGGTAGGAAATGGTGGGACTAAAGACATAAAATGTCCCAATGTGATGCAGACTCGTATGCTAGCGTTTCTTTAAGCGTTAAAAAAAATGTTTGTTTTTATTCAATTCCAGTGCATTTTTCAAATAGTCCAAGTGGAAACGTCGTTTTAAACATGAACCAGGATCAAAACGTCATTTCTATCTTTACCCATGCATAACAACCCTCACTCTGTAACTCAGTGGCTGCAGCCACTGTAAATAATTTCCGCCACCCACTGGACGTCCACCAGGCTTAGGCTTTTTTTAAAACATTTTAATTTTTTTCCAGTGACGTAGGGATCTAAGCTATGAAAGCAACATGTCAATCTTTTTCATAGAAACCATGATATGGGCCTCATATTATGAAACCAAGAGTTGCCATTAGGAGAGTCTCAATGCAGAGGTTGTCGCGGACCCAGCGCTACTGGTGCCATTTTCCACAAAATGAATTTCGTTTCATTGTGCTCAAGCCTGGGGTACAATGTTACAGGGCAAGGGGTACCTTCCGTAAATCATCCATAATTTATCCACTTAATTCATCCATAAACCTTGAGACACCGGAAAACACCGTAATTCATCCATATACGGCCATAATTCACGTTTCTGGTCATAATTCACCCATTAAAGTGGCCGTAAGTAACGTTTCATTGTGCCCCAAACTCCTCTGTTTTAAGGAACCCCAAATAACCCCAAATAAGGCATTTCGGTTTCCCATAATCTCTACCACTAACGTGAAGCAGTCGAAATACGAAAGTTGGGCAAAAACTTGAAGGAATACATTTACATTGAAATGCCATAAGAGGCGGATGAATTAAAAAATCATTGTAAACTGGAGGCAAAATTTTGCTGGCGGCAAAGGATTACTTTCACGGCGAAAAACGCATCAAGTTGCGTCAAATGGTCGCAGGCCAATTCCCCATTGAACTAGACCCTTCAGTGCGTCTGGCACATAATTTGTTTTGAGGGCGATCAACATTGTCGACCTCCGACACGAATACATAGGTGTCAAAAATAGTATCAAAAGGTCAATAATATTAATTATTTTATACTTTTTTTTTTGTCTGGATTTACGCGCAATACTTTGGGAACCCAAAGGAGTGACGAAGCCAATTAATTTCCTGTCAGACACAAGATTTCACAAGCGGGCGGTAAATTGAAGTCCGGGAATTCCTCGGAATACGAGAAAACTTAGTTATAGGACGGTGTGCACAAAGGCTGTCAGAAGAGTTTCCTTACTATCTGTCCTACATAGTTTGAAAACTTTTCTGTTGGCCTTTGTACACAATATCATCTCGATAATAATAGTGTTAAACTTGTACGGAAATATGATGTCGTTTTCTCCTCGTTCCTAGTTGACGTGGCCAACATAAAAGCGTGATTTTTGAATGAAATCATGTTTAAGGGCTTCTTCTTCTTCATGTTTACGACATTTCACCCCCACAGTTCAGATTTTTGCCACCTAGCCTTTCGCATATTACCAGTGCCATGAGGGTTGCATACCTATGGATGGAAGGGAGGACGTCCTGTTGGTTGTTGAGCATTGAGGTATGAGGTATGAAAAAATAAAGAGATGCGTTTATAAATCATATTAGATGGTTTATATATGCCGCTAGATACTAAAAAAAAAAGAAGTTACGTATCAAACTTGACAAGAAAACACTTTGATGTTTGATAACTTGATATGATTAATGGGGAATGCTAGTGACAAGAAGGGCGTGTCCCGGACCATCAGGTAGGCAATCCGGCGACCTTGCTGGTATAGTATACCTGACGCCGGCTCTCCACTCTCGGTGAACGGTTTATTATAGTGGTTTTTGTCCAAACAGTTGCTCAAATGTTCCCAGAATTTGGACCCCCAACTAAGGTTTGAAACTTGCGAATCAAGGGATATTTCCTAGTGAAAAATTCAATGATTAAAAATTAAAAATCCTTTCTATTAAACCCTATTCGAAAAAACGGTTTTTTGTGGTCCCTTATGTACCAAACACTACGGTACCAATAATTTTCCGTTTAGATACATTTGACGCCGCCAAATTCCAAAAAAGTGCCCTCACGTGACTCGAATTTCGAATAAACCTTGTACAATTGTTCGGTGAAACATCACATCAAACACTTGAAAATCCGCAACTTCGGAAAAATCTTAGTCAATGTTTCTGGAAGTGGGTCGATTAAAAATTATTTTCAAAAGTTATAAATTCAAAAATGTATATTTGAGTAGGGTTTGGACTGACAAGAGACCCCACGTATGTATTCTATGCCCAAAAATACTCTAAAAACGACGCTTCATTCGACCTCTGACATCCTTCAAAAGCAACGTAAGTAGCCCTATAGAACACATCCACCGTCTGCGACTACAGACTCTACAACCAAACACGCCGACTTCGGAAATCTCACCCCGCTCGAACATAGCCCGTCAAAAACCCCTCCCGTGGCCGTTGACTGGATGAGTTTGAGGCCCCTAATAAGTAGAGTCTACGTCCACTTAAAAAATGACACCTCATTCGACTTCCTGGCTCCTTCATAAACCCCACCCTTAGCCCCATACATTGTAGATTTTTTCATTTCACTTTCCTTTTTGTAGATTTCAAGCAACATAGGTATTGAGCATAAAACAGGTGTTTTTCGAACGTATTTGGGGATTTTATCGAGCTTATCAATCCGAGCCCTACTTATGACTCACGTTTTGGGTTAATTGGAAATTATGGAAAAGCCATCGCCGTCCAGTAGATGGCTTTTCCAAAACTCATTCTGATATTCTTCCCACAAACTAATATACCTCATATATTCATTTGCAGATAACGAAATACGCGATCTGGGAGTTACAGCTCAAGGATTGGCCACTAAATGCTCGACTGTTTCAACAGCAATGGTGCTGCCGCTGCTCCTTTCAGCCACGGCTCGAGCCTGCTGAAGACAATGCAAAAACAAAGGGAACTGACGAACCCCCCGGAAACACCTCCGCTCAGCTGCAGGACACCTGGCGCTCGACGCTCTCATTCCTCGCAATCTGGGGCCCCTGGTGGCTTCGGACGGCTGAAGTGGAGAAAGCCTTTAGAGTGAGAAGCGCTCCTCAGTTATGAAAACTTTGAATCTACGTGTATCAACCTTTCGCCAACTCCTACCCCCTTCTTCTGCCACGTTTCCAGCGAAACTTTTGTAAGCAAAGAAAAATGAATCATGACTTGGAAGAAAACACAATAAATGCAGGGTTTGAAACATTTTGTTATATACTAGTCTGTATGTAGCCTCCTGCAGCTATGCAGGGACATGAAAACCAACTTTAACCCTTAAATGTGATAAGAGCCGAACAACTATTCAGTACAACTGTGAGGTAGAGTTAGCAACTTATACTGTCTAAGCCGTAGGGATAATGAATCCCTTATTGGCCCATACCGTCAATTTAATATCGATGTTCACCACCTTCGTCACACCATTCGTGTTCATACACTAGACATTTGCTAATTCGGAGGTGAAACTTATTTCAACCCCAATATAGAAAATATTTATCTCATACAATTACCGTTACCGTTTCTAGGTGATTAAATAGTGGACAACTGTAACAGTTCCAACAGTTGGAAAAGGAATCTACACAGAATATTGGACCTACAGGTGTCCATTCCATAATATCATGTGGTTGTGAATGGCTTTTAGAGGCATTTGAAAAATTTCCGTCGCGTTTTCTTTTCACAAGAAGTGTAACGCGTTACCATTAAATGTTTGTTAACCAAGAAGGTTGGCGATGAACTGTTGTGTACATAGGGGTTGTTGGTACAGAGAGGTGAAAGTATGGTCGGCAGTACACACGAGAAGTATCGATCTGTGGGGGTCATATGACGCGAGTACATCTGGACAATGAGCCGCTGCACTCCCGGTGCGTTGAAAACGTTAATGCAATCCGTCCCTTGACGAAGTCTCAATTCACTCCCAGCTTGGCGCCAACTTTGGAAGCCTTGGACCAGTCTGGACAGCTTGGGGACCATCTTGGCAAGCCTTGGAAACGCTTAGCCAGCGTGGCCTCAACTTTGCAAAACTTGGACGTCTGGAAAGCTTGGTGCAATCTTAGAATGCCTTGGAATACCTTATCCAGCTTGGCACCATATTGGCAAGTCTAGAAAATCCTCGGGACGAGTTTCCATTTGAGGTGTTGTGGTATCGGAAGTGCAGTGGCCTCGATCCATCGTTGAGTGCAGTCCCAAGCTTTCCAGACCTGTCCAAGGCTTGCAACGTGGATTCCAAGGCTTTCCAAGATGGCCCCAAACTTTCCAGACTGGTCCAAGGCTTGCAGTGTTGGTGCCCATTGCTGGGGAAGAATAATTCAATTATTGAGACTTCGTCCAGGGATGGACTTTCAACGCAGTGAATGGATCGCCGGTTCCTGGCAGCACATCGCTTCTGTACTATCGCAGATCTTTATCTCTGTCTTCACAGGGAGTGCAGTGGCTATCAACCGGAGAGCGAAAAGTTAAAGTCCTACCAGACGAGAACGCTATGGATAGTCCCCATAAATATGGCTGAAATTGGACTCGTCATTCACGGGTGTACTCATGTACTGCGGGTGTGCTCACGTCCTTCCTGTCTGGGGGTACTGAGGTCATGTGGGTATAATCACATAGTTTTTGTTATATTGCTTTTTTGTGGATTTCGGGCTGAAAAACTTAAAAAATGACGACGTGGGGTGTTGCCGTGAGCCATTTTGGTGGCAAACTAAATTTTCGGTTCGCTTTAATGTGTTATAGAAACGCTTTAGGAGGGAAATCAATGCACCTGTAGAGAGAGAGAGCTCTTCCATGAGATCAGGAATACACCAAAAGTCGATAATTTAACCAATAAGGATATGTGCCCTTTTGAAAGTAAACTCCTCGTTTGTTCACACACATACACCCATCAACTGTGTTTCTGGCTTGGAAAAATCGAGCCACCAATTGTTACAGTAACAATTAGTTACTTTAAAGTTGATTCGAGCATGCACTCATAGTGCATAGGTGCAAATTTAATTCTGCGTCAATGGAAAAAAAAAAATATATGGAATTTTTTTTTTCAGAAATGTTTGTTTTTACTCGAAAAATATTTGACCTCCTGGGATCCGTCAATAATCCCATGTGTAGCCCCTTGAATGCCCTATAGATCGCCACAGTGAAAACGGATCGTTCCCGGACCCCCAAAAATGGATTATACGTCCACAAAATACTTCAAAAACGACACCTAACTCGATCCCATAGCCAAAAGCCTTTAAAAAACGCTGCAAATTTTACACTAGGGTTTATTATTCTTTGATTTAGGTTACTTGTGCAGAAATTTATTCTGTCAATGAAAGAAAATTTAGAAAAAAATTTTTTTGGATTTTTTCAACAATTTTTTCTTTTTCAAAAATTTTTGTTTTTTACTTGAAAAATATTTGACCTGGGATCCGTCAAAAATTCCATTTGTAGCCCCTTGAAAGCCCTATAGATCGCCAAAGTGAAAACGGATCGTTCCCGGACCCCCAAAAATGGATTATACGTCCACAAAATACTTCAAAAACGACACCTAACTCGATCCCATAGCCAAACGCCTTAAAAATAACCTCCCGTAGCCCCATTTTAGCCCATAGCGCCCCACGGGTTTGGGCGATCGGGCTGAAAACCTTGCGGGCACAACTACATAGATGGTAAACCGAGTATTTTGTCAAAATTTCAGATTTTAAAAACCTACTGCCCAAAACGGCGGTTTTGGAATCTATCCCTTTTGAAACGGATTTCAAATTTTGAGGCCGATCGGAGTCGTCGACCTCCGTCGCGATTACATAGGGGTATTATTCCACGAATAATAAACCAAAATTAACGAAACTGGAGGACACCCCTTGTCCAAACCCCACCGTCCTGCAACACCCACTTCCCTACACAAGGTTAAAATATCCCCGGAATTTCAATTTCATACATCAATAGCAATCTGTTTGATTTTATCGTTTTGGGCCATCTTATAAAAGTAAATATGTACATAATTATTTCCCATGAGTTTGTATTACTGACGAGTTTATCTCACAATGTTACCTAAACCGTTGAAAACGATGTAACATTTGAAGTGATCTGAAGAGCTTGTTCGGCTCATAAAATATATGAATATATTTGTGTTGTTCATATGGTTTATCCTTTTGTAAATATCATACTTTCAAAAAGTACGAATAGCTTTGGTGTTGATATAAATTAACATGATTGTCAGTTATAATGAATGTCAATTTCACGTGTTTTATAATTCTCTTGTTGCCACACGTTCTTGTCCTGATATAAATATGTAATAAATTATTTCCACAAAGATTAGATGGGAATCTTGTTTAAAAAAAAATGACTTGTAAATTATTGTAAATAGTGAAAACATGAAAAACATCGTTTATACACTTGTATGAATCAAATGGCTGAAGGCGCCATATTTTAATGCGTTTAAAATAGGACTACTTTTGTAAATAATAGCTAATAGTTTTTGTTCAACGACGATGCTTTTTTTTATAATCCCGAAAACCAGGAGAAGAGGATTAAGAATAATAATTATTTTATATAACTAAATGAAATTTATCAATTAAAATTAGAAACAAAAACACACGGTATACAGTATTGGTACAGGCAGACTACTCCCGAAAACTGTTTACATGAAGGGCCCGATAGAAATTCCTATTAAGAATTCAATGCTGTTTACCGTAATCGTAGAGGAGGTATTGGGTAAGAGTTTTCAATTGATCGCGAGTGTAGGACGGCATTTCAGGGTCGGAAGATATGAAAGCGTAAGGGCTGCTGAGGACGAAGGTTTCGACGACGACGTCACGGCACATCACAATCTGGAAAGTGTATTTGAAAAAATTATCGTATAGTTTGTCGAGATACATTTTGAAGAGTGAAAGACCCTGAGAGTGATTCGATGCAAACTAGGTATGTGCCTACATGAGATTCCTACGATGAGACTACTATGAAGTCATATGGAACAACTGCAGAATTCCAATAGGTTGCAGGACTTGCCTATATCAAGATGATGTGAATATTGATTTTAACCACGATTTAAATCAGCCAATAAAAATCAAAATTTAAATCAAGCTTATAGAAAATTAAATTACATTTTTTTTTAACATTCGCAAAAGATGAGACAAGAAGGCAAGAAGCTTCTTCATATCTGCCTCTTTTGGCATTTTACACATGTCTACTTCATTTTTTAAAGATCCGAAGGAGCCAGTGTTTGATACCTCAAGAGAAATTTTGAGGGCGGCTGTAAAGAGAGCGCAATTAATGAACGAAGGGTGAGAAACCTCGAAATGCAATAAAAACCAGATGTAAAATGAGCGAAGGAATGTTGCGTTAATGGGACATCGGTCATGTAAATCGAGCGCAAGGAAACCGACCAAAATTAAGAGAAACATCTACAATTGTCGTTAACTGTAGGAAAGTAGGACGGAACTTTACGAAGCAGTACACGGCCTGAATTTGGAGACGAATTCAAGGCTTCAATGAAGGCAAATTCTCGGCGAAGAATTTGTTCAGATTAACTAACAACGGTAATGGTTGATTTTATTTTTGGTTTGATGTTCCTGAAACCATTTGAAATATTGAAGGTGAAGCCCACAAACTCCACTGCCGGGCTTTATTCTTTCTGTAAGTGCATGTACACCACTTACGTATAAATTTCAGTGCGATTTCCACCTACAGCTTGGGCTTTTCCGTCAGCTGAATTGAATTTAAAGACGAATGCCTGCGAATCGTTTCACAGCCACCTCAAGGAAAACTTCTCTAGCCCCCACCCCAAAATCTTCCACTTTACCCAAGGTTCGTTCCAGGTTTGACGGCCTGTTAACCGAAATCGACGGAGACCTGAGCTGTTGAGATAACTGCTGTTCCTGGTCGTTCTGTAGGTTGACAGCAGTTGGACGGGAACCGGACTCGAATGAGTATGGTTGGGAGCTGTCGGCAGCTGTCAATTTCTGTCGACAGACGCCGTCAGACCTGAAACAATCCTCTAATTTCTCGTCGAGTACCCACCAGAAGGAAGTCGTAGTACGCCACTATAGTATACTACACTCACACCACTGCTGCAGTCTGCGCTCATTTTACACACGTTGAACCATACAAGTGAAAGTCCTGAGCTCATTTAACGTTTGCCTTCAAAGTAATTAAGAGAGAAGCTGCGCTCAATTTACAATCGCCCACTTTTGACTTTGACAAGCAATGAAGCTGGGTTATTTACTTTGTTCAAACTTGAATCTTATATTTCTCTCTGCCTCAGGATGTCCTCTAACAACTCAGGAATGAAAAATCTCTGATTCAAGCCAGAAACGGGCGATGGGAAACTCGGGACAAACCATTCCGAAGAGAGGAAGACTCGGCCCACCATTGAACTAAAGAAATGAACGAGTTGAACTAATAATTCAATTTTATGAGTTTTTATTCGTCATTGGCATCGTAAAAACGTGTTGGCATCGTCAAAAACAAGCCATCAATTGAATTGAATAGATGAGCGCAACCTTTTTGTTATTACGATATATTTAATGAGCGAGAGAAACTAAGAAACAGTAGGTATCTAGCGACCAAACTATGCCACACAACACATCAAAAATATCCACTTGATGCTCATTACGTAAACAACTGCACCCTAACGACCGATGCGTAATAAAACCTTATGCCGATCAGAGGTAACGAACGGCTCAGGCTGCAAAAATCGTTTTGGAGTCGTTGGAATCAGCCTAAAAAGCTCATTCCATAGACCCTTGTACCAACGAAATCGGACAAAAACTTTCGTCCCCCTTTTGAGGCCTCCTTAGTTACACATCAGAGATAAACAACTTTTGTCGTGAAGGACCTCCCGAAAACCGATGAAGGGGATGAGGGAGGAAAAATCAAGGTAGCCTATAACCACCCCCCGAACGCGCTGATGACAATGAGACCACCCTCATGAAAATCTGTTGAGCCGCTCGGGCGTGATGCTCTGTACACAAAAAAAAAAAAAAACATACATGTCGAAGAGGTGAGCGCACCTTTCCATTTTTTGGAAAAAGGTTGCGCTAAAAATAGCCAAGTTACTGACTAGAATCTTATGTTATAAATGTATAACTGCCGTTTCCAAAAAATTATTATCTCCAACGGGCGGCCATTTTAGTTTATAAATTATAGCTGGGACACCCGTGCTTCGCACAAAATATCAAATTCCCATCCATCGCCTATCAAAAAATGCTTCACTTGGAACACTCGTAGCAATCCCAACAAGCGTCATTATTACCTTAGTAGGTATCAACATTATTAAAACGCTCCAAATTTTACACAAGGGTTTATTATTCTTTGATATCCCGATTTCACTGTGGGGATCTGTAGGACTTTCATGGAGCTACAAATGGGATTTTTGAAGGTTCTGGGAGGTCAAATACGCATTTTGTTTAAGACGTCAAATTTGTTTTTTTGGTTGTATTTTCCAGAAGAAAAAAAATCCCAAAATGTTGTTTGACACAGAATTAATTTTTGCACAAGTAACCTATATCAAAGAATAATAAACCCTTGAGTACAATTTGCAGCGTTTTTTAAATCGTCATTTGTTCAACCCCGATTCCTCCTTCCACTCAAGTGCAAGAACAGGGTGGGGTTCTCAGCAGAACCTACCTTGTTATTAAAAGTGACGTAAACGAAGGCCGTGGTTCCTCTTTCGCCGTATGGGCCGGCCGTGAACCCCAAAATAGGAACTCCCAGTTCGAACAGAACAGTGCGCCCTTGGGTGTCGATTATGAAAGTATGACCCGACCATGCAGCCGCTACGATCTGATCACTTCCGTCGAGGGTTACGTTCACTTTAACAGATTTGAACGTTTGTTGCTCCAATTCCAGGGACCTAGTCACACACACAAAAAGTTGATATAGTAATGAGTAACTGAAGCACACGTCGTACGGACCACGAAGACGTGTTTACGCCGACTCTAAAAACATTTATACAAAATATGTCTTACCATTTTATATCAGTATCTCCTTCAACGTACATGACTGTTCCATCAATGAGCGTCAACACAGTAGTGCCATTTTTTCCAACTGATGCCAACACTGTAGAGGCGATGTTGGTGTTTTTGGCATCGACGGTGTTCACCAAGTGATACTCGTTCAATTTTTTTTCTGTCTCACTGGAAAATATTATAGAAATTAGGTACATGCAGGCCGTATAGTCAAAATAATATCCACGTCTGTTCGACAGCAAATGCCGAGCCTGCGTCCCTTTTGGTTCATTATTCTTGGAATAATACACCTGTGTCGACGACTCCGATCGGTCTCAAAATTTGACATTATCCGTTTCAAGAAGTCTACATTCTAAATCCGAAATGTCCGTCCGCCGTACGCCGTCCGGGCCGTTTTGGGCAGTAGGAATTTTTTTTTTAATCTGAAATTTTTACAAAATACTTGGTTTACCATCTAGTTGTGCCAGCAAGGTTTTTAGTCCGATCGCCCAAACCCGTGGGGCGCTATGTGGCTAAAATGGGGCTACGGGAGGGTTTTTTTTAAAGGATTTTGGCTATGGGATCGAGTTAGGTGTCGTTTTCGACGTATTTTTGGACGTAGAATCCATTTTTGGGGGTCCCGGAACGATTCGATTTCACTGTGGCGTTCTATAGGGCTTTCATGGGGCTAAAAATGGGATTTTTGAAGGATCCCAGGAGGTTAAATATTCTTCGAGAAAAACATGAAGAATTTTTGAAAACAAATTTTTCAAAACAAATTTTTTGAAAAAAAAAAAAATCCAAAAAAAATTTTTTTTTTTGAAAAAAATCCAAAAACTTTTTTTCCCAAATTTTCCATTTTTCTTTTGACACAGAAATAATTTTTGCACAAGTAACCTATATCAAAGAATAATAAACCCTTGTGTAAAATTTGCAGCGTTGTTGTAACATACTGTATGTTACATACATCATGAACTGAACCGCGTTAAAACGTCCACGATCTATTTAATAGATCACGTCAAAACCCATAGGGATGTGGCGATGTTTCCCTTCCATAACCTACGATTAACCAACTGAAGGATGCAATTGGGGGTACACAAAAGCACAGCCGTCAGTGATTTGGCCGTGAAAATTCACTTCTCAATCACATTAAGACGTGTTTAATGAGTTGTTTATTTAGAATTTCACAAAGAGGTTTTCTTTCGTATTTAATATGAAGGAAAACCTCTTTTCTTGAACATCGCTTAATTAGATTGATAACTTAATATTCACAACCCACAAATCCCTTATGACTGAGCATTTGTTTGCCCCCAGTTGTAACCTTTGGATGGTTCTGGAGAGTTAAGATGGCTAACTTTCATCCCGTTGTCTCAGAGGTGACGCCACGGCGGAACGGATTACACGATTTAGGTGGACAAATACGCGATATCAGAATCATAACTGATCTCTATTGGTCTACGACACGGTTGTTCTGACTAGCGGTTCGGGTGAGCTGCAGAGAATGCTGGATTTGGTGATCCACCACAGCGAGAAGTGGGGTTTGTTTATGAACGCTGCCAAGACCGAGGTGGTTCTGTTTGCAAAGGCGCCAAGAACAGCCACAATGTCAGTGAACGGAGCGATAATTGAGCAGGCCGGCTCGTTCAGATACTTGGGGGCGCTGGTGAACCAGTTCTGCAACCTGAAGAAAGAGTTCCGGTCCAGGTTAGAAGTCACTCGACAGGCATTTCTCAAAATGTGATGGTTTTTTGCCCACTCCCGTCTTGACCTTGCACAGCGTGTCAGGATGTTGAGGCGCTATTCCCCGTGTTTTTCTATGGCTGAGAGAGCTGAGCGCTGGATCCAGTCTTGGAAGAAATGATAAATGCCATTGAAGTCTACTTTTACCGTCGAATGCTCCGTATACGGTGGGTAGCTAGAGTTTCAAATGATGAAGTCTTTCAAGAATGGGAAAGCAAACCTCATTCGAAATTAAGGAGGACTGGCCCACTCCAGAGCTATGTCTCTCCCGCGCCCCGCTCTCTCTACGAACGTCAAGCCGCAGTTCCAGGTGATCCACAATAACTCCGGCTCTCTTTCTCAGCTGTGGTCCTTGGTGGCTCAGTTGGTAAGAGCGTCGCACTAGTAATGCGGAGGTTGTGGGTTCGAGTCCCACCTGAGGCCCGATACATTTTTTCGGCCTTCCCCTTCTGATTTCTTGAAATAGCTTATGGATTCATAACTTGAATTTCAATTTAAATTTCAGTTTGAATTTAATAACTCCTCCCTTCTCCCCCCTTAAAACACAATAACTTTGGCACAACAGTAGGTATCCTGTCCAGATTGCTCTAAAAGAATAACCCAAGATGAGGCAAGATCCTGAGTTTCCTCTTAGTGAGTGGAGCTTCATGAGAATGAGGGGGTAAGCGATTTTTTCGAAGGATTTTGACGAATCTCAAAAATTTGCTAGTTAATAATTAATATTGTTAGAGGTACTTGCCTGTGTTCCAGGGTCAGATAATTGGGACCTGACTGCGCGACGTAGATAATATTCTTTCCTCGGGCATCTTTTCCAATGCAAATTGATCCAATCTATGGCAGAAACAATCTTAGAATGGTAACAAGTGTTCCATCCAGACATTGGATTTATATAACACGACTCAAAGTACACAAACCTGTGATGTACATTCGCTCTTGTTGAGACACGCTAGACTAGCTTCTGTAGGGTTCTGCACCCACTTGTAAAGGCATATTACCCGATCAGTAAAGCCCAGAACCATATAGGTCTGACCATCTCCCAACACGTCGCCAATGGACATAACCTGGAAAACGTAAAAAAGAATAAATTATTCACATTCCTTTCTCTATTTCTTTCACAAAAACGCTGCAAATGTTACACAAGGGTTTATTCTTTGATACCTATAGATTAATTCTGTCATTAAGAAAATATTTTGAAAAAATTTAAAAAAAAAACACTTTTCGGATAGATGTGGGACCTCAAAAAATCGGATTTGACGTCCAAAATTAATCGGAAAACGACACCTTATTTGACTAGGATCCTTCAAAAATCCCATTTTTAGCCGAATGAAAGCCCTAAATATCGCAACAGTGAAATCGGATCGTTGCGGGACTCCCAAAAATAGATTCTAAGTCCAAAAATGCTTTGAAAACGACACCTAACTCGACCTCATAGCCGAAAATCTTCAAAAAACCCTCCCGTAGCCCCATAGCGGCCCACGGGTTTGGGCGAACGGGTTGAAAACCTTGTGGGCACAACTAGATGGTAATCCAAGTATTTTGTTAAAATGTCAGATTTAAAAAAAAATCCTACTGCTCAAAACGGCTCGGACGGCGGACGGACATTTCGGTTTTGGAACCTCTTGAAATGGATAATGTCAAATTTTGAGGCCGATCGGAGTCGTCGACCTCCGTCGCGATTACATGGGAGTATTATTCCAAGAATAATAAACCAAAGGGGGCTACGGGAGGATTGTTTCAAGTTTCCACTTCAGTTCAGAATCTGAACTTCAGATGCAAAATCATATCAACAACATAATAATTATAATTAATTAATTTTTACCTTATAAGGTGACAACAACTATCAAGTTAATGCTCACCTTTGCATTAACAGGAACGCTTTGTTTATGGACGAGTCGCAACTTTTCGCCGGCGTTGTTGAGGCAGAGATACACGTAGCAGACACCGTCGATGGTGATGATGGCTACAGCATTACTCCCACAGTTCATAACGTCACCAACGCCGATGGCCGCGATCGTGCCGAGCCCGGATATGCTCTGCCACAGCTCTTCGCCTTTGAACACGGCCAGGTACCCATCCACGTTCCCGACGATCAGCTCCCACTCGCCGTCATTATCTATGTCTCCCAAGCAGACGGCAGTTTCCAAGATTTTCCCTTTGAAGTTGAATTCCAGCCGGTTTCCCAACCAGATGGACCTCATGGTGGACGTTACTCGCGCGACTTGAGGCGGAAATTTTCCGGAAGTCTGTGCTCTGGGACGAAAGATTTGACGAATTGCCACCTGCTCGGAGGCCAGACGATGGCGGTCGCAGTGGCAGTTAAACAGGCAACGGCTACCGGTCCGAACAAATTTGAGTCCATAGAATTGTTAGCATTGTCACCTTCCACCCAACAATGGCCAACAGGAATCGTCACCACAGAATGCTTGTAGGAAAGTGACTTCACCGTGTCCCCTTCAAGCGCTATAACACGTTTGATTAACTTTTGATCTTTGTCCCGCGGTGAGTACAAAGCAACTACGTCTCCTCGGCAAAAATCCCGTCGCTTTTTCAAAAAAACGTAATCGTGTTGCTTACCAGTTTCAGGATTCAAAGCTGGTTGCATAGACACTCCATCCACCCTCGCTACGTAGCCCACGACATCTATTATTGTTATGCCAATCGGTATCCCAAACGCGATGGTTTTCAATAATTCCACTAAGGTCATTTAGTGCTCGCGGAACTATTTCATCAGAAACCACGGCCAGAATCATGAAAATACTTGCAACTACAGAAGAAAATCACTAGAAATAGTTGAAATTAGCGTTAGAGCAAGAAAAAAAACGTAAGGTTCTTCCGGTTTGGAGGTTGTAATGGTGAATAGGCCTTATAGTACCACAACGTTGAAGGTTTAAACTTGTCGAGGAAGTATGAAACCCGGTAAAATCTGAAAAAAATCAATGAATATGAAATCTATTGATATACAATAATATTCATGTGGATAATCTGACAACCACTTTGTAAAATAATAAATTGTGTATTTTCGTACGACCTTTTGGTTTATTATTATTGAAATAAACACCTCCTACCTATGTTGGCGGTACGGAGGTCAAAAATTCTGATCGGCCTCAAAATTTGACATTATAGGGTATCAAGAGGTCTAGATAAAAAAGCTGCAAATTTTACACAAGGGTTTGTTTATTATTCTTTGATATAGGTTACTTGTGCAGAAATTTAATTGTCAATGAAAAAATTTTAAAAAAAAATTTTTAATTTTTATATTTCAAAAAATTGAAGATTTTTTTGGATTTTTTTTTTTTTTCAATTTTGTTTTGTTTTTTTACTTGAAAAATAGTTGACCTCCTGGGATCCATCAAAAATCTCATTAAATTTTGTAGCCCCATAAAAGCCCTATAGATCGCTACAGTGAAATCGGTCATTGCAGGACCCCAAAAATTGATTCTACGTCCAAAAGTACTTCGAAAACGACACCTTACTCGATCCCATAGCTGAAAACCTTCCCGTCGCCCCATAACACTCCACGAATTTGGGCGATCGGGCTGAAAACCTTGCGGGCACAACAAGATGGTAAACCGAGTATTTTGTCAAAATTTCAGAATTAAAAAACATTCCTGCTGCCCAAAACGGCCCGGACGGCGTACGGACATTTCGGTTTTGGAATCTAGACCTCTTGAAACGGATAATGTCAAATTTTGAGGCCGATCGGAGTCGTCGACCTCTGTTGCGAAAACGTAGGTGTATTATTCCAAGAATAATAAACCAAAATCTGAAATTTGGACAAAATATTCGGTTGTGCGAGGTTTTCAGCCCGTGGGGTGCTATGAGGCTAAAATGGGGCTACGGGAGGGGTTATTTGAAGGCTATAGTTCGCGAGATCAATGAAAAAGCGATGGCCCGAACTCAAGGAGGCGTGCGAGGTAAGGAGGAGAAATTAATGAAAATTGATCTGGTCGCAGTAACTTGAATACTATATAAAGTGGACAGGGAACGTTCAGGTAAACTAGGATATATCGCAGATAGTAAAACCCCTATGTAGTCTCCTTGGTTTTACCAGAATGCCCAATGCTTCTTCTTGCGCACTCTGTGGTTTCTTGGGTTTGCTGGGCGTTAACAAATATGGGGCGCAGAGTGGCTTTTCTTTCACTACTACCGAGTTAGTTGATGCTCACGGGCGTTCTCCTTCGGGGTTGGCGAGAGACCTGCTGTGACACGTGGGCCAGCAGGAAGAGCGACAGTACGCAATCATCTTGTTTCGAGTTGACCCAGTCCTCCTGATTATAATAGGGGTGCAGAGGACAGGGTGGCCCCGTGGACAGGCGACAGAGCTTCGTCTGTTTACAAATCAGTCGGAGCGCTGATCAGCCTGGTTCAAATCCGGTACCGAACACCAATGTTTGACCAAAAGTCAATCACGTGTTGTAATACCTGTCTTGTCGGCAGACAATTCACCTCTGAACGCAAGTTTATGTGAATCCATTCTCCGGAGCAAGAATTTCTAAAGCTTATCTAAGTACAGTGTGGGGTCGGCTCCAGTCCCACTTGTGACAACCAATAGGTTAACACAAAAAAAAAAAAAACCACTTTACTTTAATAGGAGTGCAGAGGGGTTCCGAAATGTGGCTCATTTCCTTCATCAGCTTTGACTCGAAGTTACGCCCCTGGTCAATTTTGAAGGAACGTCATATCTCAAGCACACTTGTTAGGCCGTGCATTGCTTCAAGTAATGGACCCATCACAACCACCGAGGCAGCCGTCCATTCGTCGAAAGTCATCCTGAGGAAGCTGCAAGAACGCGCCGCCTGGCAGCAGCTCACCAGCCACAGCAGTGGAGAAGCAGGCGAAATCGAGTGTTTCTGAAAAACAATGCTACAAATCAGATTCGTCCTGACCAAATAAGCAAGGAATAAAGGAAGGTAAGATTGGAAGTAGCGTGTGTGACCTACGGCCTCCCTCTTTGACAACTTATTGGGCGACAACTCATCGAAGAATGGAGATCGCTCCAGTCGGATGTGTTTGAAGTCTTTTTCGATGAAATGAAGTCTACGTTTCTTTGACATCCACTACCCCCACACTGACGAACTTCTCATCAGAAGAGAGATCCTTCACGACCCACATGAACGACTGTCTCCACTTCAGAAGGCATAGAAAGGAAAGCCGTACATTTTCAGTAGGTAACACACGAGACCCACCAATCGCCAGTGGTAGATCACCTCGATGCCGTAGGTCACATGAATAAAAATCCCGCTTTTTTTTCTTTTTCATTTATTGGGAGCCTGAGAAACTATGTCTCCCACAAGAATATTGCGCTCCGACACTGCAGTCTGGTGGCAGAAATCAAACTACTCTTCATACGAAATTTCCCAGGTCCCTTTCGTTTTTCCCTTACTAGTGGCAGTACTTCTCTTTTTCTCCCCTCAAACGGGGGTTTTAATTGAAAAGCTTTGAATTTCACATTGTTGAATAGAACCTACCTAACGACTTTTTATTTTAGTGTTGCTGTTGTGCAGTTATTAGGAAGAATTAGGCATACCTCAAAACTTAAACAACATTGTAGACTACATCGCTAACGTTCACTTAATTCTGTTCTTCCTCCTCCCTAACTAAGCTCCTTCGCGTGACTCCTCAACGGCTTTCCCCGAGAAATTTTGGTTTTCTTATTTTCCATCGTTGAAAATACGGCGGTTAAAAACAAACTACACAACCGGGAGACGTAAACAAAACAGCGAGCAAGTGGAGACAATGTTGCCAACAAAAAAAACTCGAAATCCCTTCGCTCGTCCTCGGCTCAGATGCCGTTTCCTTTCGGGCAACCGGACTTCAGTGTCGGACAGGACTTAGCTACTTGCCATATCAAGAGTAAAGGAGATCAAACAAATACAAGTATTCAAGTACCATGATTTAATTGATTCAAAGATAGTTCTTACAAGAGTAGAAAACATAAAGTTCTAACTGCCTTAAAACATCAAAGGACTAAAGTTGAATAGAAAGTGAGGGCAGTTTAGTGGGGACTGATTATATTTACACGTTTTAGAATTATTCTCCAGCACTTGATACAAGTCACAGGACCTTTCCGTCCAGGGCAAAAGTTCTTTAGCAAAAGACTTCCCTTATAATTAAAAAAAAAACGGGTTTACACAAGACGTCAGTTGGGTACAAACTGGATAAGCTTCTTTATTCGACGGAGCAGCGCTTCAAGGAAACTTTTCTCTTTGACGGGCATATCCTGCAACAACAAACAGCATACATTGGTATTTCGACCGGGACTATAAGCTGAAAGCAATGAATTGAACGATGAAAATGGAGACAATTTATTACCTGAACCACAGTAAGAAGATTGGATGAAAAAGCGTCGTTGAAAACCGACAAGAGACCCTGCTTGAGGTGATCGAGGTCGTCATGGCTGACGGCCCAAGCGGTGTCGAACTCCATAGGTGCGGGACCTCGGCCCAAACTTTTCCTGGGAGCTGAAATGACAGGATATCATACTATGCTGAAATTGCAATGTAATTGTAATTGGCATAATTACATGAAAAGAATGGGCATCAGCATTGTGGGTCCAAACCTCCTATCAAGTGTGATTTCGCAAAGTACCCGATTGGCAATCGCCCTACACCGCGCAGACGGTGGCGACTGTCCCGATAAAATAAATATTCAGCTGCAGCAGAATGTAGTATGAGGTGCCCAAGCCAGTCACAGTTCACCACAGAGTAAGGTAGTTAAGTTAAGTGCAGGTGCTTGGCATAAGGAATGTGTTAACAGTGGCGGCATGAGTGCTCTATTCATCCACGAGTGACTCGGTCCAGGAATCTGGCAACCTGTTGCACTTCTGGGTATCGCCGGATTAGGTACTAGGAAACCAGATTCCTTACAAATCACCAAGTCATTAGAACCTGAGGCAACTCTCGCTAACATGAGCAAAACCGCAAGAACTAATGGCTTCACATCCGGAGACTCAGGAGGGTGATTTATTAGGCCAGTCATTATATACATCAGCTTGAGCTTGAGGTGCTGTAGTAACTTTTATTTTTGGTATGTGTACAAGGAAGAAAATTTCAAAAAATGGTGACACGAAAAATGTAGGGAGAACTTTTGGCAACCTCGAAATTTTGGGACTTCTTTTAGTTTTTCTTCCGTAATATCTATACGATGCTTCCTAGCGAAACTGTTACTATGTACAAACTAAAAGAGCATTAAATTCTGCATCGAATGAGCACAATAACTTTATGAATCGGTCAAGTGGTATGGTCAAAAATAGTGGCCGAAAAATGGCGTTTTTCCCCCAAAAAGTGTGTTTTAAATGTCTTTTGGTCCTCCAATACGAAAAACTCATACAATGAAAGTTGTCGAGAATCTAATTCCACGTTCAGGGAGTACCAAAACGTTCAAATTCGCTCAAGTACACTTATCGAAATTTGCTTTCTTCCAAATTTCGTTTGCCTGCATCGGTTACTATGAGGAGAAACTCCTTTTAATAAGAACTCGCTCTTGAGTTAATAAGAACTCCCGTCTTATAATAATTATTGCGTTCATAATAATTATTGTAAAACGAACGAACAGGGTGGAGAGCCACAAGCCCGCAGGATGTCGCGAGGGGGGGGGGGGGGGGGCTTATGAACATGAAAATGAATTGGCTCACACTTAGTTGTAGAGCATCAAATTACTAACAACCGAGAAAACGAATTTAAACCGAAACAAGAAACGCCCAATCTGACACCGCTCGGTAAGCGGAAAACCACGGTTTTCTGAACGTTTTCGGCTGTAGCTCGGAAAGTATTGGCCCGATTCCAAAGTTCTTTCTTTCTCGTGAAAGCTGATTAAATTCCCCATCCCAGCTATTCTATGTGAAATTTTGATTCAAGCTTTGATAAGGGAGGGGAAAACAAAAAGGCAAATTTTGACAAAAACGTGTTTTTCGCTCATTTTTGCCGATAACTCGGGAACGGTTAGTCCGATCTTAACTCTCTTTTGGTTTATTATTCTTGGAATAATACACCTATGTTTTCGCGACGGGGGAAGACGACTCCGATCGGCCTCAAAATTTGACATTATCTGTTTCAAGAGGTCTACATTCAAAATCCGAAATGTCCGTCCGCCGTCCGCGCCGTTTTGGGCAGTAGGATTTTTTTTTAAATCTGAAAAATTTACAAAATACTTGGTTTACCATCTAGTTGTGCCCGTAAGGTTTTCAGTCCTATCGCCCAAACCCGTGGGGCGCTATGGGGCTAAAATGGGGCTACTGGAAGGGGTTTTAGAAGGCTTTTAGCTATGGGATCGAGTTAGGTGTCGTTTTCGAAGTATTTTTGGACGTAGAATCCATTTTTGGGGGTCCCGGAACGATCCGATTTCACTGTGGCGATCTATACGGCTTTCATGGGGCTAAAAATGGGATTATTGAAGGATCCCAGGTGGTTAAATATTTTTTCGAGCAAAAAATAAAGAATTTTTGAAAAAAAATCCAAAAAAAAAATTTTTTTTGGAAAATACAAATCCAAAAAATTTTTTTCCATTAACACAGAAATAATTTGTGCACAAGTAACCTATATCAAAGAATAATAAACCCTTGTGTAAAATGTGCAGCGTCTTTTTCTGGTGAAAGCTGATTAAATTTTAGATAAGGGACGGTACATGCATTTCTGTTGATACAACAAAAGTGTCATTAGTATACCGAATAATTCGCCGGAATGGATGGAAACCAGTATTTCGTTGTTTTACAATACCATGATTGAGTAAACATCACAGTATTCTCGGACAGTACTATGGATTATTCAATTCAAACAGCTTACTTTTAGGATGTCCGAAAGTCTTATTGGAGAGTCCACGAAGCATGTAGTAATCAAGGTGTGCCCAAACAATATACAGACAATGCTCCACGATGAAATGGCTCAGCTGCAGCTCCATCCGTTTGGATTCAACCAGAGCTGTTAGAGTGCGGGTTGCTTCCAATCGAGGTTCATCAGTTTCTTTCTCAACATACTGAAAAAAAAAAAAAAAAAAAGGAATTAGTGTAAAATAATCCATACATCAATCAGGATTGATTTCAGCTAAATAGTGCTGTGATGAGAATGTCTACCTGTTTCAAAGTGTTGCTGTCCATTTTGGGCACATCTTGAAGCTTCTTCATCAAGAGGTCCAAATTCGCTTTTTCACGCCGGTGGTGATCAACTGTCATCGACAACTGTTGAACGACGTCACCGAGTGTAGCTTCTTGCATCGTCAACATATCTGGGAGCAAGTCAGGAGTAAGGTTAAACTTGCTGCGGTAGCTTTTCACATAATAAAGAAATACGCGATTTTTCATACCCCGACGATCAGATATGCACGTATCTGTCAGAGCTGGCTGGAATACAACAGTAGAGATGCGCCTGTCAGCACTGCCATTTGACACAACATTGCGGGCGTACAACACCAAATGCGCTGCAATCTGAAAACAGCCAACGGGTGAATAAGGAAGAAACTGAGGCACCGTTTTACTCTTAACAAAACTGCGTATCATTTTGGGGGTTACCTGGAGGAAATACGTGACAGCCTCAGAGGAAGCCTTCTTGCTTGCGGCTGAAATTTCACCCTCTTCCCCATTGGCTTGCCTGTGGCGTTCGAGCGTTTCTTTTTCTATGTCCCGGAGCACACTTTCTGACACGACGAACCGGCTGACGAGACTGAGCATGAGGCGGCGGATCCTGGTGAACACAGATGTGGACTCAAGAAGACCACCCGGGTCCATTCCATCTTCATTCAGCGACCTTAGGGCATCTGGCAGAAGCAGAATATACCTCTTCGGTAATAAATGGAGGCAAGTGTGTTTAAGAAAGAATACAGAAAATATAATTTCTGCAATTTATACCTTCATTGGTCGCTCGAGCAATCACTCCCGTTAGCTTGGACAATTCTTTCAAAAATGGAAGAGTGTGGTACGGATAGCCTGATCTGAGCACCAGTGTGACCATATCGCCATGGCAAAGAAGGAACTTCAAAACCTAAAGCACATGATTATTATAAACCACATTGTTCCAGAAAAAGTAATGCTGCAGATCAAGGGTCTCAGAGCAACACCGCACATCATCATTTTTGAAGTTTTTCAGGAGAGCCTGAAAACCACAAAAGCAATACCCCACAACTAACTCCAAGACTGGCGAGTAGTAAACAAAGGACTTGAGATGACAATGTGGGGTGTTACTGATGACAAGACGATATAGGGGTATTCACTTAGCAACGATTATTATGCTACCTATCGATTTTCTTTTAAACCATCAAGTTTGATCGATTCGCCACGACGTGGAGTGCAGCCGTGAGACCCTCGAAATACAATGAAAACTCATACTTGAAGGGCGGCGTCAAGGGAAACTTACTTGTGCAATCGCAATTTGGTTGTCCACGCCCATGCTGGAAATAACAGCGTCGCAAAGGTCGAGAGCTGGCATGAGAATTTGGAGATACCTGGTGCTAACGTGAGGGATGAAATCTATATCCATACCACCAACCCTGAATGAAAACAGAAACAAATCAGAGATATGGACAATTACATCAAGTATAGGTAAGAAAACGTTGAGTCGAGTTAATTATCGTTTTCTAAGTATTTTTGGACGTTCAATCCATTTTTGAGGGGCCCAAAGACGCCAACCTAATTTGAAAAGGCGGCACATGGTCAGCGGGCCCATACTATTAGTTTTATTTAAATCGGAGCCCCTGGGTCAGCGGACCAACAAAAACAAAACCGCCTAATTTGATAAGTAATAATAAACTTATTAAGGGTCTTCACGGTCGGGCCGTTGTCGATGAGTTAAACGTGGAGAACGTGGAGACAATCCGTGGAAAAGTTGTTATCAAAGTGAGTTATCAGCCATGTTAACGTAACTGAGTCAGAGGTGTGGAGAACGTCGACAGCAACCAAGTTATCAGTGTTATCAGTTTTCTTGCGATCTTTCAAAATGGCCGCCTACCGGTGTTTTCTGTTGTTCTGGTGTTTTCTGTTTTCGTTTGGGGTTTCTTCCTGGTTTTTTAAAGTTTTTTCCTAAATTGGGTTTGACGCAATGGATACCAAGAGAAGAAAGTTTCCACGGGAGTTGCAAGAAGTTGCGGGGGTGTGAAGCAAAAGCGCCACTTGTCATAGTGGCATCTGCCAGAACTACGCTTTCTACCTACAGAACTCCACATTTAACCAGGGTGCCTCATGATTTTTTTACTTAGCAACTTTAATACTTAGAACGTTTAACTCGTTAACCTCGACCGTGAATACCCTTACTATTACATATTATGTCAACTGTGGACAAAGGTCCGGTCAGCGGTAAAACTTGACAAATGTGACGTTCTCGATACAAGAAAATTTAATGTGTTGAGGTCAACCTTCAAATCGAGGCCGAATCAACGCCTTCATCTGGACCTTCCAGATCGTCTCCCGGATCCCCTAGACCTCCGCGATCTTCTCCGAAGTATATAACATAATTTACTCTCGAGCGTAGAGCCATCTTTCATGCTACGACACATGGTGAGCACCCACCCTATGATTTTTATTTAAATCCCAGCCCCTGGGTCAGCAGACCCCAAAACGGGTAGGATTTCATGTACTTATGCTCCATCAGCCGGTCGATCTTGCCAGAAATATCTGGCAAGACCCCAAAACGCCTAATATGAAAAGGAGACTCATGATCAGCGGACCGACACTATTTGTGGTTCAAATCAGCGGCCGAGCCATATGGGCGGTGGCTGGGGGGATTTACACCTTACGATCATGCCTGAGACGCCTTCAAACCAAATAACTGAAGCTCTTCAGCCACGATGGTTCTTCAGACAGCTATTTCCAACTTGGAGAATTAGTGTGCTTTGAACCACCTTTTCCTGAATCCATCCAAATGCTCGGTAGTGGCTTTGTATCGTCTAGAACCTTGCGGAGGCCGGACCGAGCTGGTAGATCTGGGGCTTCTCTGCGATGTGCGGCTGGAAATCTCTAGTCATATTGAGTCGTTGGCGACGAGGGCAATGCCGTGCACTTGGTTTTATCAAGAGGCACACCAAATAATTTACCAATGTCGATCCCATAGTCACACTTTACAAGGCCCTTGTCCTACCTATTTTAGAGTACGCCTCCACAATCTGGTCACCCATGTATGGGATCCACAGGGTGGCCCCGTGGACTAAAGCGTCAGCGAACGCCTACTTACAATCAGTCGGGGCACTGATCAGCCTGGTTCGAATACGTGGACGAACATCAATGTTTCACCAAAAAGGCAATCGTGTGTTGTAATACCTGTCTTGTCGGTTGACAATTCACCTCTGAACTTTTGAAAGTTTATAAGAATCCTAGCAGAGGCTCCTGTCCGGATAAAAGTTATCTAGTGGACCGGTAAAAACATGTCTTCGTTTGCTGAGAACGTTAAACTAGCCACGCGATTTGCAGGCCTTGAGGGCTAAGGACGGGAGGAGGGAAGTATGAATTACCCTCAAACCACTCCCGGACTGGTCGCAAGGGCGGTGGGATTGTTCCCCCCCCCCCCCCCCCCCCAAATCAAGAAGACGGTGATAAGAGGTGTATTAGGTAATTAGGGATTGGACCTCGACCACCCAGAAGGCAAATAGAGTCAAATACGGACACTCGGGAGTGCAATAAGCCAGAAGGCTTCCCTACTGGGGGTCTCCCGTTGTCCGCAGTGTTCCGATCTCCCGAAAAAATTTACATTTTGCACAGGATCCACAAGTATCGCTTGGAGCGAGTTCAGAGAAATTTCCTGCGCGACGTGGCCTACAAGATGGAAATCTCCCGCGAGGACTTTGAGTACGATGCTCTCCTGCGGAGAAGTGGCTTGATGACTCTCGAGAGAAGAAGGATTTTGTCTGACCTCTTCCACTCTCCAGAATGTTCTGGTCCCTCGGACCACCTCTCGCTCACCATCCATGTTCAGCATTCCTATCTCGGCAACAAATTACGACCGAAATCGTCCACTCCATCGGCTTCAACGAAGTATGTACCAACTTTTTTCTTCCCTAAACCCACAGTTCGATTTTTTATTTTCTTCCCTTTCATCGCTAAAGACACTAACGAGATCCTCTCCCATATAACTTTTAATTGAAGCAAGACTACTTCAATGCACTTAGTGTATTATAAAGTAAGGTGGATATTTCATTTCCTTTAATTTGTTCCTTTTCTTGCAGTTCATACCCTAATTGTTAGAAAGCTGTACAAATGGTACGAGTGTACGAAATAGCCTCCGTAAAAACACATTCTGCGGCACTACTTACACAGGAGCACAGGCTATTATGTCGGGGTGTTTGCTGAAAACGTGAAGGGCAGACAGACACGAGAGTGCGTTTTGGTCGAGCAGAGTCTCAGCACCAATCCTCGTGGAAGCCACTCTGCACAGCAACGCCTACAGCATAAAAATCAAAATAAGCATCGTCATCACGCCAAGCACACTAAACGAGGAGCATAATGGTCGTTAAATTTAATGAGCTGGGTTTCCCAAAAAAAGTGGGCAATCGCTGAACGAAGAAAACGAACAGAGCAAAGCTTGAGGTGCTTACCATTTTCGATTCATAGACGTACAGTGCCTTCAGGGATTTGATGTTGGTAGATAGCAATTGAATAAGATGCTTGTCCATATCGAGGAGAGAATCAATTATGTACTTGAGGTAACCTCGAGACGAAAGCACCGATGTCCAAGTTGTAGCTGCATCGATCTCTACTATCATGTCAAGACAAGACAAAGCCAGCATCTGTTGAAGAAAAATATAAAAATTACAGTAGACCACCAGCGCCTGAGCATAAAAAAGGCGAATTTTGACTCACTTTGCAAATATCATGAGATGTGGAACAGTCGTGACACAACATATCAATAAGGCGCTCGCCTTGGGCCAGTACAACGTCGATGTTAGAACGATCCGTAATGGCACCGGTCGCTGCGGACAGGCTACTCGTGGCATCCAACATGGAAACGTAATCGTTTTGCCTCCCTTGCTGATCAATGGTGTTTTTCTTCTTCAGAGCTGACTTCTCACGAGACAAGTGTAGGAAATTGAGTAGAGCAGCGTATAGATTGGCTCGTACTTTTTGAGGTCCAGTGCCTGTGGAGCAAACGATAGAATATTTACCGCATTTTAACTTACAAATTCTTCATTTACCCGCCTGAATGAAAATACAACCGACCTGAACTGAGAATCCATTTCACTAAATTGGTCATGACGTTGGTGAGTTTGTAATGATTGGAATCCATAAAGTTGCAGAGCTTGGAATCCGTTTCGTCGCCTTTTCCCATTTCAGAAATGTATGTCTGTCGGAGATCGACACATAGCAACAGCACCGAACCCGAAATCAGATTAGCAATTTCAGGTTGGCTCGCCGACTGAACAGCCTGAAAAAAATAGTGTTCAGGAGTGTTAGACCATGACGAAAATGTAGTTGAAATTTTATTTATTTTCATTAATGAATGCATAAAAAATGAGGTCTGGAACCGTGTCTTGATCGAGATGCGCGCAAACCGGCGCATTTGCGCTCAACTTTCCTATTTTAAATGGAAACACCTCATTTTTTTGGAGATAAGCCCGTTGAGCGCAATAGTTGTTTTAGTGGACAGAAACACAACATTACCTTGGCGAGGATTTCACGAATGACGTCGACCAATAAATTGAATCTTTTTTCGAGATTCAATGCATCATTGGTTGCAACGGCAAACATCACTTCAGTGGCTTGGCGCCAAGCATCCAAGAACCTTACTGTGGCCATCTTCATCCTGGCGTTAGCATTGACTTTAGTAGCGTAGGCTAAAATTTTCTACAATGGAAGAAATTAGAATTAGCAGGTATCGATGGTCATTTTTTAATACGGGAAAGGAATATCCGTTCATGTACCTGAATTTCATGGCGGTGTGTGTTCGACGGGCTTTTAGTATGGAAGTTGAGTTCATTTTCCAGAGCCCCGTGAAGTGCACGAATGTCAACAGTTTTAATCCGTTCTTCGTCTATTTCACATTCTTTCATGAGCTAAAAATCAAACGAACTCAGCATTTACTATTCAGAATATATTTTCGAGAATTATCAGCAGGAAATTATAATAGCAGTACCTTCTTCAGACGTGCCAAATTGACAAATTCTAACTCAGGGTCCGGTACTGGCTCTATGTAGAATTGACTGTGTTTTAGTAACTGCAAAACCAGCTGTTCGCTGGGTTTGACTTGATCAACTGAAAATAACGTGAACGTCTTGACTGCAATATCCGTTAATAATCATAACATAATCATAAGGAATGGACGTGCACCCGAATTTCAGGTTAAATCATCCTGTGCCATGTTTAGATTCAAACCGATTGTCCCGGATCAACCAAGAAGATGCGTATTCGCAAGCTCAAAAGATTCAAGCTGGAGTACCGCAAGGGGCCGTACTGGGCCCACTTCTGTACGTCCTTTTCACCAGATACCTACCCGAGAGAGGAAATGCGCGCAAATAGGCGCATTTGCGCCAAACTTTCTTATTTCAAATGGGAACCCCTAATTTTGGTTTATTATTCTTGGAATAATACACCTTCGTTTTCGCGACGGGGGTCGACGACTCCGATCGGCCTCAAAATTTGACATTATCCGTTTCAAGAGGTCTACATTCAAAATCCGAAATGTCCGTCCGCCGTCCGGGCCGTTTTAGGCAGTAGGAATTTTTTTTAAAATCTGAAATTTTGAAAAAATACTTGGTTTACCATCGAGTTGTGCCCGCAAGGTTTTCAGTCCGATCGCCCAAACCCGTGGGGTGCTATGGGGCTACGGGAGGGTTTTTTTGAGGCTTTTAGCTATGGGATCGAGTTAGGTGTCGTTTTCGAAGTATTTTTGGACGTAGAATCCATTTTTGGGGGTCCCGGAACGATCCGATTTCACTGTGGCGATCTAGAGGGCTTTCATGGGGCTAAAAATGGGTTTTTTGAAGGATCCCAGAAGGTTAAATATTTTTCGAGTAAAAAATAAAGAATTTAGGGGAAAAAACGTTTTTGTAACAAAAAATCCAAAAAACAATTTTTTTAAAAATATAAGTAAAAATAAAAAAATAAAAAATTAATTTTTTCATTGAAAGAATTAAATTTCTGCACAAGTAACCTATATCAAAGAATAATAAACCCTTGGGTAACATTTGCAGCGTTTTTTTGAAGGCTTTTAGCTTTGGGATCGAGTTAGGTGTCGTTTTCGAAGTATTTTTGGACGCAGAATCCATTTTCGGGGGTCCCGGAACGATCCGATTTCACTGTGGCGATCTATAGGGCTTTCATGGGGCTGAAAATGGGATTTTTGAAGGATCCCGAGGTTAAATATTTTTCGATTAAAAAATAAAGAATTTTTGAAAAAACAGTTTTTTGAAAAAAAAAAAAAAAAAAAAAAATTTCCAACATTTTTTCCATTGACAGAAATAATTTTTGCACAAGTAACCTATAATATAGGTATCCTATTGATATTATCAAAGAATAATAAACCCTTGTGTAAAATTTGCAGCTTTTTTTTCTCGAATTTGGATTCCTGAGCTAATTTTACGTTCAATAATTTCAATTTTTGTAACCCTATTATTTGAAAGCCTTCTATTGATAAAAAAAAAAAAAAAAAAAAATCCATTAACACGTCCATTCCTTATTGGAAAAGCCATTACAATGATTTCCAAGTAAAACACATACAACTGATGGACGACAGGTTCACAGATGTCCCAGGGGTAGGTCTAACGTTGGGGTCTTTCGAGCAGCCAGTGTACGATTGAACGAGCGAAGCCAACTGCGACAGCTGTTGATTTGTAGCAGTAACCTTCATTTCGATAGCAACTGTCTTCAAGAGCCAAGACATTTGACGTAACTCAGTGACTGACGGTGATCCTACGAAGAGAGTCGAACCGGTTTATGAATTTTAAATCAACAGGGAATCAGAATTTTGACACATTTAATGTCATTAGTACGCATTCAGAGAATATGAGAATGACCATCACACTCACCATCACACTCTGCATTGAAAGGGAGGGCTGACAGATGGCGTTTGAGAAAGTCTCCGGAACTTCTCAAAAATCGGAGCGTAGGCTCTGATGTTCGAGTGTTGAATGCCAGTTCGTAGATTATTCTGAATTAAAGACAAAATAAAATGGGGGGAAAAATTATAAGCGGTAAGTTCCAAAAATCAGCGAATTGTGATTCTGATTTCATGCAAATTTAGTCTTAAGTGAAATGTAATTCATTAACAAACCTTTTCAAAAAGAAATCAGGATCTGTTACAATATAAATTCTCACCTGTAATATAATTCGATGAGGGATCCCGAGTTGAAGGTCGCATTGACAAGGTGTGAATTTAATAGACCGAGAACTGAATGAAGGCAGGATCTCGGCATTCCCAGAACTCCTGAAATTAGGCAACAGTCAGGGATTGAGGGCAATTGCAGGGATGAATGAGGCATTAGAAAGAGAGATAAGTAACCCGAACAAACCTGGTTGTTGAAACACAGTCTTGCGAATTTCCTTGTTGAGATCGAATCCAAAAAGGTAGTGAGCAACGTTAGGTACACCCTGACGTAGCGTCTGAAGAAGGAACAGGCAAATGCTCTTTTTCGTGTTGGTCACTATCCGCCGAGGATCATCATTGGTGACCTCCATATCATCATCTTCGCTCCCTAAAGACAACAGGAAGACAGAATGAAGCTACACAAAGCCGCGATAGATGCATCAACTGGGCAATTGACTAGTTGGTAACCCTGGGATAACACTACCAGAACACTAACCCTCGACTAGTTCTTCTTCTGCTTCTAAACAGCTGACAAACCCATGCCGGATGGCAGATTTGGTTTGTGGCGATGACAAAAACAGCGAAAGGAGATGCCCGTGAAGAGGAGGCGAGGAAAACATCCGGTCAGACGTCACAAGAAGGAGAACATTCACTGCTGGTAGAGCGTGCATTGGAAGCCAAGGTTGGTACGTTATATACCTGAAATTTTATAAGCGCGGCGTGAAATATAATTCACAGCAATGCGAATGAATTCAAAGGATGACTGAAAACGCACTTGGCAATGTTCAAAAGGTGGTCAGGTTTACTGGTAACTTCATTGACACCTAGAATCAATCGGTTGAGCCCAACAAGAAGTATATTGCTGTTGGACGAATTCAATAGGCTTAAAAACATGGGTTGCACTGCCAGGCCATGCTCCAACATTCTGAGAGCGTATAGCACAGAGTTTTCCAATTCACTCTTTCCAGGAAAAGTAGAATGGGTGTCCAACACTCGGCATCCTTCGTCTACGAGAAGTAGCAGCTGAAAAGGAACACTAATTACAAAAAAGCCAGAATAAATCTCCTTATTGAAGCAACAACGAGTTTGACAAGTTTAGCAATACAAAAAAATTCTGGGGGCTTACCAGGCGTAACAGCTCAGATTTGGAACACAAGCTGATCATGAGGTGGTAGCCCGGAGGAGGATTGACTTGGGCAGTTCCCAGAGTGTAGGCTTGAACGTGTTTGACCAAGAAATCGTCCTTGGACGGATCGTACTGAAGGAGTAACTTACATATGATCGACATAGCACCTTCACACACTTCCCACTAGAACAGAAATAAAATATTGTTATGCCAGAATAAACACTGAAGCATAGGACAGAATACATGACGGGCTCGAGGGGATTATTAAGTCCAAACCCGAAATGGTATGAGACTAGGCTGACGATACAGCGGGAGGAGAACAGTGAATGCCTGTTCAACCTTGCTTACGCCACCGCTCTGAATTAGGAAAGAGTCCAATAACGAATGGACGTGTTTCTGGATTATATTTTTTGTAATCAATAGAAGGCCTCCAAATAACACCGAAAATAGGGTTAAAACACAAGTCCGTACGAATTTATGAAAAAATATCAATTTGAATTTTCGGCGGAAACCAGCAATCAGCTCTCACTGGTCGACAATTTCGCCATGTTGGCCACCATTTAAAAAAAATTAAAAACTGCAGGTCTCTTGAGGTTAAACCACAGCAAAAGTTAAACGTTTAGACTCGTTCGGGGATTAAGGCGAATAGCAGAAAAACTGTTTTCATTTAAGTCAGTTCTAAAAATGTCAAGAGATTGTTTATGGGAACAATCCACGAAAAAGGTGGTTTTCTGAGTTGGCAACCCTGGCCGTCAAACCGGAAGGTCTTTAGGTGACGTCACACACATACTTTATTAATCGAACAGACACTTTAGATGAATGTAAACTACGTGACAAACCTTTCGTCACAAAGCCTTTTTTTCACTTCTAACAACATGGCACAGGATGACTTAACCCGAAATTCGGCTGCACGTCCATTGTGTGCAATAACTATTACAGCTTGTCCTGTTTTGGCATCCCAATTCTTTATTTTTTATACACTTAAACAATCACCAAAATCAATCATTATAAATTATTCATTATAATCCTTACCTTCTCTTTGGGAGATTTGTAACACCTGCCAGCAAACCTCAACAGAACGTTATTCAGAATGAAGTTCAGATAAGGGTCAAATCCAGGAGTGCGCTGAGATGCTCCCAACAGTTTAGGGATGGCTCTGTCAGTAAGGCCGTCAAATAAGTTGAGCACAGCTCTGGAAAAAGTTCAATGAGTAGAATAGAGAAGTTGCTACGGGCAATGAATCTTCTTGAAAAAAATATCTCAGTAAATCTATACCACTAATTAAGAACATTTCTGTGGCTATGTATGTATGTATGTCACAAGCCTTCTGCTCAGAAACTGTAAGTGATAAAAATACGACGTGTTTTTTTTTTCTACCGACTCGGTATCCAAGATTTCTTACTGGGGGGGCTGAGCTACCTTCAAAATGCGCGCATTTGCGCCCAACTTTCTTATTTTAAATGGGAAACCCTAATTTTTTGCAAATTCAGATTCCCCGGCCAATTTTACGTCCAATAAGCACATTGAGGGCAATTTTTGATGAGCGCAAATCCACGCAACTATCTTCGTTGTTTACAGGTCAATTGAAACGGCACTTCCACATTATCCTTCCTAGCGAATCAAATTTTAATACGAAATCCCGAAAGAACTAATTCCGACGATCGGCGAGTTTAATTTGAACGATTCTTAATAAACATATCCGGCTCTAGAGAACTTGTGGCCTGTGAAGTCTGTGCCGCGTTCGTTGGAAGGCGAACGTCTGCCTTTGACCTTATAGGGGCGCGTGCAAGGTCTATGAGATCTTCCTCATTCCCAACTGACTCTGTACTGATGTCCCACTCGGGTCGAGAATACGTTTACCTATGATCCTGGAGAACTTATTTTTATATTCTGGTGTGTTCTCACACTATTTCTCTCTCTCTATTCCAAAGATCGGGAGGTTTTTGGCATTCAAAATTTATATGTATACGTACCCCATCACTTGATCTATTATTCAAATGGGCGAGCGAAGCGAGTCCCCATGTTCAAAAAAACGGTTGGCCGAGCAAAGCGAGGCCCCCCTGCCCGAGAAAAAGGTCGGCCGAGCGAAGCGAAGCCCACATGGCCGAGAAAGTGGTTGACTGAGCGAGGCGAGGCCCCCCTGTCGTACTGTTAGGGCGGGATTCATAGACGGTCCTCAAGCTTGAGGATCTCCTCAAAAGTGGCCTCAAGGAAGAATGAGCGACTTACGTTATTCATAGACGATAGGTTAGGGCAGTTGAGGTGACCTCAAGTGGAGGAGCGCTTGAGGAGGCCTCAGAGGCTCCTCAAGCTATTCATAGTCGCCGTTGCTCAAGTAGGACCTCAGCCTCATTTTTCGGACCTTATTCATAGACAGATTTGGTAGTTGAGTTGAGATTTTTCTTAGCTGGGATGAACTTCAAGGCGACCTCAAGTCAAGGTAACTGAAAACGTACCTCAAGGCCCGTTTTTGGTTCATTATTCTTGGAATAATACACCTGTTTTCGCGACGGGGGTCGACGACTCCAATCGGCCTCAAAATTTGACATTATCCGTTTCAAGAGGTCTACATTCAAAATCCGAAATGTCCGTCCGCCGTCCGGGCCGTTTTGGGCAGTACCTAGGAATTTTTTTAAAAATCTGAAATTTTGGCAAAATACTTGGTTTACCATCTAGTTGTGCCCGCAAGGTTTTCAGTACGATCGCCCAAACCCGTGGGGCACTATGGGGCTAAAATGGGGCTATGGGAGGATTTTTTTTAAGGCTTTTGGCTATGGGATCGAGTTAGGTGTCGTTTTCGAAGTATTTTTGGACGTAGAATCCATTTTTGGGGGTCCCGGAACGATCCGATTTCACTGTGGCGAATTATAGGGCTTTCATGGGGCTAAAAATGGGATTTTTGAAGGATTCCTTGAGGTTAAATATTTTTCGAGTAAAAAATGAAGAATTTTTGAAAAAAAAAATCCAAAAAATTTTTTTTTTAATCATAAAATCCAAAAATTTTTTTTTTTTAACAAATGAATTAAATTTCTGCCCAAGTAACTTATATCTAAGAATAATAAACCCAAGTGTAAAATTTGCAGCGTTTTTACTTGTAAATTGTTGTTATGGGTCTGAACTACAAAATATCATAAGTCACAAATCTTACACAAGGGTGCATTATTCTTTGATATACGTTAGGTACTTGTGCAAAATGTAATTCTGTCTCAATGAAAAAAATAAAAAAATAAAAAAAATAAATAAATAAATAAATTCAGTCCGAATGATCTACAGATTTTTCTTCAAAAATATTTTTTACCCGGAAAATATTTGACCTCCAGGGATCCTTCAAAACTCCCATTTGTGGCCCTATGGATCGCCACTGTGAAATCGGATCGTTCCGGGACCCCCAAAAATGGATTCTACGTCCAAAAATACTTCAAAAACGACACCTAACTCGCTCTCATAGCCAAAAGCCTTCAAAAGCGCCTCCCGTAGCCCCATTTTAGCCCCATAGCGCCCCACGGGTTTGGGCGATCAGGCTGAAAACCTTGCGGGCACAACTGGATGGTAAACCGAGTATTTTGTCAAAATTTCACCTCTTGAAACGGATGTCAAATTTTGAGGCCGATCCGAGTCGTCGACTTCCGTCGCGATCACATAGGTGTATTATTCCCCGAGCTGTTGAACATTTCTGTGATTTCATCCCAGCACCGCTTCTTTTCCATGGGTGACGGGGTCGCTCCGCTTGTTTTCGATGACATCTTTATTTGCGAGGACCAAAGTCCTCACGTAACTTCTTTCTTCCTCCGTGAAGAAAATTCGTTTGGATTTCTCACCCATGTCAACACGAATTCGTGCCGAGGAAAACAAAACAAAACTCTACCACTACTGCACCGAAGACGTTGCCGCAAAATGCGCCTGGGCGATCGGTTGAAACCTACGCGACTGGTATAACAGTACGGGACTCTTGTAACAGTATACCCCCAGGCCTGCCAATCCTGACTCAAAGGGCTCCTCAAGTGAGTTTGAGCTGAGGTCGACCTCAGTAGGAACAAATTTCTCTATGAATAACGTCACCTTACTTTGAGATGAGGAAATTCTCAACTAAGATGAGACATTTCTTACCTTGAGGAACGTCTATGAATTCCGCCCTTAGTTACTCTCAATTTAGAATTCAAAAAGGAGAAAATTCGCAGGGGAGGCCGCTCGTTTATTGGAAAGAAATGAGTACCAAGGATGTAAGTTGAGGACGTAATTTTTTTCTAGAAGCATCTCTACTAACAGAGAATTTCAACGGTAAGCTTACCTCGTCAAAGGGTATTCTTCATTTCTGCACTCTACATCCTCCAGCTCGCTTTGTATCCCTTTAGAATTGAAAGCAGAAGTTGACGGGATGGTTGTGACGATTTGGGAAGCCTCTATGCTGTGCCAAAGGCTCGCGGCCGTTGCCGGGGATTTGGTGAAAGCTGCCAACGTGTTGAGAAGAGTGGCTTTTAGGGGGATCGGCACCGAACAAGTGACCAGACCCAGAAGGACGGTGATCGCAGCCCAGTGTTGATTTCGGCAGATTTTTTCACCAGTGACTGGATCGTGCTCGGCTACCGACTTGATAAGGTCGAGAACAGCTTGGAGCCCTTCCAGTTCCGCCTGAGAGATACCTACAAAACAAAATCATCGGTATCATCGCATTCAAAGCAGACAAAGTTACTTAATTTTGTCCAAACTGATTTTAGGTAGCGATTTAATTAATGATTATTGAAATACCTTTGTTGAACGATCTAGTACGGTAGACAGTATCACCAGGAGGTAAAGCCTCTTGCCGGAGATTATGATAGTACCTGGAAAATGGACATTAGTTGAAACACCTACAGCAATAACAGATGCTTGTGAGAAGGATGTATTGGAAACGTGTAATCAACGAACCTGTTGAAGGAGCTGAAGAAATGGTCCCATGTTAAGTTTTTATTTTCATTATTTTTGAGCAGCAAGAAACATTGCTGGGCCCCTCGAGGCGATGAAGCTAGTGACGCCAACATCTTGATGTAAGGAACGAACAACGTGGAAGGGAGAACTTCACTGGTCTGCACGAGAAAATTGGATAAAGCTTCTTTCTTTGGTTGAGCCCTATAAGGGAATGAAGCACCACGTCTGGTCTCAGGAGGGCACCAGTAGTCCATGGCTAGCTGAATATTCAACGGGTCACTCGAGTAGAGGCGCCCTATGGAATATAACATGTGCTCGAAGTGGTGAGAGAGGTTGGTCGGAGGTTCCAAGCCTTCGTGCAAGTAGGCGATGATGGTCTTGTCAGTTTCGTCAGCTCTCATCCGCATTTCTTTCACTTTGTGAGGCATCTGGGTTATGAAATCGGTAATCAAACCGTGCAGTCGCTTCAACGCGAATTCCTCTTTGTAGAGATTATCGTGATTGAGAAAAACCGACCGAAGGTAATTGAAGACGTGAGACTGGATTGCGTCCTCCATGACTATGTCCGGGTTGTCCAACGAAACGTTCTCTGGCATGATTTGAGGAGCCATCCTGAGTGTTGAAAGCGTCACAGCCCACCCCATCATAACAAGAGACCTCAACCCTGAGTCAGCCCAAGTCTTTTCCTTATTTCGGAGTTCTTCTTGCATTGCGACAAGATAATGACGGTTGCCGGTGACGAGCGGGATCACACGTTGTACAACATCACCGTCAGTTTTGTGCAGCAAACTCAAATCAATAGCATACAGGAACGCCAACGCGAGCATAGGCGTGACTTCGACAGTGGGCAAAGCATCGGGCAATTCACCTTCAGGACGTTTGCACCCTCGCAAGTGGTTCAACAAAGCGAAACAAGGCTCTTTGGGGAGTCCAGACTGGGCCGACCATAAGAATATGGTTTCGGCAAGGGCTTGGCGGGTGGATTCGTACAGCTCGAGCACCTGTTGCTGGTATCGGGGCGGGCCAAGAGCGCGATTTTGCTGCAATAGGTCTTTTTCTCTGTTGACATCCATAGTTTCGAGGACACCTGGAATGCAGATAAAAGTGTTCTTCAGTTAATACATGCCGTAATAGAATAAAATTACACACCTAGCAGGGAGTGAGCCTCAAAACCCCAGATAGCGGCTAAAGAAGAAAAAAAAAAGAACATGCTTTAGCCACCTGCTGTCTTTCGATATCAGATTTTCTGTTTTAATTGCTTGTCCTTTTTCCTCAATTCTAGTTTTCTTGCAAAGGGTTTCCATGTACCAAGGTCAAAGGACATTCCATGGACAGTGTAGATCTGAACTAGGGGTTCATCCCAACTGGAGCAAATTCATTTCTAAATAATGTACGGAAATTCGCTTCACTCCCTCCTAAATCCATAAAACCAAATTAGTTAACACAATAAAACGTACATTGCTTAAATTCTTTGCTTTGAGGGTGATTATCAGTGATAAATCGTTCATTCACCATGAGAGCATCGATCGGGGACCTTTAGGGAAGACCGGGTCCAGTTGGCATAAGGGGTCGGTTGTCGTAGTCGCTTTAAAACCTCTCCTAGACGAGTGGGAGGGCTACCACTCGTAACTCTCTAGTGGTATTTCAGTTGCTCACAAAGTTTCGCTCAGGAGGTACAGTCAGGGACAGTTGGCATACTTCGAACCGGGGTAGGTAGGCATAAGGTATATTGCTACTGTGAACTATGCCAACTGACCCTCTAAGTGCTCAAATGTGTCTGTAATGGTACTCCATCTTTTGGAAGTGAAAGGATCCCAAGTAAATGACCCATGTGATTTAAAATTATAATTTTTCTTACGATGTGTTGCTGGGACTGGAAGCTATCCAGAAATTTCGTTTAATACATCCTAGGATGAGCACCTAAAGATTTTTCAACGGATCGATGATGCTGACAAAGTTGGAAAGATTGAAGAGGATACTTACTGCTGTTCAATTAGGAATGGAAGCGTTTCTGGATTAATTGTTTTATCGATAGAAGGCGTCCAAATAATACTAAAAATGGGGTTAAAACACAAACTGCAAGCTCGTATGAATTTATAAAATTTATGAAAAAGTTGCTATTTGAATTTTGGCGGAAACCCGAGGTCAGCTCCTATTGGTCGACAAGTTGGCCACCATTACAAAACTAAAAACTAAAGAATCGGTCATTGGAATAAGTTAATTTATATCACAAGTAAGTTGAGTAAATAAGCATGATCCCATTAAAAACAAAGCGAACACGGCCATTTTCGCGTTACTCCAGTGTCACTAGAGCCAAACACCAAGAAAAAAGCGAAAATAGAAGAAAAAATCGACCTGCCCTCTGGTGTCTTTTGATCGGAAACCGGAACACTTGTGGGTGACGTCACCCACACTTATGTTTGAATCGGCCAGAATTTTTTAAGACGATTATAAACTACGTGAAAGACTTTTTGTCACAAAAATGATGTATTTCCCCCTTTTTGACTTCTAACAACACGGTACAGGATGATTTAACCCGAAATTCGGGAGCACTTCCATTCCTAATTGAATTACCAAGATGAGGTTTCGTCGTACTCGGGGAAATTGCACCGTTTGAATACAGTACAGCGGTATTGGGTGAGAACTTGGCAGTATTCGCTACACACAAATACGGTGTGGACGCGATATCGTTTGTAAGTACCGTAGTCTAGTTGATCGCGATTGCTGAGTTGATCCTGTCGAAGGTAGTGGAGTGAGATAAGTTAACGACTTGCAATATATCATCAGAGTTTTCGAATGACTCCAAGACGAGATTTCTGGAAAGTTCATCCCTTCTTGGTTTGGGCACTAACGCTTAAACTCTCAGTAACTGGGGTAGTGAAAGTGGTCCATACTCACGCAACAATTAAAAAAATGTTAATAATAATTCTGAGGAAACACAACAACAGACAATAATCAGTTGAACTGCAAATTTTTACTTAGGTAGGTAACCTACTGGTTACAAAACCGGGTTTTCTCCTGAACGCAGGGTGCAAACACCTCCGATACCGTCGAAACTTTGTGAGCAACTGAACAACCACTAAAAAGTAACCTGATGAGAGTGGTAGCCTTCCCACTCGTCTAGCGACTAAGACAACCGAACCCCTTATGCCAACTGGACCCGGTCTCCGCTAACAAAACCGAAACCTAACATTAGTAGATTTGAGGGCTAAATAGTTTTTTTTTCTTTTTTAATTATGATAGACACAGCCGACACCAGCAACGTTTTTCCCAAAATTATGCCAATATCTCAGCTAATTATGCGTACACCGACGAGTGCTTCGATCTCAGTTCGGACCACTCACCAGTAATCCTCACACTGAGCGACCAGATTATCATTAAGCCACACAATCCAGTTTTAGTTAACAAGCTAACAAATTGGCATCAGTTCAAAATGGACGTGAATCAACGTATCGACCTTAGTGTGACACTGACCACGCCAGAAGAGGTTGACGGCCAGCTGGAAAAAGTCGTAGCTGCCATACAAGATGCTGCTTGGCAAAATACTCCTGATCTTCCTAAAAAGCTGAAGGGGATAAATTACCCTAAGGAAATAGTAGATACCATAAAACAGAAGCGTAGAGCCAGGAGAATCTGGCAAGCCACGCGTAACCCAGCCCATAAGACCAAATGGTATAAAATTGCTAATGAACTTAGAGGAATGATCAAAGAAATCAAAGAAGAAACTCAAAAAGAACTCCTTTCAACGCTTACTAGCCACAGGGACACTGATTACTCCCTGTGGAAGGCAACAAAATACTTGAAGCGACCCGTAGTTCAGGCACCACCCATCCTGGACACGATCAACAATAGGTGGATCAGGACCAACCAGGAGAAGGCTGACGCCTTTGCTTCTCACTTGGCTAACATCTTCACCCCAAATCCTGGCAGCCCTGATGAAGAGCCGCTCAAGGAGATTCGGTCCAGTGACCAGGAGACTGTGATCGAAAGAGTAACTGTCAAACAAGTGCAGATGACAATAAAAAATGATATTAACCCGAAGAAGGCGCCTGGATATGACAAATTACAGGCCAGGTACTTCAGAACCTTCCTCGGAAGGTGATTGTTAAACTCACACAGATTATCAATGCAGCCATCAGGCTTTGCTTTGTACCTCAGCTATGGAAGCTTGCAGAGGTCATAATGATCCTAAAACCTGGAAAGCCTGCTGAGGAATTGAATTCATATCGACCAATATCTCTGCTACCAGTTCTCTCAAAGCTGTTTGAAAAAATCATTCAAAAACGACTGTTGAAAATAGTAGAGGAACGGAACCTCGTTCCAATCCATCAGTTTGGCTTTCGTCGAAATCACTCTACAATTGATCAGGTGCACCGAATAACGCACATTATTGAACAATCTCTTGAACAAAAAAAGGTTTGTTCTGCCGTCTTTCTTGATGTTACACAGGCCTTTGATAAAGTGTGGCACGAAGGACTCAACTATAAACTCAGAAAAACACTTCCCGCCTCGTATTCCAAGTTGTTAGAGTCCTACCTCTCAAACCGATTTTTCCGGATCAAGCAAGAAGATGCGTATTCGAAAGCTCAAAAGATTCAAGCTGGAGTACCGCAAGGTAGCGTACTGGGCCCACTCCTGTACGTCCTTTTCACCAGAGATCTTCCAGAAAGAGAGGAGAATACCATAGCGACGTTTGCAGATGACACTGCAGTCCTTGCTGTCGGCGATACCAACTTGGAATCAATTTCGAAACTACAAAGGTCAATCAAGAGACTTCACAGCTGGACTTTAAAGTGGAGGATCCAAATGAATGAGGCAAAATCGGTACATGTCGACTTCACAAACCGTAGGAGTGAGTACATACCCGTTCACCTCAACAACAAAGTCATACCGCACGCAAACGAAGCCAAGTACCTGGGCATGACCCTCGATGCTAAGCTTCGGTGGAAAGCACATGTAAAAAAAAAGAAGATGGAACTAACCACCAAATTTCGAAAGATGTATTGGTTAATGGGGCGACGGTCATCCTTGTCAATCCCCAACAAGCTAACACTATACAATCAGGTCCTTAAGCCAGTCTGGGCCTATGGTGCACAATTGTGGGGCTGCACCGCTCCGAGCAATCGCTTGATCATTCAGCGATTTCAAAATAACGTGCTACGAGCATGCGTAAATGCGTACCGTTACACCAGGAATGAAAGACTACACCGGGAACTTCAAATTCCTACTGTCGAAGAAGTCATCAAAAAACAAGCATTAGCCCATCAGCAGAGGCTTCGGGGACACATCAACAGCGAGGTTGTCCAGCTCCTCGACGTTGAAGGCCTGCTCAGAAGACTGAAAAGAACAAAACCTCATGACCTGTGGGAGTGGGGTGCCCTGTGAACTAATTATCAGCTCAGTGAGTAATTACTAGTGCGTCAGTTGCACAAAACAACAAGTCGCATAGAAGCAGTGTTATGTGTCATCGCTTCTGGCAAGTCATTTAGTATGTATACATCAATTGTAAATTGCTGATAAGTTTGCTTACTTGGTGCAATAAAAGTTTCAAAAAAAAAAAAAAAAAAAAAAATTATGCCAACTGGCCGTGACAAGAAAACAATTCGAACAAGAAACTCACTTCGAAGTGTACTACAAACTACTAATTAATATTATGTAACACAATAAAACATTTATTTTCAAAAGCTGCGACAATCGAAGTTTGGAAGCATCAACTGTCCGTATGTGTAGCTGACGAATCGTTAACAACCTTGTCGTTTTAAGGGCCATTAATTAACCGTATCAAATTAAGGAATGCAAAACCATGTCATTCAGGCTAAACTTTAAGCATTAAATAAAAAATTTAAATAAAAATAAAAATTTTTAAACATGGCTGAAGCATGCTCCATGCTAAAACTGGAAAACAATCTTTATTTTACAATGAGCTCCTTGAATGATTAAAAAAAAAAAAAAAATGTTTTTCCTGGAAAGATCATGCTTCAAAAGTTACGAAAACGGGTCCACATTGCAGAAACCCCGTCTCTATTATTTATACGGCCTTAGGAAAAATACAATATTTGAATTCTGAGGTCTGGAGGGGGTACATGGCGTGGGCTGCTTCGTTATCTTTTGATTGGCCGTGATATCTTACTCTCGTATCTATGCAAGTTAGCCAACTTTGCTACGCGAAAAGTCGACCCCGAAAATCGAGAATTGGGCTAGTCATCACAGAAGGTCATTCGAAAATCGAGCATCAAGGTTATCATCAAAGAAGGGTCGAAAATCGACCCGGGCCGAGCGTTTTTATTCCAATTCCATTCAGATTTATTATTCAGCGCTCTGGCGGCTACTTGCCCAACTACTCGATGTCCAGCAAGGGAAGGTGTGACGTCACGGGCCCTCCGCTTTCTGTTCAAATCTCCAAAATTTCTAAAACAGTTCTGCACGTAATTATGCCGATTTTCGAACTAAACATTTGTGCAGGGGAAGTTTAAAGTGTGCTAAATCCGAACATGTGGTTAGAAATGATGAATTTCGACCTTTTCAAGGAGCCCATTTATTGAACAATACCCAAGACTTACTTAAAATCTTGGAAACGATTCCATCATCCATTAGTTCGTTGGTATAATCCGTGACGAAGTCTGATACTTGCTGAGACGTGCAGACTGTCCACAAATTGCCTTTGCGGGCTTGAACTAAATTTCTCAAAGCCATAACGAGAGATTTCCTTCCGTCATAATATAAAAGTACAGCGACCACTCCTCGAGGTAAATCCGGGTAGTTGGGTAATTGTTGTTGAGCTGAAAATTTGATAAACGGGAACGGCCACAATGACAAATTCTCAACCCTTAGACAGAAGCCAAGATAAAAACAGCAACGTAACCGACCTGTTCCAAGAAGGTCGAGAGCCATGAATTCATTCAAGTCGTACATGTCTGAAATGATGAGCGCTTCCGATACCAATGATTTGGAAAGTTGCGAAGGCCCGACTCCGGGCAGTTCAACAGATTGTGGATTGCCTTTTTCTAGCTCCGCTCTCTGTGCTCTATCTTTCGGCTGAAACGCAAAACATTGTATTTTTCTCCATTAAGATAATATAGGTAGGTACTATATGGGTACTCAAATTGTGCCGACTCAACAGCCCCGGGATCCGTTTCCCCGGACGATTCCCAAAGGTGCCAAGTAGGGCAAAAGTACAATACGATGAATGTGAAAAATCAAAATTTGATGGAGTTATCTTATCGTGACTTTTGGCCAATATGTATGAAAATATCCAAACTATGGCTACTGGTACCACTGAGTCAGAGAGTAAAATTATTCTTAATAATAATTATTAAGATCTTAATTATTAAGATAGGTATGATCTTAATTAAGATATCAATATTAATCAACAATAATGTAAATAAAGTACGATCCTGATGGCGCAGACAAGGTCAGAGCGCCAAATTCCACATTTAATTAATTATGTGGAATAATAAAATAGGTAATAAATAAATAATAATAATTATTATTATTCATTTATTAACTATAATTTGCGTGAAGTATTTTCCCCCACACGGCACACAATAAAACAGGCCTTTAACGTTTCATCAAATAAGATGTATTTGATGTATGAATTTCTAGAAATAGTAAGCTCCCCAAGTCTGCCGTCACACTCTTAAAGAGTGGGTTTAACTTCCGGTAACCAATCGTATGGCTCAACAATAAAAATAAATAAATAAATAAATAATAATAATAAATTGATAAAATAACAAAATCCACACTCGTGAGGGATATATGGTTGAGAATATTAATTTATCAAACTGCGGTTTCAAGGAAGTCATCATTACGTTTGTTATTGGAGTGTGTGAGTGTGATGCGATGTGATGAGCTTGCGCTTGCGCAGAGCTATGTTTCGCTGGGCACGCCCACCAACTCACAATTCCAGGAGTGACATGTGAGGAAGTGTGAGGATCGAATTTGCTGTTCCAGGAGCGTGTGTGAGGCGATGTAAGGTGCTCACGATTCGGACTGTGAGCATATGAGTTATCCCCTCTACAATTCGCTTGATAACCTGGTCAGATCTCTTATAACCTGACTTCAGATATTTTGCACCCCTTGGTGCTGTGGCCGACAGTTTCGCATCACTCCAAGGAAACCTCACTCGTTAACGCGTAAGTATACCTACATCCTTGAAAAATCCGTTCTAGCAGCGAGAGCGCGTTAGCATCCTCACGCCCACACTTACACTCCAGGAACAAACCTATTTAGATAAGTAACTGAGCACGCCGAAATGTATTGACTGACACCCATCGTGAGAGCAATATGAGACAAACACAATGAAAACACAGTGACAGAGCTTGCTAAACGAGTTGTTATTAGTTTTTTGGGCGTTTTCTAGGTTCACGAAGCGTTGTAAATTAATATGCTGTCAATTCCTTATGATTATGGGTTTCCTCAGTCGTTTTAAGCTCATCAGTTGGTTACTTGCACGTTATAAAGGCCCTGACGGAATAAAAATGTGCTGTCTTCTAAGTGGTGACGACAGACTAGATGAATCTAAATACACACACGATTAATTTCAAGCAAGCTTAAAAAAAATTACAACTACAACATACCGGATTCTTTAAAAGCGTGAGGAAATTCTGCCTGTGCTTCGCAAGAGATTTCTTCAAGTCCTCAAAGTTTGAAGAAGAGGGTTTGGCAATAGCATTTTCAACGATTTCTAGGAGCTCCTTGTATGGAGTCCACATATCATCCATTGTATCTGCAAATACATTAAATTTATTAAAGAAGCGTAGTTAAAATCTTGCCCGTGTTCTCCACCTAGAGAACCCCAGTAGGGGCAGTATTCCAACAGATGTGTTGACTACTCCTTTATCAATCAACCACAGTGAAGAAGGTCTCATTCATACACTTTGAACAGATCCTCACGACGGAGTTTTAAAACCAGGGTTGAAAAAAAAAACGATTTTGGTTTATTAATCTTAGAATAATACACCTATGTGATCGCGACGTAGGTCGTCGACTCGGATCGGCCTCAAAATTTGACATTACCTATCCGTTTCAAAAGGTCTACATTCTAAATCCGAAATGTCCGTCCGCCTTACGCCGTCCGGGCCGTTTTGGGCAGTAAGTAGGAATTTTTAAAAAATCTGAAATTTTGACAAAATACTTGGTTTACCATCAGATGGTACCAACTAGATTCTAGTTGTACCCGGAAGGCTTTCAGCCCGATCGCCCAAACCCGTGGGGCGCTATGGGAGGGGCTTTTGGAAGGCTTTTAGCATGGGATCGAGTTAGGTGTCGTTCTCAAAGTATTTTAGGACGTAGAATCCAATTTTGGGGGTCCCGGAACGATCCGATTTCACTGTGGCGATCTATAGGGCTTTCATGGGGCTAAAAATTGAATTTTTGAAGGATCCCAGGAGGTTAAATATTTTCGAGTAAAAAATCAAGAATTTAGGAAGGAAAAAAAAACCAAAAAAATTGGCACAGAATTACATTTTTGCACAAGTAAGTAACCTATATCAAATATCAAAGAATAATAAACCCTAGTGTAAAATTTGCAGCATTTTTCGAAAAGATCGGATTTAATATATATATATATAATATGTACATATTATGTTAAATTTTTGCTCTTTAATGTTCGCAAACTTTTCAACTTTCAACTAGGACCTATGACTCGGCCTAAAGTAAGTAGGTGAATGATGAGGCGGCCGGAGTAGATCTGAGTGGATTGGCGCGCTGCATTATGATGAGACCACGGTTTCAAATCCCGCTGAAGACTACTTATGGAATTTTCGGGAATGAAAGTGAAACTGGGTTGAAGTTAATAAAAAACAAATACCTAGCACCCCGTAATGAGGTTTACGTTAGGATTTTTTCTTTTATAACTAACGTAAACCTCACTTTCTTTCAAGAGCTGAGGTTCGTTGAGGACATGTCGTAAGAAGTTGAAATAGTTATAAACGAATAACTTAATAATATTATAAAATAGACGATTCCGTATATTACTTATACGGATATTATTTTATTAAAATGAAAAAAGGCGCTTCTTATGACCCCCACCTTCCTCGCTACTTATGACCCCTTAACACTCAAGTAGACCCAAAATGTAATATATTACATAAAAAATGCCAGCCCTTTCTGCTGATTAGACTCCCACATCGATTTTACTGGTTTCTTCCATTTCAAACCGAACGCGTGATCCGGAACGGTGCGGGAGAAATCCTTACCAAAATCAACCTGAAGTTGAACTTACGAGGCCAATTATCTACATGCAAATAGGTAAGATGTACATGGCAGTCACATAATTCCAACGACCAAAAAAAGGCTAGTTAAATAACGAAGAAATACAAAACAAACGCCGGGCCCATGCAGTAACGAACCTTCCATTATAGCCATTGTAGCTAGTCGGGGAGGAAGACAATCCTCCAAATGAAATGACTCTTACAGAATTAAAACACAATGTCACACGGTCATCTTTACAAATAGAATTTGCTTGAGAATTAACTGTAAAATTGAAATATTCCCTGGGTAAATACGGAAAATAACGCAGAGGCTAAAACAAGGAGTAGAAGGTTATGATTGTATAGCAGCGTTGCCATAACTTGTCCGGTAGGCATCGTCGAAAAAAACGGTAGATTTCGGTAGATTGAGCTAGGAAATCCGGTAGATTGAGCTAGGAAATCCGGTAGATTTCCCGGTGAATTTTAAATTCATTCTTGAACGCACCCATCAATTCAACTGTACAAAAGCTTAGTATTTAACGATTTCGTGGTAGGTAGCTCTATTAAAAAGAAACTGCACAAAAAGATAGGTACCTACTTAAGTACTTGTAAGTTATCATTTTTAAGAACAATAGGTAGGTATGTATCTTCCATGGTAGCTTTTTCATAGAATCACACCTTTCAAAGCGAACCACAAGAACCCATGAATTACAGCGTAAATTCCTTTCATCATGAAGTCCATTAGGTTACACGGTTGCAAGAAGTTGCGCACATAGGTCTGTGCTTTAGAACTATCCATAATATACTACGTTCTAAAGTTTGAGAATCAGCATTTTCAAATCACATCACAAGAATCTGTTTCGGTCAGTACATTTTACAAATTACCGTCTTTCTTAACGAATTTCACTAAGAGGTAGGTAGGTACACATTTGCAGTACATAATGGGTCTAAAGGTAAGCATACCTACATAATCGAAGTGTACCTATTGCTAAAATTTAAATCAGTCGCTAGATTCTGAAAGTATATCATTTTAACGGAAGGTAGCTTAGGGCGTTTTTCATTTAACTTTTTTCAATGTACCTACCAAAACATTTTAAAACGATTATTGCCACTACGCTTTTTTTTTCTGCGCGATAATTTATTGCAAATGGAATGAAAAATTATTGATCTCCAGCAGCTGTATTGCACTCAAAGTTCATGTTTTGTCAAAAATTTTAAAGCCCGGTAGATTTGAAGCTCAAACCGGTAGACAGAGAGTTGAAGTAGAAGATCGGTAGATCTAACGGAATTCCGGTAGAATGGCAACACTGTTGTATAAGACAAGCAGGGGTGGTGGGGGTGATATTTCAAAAGCGCGCCGTTCCCAGTGTTGTCGTGGAAAAATTATCAAAGGACGTTCGACTTGCTTTGGTCCAACCCACATTTTGAAACTACATTAGAAAAAACTGGAGAAAAGGGAACTTTTTCTTCCGAGACATGTTTCGCTTTTTTAGCAGTTCTTGATCTTCTTCAAAACATTCGTGTAAAGCAGGGGTATGAATTCCTATGGAACGCTAGCGCCAAGGTGGCGGGATTAGAAACTTCTCTCATCGTCTGTATTCTGGTGCTTAAAAAACGCTGCAAATCGTCACCGAAATCCCAACATGACATAACTGCATTAAATTTTCTCGAAAAAAATTTTATTGCGTTTCTGAAAGTTAAATTACGCGCCAAATCGAATGGCGGCGTCAGTTTTCCACTGGGTGCGCTAGTTTCACCGGAATCGAAAGGTTGACCAACATGACATAAAGTGTTTTGAAATCCAACATGACACAACAGGTCAGAAGAAGCATGGCGGCTCTGACGGAGGCTTGGTAAGTTTTCATCTTTTCAAGCTATTATTTGATGATGAATATTCAAACTTCTTTTTTAACCACCTAATTAGATACTTTCTGAATGATGATCCCTTATTTCTCTTTGGCCTGGAATGCCAGAATCAACGCAGTACACCCAGAAAGAGTGCACATGCAATGGTGCTATGTTGTAGGTAATGTGGGAAAATGTAATTATGCCAAGTTGAATAGACAGGAAATGAAACAGTTTTTTTGCTCTCCTGAAAAGCTGCCAAAATCAATTATGTCATGTTGGGATTTCGGTATCGAAATTTTACACAAGGGTTTATTATTCTTTGATATAGATTACTTGTACAGAAATTTAATTCTGTCAATGAAAAAAATTAAAATTAATTTTTTAATTTTTATATTTAAAAAAATTTTTTTTTTTTGATTTTTGTTTAAGTAAATGTTTTTTCTTCAAAATTTGAAGAATATTTAATATTCTTTATTTTTTACTCGAAAAATATTTAACCTCCTGGGATCCTTAAAATATCCCATTTTTAGCCCCATGAAAGCCCTTTAAATGGATTCTACGTCCAAAAATACTTCGAAAACGACACCTAACTTGATCCCATAGCTAAAAGCCGTAAAAAAATCCCTCCCGTAGCCCCATAGCGCCCCACGGGTTTGGGCGATCGGACTGAAAACCTTGCGGGCACAACTAGATGGTAAACCAAGTATTTTGTCAAAATTTCAGATTTAAAAAAAAATTCCTACTGCCCAAAACGTACGGCGGACGGACATTTCGGATTTAGAATGTTGACCTCTTGAAACGGATAATGTCAAATTTTGAGGCCGATCCGAGATACATAGGTGTATTATTCCAAGAATAATAAACCAAAGAGATTTTTTTTTCAACTTTTTGGGCGAAAAATCGAAAAGCCAAAGAAAAAAAGTTTCAATTCTTGTTAAGATTTCAAAAAATACGGACTTTCAGCTCGACTGGATATACGTATCATCCATAATCGACGGGTGGTAGTGACAGCTCGAGACCACGAAGTTCGCAGCACCAACGAGCCCGGATGACGCAACGATTGGCTACAGTTGAGGAGTCGTTGAACACCGTACAACTGCAGTTACATCAACTGATAGCTTTGTTCAACTCGCAAACCATGGCGTTGAGTGGTTTAACCACCCCGCAGCCACCTCTCTCTGGCCCTTTGCACAGGGTGAATTCGCCGTCACGTTCTGTGAGTACGCGTCTACCAAACAGGTTTGATGGGTCAATCCCTTGGGAAGAATACCGGACACAGATTTTGGTAATCGCAGACGCCAACATGTGGTCGACGGACAGGGAGTTGGGGGAGCACCTGGTGGCCTCCCTGTCGGGGCCCCCTTTGTCAGTGCTCCGGAGCATCAGGCAAGTTTCACAAAGCTGGCAGAGGCTCTTCAAATGCACATTGGTTCGGAGCATCTCACCGCAATCGTGATCACGCCCAGCTGGATATGCGACGGCAACGAGCCCATGAATCGCTGCCTGAACTAGCAACTGATATCAAACGCTTGGCACATGGGGCGTTTCCTGACTGCTCAATTCACGCTGTAGAAAGAATATTGGCACGCTTCTTCATTCATTCGGCTGTGAGGACGTGAGAATGCCGGTCAGTATTTCATCTCCGAAGACATTAAAACAGGCGCTGCAGAAGGCACAAGAACGTGAGGCTGAGCTGTCAGTTCATGCGGCTGTACAGGAGAACGCGCCAGTAGAATCCGAAGAATCTGAGGAACGGTTTCAAGCCGAGGAAACGAGCCGTGTCCGTCAATCCGAAGAACTGATGCAAGCCGAGGAAACGAGCCAAAGCCCTCCACAAGGTGCCATAGGTAGTAACTGTCTTAAAGCCCGTTTTGAGGAGGCAAACTTGAATGAGTGTCAAAGTTCGTGCATGCTGTTAGTTGACACAGGAGCTGTCCCTTCTTCGACCAGATGTAGTCACAGCCTGTAATTTGAGAATGAGGCCGTCAACTATAGCAACACTTAAGACGGCAGGTAATGAGCCTGTCAAAGTTTTGGATGAATGTCAGGCTTCAGTCAGAATAAAGACAATGAGCTCCTTTAATGATTTTTTAAAATGTTTTTCCTGCAAAGGTCGTGCTTCAAAAGTTACGAAAACGGGTCCATATTGCAGAAAACCCGTTTCAATTATTTATAGGGCCTTAGGAAAAATATGATATTTGAATTCCGATGTCTGGAGAGGGTACATGACGTGGGCTGCTTCGTCGTCTTTTGATTGGCCCGGAGATCCCTCTCTCTCTCATCTACGCAAGTCAGCCAACTTTACTACGCGAAAAGTCGACCCCAAAAATCCAAAATCGGGTTAATCATTATAGAAGGTCATTTGAAAATTGAGCATCAAGGTTATTATCAAATAAGGTTATTCAAAAATAGACCCGGGCCGAGCGTTTTTATTCCGATTCTGTTCAGATTTATTATTTAGCGCTCTGGCGGCTCAGTGCCCAACTACTTGACGCCCAGCCTGGCGAGGTGTGACGTCAAATTTGCCCGGCGTTCATTTCAAAATCTCTAACATTTCGAAAACAGCTCAGCACGTACCTATACGGATTTTCGAACTAAAAATTGGGGTTTATGGGCATTAAAGGGTGCTGAATCCGAATATGTTGTCAGAAATGCTGAATTCTGACCTTTTCAAGAAGCCCATTCGCGTCAAGCAGATGGACATGAAAGACAAGGGCATCCTGGGCTTAGAATTTCTGCCCCGGGAGGTAGTGTCTATGTTTAACCAGGACGTTCCATTGCACAAGCGGGATCGGGCTGGAAAAGGATTTCACTTGATTACTACAGTAGCTGTGACACCCAAACTAACCTGGATACGAGGAAGGTAGAAGTGTAAACTGTCATTCCCTTTGCAGCGGTTATATTCGTTTGAAGTTGACATTAAATCCATACAAAAATGATAGGTATGCTGGTGTGTTAACACATAACATCAAGATTAAGACCACCCATTAAAATCTAAATCCGCTCATTCGAAACCATTCGGGGCCGGTTTTTGAAACCATAGTCAAATCGCCGCAAACGAGTGGTTTGGTGACCACCGTCAAACGCGATTTTACAGCCGCTATTTTGTCGGCGTTTTTAGAACCATAGTCAGCGTTCCGACAGCTGACCACGCCGCTAAAATTTTGGCGCCTTGAATATTTTCCCTAGGTGAAATTTTTTCGTCATTGCGGGTTTTGACAACTCATTTGTGAGGAAGGAGTTCACATTTCCCGCTTCTTCTGCCTTCAACATGTCATTATTTTGAGCGTTATTTGAGCGAAAAAAGTAAACAATTATCTCCATCTCTTTCTACCACTCCGCACCCTCCGCGCCGCGGAGTCCGCGGCGGGCCGTCTCGTCAGTCAGTTGTTCCTCGTCAACCAATGAAAGCGGTGGTCACGGCTCCGTAAAAATTTGACCCCAGGGTCCTGCTGTGGTTACCGTTTCGTAAAAATAGCGGCCCGTAAAACGGAAACTAAGGTTCAAAAAACGCTTTTTCCGTTTTACAGCCGTCAGACTCGTCTTTTACGGCCGTCAGAGTTAACTATGGTTTCAAAAACCGGCCCTCGGTCAATTAGGCCAAAATTAATGCGGTCTCGTAACGGCGTATCTCACGTGACGGTCGAGTGACGGAATAACCAGCACCACATTTACAGGGAGAAGGGGCCACAGAAAGCATTTATTAGAAATGGTAAGAGACTACAAGGAAATCCGTCCACTTTAAATCATTCGATGTGCCCTCAGATAATATCTATAATAATATATGAATATTATTCAAAAACGAAACAGCTGGAGGTAGAAAACTTTTCAAGAAAACATCTGTGTTAAAAGGAGGGACTTGAATAACATCTCCTTGAATGATACCAGGGCCAACACAGAGATTATAGCCCCTTCAAAATGAATGGACGTATTTTTAATCAACATGTACCTACCTACTGAGATACAGGCATTCAAAATTTCTCAAAATGCGAGAACCACCATTTTCCAATCCACTTAAGCTAGAAGTTGCTTAATCAGATATTACGTGCAGTGTGCTTGTAGAACCTGAAGAGCTGTAAATATCGTAAAATGCCGGTCACGTTGGCTGTAGAAATTAGGAAATTATGATTACACTCAACCACAACTAGGTAGGTACTTGATATAAAATTATACGCACACCATTAGCAGTCATACAACATCGCTTTTTAGCTATTTCGTTGACCTGTTTTTTAATTTGTGGACGTTCTTGGGGCAACCAACCAATCGAACGGGCCAGAGCTAAACGCCATATCGTCATTTTTGTAACTACAGCCATTTATTGGGTCACAAAATTACGACTGTATTTTTCGTTATAATTGACGATATGGGGGTATTACTCTGACGGTGTTCGTTCGCCACAAGGAGAGAAAGATCATTTCAAAGTCAGCACTGATACCAACACAATGTGAGGTCCGAGTAACTGTCCCGCAAGTACCTTTATAATCCATAGGATAATAATAAAACATTATGGCGTACTGAATCAGCGTCTTCATGAGAACCACTTTGATTTCAAACTACCAATAAATAATAACGTTGGCAATAAATTCAATGTCACCGTCCGATGGTCCGAAAAGTAATGCGAAAAAAAAAAAAAACAAAAAAAAACTAGTCGAATAAAAGAAAAACTATTTATTTACAAGATAAATTAAAGCAATTGTAAACTGGTTTAAATCCTCATAGAAATAAAAACTTTTCCTTTTATTTTCGTTCAAAGGTTTAATTTTCGAGTTTGCCGCATCAACCTTAAATTTCAATTTTTGATGCTAATAAAAATACAAACGCCTCACGTATTTTTTAGCGTCATTTAAACATTGTTCACAGGAATTAACATTCCAATGTTTGCCCGAGTAAACAGGTCATGTAAGAATAGGCTTACCTACATGTCTGAAGACGCAATTGTACAAAATAGATCTCAACTAATTCTTTTCATCAATTAAAAAAAAAAAAAAAGAAAGAAAGAACATTAAAAGCTACTCGAACATTTTCAGCCACGACTCAGATTTACAAATACATTATTTTGGGATGAACTGCCATCGGAAAGCATTCTGGCATTGATGATGATTTGATTTCTCAAATCTAAAGGTCCTTCTCAACATCAACTCTCAACAGGCCCATCAATTTAGTGACTTCAATGCACTCGATGCTCTCCAACCTTTTTTGTTTGATTATGTCCTTGAATTTAGCAGAACCGTACATCATGGCCGTGCTGAAATCCGTTTTCGTCGGGAAACAGTAGATAATTTCGTTGAGATCATCATCCAACTTGAAAGATCCGATTGTGGAGAAAATGTCAATCAGCCGTTTGCGAATGTCCAGCGAAATTTTCAAGTCCCGGGTCACTAGGTTGAGAATAAAAACGCCTGAAAAACAATTGATAACCGTGAAAGATGGGTGTGAATAGGTTCACATGTTAGACACAACAAATTCAATGAAACTGACCTTCCGGATTTAATACACTGTGGACTATTTTCAACATTTCGGGTTCAATGAAACTTGGAGGAGGACAACTGAGACCAGTAATAGCATCTTTGTTGTCAACGTCAAACATGATAACGTCATAGGATCGACCTGAAATGAAAGACGATTTAAAGAGTGTGATTAGTACCTACAAATAAAGGTTGAAATGCCGAACAGGCCTTTAGAAACCCAACTCGGCAAAACAAAGCGTGTATAATAGGGTGAACTTTAGATACAGGTAGGGTTTGCAATCCCGGGATCCCGGACGATTTTTGACTATTTGAAATCCCGGGATTGATGGAGTCAATCCCAGGATCCCCGGATTCGAGAACTAGTTGCACCTCGTACGCAAATTGCTCAAGTCTTTTTGGAAAAACAAATCACGAAAATAGTTCGAAGGCGATGTGATAGTAGTTCTAAGTTGAAAACTGTGAATTTCCGGGACTTTTGCGGCCTTCTGTTTTGTTGACCGAGCAGTTTTCGACCTCGATAATAATATTTCTTTATGCTTTTTAAGAGCATATTTTTTTAAGTACTATATAAGTAACATACTTACGTAAGTAAAACTTCCCTTCGTGAGAGAAGTAATTGGAAATAAACAACTTTTCTTTGTTTTAAATCAAATTTTTTTTTCATTTTTGCAAAAAATCCTCAATCCCGGGATTCAGAAAAACCTTCGGGATTGCGAAAACCGTCTTTGTGTCAGTATACGACAAGTGAAACTTACCCTCAGCGGCTGCTTCTCTAAGAAATTCCAGCCCGTCTTTGATGTAGATCAGCAGTTGTTTGTCTTCAATGAGACCAAAATACTTGGTGGCCACCTCCTTCATTTCTGGGTCGAGTTCCACCGCCGTTATTACCACTTTGGGAACTACTTTTCGAAGGTAAGAACACAGAGAGCCGCCACCGAGTCCGATGACAAGGATTTGAGTGAGCTTCTTCACCGACATGGCACCGACACACATAAACGAATGGTGCGTACAGCACAATGACGTTGTGTCGACTATCACCCTTTCATGACCACGGCGAGTTTTTACTGAAACCAATCGAAGCGAGTTAATGATTTGTCCAATTGATATGTACAGAAAGATGTTAGAAAGATGATTTCGCCGAGCAACCTTACCTATTCGCACCTTTGCCTCAGATTGAATAATATTTTTTGCAGATAAGAAGTAAAGTCGTCGCATGAGAACTCCACCGTCTACTTGTACTTCTTCAACAACATACTTGCCCGAGACAGGACTGTCTCCTTGGCAAATCTCTTTCCTTTGACCGACGTCACCACCCATAGACAAGAACGCAATCTTTTTCTGTAAACGACGAAAGCTGTAAGTTGGTCTACTGGACACACAGGTGGCAATTATCACATCTACAATATTAATTTACCTTAAAACTACTAGGAGCGAAATCCGACACGACAGACGATAGTTCATCCTTAACTTCGTCCATACTTTTGAACACATGGCCTCTGTTGAGAGTGATGACTGCTAACCTATCAACTTTTGCCTCATTAGCTAGATACTGGCGGCCTTCGGGACATCCAAACGCCCACTCGGTTTCTCTGTAGGAAAAACAACCAATGTACTAAAACGCCCCATTCATAAACGCAGATGTAGTAACTTGGGCTTACCTTCCTTGAGGAACAATGAAAGCGGCGTACGATTGTACCGTCGTGAGATTAATTCGATCGACAATGTACACTGTATACCGCGCGCTGGCAATGTCCCCTTTTCCAACTTCGAAAATGATTTCCTTTCCTGCTGACGAGGACCTTTGAAGACCTGCGCAAACTATTGCCATTTGTTGAGCGTCCAAAACGGTGTCGACGATTTTCGATGGATCGTCCACTCTAGCGGCAAGAACATCAGGCGTATTGCTGAACTCAATTATCTGAAAGGTGAACGGATTACTAATTTCAGCGCGGGGGTACATAATATATTATGGAACTGTGTCCAGTCAGCACAAAATTTGTGCCACATAAATCATTTAGTATTTAATACTAAATGAGCTGCGCGCAGGGGCCACACTCTATAGCTAAATTCACCAGCCCGCCACAGAAAGCGCCCGGTCGGTGGCCAGATTGGGCGGTCTCGCTTCTGCCGGGAGCGGTGAAACCGGACCCGGACCATCCCCAATCCCGCCGCCGATTTATCAACCACTGACCATATAATTTTATTGTGAAATCACAATGTATAAAAAGGGTTGTAGTTCTCGACCAGTGGTGTATAACGTTTGTTAGGATTTTTGAGGGTTGGTCAATTAATGGACATTTTTTCAGGCCGACGTTTCGAAATATTTATATTTCATCTTCAGGACTGTAAGGAAGAGATTAAGAGGATGTAAGAAAGCAAGTAAGTAAGTGAGACTGTAAGAGGGAGAGAGATAAGTTCAAATACTGTTATTTACGATATCCAACATAGATTAGCGATAGTGTGTCCGCCATGGGTGGCCCCATAAAAGTTAACTATTATCAGTCTCCTACCACCTGCGTATCAGTCATTGTACACCCAACACACGTGTATCTTCTACAAAAGGATTCAGTTTTTCGTGAAGTTTTCTCCTTTCTCACACGTGTCTCTTGTACTAAAGTATCCAGTTTTTCTTAAAGTTTTCTCCTTTCTCAGTCTCGAAGTTGTCCTATTGTGTGAACCGAATACCATCTAATGTGCTATGGCAGAAGAGAATATGTCGCCCTTAATGTAATACAACATCACGATTTTCCACGGTAACTGTGCATATTTTATCATCTTGCCTAGCTGTAGTCAGTATGTGGTGTAATACAAGTCATGCTAACATGCTGTCTGTCCCTCTCTTCCTTACAGCCCTGAAGATGAAATACAAATATTTCGAAACGTCGGCCTGAAAAAGATGCCCATTAATTGACCAACCCTAAAGAACCCTAACAAACAATGTATAAATGTATAATGTGACTTTTTGGTTGGACCCAAGGACTGGACATCAGTTATGCCACACTTCGCCCAAGGAAGCCAGGTCAGCAGGCTCAGGCTACTATTGTTGACAAATCAATCGTAGTAGCCAGGAGATCAGACCTTTGTAAGGCTGGGTCAGCACGCCCGGCCTCCATTGACGACAAATCGTTCGTGGAAGCCCACCTGCTGATTTCAAGTAATACTGCGGGCTTAGGGCGAACTAATATCAACGTTGACACTTCAACTTTGATATCAGATTCCCCTGCGGTTCCTTCGGAGGATCAACGCATTCCAGGCCAACACGACAGTTCGTGCCAACCTGGAGATATTGGATCCTTCAATTATGCATCGATACCGCCTCCCAGGTCTACAGCTAGTGACACTTCACATTACGCCCTGGACAGGAATATTCATGCACTCCCTTCCTTTTCCTCCAAAGTCACGGGGGGGGGGGGGGGGGGGCGTAATCCTAGATATGACGCTACAAGCGTTCCCCCAAACACGCAACACAATTAATGATGAACCTAGAAATCAATTAGGAACACATTTTCTGTTGGTACACCCGCAACATCCATTACGCAGGGTGCCCTACAATTTACAACTCTCGTATACACTCGTGTCTTGTAATACATACCGATCGTGAATTAGGAAGCTTCTTGAATTTTGTGCAGACTACAATGAATACAGGGAGGGGTTTTATTCCTTGTTCCTTGAACGTCCGATCTTCAGCGTCAAAACATCGACAAACTCTTATCATCCAACCTTTGTCGACAAACGTATCCAACAGAAATTTGAGGATGTGTTGTTGGAGAAGAGAGACAACTATGTATCTTCCACCAACCCTTAAAACGCGATCAATTTCCTGAAATGGAGAAAGTTTCATCAAATTATTTTAATGCATTACATGTTGAGATAAAAAGCAGTGAAAAATAATCAATAATGCATGAATCAGATGCCCAAGGAATCTAAATAAACGTGAGGTTAAATAAACAGCCAATTGACCCACCGAATTATTGTTTCTCACTATAATTCGACTCCATTATGAGATTCTACATAAACGGGGGATGGTCGATCAATTCCCAAAGAACCATAAGTGAAAGAACGGGAAAATCTCTTGGCCACTCGACTCCCAGAGTCGCCCACCTTCGAGCGAAATTAAAAATGACCCCGACCCACTCGACTCCCCACAAAACGCATCAAAACGGCCCTTTCACTTTGCATGAAAGTTCCGCCAATCATGGGTTTGGGTACCAATCTGGTCTTCTACGTAGGACGTCGTAGGCCGGATGTAAACAATAGCAAAACCCAATAGCCGGGAATGGCTTCCTCAAAGTCCATCTGGAGAAACTCAAAGCTCAAGTCTTTCTGGCAAGGGACCAAGCAGAGATTGCTAAGCAGGAGTGGATTGCGAAAAGTGGGCGAGTTCGACAGTCGAAATGGGCCAGCTCGACCAAGTCAGGAGGACGAGTTCGACCTCTCCCATTCACAGACTGCAAAACGAGGACTATCCTCTTAATTAATTCGTCGAGAAGCTGTCATCAACGCTCCTCCTCCACTTCCAAGGTACCCATTACCTGTATAGTTTACTTTTTTTTAATCGTTATTTTTGACGAAGTGGTTCTTGCCACAATGTGAGCAACCTCCTCGTGAGTTACTCCAATAGCTGACAGGTACAGGTAGGTCTCCCAATTTGAATCTAACAGGGAGTAGATCGTCCTTCATTTTGTTCGGGAGTCGAGTGACTTTTTCATTTTCTGCTCCAGCGGGAGTCGACTGGGCTCACGTCAGCTGCTGGGGAGTCGAGGAGAAATCCCCCCCACCCCCTCAATGTTCCAAGCTCGTTTATCTCGCCGAAAGCGGCTGAATCGACCATGTTTTTCCCAATAAAATCAATCCTGCGTCCAGATTCACAAATTTTCGCAGCTAAAATTGTTACTAGAGCTAATCTAGGGTGTTTAGAATCAAAAAATTGCGCAACCAAGGCGGACATCGGTAAAGCTTATTTTGAAAGCTTAGTAACCCGGGATAACTCGTTAAAATCACGATTAATAACTAAATGTTATCATGATCATTCATGACCATGTTCATCACCCATGATGAACATGGTGTTTCAAAGGGATTGAATGTTTTCAAACATAACCAACGTCAGCTTTCTATCATCGAAAAAGTACAAACTACATATCGACGCTGTAACAGAGTAACCTCCTAAGTCAGAAATCACCATTTTACAGGAAACGAAAAAAACTTCCCCAATCGTATAATTTTTTTGTTATTGTTATCCTGATTCATTTTTCAAGTCCTTGGTTTCCATGGCGACCTATTTTTGGTGAACATACTCCATGAATCATAATATGACCATGGATCCTTGACTTACGACGTAACTCTTGTGACATACGACGTTACTCTTGATTTATTTACCTAAGAAAATTTGTGATTTTGATCCAAAAAATCTTCCTATCTGCGATTCATTTGAACACAATACCTACCTATTTCAAACACTCAGCAGCTTCACTGTTGATCGTCCGAATTACTTAATACAGAATAGGTAACAGTTCGTCTTGTAAAATTCTGAACTTCGGGATTGAAGGGTACGAAGTACTAGAAAACCAATAACAAATAGGTAAGTAAACGAGATCTTTTTATTTAAACAAATTTAAACAGAACGAAATATTTTTGGACGGTTCAGGCTATTACAATAGGTATTAGGGTAACCATTTTATTATGGTAACCATGCCTATTTGCTGTGAAAAAAAAAGAAAAAAAAGTTGCACAGATCACAAATAGGTAATAGGTACGTAATAACGTATGACTTCAAGGGATCATCAAGTTCACAGGTAGAACGTCACATCACAGAACGTCAGTCTTATTAATGAGGGAGGCTTGAATAATAAGGGTGGCAGTCTTTAGGTATCACAGTCATCAGTGCTTGCAGGTCATCCCACTTGCGTTGATTGAGTTTTATAGGCTCTTGTCGTAGTTGCAGCAAGCTTTCAAGTGGGGGGACGTCTTTAAAACTTGGGCGTTGTGCTACTTCTTTGAATTCACCAGTAAATGACAACCGAACGAAGATTTTCCCCTCAGGGGAGTACTTAATTTCTTTTATGTCGCTAACTGTAGCGTCTCCTGTTCGTCGGCCCGGACGAATAGACGGATACTTCAGAATCTCTTTGGCACTGAATTTTTTAGCAAAATCGAATCCAATCATTTTAGCTCCGTAGGGCTTGGTCAATCTGGCTTCAACTGTGTGTCGCAGGTAATCGGATGGCAAATGGATGGGTTTGTTTCTCAGACGGTCCTCAATTGTTTTGTGGACTGAATCCACTTCCATTTGGGTATGGCCTTTAAGTAAATATTTTTGGTAAATATTGACATTCTTGGCACAGCTGAGAATCAATAGGGCATTTGATGTCGTTGCACATTTGTTTTGGTAGGCACAGTTGTCGCTCCATATAACAATATCTTTGGTAAAGTCGTTCGTGGTTAGTAAGTACCTAGTCAACAATGCAGGTAGCGAAGGTGTCAGCTGACAGGTCGCACTGACTTTCGTCGAACCAATAACAAAAAGCGTCCCTACTTGCTGTGTCAAAAATTGTGAAGTTGTGTACACACAATTTGCTCTTATAGTACATTGCGGAAGCGTTGAGTGACGGGCAGACTTGAACTGCCATGACGTCTTGGGTGAGCATTGTGATTTCATTCCTCAAGCTTCTTTCTTTGTCAAATTCTTTGACGGCTCTGGCCTCATTCTTCTGGTTCTGATGGCTTGCGAATTCTTCTGTGGAGATGTTTCCAGCCTCATAGGCACAGCAGACATCACATCGGTCTTTCTTCGGTTGCTGAAATCCGATGTTCAGTTCAGCAGCAGTCTTGCTGAACCAAGGTCGAGATAATGCTTTAACTTGGTTCTCCGAACATTTTCGTGTGTATTCCCTATATAGGGCTGAAATAGTGTCGCTGCCGAAAATGGGCTGGATGTAAATTTTCGAAGTACTTTTTCTACAATAGTGGCTCGGGAGCTTGGGGAGTGAATCAAGGAATTCTCGAAGAAAAATATTTTCTTTTCGAAGGGATTTTTGGATGCTGCAGCGTTCAAGTCTCTCACTTCTTTTGTTCCTTGATTGATCATGCATTCCCAAAGATTCAGCTCCGTCCAAAGACCATTGCAGAACTGTTTTTTCACCCAAATTGAAGGTTGATAGGAACAATTTTTTACACACAACGAATCGGTGACCAGTTTCGTCGACAAGAGAGTATTGCAAAGAAGCATTTCGCCTCGGGTTGCCTTCGTCTGCATCTGGGTTCCTTATTCGTCTAGTTGCCACAGGCATTCTCTTAACAAGGGAGGACACATAAATTTTCCTTTGATCCCATGACATTTTCGTCCAGAAGTTGGAAAACAGAAGCTTCCTGGTGTGCTCAGGCACCTGTTGGCACGCTCTTTTTGCAGACTGCAAGCACAAGCCTGAAACGCATGGAGGGCCCATTTCACGAGATTGCTTTGCTGCACCACGCTTTTTCTTGGACCACCCATGGTAATTCTGTCCGAGCTCTCGCAGTCTCTTATTTTTGTGGTCAAAGTGCTCTTCAGGTTTTGCAATTTTCCTCTTTCTCACTCTTACAGCCACTTCATCCTCTTCTCCAGTATCGCTCCCCTGATTTTCAGTGCTAAGAGCAAACTCAACATCTTCCATCTCTTGAGTGACAGCAGCTTCCTGAGCCCCATGTTTGCTCTCAATTACTACATTTTTACTATTGACTTCGAGCTCGCAGGCAAAATCTTCGACGGGGAGGGAATCGGATGGATTTTCCGCTGACGTTCCAGGTTGCTCGTCAACTTGCTGAATGAAAGTGTCGGCAGCCTCCTCCTCGCTGCAAACCACTACGTCATCATTTTGAGCAATGACCACCAGCTCGCAGGCGAATTCTCCGACAGGGAGGGAGCTGCAAAAGTGATCATTAGAAGTTCCAGGTTGGTCCTCAATTAGCTGATTTGAAGTGTCAGCAGCCTCTCCTTCGCAAACATGTTGTTCATCCTCATTTTGACAGATGGCATCTTCCTCACAGGCAAAATCCTGAATAGGGGTAGAGTTGTTGAAGCTTGAACTTGTTGAAGCTTCTGGTTGATCACCTCGTATCCCTCCTCTTCGTACGTCCTCTTCTAAAATTTTGCCACCCACAGCTAAAATATTTTTAACGAGACTGTCAATGCTTACAATATTTGTCTCGTCCTCCTCCTCCTCTTCTTCTCCTATCACCCACGGCGACCGGTCCATGTCTGGAAAAACGAGGCATCACAATGTTGAGGACATTGGAAACAAAAAGATTTTTGATTTGAAAAGATTTTTCACACATTCACACATTCACAACATTTCACCAGCGAAAAGCAATAGTCTCATTTTCTCAGAAATACAGGCAACCCCAATGTGATTTGTTAGAAAAAGAAATTGTGAAACGATTTTTTCGTTGATTTTCTGAATGAGTAAACTCCTATCTACATACCGTTTCTTGATGAGTTATGTCGTAAGTCGTAGCTCAACTTTCCAAGTTCGACGGCGAAAAACAACTGAACGAATCACTGAAAACAAATAATGCCGAGTATCAGGATACCTTATAGAATGGATTTATCACATTTTCGGTATCAACGCACGTGATTTGGAGTAATAAATCAACTTACTGCGGGAGGGCAGCTGGCCGCGCGAGCGTGGGGTAGAAAAACACATGTGAAATTTGACTTGCGAGATTACTCACTTTCGAAAAACAGCAGTGTTGACATACGATCGATCACGAAAGTGGAATTAATTCGTTTTAGTTCCTTTTTCAATGTATGTGAGCGCTAAAATCGGTGAGATTCGTCAAAAGGTAGTAGGTAATGAAAAATCCCGTTTTCCCCAAAACTCGACTTACGAGCTTACTCTGTTACAGCATCGATATGTACTCCAAAGGAATGTTTATAAGTGTCTTCGGAATTTTCGAAGCCTAAAAACATTTCACATTGTACCCCTCACTCCAAGCTGAAAATAAATTCTTCCAGAACTACGACAACAGAGATGTATTCTAAACCCTATTCAAAATATATAAACCATGGGAAAAGTTCGCAAAGCTAATTTCGAGGGTTTGTTACGGCTTTGCCCCACTGTGTGTCGAGCCTCAAGTGAACAAACGTAATAAGACTTACATTGAAAAACTCGGTAACTCGATCTCTCGTTTCTGCTTTGTCATCCGCCATTAAAGCATCTAACGTTCCTTTATCAAATACGACGTTGTACGTTTCGTCTTTGAACTGCATGTGAAGAGCGTCCATCTCCTCAAAAACCATTTCAGGTCTCGTTTCCCCATGAAGGCTCTTCATTTGTTTGATTACAGTTTTACTGATGTCAATGTTGGTTATGGAACTGAAAAAGAAACCCCAGGGTTATTCAATGATTATCAAGAGTGATTAGAACAGCAGACCAGATACCAACGCGAAAGGGATAGGCGTATGTCAACCTCCGCAGGGTGCCTCCTTCTATTTCATTACTTACCGATATCCAACGTCGTATAAATCAGCACTGATTTTTGAATTCCCGCACCCAACAACAAGGATTGATTCCTTGGGCTTCATATATTTGTGGAGATGGCTCGACAGTTCAGGATACTCTCCATACCTGGAAAAGTTGACAGTGTAAGATTTAGCTTCACTCTTATCATGCGAAATTCAGTCATTTACTGAGTCAGCAAGTCCAGCACGGTCGTAAACACTGGAGCTTGCAGATTGACTGATGAACTGGATCAGCACCAAATAAAACTATTACAAACCAACAACAGCGAAAAATAATCTCACCATTCAAAACTCTTGCTGCCCCTGAGTTTGAAAAAAGCTTCCCAATAGTCGGTTGTGCTGAACTCGAATGATTTCGTTGGAAGAAGATCCATGACGGGTATGAAGGATTTCGAAATTCGCAAACCGATCAAATGACCGGAATATGAAATTCGATACTTTAACAGTTCATGATTACAAAATATACAGGCACACCGACGAAACGGCGATGGTCAAACTTGGTCGGTACAGCTGAAAAAACACGGCTACCAAAAATTGCATGGGGTGACGTTAGCGTGTGACGAATAGGAGGTAGTAACCTGGAGGTGGTTATACTGAAGTCTTCTTGACGTTTACGGTAAACCGCTTGAACATCGGAAACTGTCCACCCACAGATCTGTTGAACAGGTAACTACTGTTCTCAACAGCACGCTCTGAACTTTAGCACGCTGACATAGGTAATAATATTAGGGTACCTAAAATAAATTAAAAGTAACCTTTTCAGAGTTTAAAAAAAACCAGACCCCAGTTACTGGGGCCCAGTAGGCGGACACGGTTTTCCTAATGCAGGACAGCGTATTATTACAATCTGTACACCGTTTGAGCCCAGAGGCGGGGTCGAGATCGAAAATTAATGGTTTGGAGTGCGTTTTTGCCTCCAAACTGTACACTGATTCAGCCCAGTGAAGGAGAGATGGAGTTGAAATGGTGGAGGGTTTGTGAAGCCTTTCAGCCCTCCAGAATATACTACGCTGGTTCAGCCCCAATAAGAATCAACATCAAAAACGCTGCAAATTTTACACAAGGGTTTATTATTCTTTGATATACGTTACTTGTGCAGAAATTTAATTCTGTCAATGAAAAAATTTAAAAAAATTTTTTTTTGGATTTTTATCTCAAAAAAATTTTTTTGTTGATTTTTTGTTCAAAAATGTGTTTTTTTCAAAAATGATGTATTTTTTTACTCGAAAAATATTTAACATCCTGGGATGACTTTTGGTTTATTGTCTTCTAATGCTAGTATTGAGGGAGTTGATGATGAGTCTTGCTAAGGTGGGACCAATTTATATCCTCGTGCATTAATTTCGTCTAGATCACTTTCCGCCCCCCCAATAATTGGCAAAATTTGAAACGGTTGGTCGCGATACTTCGAAAACGACACCTAACTCGATCCCATAGCTAAAAGCCTTAAAAAACCATCTCCAATAGCCCCATCTTAGCCCCATAGCGCCCCACGGGTTTGGCGATCGGATTGAAAACCTTGTGGGCACAACTAGATGGTAAACCAAGTATTTTGTCAAAATTTAAGATTAAAAAAAACGCTGCAAATTTTACACAAGGGTTTATTATTCTTTGATATACATTACTTGTGCGGAAATTTAATTCTGTCAATGAAAAAATTTAAAAAATTTTTTTTTTTTGATTTTTATCTCAAAAAATTTTTTTTGGATTTTTTTGTTCAAAAATGTGTTTTTTTCAAAAATTCCGTATTTTTTACTCGAAAAATATTTAACATCCTGGGATCCTTCAAAAATCCAATTTTTAGCCCCATGAGAGCCCTATAGATCGGCACAGTGAAATCGGATCGTTCCGGGACCCCAAAAAATGGATTCTACGTCCAAAAATACTTCGAAAACGACACCTAACTCGATCCCATAGCTAAAAGCCTTTAAAAAAAACCCTCCCGTAGCCCCATTATAGCCCCATAGCGCCCCACGGGTTTGGGCGATCGGACTGAAAACCTTGCGGGCACAACTAGATGGTAAACCAAGTATTTTCTCGAAATTTCAGATTTTTAAAAAATTCCTACTGCCCAAAACGGCCTGGATGGCGGACGGCGTACGTACGGCGTACGGCGGACGGACATTTCGGATTTAGAATGTAGACCTCTTGAAACGGATAATCCCCGAGGTCGAAAATTCGGTGCTTGTTCGGTGTGCGTTCTATGTTTGGACTGTGGTTTGGTGTGCGTTCTAACACCACGAATTCAATGCGTGACTGCAAATGATACTGAGGAACCCCTTTAATTTTCTTTGATATTTTAACTTTGGGGTCTAACCACGACGTCGCTATGCATTGGGTGTGAACCCCAGTTGCTGGATCCATACGTGCTTCCTGATGGTGTACTGTCTTGTGCGCAAACCCGCGACCGCCCAGGCACCTGTATGCAGACCATTCGTTGGCACTGGGCAAATAAAAACACAGATTGGGGTAAACGGAAAATGAGGTAAGATTTCTACCCATCACATAGATCGCAGGCTGGCGTAAGTCAGAGCGCGTCGTAAGTTAGATCGCAGCCGTTTCATAAAACGCACACCGAACTAGGTAGCACCTAGGGATGGGTATCGATGTATCGATGTTTCAAAAACATCAATGTTTTTTCTCAAACATCGATGTTTTATACATCGATGTTTACTCTTCGATGTTTTTTAGACATCGATGTTTTTCCCCCCAAACATCGATGTTTTTTCGCGAAAAAAATTTTTGTTTTGATGGTCGTTTACGTAAAAATAGTAGATACTTTTATACCTGAACAATAATTATTCATGTTTTATAAATGCTTAGGTACTCGGTTGTTTATTATTTTTTTATAAAAATAATACTATAGGTACAGATTCAAGAAACATCGATGTGTCGATCGAATAGTAGGTAGGTAGTTATCGGAAATCGAAAATTTCAATGAACATTAAATGTTGATTAAATTTTAATGTTGATTCGTTACCTATCACTTGTCGTTATCTGTGTTCATGCGGCATCACTCCTGACACAAAAACGAAACAATCCCTGCTGAGCTCTCGCTGTACTTGAACGCTCCCAACGAAAAAATCGAACAGAACACTTTTGGGGTTTTGGATGGTCAACTGCGGGCAACTCTATCATTTCCGAAGTTGTTTTCAAGAATGAACCAAACGTAGCAATATCAGTTCCTTCTGAGAGGCTATTCTCTTAAGCAGGCTTAATTTTAAGCTCCTTGAGAAATCGTCTCTCAGAGGAACTGGCGTCAATTTTTTTTTTAGTAAATAATATTATTCTTTAGGTACCGACTTTTTTACAGCCTACTTCTTTTCATCGCTTCAAGTTTTAATGACTTTTTTCGAATTTTCTACTAAAACTACCATGGAAAGAATTTTTTTTAATAACATCCCCCCCCCCCCCCCCCCCCTGTCGTACATATAAAACCATCGATGTATCGAAACATCGATGTTTTTTCTCCGATGTTTTTGAGACATCGATGTTTCTTTTTTAAAAATCATCGAGGTCCAAACATCGATGTTTTGTTCATCGATACCCATCCCTAGTAGCACCATAAATTCAGGTCGGCCTCAAAATTTGATCTTTCACGTTTCAAGATGTCTAGATTCCAAAACGATATGTCCGTCCGCCGTCCGAGCCGTTTAGGGCAGTAGGAATTTTTTTAAACGCTGCAAATTTTACACAAGGGTTTAGGTATTATTCTGTGATATAGGTTACTTGTGCATCAATTTAATTCTGTGTCAATAAAAATTTTTAGAAAAAATATTTTTTTGGATTTTTTTTCTTCAAATTTTTTGTTTTTTTACTTGAAAAATATTTGACCTCTTGGGAACCTTCAAAGTATCCCATTTTTAGCCCCATGAAAGTCCTATAGATCGCCACAGTGAAATCGGATCGTTCCGGCACCCCCAAAAATGGATTCTACGTCCAAAAATACTTCTAAAACGACACCTGACTCGACCCATAGCCAAAAGCCTTCAAAAAACCCCTCCTGTAGCCCCATAGCGCCCCACGGGTTCGGGCGATTGGACTGAAAACCTTGTGAGCACAACTAGATGGTAAACCGAGTATTTTGTCAACATAATCGGTTTACCATCTATTATCACATTTTAAAAAAATTCCTACTACCCAAAACGGCCCGGACGGCGTACGGAGGGCGGACATAGAGGTTTTGGATTCTAGACCGGTTGAAACGGATAATGTCAAATTTTCAGGCCGATCGGAGTCTTCGACCTCCTTCACGATATTCCAAGAATAATAAACGAAAAATCTAAAATTTTGACGAAATACTCGTTTGTGCCCGCAAGGTGTTCAGCCCGATCGCCCCAACCCCAGGGGGGATAAAAAGAGGCTGTAGGAGGGGTTTTTGATGGTTTTTGGGTATGATATCGAGTGGGTTGTCGTTGACGAAGTATTTTTGGGAGAAGAATCCATTTTTGGGGGTCCCAGGACGATCCGATTTCACCGTTGGAATCTATGGGGCTTTCTTGGGGCTGCAAATTGGACGTTTGAAGGTTTTAGGAGGTCCTACATCTGTCCAAACGTTGTACAGAATTTTTTGTTTGTTTTAATGTAACAGAATACGCACAGAGGCGTTCAGTTGCAAAACCTGATAAGTCCATTTTCTCGAAAATCGAGTTTATGTGTGTTTTCGAAGGTTTTGGTAGCGAGGAATCCGATGGTGCAGGTGTTTTCTTGCAAAAGATTATAGATCCAATAGAAAAAGAGGGTACAAACTTTAGTTCAGTTTCAAAACCTGCTAGATCCGAGGCATGTTCCGGATCAAAACCTGAGAGTTGCAAAATTCGCTCCAAAAGCGGTTAGATCCTCTTGTTTAGTTTCAAACCCTGCTAAGTCCAGGGTGTTCTTGTATCAACCCCAAACACCCTAAAAAGTAAGGATGGAGAATCGTTGTGTTGTTGAACGTAGTTTCGGCTCAATTTCGCGCGATGAACTTCTCTATGTAGGTAAAACGGTAAGTACTCGTCTTTAGGCGTGCAACACTGCAATGAGAGCCCTTTTGGACCTTTTAGTGTGGAACCTGTTGATCCTGTTGACCTTACTACAAAAACGCTGCAAATTTTACACAAGGGTTTATTATTCTTTGAGATAGGTTACTTGTGCAAAAATTATTTCTGTCAATGGAAAAAATTCTGGAAATTTTTTTTCAACAAATTTTTTTTTTTTTCAAAAATTCTTTATTTTTGCTCGAAAAATATTTAACCTCTTGGGATCCTTCAAAAATCCCATTTTTAGCAACATGTTAGTCCTATATAGATCGCCCCAGTGAAATCGGATCGTTCTGGGACCCCCAAAAATGGATTCTACGTCCAAAAATACTTCGAAAACGACACGTTACTCGATCCCGTAGCTAGAAGCCTTCAAAAAAATCCCTCCTGTAGCCCCATTTTAGCCACGGGTTTGGGCGATCGGACTGAAAACCTTGCTGGCACAACTAAGTAATTTGGATGGTAAACCAAGGATTTTGTCGAAATTTCAGATTTAAAAAAAATTCCTAATGCCCAAAACGGCCCGGATGGCGGACGGCGTACTGCAGACGGACATTTCGGATTTAGAATGTACCTAGACCTCTTGAAACGGATAATGTCAAATTTTGACGCCGATCGGAGCCGTCGACCTCCTTCGCGAAAACATAGGTGTATTACTCCAAGAATAATAAACCAAAACAACGTTGGTGCCTTCAAGCCATTAAAAAAAAGTGCAAGGTCAGTTGTCTGGTCCCAGAAGAATTTCATACTGGTTCGGCTAAGGTGAAGAAAGAAAAACTTGATGATGTGGAGAAGGTTCTGAGACTTCATTTTCGCGATACCTGGAGGTCTTTGGACGTTCTTGAATACTTCAGAAAAGTGCTCGACAGAAGCAAAGATCCTCAGCCCGATGAAAATGAGTGAGCGGAAGAAGATGATTTTGATTCAATTCAATATTAATATTGCAATTGTGACGGTGGTAAGTCGTTGGTGGTGACCTTTTGCGAGTCTTTGGTTTTCGAAAAATACATGTATTTCATTTTTAAACTCCTTAAATAATTTTTATATCAATAAATATCACTATCCCTGATTTTGTTTTGTTTTTTTATTCTCGTGAGAAGAATGAGAACGGAGTAAAACTCATCTTCTGCACTCCGTCACCAAGAGCAAAGTTTTTCTATCTGTTGCAAAAGCAGACAAATCCAGGTAGTTCCGCTGCAAAATGTGATAGATGCACAGTTTGTAATCAAAACCTGATAAGTCCATACTAATAATCGCTTTTTCTGCAAAATAGCCAGACTTCCAAGCCTGGAACCATTGGAGATTCAACCTAAAATACCTTTGCTGACAATATGACCCATTAAATGCATCAGATTCAACGAAAATCATGTTCAAACAGTTTTTTGCCATTTACTCGAAAAGTGAAAAAGTGGACTTATCAGGGTTTGCAACTGAACGCCTCACTTAAAAGAAATTAATTCAGTCAAAGAATAATAGACTAAACCCTTTTGTAAAATTTTCGCATCGCCCCCCAAGTTTTCTTGCAGTCTGGAACGGCCTCTCTAATCCCCTTCAGTCTTGTACCGGAACTGACACCATCTTAGTGTTTGGAGGGTTTCATCAGCAACCAATGAATGAAACCCTCCAACCACTGAGGTGGAACAAGAATTGGATATCATGAGGTGGGAGTGAAATAAGAGTAAAATGGCTTCAACTGAAAACCTATACATATCAACCTAATGACTAAGTCAGCTTCAAGCAGGAAGTGAGGGGTAGAAGTCCTTGGAATGAATTCGCGATTTCTATGAAATATTGAACATGTGTTCTGAAAGTTGGAAATTGTTTCTACTTAAGTGACTAAGCTAAGTGGACCACTCAATTCCTAACAGTAGCACTCGTGCGGAAAGTCAAACCCGGTCTAAATTATACCAAAACGTAACAATCTACTTATTTACCTAATTGACTTGAGTCAATATTTCGATTTATCGAAACCAATCATATCTAGTAAGTATAACAAACAGGATTTATCCAGTGCAGTATTTTAAATTAAAATAGTGCATTAAATGCAGTATTTTAATACTGCAGAAGCCATTTTGGTTTATTATTCTTGGAATAATACACCTATGTTTTCGCGACGGAGGTCGACGACTCGGATCGGCCTCAAAACTTGACATTATCCGTTTCAAGAGGTCTACATTCAAAATCCGAAATGTCCGTCCGCCGTCCGGGCCGTTTTGGGCAGTAGGAATTTTTTTAAAAATCTGAAATTTTGGCAAAATACTTGGTTTACCATCTAGTTGTGCCCGCAAGGTTTTCAGTCCGATCGCCCAAACCCGTGGGGCGCTATGGGGCTAAAATGGGGCTACAGGATGGGTGTTTTGAAGGCTTTTAGCTATGGGATCGAGTTCGGTGTCGTTTTCGAAGTATTTTTGGACGTAGAATCCATTTTTGGGGGTCCCGGAACGATCCGATTTCACTGTGGCGATCTATAGGGCTTTCATGGGGCTAAAAATGGGATTTTTGAAGGATCCGAAGAAGTTTAATACTTTTCGAGTAAAAATTAAAGAATTTTTGAAAAACCACATTTTTGAGGAAAAATCCCCCCCCCCCAAAAATTTTTTTTGAATTATAAAAATAAAATTTTTTTTTTTAAATTTGTTATTGACAGAATTAAATGTCTGTACAAGTAACCTATATCGCATAATAATAAACCCTTGTGTAAAATTTGCAGCGTTTTTTTGAAGCATCTAGGGGTACCGTTCATTTTGGTACTTTTCCGTTATAACCCCCCCCCCCCCTCCTCGGCGATTTTGGTTGACTTTGGGTGCCATTGGGAGGGGTTTGTATGAAACTCGAAATCGAGTGGGAGGGGGTGGGGTTGTTATAACGGAAAACTACTCGAATTTGGGTGCCTTAAAGCCATCGGGAGGGGTGTGTATGAAACACGAAATCGCGTAGGAGGGGGTTTAACGGAAAAGTACCTACATGGTATATTATTGATATTACATTAAATGTAATTATTACATTATTACCTTCATTACCAATTATTGATGATGATGATGTTGACCGTTTCAATGAATGTGGGCGGAAAGTTGTTGCCCGACCCTCAACAGCTTTCCATGGAAAGTGTGGGTGCTCTCACATTGTATGTAATATTATTCATTTTGTATTAACTCGTTTTTGGTTTATTATTCTTGGAATAATACACCTATGTTTTCGCGACGCGGGTCGACGACTCCGATCGGCCTCAAAATTTGACATTATCCGTTTCAAGAGGTCTACATTCAAAATCCGAAATTTCCGTCCGCCGTACGCCGTCCGCCGTGCGCCGTCCGGGCCGTTTTGGGCAGTAGGAATTTTTTTAAAAATCTGAAATTTTGGCAAAATACTTGGTTTACCATCTAGTTGTGCCCGCAAGGTTTTCAGTCCGATCGCCCAAACCCGTGGGGCGCTATGGGGCTAAAATGGGGCTACAGGAGGGGTGTTTTGAAGGCTTTTAGCTATGGGATCGAGTTAGGTGTCGTTTTCGAAGTATTTTTGGACGTAGAATCCATTTTTGGGGGTCCCGGAACGATCCGATTTCACTGTGGCGTTCTATAGGGCTTTCATGGGGCTAAAAATGGGATTTTTGAAGGATCCCAAGAAGTTAAATATTTTTCGAGTAAAAATTAAAGAATTTTTGAAAAAACACATTTTTGAAAAAACACATTTTTGAAAAAAAAAATCCCCCCAAAAAAATTTTTTTGAAATATAAAAATCCAAAAAAAAATTTTTTTAATTTTTTTTTATTGACAGAATTAAATGTCTGTACAAGTAACCTATATCACAGAATAATAAACCCTTGTGTAAAATTTGCAGCGTTTTTGTTTTATTGTACAGTAGACGCCGCTTATTGTGGCCACGTTGGGACCAAGCCAAACCGGCCACAATAAGCGAACTGCCACATAAAGCGAAATAGATTGAATGAGTAAAGATCTTTAAAAAAATTATTAGAGTTCGCCCTGTACTCCACTGGCAAGGTTTTGACTCCCTTAAAACCTCGCGGCTTTGTGCTTTTCCCAATGGCTATAGCAATTTTCTTTTCTCATCAACCATACTCGCAACGCATAACCGTGATTCTTTCTTTGCTAGTCTTCGTTCCTCTTTTGTCACTTTACAATGCGTAGGTGTGTTCTGGAAGGGTTCAGATAAAACAGGACGGTTTCGTCCGAATTAAACACATCTGCCGGTGGGTACTGGGATATAAAATCTGGCCAAATTGACTCAAACCAGGTGGCCCCTTGTTGATCAGCTTCTCCCTGCTCTCCGTGTGGCTTCTGAAATGTTATGTTCTCTTTTTTTTTTCTCCACCGGTGGAACCACCTATCTTTCCCCATTTTAATCGCCAACTCCTCTGCTTTTTGGCGAAGAATAAGCCCGTTGACCCTCGCATCCGTTTCTCTTTTCTGCCATTATAAGCGGATTGCTACACTAACCGGAGACGCAGTCTGCTGTACTAGCTAACTGAATTTCATCTATGTGTGATTCTTGGAAAGTAAAACAATTTGTTACACTCTACGGAAGTTGAGGCTTCTCGACCGCTGTGATTTTAGACAGGTGAAAGAAGATTACAGGTTCAAGATCAACAACCCATGTTAGTGAGTTCGTGCTAGCTCGGGCCTACTTTCATCGTTTTTGGGACCTCCCTAATGACCGTGGTACCACTGATCAAGTTCCTCACGCAAATTCGTATAGTTGTTCCGGTGATTATAATCATTATACTTATCTGTAGATAAGTAGGAAGGCCCTGATAGCCATTTCTCAAAATTGGATCACTGCGAAAGTGGGTTCGTTGCAAAAGTAGTAAAACATTTATCTCTCGAATGGTAGAAAAGTAGGGGACATACATCGTATTACATTTTAATAGGTTATTCCTCCAACACTCGAATTGGACCGAATTACTTTGAAACACCTTTGAGAATAATAATACCTAATAATTATAGTGAATACAGTTATTGTATTCATCTTGATCTATAGATAATATGCATCAAATAAATAAGAATCTGAAGGCATTGATCTCAGTTCAGTAGTTACAAACCTTGCAAAATTTGATATTAAATTTTGATATTGACGGCGCCGTAGAAGTTTCTAGCAGTTTTTTTCTGAACCCTCATGAAGCTCATATTATGTTGATGTTGATGTAGGTCGTTCACTGGGTTCAGCTGACGATTACCTCATCCTTGGGAGCGCTGGCCATATGCCCACCACCTGGCTTCCTCACCTTTTCTTCTTCCAGTCGTGTCTACCTCTGCCAACGTTCATCTCCCGTGATTTGGACTTCTGATCTGATACCTCATGCCGATGAACATTTGGTTTTTGTCCCCGACCGTAGAGATTCTTTCTCTTTACGCCTTTCAATTACAGTTCTCGAATAAAAATTTCAATTTATTGTAAAAATATTCCGCGCAGCTGTATTGATGGACGAGTATTAACAGAACCATAACTGTAGTTTTTTTTTTCATATTCTACCGGAACTGACCCGGTATACTATGAACAAACGACAATGTAATCTTTCAATAATTGATAGAACACAATTGAGCTGATGTTACAGCAATTATATCGGTACGTACTCCATAATTATTATAGAGTACGTGCCGATATAATTGCTGTAACATCAGCTCAACTACGTTTCGGAATTGACAGTGTCCTTCGTTCTCCTGAACCCACTATAATCAAATGGTAACGTTTTATCAATATATCATGCCGGTTTGAAGCCATCCACTCCATGAAGTGGATCCCGCGCGTTTATTGATTTGTAATAATTACAATACTGCCAATTTTCTCTACCTATGTAATTCATCTGATGCATATGCATCAAGGGGTATACGCTTCTTGTTCTTCTCGTATTGAGAAGACAAGAAACTTGTACGATAGTAGTCTAATAATTAGACTCTAATTCATGTGATCTGGGAGCGTCTCTGTCAAAATTCGCAACCGGTATAGATTATTGCCAGATCTGGCATTAATTATTATTGTTGTTCGAACCGTGTAATAATATTATATATTATATAAGATAAGAGTTATAAAAAGAGGAAATATTATTCCCGATTTTTATACCTCATCTTGTTTATGGGCCTTCAGATAGGTAACAATAAAGTGGGTTCGGTATTCAGGTGATAATTTTACCCAGATGCTCCATTAACTTAAAATAGTTTATTATTTCATAAATAATTAACTATTGGTATGCAATTATTGTTATTTTCGGCAAAAGGCAAAAAATTGTTGCCCAACTACTTTTTATCGTACAAGCAAATGGTCGCCATAAACGAATATTTCCGTCTTGCATTTCCTACGGCCCTCTTTATCGCGTGCCTACAACCCGACTCGTTCCTAATGTTCGCTTTGAACGAAGAGTACTCAACTCATGAAGACTGTTCATCAATGCATAGCTAATATAATTGTAGATGTCTGTCCTTGTAGGCGATCAATTCCCCCCCCCCCCCCCCCCCCCCACGTTCATCTCAAATAAAGAAGTGTGACGAGTTCTATTGAGTTCAGACTCTTTTTTGACATGGAGCACGTCTTTAAGCTGACCGTTCACAAATTTGAAACGTCTCGGGAAGTAGTGACAACTTTCGTAAAATTGGTCCCGGTAAAAGCATGTTCCATGCCAAAATTCTCACGTTGGAGGTTGGCAGAGAGAAAGTTCACTACCAGGTAGGGTATAAAAATGCAACACAATGAACTTTCTGATTCAGATTTATTTCTTTTGAGTTACGTACCTCAAAATTGAGGTTCAAATAATATTCTCGGAACTTGCATCGATTGACTGAGGGTTAGGTTATCTGACCCGACAGGTTACTTTACCATTTGGATTTTGGGGGTATTCCCGGAGTTTGCCTTCATTTTCCATTCAACCCCCGCGAGTTTTCATTGAGTTAACCGAAAATGAGTAATGGGCTTCTTGAAAAGGTCTGAATTCAGCATTTCTGACAACATATTCGGATTCAGCACCCTTTAAAACCCATATACCCCAATTTTTAGTTCGAAAATCCGTATAGGTACGTGCTGAGCGGTTTTCAAAATGTAAGAGATTTTGAAATGAACGCCGGGCAAATTTGACGTCACACCTCGCCAGGCTGGGCGTCGAGTATTTGGGCACTGAGCCGCCAGAGCGCTAAATAATAAATCTGAACAGAATTGGAATAAAAACACTCGGCCCAGGTCGATTTTTGAATAACCTTCTTTGATAATAACCTCGATGCTCAATTTTCGAATGACCTTCTGTAATGATTAACCCGATTTTCGATTTTTGGGGTCGACTTTTCGCGTAGCAAAGTTGGCTGACTTGCGTGGATGAGAGAGAGAGGGATCTCCCGGCCAATCAAAAGACGACGAAGCAGCCCACGTCATGTACCCTCTCCAGACATCGGAATTCAAATATCATATTTTTCCTAAGCCCCTATAAATAATTGAAACGGGGTTTCTGCAATATGGACCCGTTTTCCTAACTTTTGATGCTCGACCTTTACAGGAAAAACATTTTCAAAAATCATTAAAGGAGCTCATTTGCCGTGACCTTTGAGTGCGGTCCTTGTGATCATTTCCACGTATGACATCGTAGGGATCGGTTGGGACGTTCATTTAAGGGTTGCGTTCGAGTTGCTTCGATGTATCACCGTTTTTGTTCCTTGTGACTCTTTCTTGCTTCTCCATTCAATAATGTCCGTTTATCCCTCAATTTCGACCGAATCCCTCTCTCGATTGCCGCATTTTTCGATTCTCGTTCGCCTCTGGAATCTCTGGAGCTGTGGATTCGGCCGGGATCAAAACGAGGAATGCCAGCCATATGAGCCCAAGCCAAGAGCTCGTCCCAGTCCCGCCACCGGCTCCGCCGTTGAGGTGGTCACTCCCACCAAGCAGTTCCTGGATTTGTCGGTTGAAATAGTTGAGAAGGTATTCAGCGACACGGGGTACAGGCTGGTGTGTCGCCAAATGGATGAAATCTGTGGAGCTGCCCTCAACTCGACTTTTCAAAAACTTCAGACTCAAATGCTGCACTGATTGCAAACTACAAAAGCGAAAATGCCCAGCCGAGAGCCCGAAGGAACCATCCGCTTGCATGTAAAAGTTTTGAAATGTTGCTCATGAGGCTGACTTTGCTCCATTTGGGAAACAGACCGAGAGGAAACATTGCTGCTTCCCCGGAGAAATTCATGATGAGGTGCATCTTGCACTATTTGAGGGTCGCTCCCACACTGGCTCGGCTCTCTCGAGCTCTACACAATGGCAATGCAGTACTTCAAGGAGCACATTGTGCCCAGGCTGTTTGAATACACGTATTCAAAAACATCTTTGAATTTACCATATCAAAGGTGGCCAAAAATTCTCACGCAGTAGCCTTAAAAAGGTTGTCAGAGAGAAACTTCCTCTAGGAATACAAATGTCATCCAATAACATTTCTGAATTCAGATTTATTTCTTTTGAGTTACACACCTCAAAATTGAGGTTCAAATAATATTGAATGAAAATCATTATTTAACCACAACTTCTACAACCAACAACGTAAACATGACGTCTGGATTGATATCTACAAACATATTACACCAAATGGTTTTCCTTACACATAATTGGCAAATTGACTCCAACCAAGTGAACGAACCTTCTGGTAGTAAGGCACACATTTCACTATTCCCTAACTTTAATTACATGCATAGGTATACTATTATGTATTACCTAAGCAAATCACACTATCTTTGGTTTACTAGCTGATGGATTTAGTCGAGAGACAGGAAAATACAAATCAGGTGCATGTTAGAGAGGCGTGGTGCAATTTTTTTACATAGCCTCTTTGCTTAAAACTAATATCTTAAAGTCGAAGAATAAACACGAATGATTCTAGGAACAAAATATATATTCTAACAATTCTAGTTCGCCCAAATATCGGACCAAGCTTCAACATTGCAGACTAGAGATACCGAGTTTTTAACAGATTCAAAAACAGTGGAATAATTTGCTTGGAAATCTCTACATTGGACGGAACTTACTAACACAAATATAGAAAATTATTTACAATATATGAACAATTTTTTAAACTGATGATTTTATTTCATGGGCTACATAGCCTTTAATACCTCGATCAACAGATTAGCTTTAAGAAATGACTTGATACTCATCCTTATTTAACCACAATGTCTAGTGGGTAGTGATTTGTCAATATTAAGAACTATTTACTGAGTTGGTATAATATACCAATATGATTTTACGACAAGAATTTTTCTCACGCCCAAATTATAATTATGGTATAAAATTATGATTCTATCATTTTTCTTCGAGTTCGACTAGTAGAATCAATTATTGACATTAAATCAATGGGTTTCAATGGATCTTCACGGTAACTTCTGACGACGAGCGATAAACATCAAATGTAATAATATTAGGGTCCTTGCTTCGCTCACCCGCCCACGTAGGTAGTTCTATTATTATTGAGGGTGGACTTTTCAAATTTGATTCACTAGCACTTTGACAGGGGGGCCTTGCTTCGCTCGGCCGCTCATTTTATTGGCTGGGAGGGGGGAGGCCTTGCTTCGCTTGACCACCCACGTAGGTAGTTCTATTATTATTGAGGGTGGACTTTTCAAATTTTATTTCACTAGCACTTTGACAGGGGGGGCCTTACTTCGCTCAGATAATCATTTTATCAGCCAGGGGGGCTCGCTTCGCTCGGCCACCCATGTAGGTAGTTCTATTATTATTGAGGGTGGACTTTTCAAATTTTATTTCACTAGCACTTTGACAGGGGGGCCTTACTTCGCTCAGATAATCATTTTATCAGCCAGGGGGGCTCGCTTCGCTCGGCCACCCATGTAGGTAGTTCTATTATTATTGAGGGTGGACTTTTCAATATCTTTGGGAGATATATTACCTATCATACCTTTGCTGAAAAAACCTATAAAGTAGTTACGAATTACAGTATGTGTAACGAGTAAAGAAGAAAGTCAAACTACAAAGAAAAACAAATGTGAGTAAATGATCGCAAGTTGCGGGAAATAGGGGGCGTACAACTTGTGAACTGATGCACTACCAGGGGGAGCCCATTTTAATCGGACTAGGGAGACATGTTCCACACATCTTGACCTTACTGTTGGTAAGAATGACTATGCACCTATTCATGACTTTTGGTGGTAAGTACGAATTATAGTTCAGTCTTTTATGCAATAGCCCCTGAACTGCGTGCACTACAACTACATGCATAATGGTATCTCAAGGGATGCAAACAATACAAGGGAGTGTTCAATGTCCTCAATCCTTAAGGAGGATTTTTCGTGTGAAGCGCCCACAAGTACGGCTCTGTTGAAAATCACGATTCGGATTCAACCTTCACAGTTGACTGGTACGGGAAGGATGGCGTCGTCGTGTCCGGCGTCCAGGGTTTGACGTTGGCGTCGCCTGGCCAAGTTGCACTCGGATGTTGGCTCTCTCGGTGGCGCCGCAAGTCCACTTTGCGTTGAAACGCTTTGTCGCAGAGACCGCAGGCAAAAGGCTTGTACCCCGTGTGTTTCCGCATGTGCGTGATAAGGTTGGACGATTGTGAAAACGCCTTCGAGCAAACTACACACTTGTGAGGCTTTTCTCCTGGAAAGAACGAAAGTATTCAATTGTAATTACCTTTGAATATTCACAATGGGTACATTGAAAGGTAGCAGGAGTTGAATATTCACATTGGGTACATTGAAAGCTATGGAGTTCTGTTAAGTTTGCCTATTGGAAGTGATGACATCAAGCGGAATTCAATGGCATCACCCATTTATATTTAGTTCCCAAATCCTCTTAACTGGTGATCTCGAACGAGAATGGAGCCAGGAAAGAACCCGATTGAGAAAATGATGTGGCAGGAAGCCGAGTTAATGAAGCGGAAGCTGCTAATTACTCGTCAGCTTTTACTCACTGCCTGTTTAAATTGTTCTCAATTAAACATTTGGCTACGACCCAATTTTTCTGTTGAGCAGAACTGCGTCAAACCGATTGTTTCAAGCGATCGTCCCAATATTCCAGTATATAAATGAGGAATATGTCCTGCTCGCTCGGTTGGTCCCGGTTACCTATCCGTTTTGAGCAAATTTTAGCTCTCCATACGTTGACGTTAGTACTGTGGGACGGAGTTTTGGGGATTGTATCGTCCGCAAAGCAACTTCTTAATAACATGACGTCATACTATGGATGTATAATATACAGGTATATTCTTCTACTCCCGTCGTCGGTATTCTGACTGAGATAGGTAGGTCTACCTATATCAGTCAGAATACCGACGACGGGAGTAGAGTTTGCAATCCCGAAAGTGTTTCTAAATCCCGTGATCCCGGGATTTTTTTGGAACCAATCCCGGAAATTGAGGATTTTTTTTGGAAAAGAAAGAATAAAAACAACGAAAAACTTATTTACCTACTATTAGGAATGGAAGTGTTTCTGGATTATTTTCTTTATCGATAGAAGGCTTCCAGATAACACCGAAAACGAGGATAAAACACAAATTGCAAATTCGTACTAATATATATATATAGAAAAATACAAATTCGTACTAATATTTCTATAATATATTATAATATATTTCTATATTATAGAAAAACCGAAATTTGAATTTTCGGAAGAAACAAGCGATTGGTCGACGATTTGACAAGTTGGCTACCATTAAAAAAAAGTAAAAACCGAAGGCTTGGTCTTATCTCTGATACATCAAATCAAGTCGATGTACGTTTAATATACACAATCACATTCACAACAAAGCGAAAACGGGCATTTTCGCGTTACTCCAACGTGACTAGTGCCAATCACCAAGAAAATTAAGAAAAAACGCTGCAAATTTTACACGAGGGTTTATTATTCATTAATATAGGTTACTTGTCCAGAAAGTTACTTCTGTGTCAATGAAAATTTTTTTTGGATTTTTATAATAATTATTATTATAAATTATATAATAATTATAAATTTCGAATTAAAAAAAATTTTTTTTTCAAACTGTTTTTTTTTTTTACTTGAAAAATATTTGTCCCATGACCCTATAGATCGCCCATGAAAGCCCTATAGATCGCCACAGTGAACAAAAATGGATTCTACGTCCAAAAATACTTCGAAAACGACGTCTAACTCGATCCCATAGCCAAAAGCCTTCAAAAAACGCCTCCCGTAGCCCCATTTTAGCCCCATAGCGCCCCACGGATTGAGGCGATTGGGCTGAAAATTTTTCTGGCATAATAATTATTTGTTTACCATCTAATTAAGATGATAATTATTTGTTTACCATCTTATTAGATGGTAAACAAAGTATTTTGTCAAAATTTCAGATTTAAAAAAAAAAAAAAAAAATCCGGCCCAAAACGGCCTGGACGGACATTTGGGTTTTGGAATCCAGACCTCTTGAAACGGATAATGTCAAATTTTGAGGCCGATCCGAGTCCGCGACCTCCTTTGCGATTACAAAGTTGTAATATTCCAAGAATAATAAACCAAAATACCTATGAAAAATCAATCGTGACGTCACTCACAGCCTTTTTGAATAGACCGCAACATCATTGGATGAATGAGTCGGTTGTGTAATGATTTTTTCCAACAATACTTGAGCAATTTACGTAGGTACTAGGCGCAACTAACTCGGATCCCGAGATTCAGGATTAACTTCATAAATCCCGGGATTTAAAATTGTTAAAAATCGTCCTGGATTTCGGGATTGCAAACTGCCAATCTGGCCCTCAGTTGGTGGGTAAAGTTACTTCCCGGAAAGGCTCCATAGAAGATGATTGCGTCGCTCTAACTCATGTATTTTCTACCAAGTAGAAGTCTTCTAATCAACGCGAACAATTTGTTTGCAAGGGACATAACCATCAACAGTCGTCAAAAGCGTGGATGTACTCTTCCGTTGGGAGGAAGAATTCAGAACATCTGCGATGACATAACGCTCATGTGCCCGTTTGTGGATTTGCTTGTCAAATGCAAAGCTTGTATGTATCTACAGATCACCACTTTTACATGTGACAGTCCCAGCTATAGCAGCTGCTTTTTTAATTTTGTTTTGATTTAAAACTCAATGTGTTCTTGGTTCTCGGGTTTTACGAGCAACAAGCGACAACGGACAGCAGAAATCGAATTCAAAACTTCCGTGCAGTCCCTTCAGTGTAAAACGGGGTTATCGTAATAATTACAATTATTATGATTGTATAGTTCAATGTTCAAATTTCATAGATTGATTGTGTATTCAGGGGGGGGGGGGGGGGGGAATGCAAATATAATACGGAACTTGAGGACAAAAGCGAGCTGTACTGAAAACGTGTGATGTATTCACAATTATAGGGGTAACCTCATGGTCGTCATGCGGGTGGCAAGCTGAGAAGGTATCAGTCTCGTTTTAGGACCCTCGTTACCGGGACTCGGAGGCACAAAACAAATCTCTATTCAGACAACACCTCCGAGATTCCAATATAGGTGTTCACAGATGAGGGTAGCCACCGAAACGTGGCACCTGCCTATAAACCCCTTCCTTTTCTCCCAGTGATATATTATCAGTATTCAATACTTTTGTACATGCGGGATACCTATTGCACGAGCATGTGTCGCGTGAAGGCCGCCAAAACCGTAGGTATAGTGAAATCAGAGTAAGAAACCAACGATACGTTGGCGCTGTGCATGGAAAGTATGGAGACCTCTAAATTTGCTATTTCCACTAGCATAAAACACACAATGTGTGATGAATTAGGAATTATATGAATTTAATATTCATTTAGTCATTCATGATAAATATGTTTATTATGTTGAATGGGTGGCCTTAGAATCAAACCTTTCGCACACCATAGTCGGTTCAGATTGAGCTGTAACGTGCGCATTTTTCCTTATTTTACCGGCAGCCCTTCCACAAGCGCCGCAAATGTTCAATCTACAATCCGATAACGATAAATAGGATCTCATCGAGAATTATTTCGGTGTTCGGTCAGAAATAAATGCCTGGGAACCAGGTGGAGTTTTTATGAACACCCGAATATTGAATAAATGATACGGTGAATTAGGAACGAAGAGAATTCTCAGAAGAGTTCCGGGACCATTAACACTAGATGTGGCATTATTTATCTACGACGATGGTTGAGCATTGAATAATCAATCGGAGCAAAAGCTGAAGGTAATGCAGGGGTTCCATCCTCTGAAGACGGGCAAGTGCTGTAAATCTTGTATGCCGTCACGCCATGTGTCCTCGTCTGCTATTACAGTCACATGGCTTTCCCTAATGTGATGGTTGCAACTTATCATTATGTGCTACGAGCCCATAGTCGGTATCGGGGTCTCAATGAAAAAAACCCCCGCTTCCCTATGTCGCGGAGGGTAGTATTTTTATTGGAAGTTCAGTTAAAATGCATAAGTGCCGAGCGCCAGGCTTAGGTAGGTATAATGACTGAGCTAAATCGCTGTTGGGAACAAGGTAGGTACGAACGATCGTTACGTGTCTCAAGAAACATTGTCCATTTGATGAGCGATTATTTGACAAAAACAAATACCTACCCAACAATCGTTTGACTATCGTTGGGGAAGAGGGGGTAAGAGACGAACCGAAGCATCTTATTATTTTTCCTAGTCTCTATGGGTAGCAGGCAGGGGGTGCAATTAGAACGATCCCCTTTATAGATTATCTCAATACCTCCAATAGAGTAACCCTCGCATGGTGCCCTGGCCACGGCATTGAGGATAATAAGGCTGCTGACAGCCTTGCAAAAGAGGGCTCAGCATGTCTCCCAATAAGTCCTGAGCCATTCCTCGGGACAACAAAGAGCTTTCTGTTGAATGAAATCTCTGCCCCCTGGTCAGAAGCAAGCGAGGTTGTTTATTGGATTCTCCAGGTCAAGAGCAAGGGAGATGCTTCAGGAGATATGCAGACACTGGTTGGCCACTGCAGGCTCCGGTATCATCTCCATACGTTAGGATTATCGGACGCTATGGAGTGCCGTTTCTGTAACGCCGCAGAGTCCGCATGCATTGTGCACATGAGCGATCGCACGGCTCCGTTTCTTGTCGCTGAGGCACGTCACCTGTACTCCTTGGGACATTGTTAAAACAAGGTTGGGAGAACTATGCATCATAAAGTCCTGGCGGAGGCTGTTGGATGGACCAACTTAGAAGAATCTCAAAACCTGCAGTGTTCTTTCTTTCATCACTCTTTTCTTCAATATAAAATTGTGTTGGCCGACGGTAGCCGTGTGGTAGACGGCCGTGTGGTTTGTTGGTAAGGGATAACGCGTTCCCGAATGAGTTTTTTCACTTTCCGCTCGCTGGCCGTTTAGGGGGTCGAAAAAATTACGAAAAAATACGAGCCGTATAGATCAGACCTGGAGGAAGACGTCGGTCAAATCGTAATTCGGAAATTCGCCCGGGAAATTCGCCGGAAATTCGTCGAAAAATCGTCTTTCTCGCGTTTGTCCCACGTTTTTTCGGGTTCAAAAATACCCAGTAAGGAGCCATTTTTTGGGTATGGTATCCGCGAGCCAAATGCGCGCCAAAATATGGCCAATCCGATTCCGAAGTCGGATTTCAAAAAAACCGAGGGGGAGGGGGCGATTTCACGGTGAGAAGACAATTGGATCGTTTAAATTCGCGCGGGGCCAGGGATCTTAGAAAACGGAGGGTCCAGGGACCTTTGATAGATGTAGAGGCCTTTATTTAAAAAAAGTTGAATTGAATTAAAAATAATAATTTCCTAAACGGTAAGCCCTAAAAATACGCCGATTTTTTCTATCGTCTCTGCTACGAATAGGAGGGGCCGAGCGGAGCGAGGCCTTATGTCTGAGTAGGGGTTTGAACGTGTCCATCGATGCTACGCACCCCACAGGCGGCAATACACCCCACTAGGGGAGCGAGCGAAGCGAGCCAGAGAGACTAGTTCGGGTATAAAATTTAGATGGGGCGCGACCCTACGCCATCCGAAGAGGAACGGCAATTCATGGCGAGAGCCTTTCATGTCGATTTATCCAGACCGCCTATAGTGGCCCTGATTAGAAGTAATATGGCGGACCAATTGAAGCTTTCTTGGGGCTAATCAGTTCTAATTGTTGGAGGCCGAGGCTATCAGCCCAATCAAACTCCCTTTAGTTCAACTTGCGGGGACGGGAAAGTAGATGGCTTTTGATGTTGCACGGCAGAGGTTGGACGTAACATTTTTCTGGGAAAAAACTTCAAGCTCTCAAGCGCCGTCTTTTATTGCCTATTATTTATTTAGTGACAAGGAGAGCGAGGCAAATCTGAGGAACGGAGAGTGTATTGGACGTCTTTTGAACAATGCATTGAAAGGATGAGAGCTAACCAATATTGTCGTAATTGATTGAACTAGTGTATGGGGTCATGGCTCTCAGTAAACACTCTTAGGTTATTGATAACGCTCCACTAGGCACCGCCTTTTCGAAACAATCCAGTGAATTACATAATTAAAATCGATTCTCACTGGTGAATGTGAATATTTCATGATCCCTGTGAGGACCAAGCCACATAAGAAATTACTTCCAATGATTTAAAAAAACTAAAAAAACAACTCTTTTGTCTCTTACTTAGCAAAAGCATTGCGTAAAAACGTCCGTGAGACAACATCGTAAGGTGGTCGACAATTTCTTATTGATACGATAAATAGGGCTCTTGGGGCAAGTTCTTCATACCAATACTTCAATTTTCTTGGGTGTTCGGGTGTGTTTGTTCCTGAGATTGATGAGTAAATAGAAGAAAAATAGCCAAGAGGAGGTAAAACGATTTTTCGTATCCTGCATTACCGTTGGAGGAGTCAATAAACCGAAAACCCCATCATTACATACTTCAACATGACTAGTTTTTGGAGGGATTGTTTTTTTCAACGAGGTCGTTTCCCAAGGCGGCCCAATTGATTGTTTGCACAATACTTTCAGTATTTTAGAATTTTTATAATGTTATTCGATCTTTCTGCCTGTGATGAAAATGTTCGTTAACCGGTGGTCAATCGAGCAATTTCGGGAAAATAGAGAGGTAACAACACAAAAACGTAAGGTAACATTTTGCACTTGCGCGATTGATCACTTAAATTGTTCGGTAGTCCCGATATGCTTACCGCTCATTATGTCCAGTTTCTACAGTTTCTAGTACTCAATTACCTCCCACATCGAAATGTAAGATGAATATTAACCTTCCAACCTCCTCCAAGTACCTGGAGCGGCACTTTATACTGGACGTTAATAAAAATTATTGTTGTTAATAATAATTATTATTGTTAATTATTAACAATTATTGTCAAACGAGCATAGTTCTCCGGGACTCCGCTAGGGCGATAGTTACACAGTTACTACTGTAGTCGAGTGTACTACATCACCTATTAGAGTACAAGTGCGCGATGATTATTCTTCTTCCAAATTTCATAATGAAGAGATTACTAAGGAAAATTCGTTGTAGTTAAGAACCGGATTTAAAAGTTGGGTTTTGTGGTTCCCGAGATCCCTATTGTAAACTCGTTTGCTGCCATTATAATAATTATATAATTAAATAATTAATTATAATATATATAATTATTATATAAATATGTAAATGACTTATCAAATCTATAGAGATAACTGAAAGGTGAGGCGGAGAAATCTTCACCCCCGCTCAGGCTGGTCATGGCTCTCGCGGGAATGAGGGGTGAGGCGTTGTCTCTGCATAACCTACCTGTGCGGTAGAAACTTACAGTACGGCATTTGGTGTAAGGTAGACATTTACTGCCCACGTGTTATGTTCAATAATTATTAGCCTTCCTATGAAGATAGAGAAGTTGCGCGGTACATTTTCATTCCTCTTCTTCACATGCATGGTTGACGTGAGGTACATTTGTGCGGTAAATTGCAGCTCCGAATTGTTCGGTAAATGTAGCTCTCCGTTTGTTTGGCTATCTTTGGCAAGAATATCTTTGGTATAATTTCTTGTGTTGTGCTGAGAAGACACTTAAAGTAAGGTAACCAAGGGTATTCATGCAGCAAAAATCGAATTTTTAGGTAGAATTTCACTGCTCAGGCGATTTTTATACGTTAAAATGGTTGCCGAAGCAGTTTACCGAAGAAAATCACCAGGTTTTGTTTATTAATCTTGGAATAATACACCTATGTAATCGCGACGGAGGTCGAAAATTCAGATCGGCCTCAAAATTTGACATATTTGTTTCAAGAGATTCCAAAAACAAAATGTCCGTTCGCCGTCCGAGCCGTTTTGGGCAGTAGGATTTTTTTTTTTAAATCTGAAATTTAGACTAAATACTCAGTTTACTATCTTGTTGTGCCCGCAAGGTTTTCAGTCCGATCGCCCCAACCCGTGGGGCTAAAATTATTGTTAGACTGGCTTCTAATGATCTATTGTAATAAAGAGTTTCATTTCATTTGAAAATTCTTCCATAATATATCGAGATTAGATGTAGGTAGGTACTTCTTGAGTTGGATCGCCATCGAGTCCCCCTATTAATTAATACAATATGTAAACCCTATACATATATGTACAATATATATGTAAACCCTATAATAATCTTATCATAGATAAAGTGAAGTTGTTGTTTACGTCTATACCACTCTTATGTAAACAACCGAATAAATTTTTCTCTCTCACAACTACTTCACTTTATGATAAGATCGCAATTTAAGGCTTCATTAATGGCGTATTATTCAAGTAAATCGGCGGTAATTACTGAGAGTTTATCATGATATTTAGCGTGAATTGGGTTTCTTTTTGTCAGACTCCGTAATGGGGTTCTCAGCCAGTTTTTACATAGAACAAAGCGGTTGCGACACATCGGAGAAAAACCTGCGAGAGTCAATGATATTCATGGAAATTTCCGGGTATTTGTTCGCTCCAATTCTTTCCTGGGACGTTAAGATTTGACCGGTTAAGGTCAGCCGTGGTTTCTTTTCCCTCGTGAAACCAGTCGATGCCATTTCTTTTGTTTACGCGAAAATTCGCTTTTATGGTCCATCACTGTCCTTTTCATCTTTTAGAGAATAAAACCCGCACTCCTAATATTAACTTCTCTAAGTAGTATATTCTACTACTTAGAGAAGTTTTGTTAACTCTGCAAGCGTTCAACATTTTAAAATGGATTATAAAAGTGAACTTACCCGTATGAATGTACGTGTGCTTCTTCATGTCAGATTTTTGATGAAACCTTTTTCCACAGTATTGACAGGGATAAGGGCGAGTGTCCGAATGAATGAGGAGGTGGGTGCTTAGAGTGGAACTCCTTTTGAAGGTTTTCCCGCACTGCTTACACTGCAAAACAACGTGAGGCTATAATTAATGACTTTTGTTTTGGTGAACGAGTGTCTTTGTAGTTTATTACAAATATTTCAACAGGATATACCGTTAATCAAAGTATGACATTAGTAGCAAAGAAGAAAATGAGTTGGAATGATTTTTTAAAACGTTTGGCATGAAACAACGTGGACAACAGCACGGCTTGATGTCATTTAAAAAATTAATATTGGGAGGGAAAAGGGCTCGGAAATTAATTGAATGTTCCCAGTTGCGAGCATTATGGTCTCTTCTATAGCCAAACTTTTTAAATTCCGGTGGTTCTCTAATGACTACCTTTGTAAATCAATTTTGAATCCATGAACTCAGTTTCGAAGGAGAGCTGAGTTATTAACGACCATAGAAAGCAAGGAGGGTTAAAACCTGTCTCAGCTCAGACTTCGGTACTTCTGAATAATGAAAAGCAACAGGCGTTTTTCTCCCTTCAACAACCCCTAACTCATACGCTCGAGTAATTACATCGATCTGGGCATCCTTAAGCCTGATCGATCAAGTCAGGCGACGGTTGTGGTAACGTTACGCTCTTGCTCTTTCTTCATTTCCCTCTAGGAAAATAACCGAATCCCTCTCGTCATGAATATAAAGCAAAAAATTAAGAATAGAGGAATTCAGTGCCTGAAGTTGGTAGTATGCGGTAATTTTTGATGATTTTGTAATTTAAATCGCGTTGAAAATTTACATTTTGAATTTTACTAAAACTTCGTGACGTCGCTAGGCGAGCTTTTCTTCCTCCCATATCTTGACGAAAACAAAGCTTAGGTACCTGGAAACTTCTCTCGTTCGAAGGAGGTGGGCCTGCGTTGGTGGTTGTGCTCGATGGTGGTTGTGGTGGGCTGTGCAATTCGGACAAAGGCCGCGACTTGGCGTCAACTATGTTCCAAGGCGACCATATTTCAGCCGGCCGCCGGTGTTTGGTGCTCAGATTGAGGGGTTTGTCGTCGCTGTCGTCCTCGTATTCGGGTTTAGAACCTGAAGCAGGACAAGTGTGGCAGCGCGTGGAATTTTTGGTCGAATCCATCGTTGAGAATTACACCTGCCCTGCTTAGTCGAAGATACCTTCATTATCCTGACTACGCTATCGAGCGGAACCTCGCTGTGTAACTCGAGTAATGGAGTTAGATTAGCCCTTGAGCCACTATCAACATTTCCCCGACTACGAACACCAACTGAATACTTCAACCAACGGACCGGACAAATGATAACTTGTGATTATATTAGTCGACCGACTTTTTAAACCATTAACGACGAAGTCTTTTTAGTTGGCAGACAGTTTCATTGCGAAAATAATGTTGAGAATTTGAAACAGAGCACACGTTTGTTTCAAAAGAACAGAAAGGGAATATGCTAAATGAAATAACGGGGTTTAACGAGATTTCGTGATTTCTTACGACCGCATCATTTTATAAGCTTAGTACTGCGAAATCCGATACTGCACCGGAAGAATAAAAAACCAACTGCCACTACAAACGTGAATAATTTTTTACAGTCTCATGCTCACCAGTCCAAGCTTTTTCGGGCGTCGAGCCCGCAACTTCCGAACCCGCTCGATGTGGACTCAGGTCGACTGGTTCTTGGGTGGCCGGTGAATAAGGAACGAACAAGCCTTGATGCCACAGGTACGGTATGAGAGGAGGGTAACTGCTGTTGAGCTCTGCAAGCGAATAGGAAAAAGGCAAACCCCTCAATGAAAGGAGGCAAGAATGTAACGTTTTAACAAACTATGGAAACGGCGTGATTTTGCCTAATCTTGTCGCTCCGTTATACCTGCGCACCTTTAGGGGGACGTGACATCTTTCTCACACAACTTTCTAACTACTCATTCACAAACCATAAGTTTAATTACAAAGAAACAATAAATAGCAACCGAATTCAAGCCGTGGACAATTATTATTCAGGATTTAGTTGGTTCATAAAACGAGGTTACTAATTTAGCGGACGGAACATAAAGTCCAACGGGATTAATGAGGTGAAGAAAAGAATCGTGATTCAGAAAGAGAAATAAATCTCCAGGTAAGTTTTAAATGCCCCGAAGCAAATTGGCACGGAAATAAAAATAATGATAGCTGCCAACATTAATTAATACCGTTTATAGCCGAACAAAATACGATCATTGCACTCCATATCTGAAATATTGCACACCGTTCCAATCGTTTTCCGATTACCAATAATCTCTGTTCAGTTAATTTGCTACCTATTGTTTCTTGGGTGATGCAGTTTTTTCTTGAAGCTAACATTTCTTGTTAGAATTGTTATCATCCTAAAGCAACGGCAATAATAAACCATAAGAATTATAAATTAATGCAGTCTCTATAATATTGCAAGGAGAGAAAAACCATGGTCATGACAATAATAATATTGTCGTGTCTTGGATTTTTCTCGAATTAGAGCATTAATTAATACGATTAATCGCCAATAGGGTGTACCCTATTGGAAAAGGAATCTAAGGCAAGGCGTACCAACTCGGGGTGACAAAGTTTTGCAATATTACGTCGCGTTTATTAGGATTTAATCCTCACCTGTTTTGAAGGTAGAGGAATGATGGATGACAGGGTGATACTGAGGTATCCTCCATAGAGTGGGCGGAGGTGAAACAGAAGGTGGCGTTAGCGAACCTGGAGGTTGTAGCCGTCCGGCGCCTTCCAGCATCCTGTAATCAAAACGCGGCAAATTTAGACGACAGCTTAGACGGTTAGGTCTACCCGACCCTCTTAAATAAATGTCATGTTCAAAATCATATATTTGGACGTGCATATCATAATATTGGTAATGATGTTAACCGTTTGAATAAATCAGGGTGTTAGGTTGTTGTATACACATTGCATTTTTCAAGTCGTTATAAAAACATGGAATTTGTCTTTACTAATTCCTTATTTGATTCTATATTTAGTCTCGAATACACACTTGAATTAATTGTTTAGATAAGAATAACCCAAAATGGAGATAAATGTCCAATTTTCTTTTCCCATCAACGTAAATGAGGTAAACGAGGAAAACGCGAAAAACCTTTACGACCTGAAAAACGTGTTAGAAGCCAATGATGATATTTTAAATATATTTCTAAACGTGATAAATATTTATGGTAAAAAGTATAAAATAGTTCAAAGTTTCATACCTATAATAATTATTTGGAAATCTTGAAAATTTGAAATTATTTGGAAGGAGATTTGAAATTTCGGGTTTAAGGATGTATTGTTTAAACGAAACGTGGCGTTGTTCTTGGAATAATACACCTTTGTAATCGCGACGGAGGTCGACGACCTCGATCGGCCTCAAAATTTGACGTTATCTGCGTTTTCAGCGCTTTGGGGCTAAAATGGGGCTACGGGAGGGTTTTTTGAAAGCGTGGCTATGGGATCGAGTTAGGTGTCGTTTTCGAAGTATTTTCGGACGTAGAATCCATTTTTGGGGGTCCCGGAACGATCCGATTTCACTGTTGAGATCTTTAGGGCTTTCATGGGACTACAAATGGGATTTTTGAAGAATCCCAGGAGGTCAATTATTTTTAAAGTAAAAACAAACAAACAAAAAATCAAAAAAAAAAAAAAAAAAAAAAAAATCAAAAATTTTTTGGAAAAATAAAAATCCAAAAAAATTTGTTTTTCTAAAAATGTCCCCTTGCCTAAGTAGGTATTTTTCTTTTTATAGGTAGGAGAATTACTTAGGTACCTACCAATCAAAATACTGGAAAACAAATTTTAAGTATTATCATTTATTTAAAATATGCCAGTCTCGTCAAATTCAAGGAACTATTAAGTGGGCTAAATTTTGATGTGCCCTTAAACAAGGAGCTTCCATTCGGTTTAAATAACAGTTTATTAATGCAATATTTTCTTTATGGAGAAGAAAATATCATCAAGAAAATATTGCATTAAATGTTTTATAAACGACTGTTTTTAGAGTTAGCAGCTAACTGCTGCCAACTCTTTTTTTATTGAAATCAATCCCGAAAACTTGAAAAATTACCGGTAAAAACTTCGAAAAGTATCTTCAACAGTCGAGAAATCATAGAAAATAATGGTTACAGTACCATTTGCTAAAAACAGCAAAACCTGAATATTATAGTAGAAATGCTACTATTTTGAAACAAAACGTACCTATATAAGTCCGCCGTTGTGCTGGATATACCTAGTCCCTTTTGAAATGAAACCGAATATTCATACACGTTTTTCAAGGGGATAGACTATAGCTATCGTTTGGTCCAAAACTTTGTGACGAACCACCCCTCTTAAACCCTGGGAAAGTGTTAAACTCTATTTCGATAAAAATGGTCTTTAGAACCTTTTGGAATCAAACTCCTCAATCGTTCAATCAACCTAAATAAACCATGAACTAATTGTTCGTTCATGGTTTATTTAGGTTGATAGAAAACAATTGAAGAGGTTCATTAGTTTATATTTACTTACTTCTTATTTACTATTAAGTTTTTGATGGGAAATCGTCAGCCTCATGCTCAATATATATACAAGTTCAATAACAACAATTTTTGTACAATAACATAATATTTTACAACGTATAACAATTATTGTACCTATTGTCCGTTAACTACTAGCGTTACTAATTTGCTTGAAGCATGGTGGGTTTTATTCCCTTTGAAAATTCAGTACCAATCTCATACGCGCAAGGCCGTAAGTGATTTGCGTACAATGCCATTTTTTAATTTTTCAATCGGAACCTTTGTCTCATCGCTAACCGTTCCTCGTCGTTCTACGATTCACAATCTAGCCGGATGCATCAATTAATAATTATTATTTTATCAATAATTATTATTGATAAAATTATTATTACCGATTGTTGTCGGTTGAGCATCAATGGATAAGCGGTACCTACAGTGGATCAGATTAATCTCGGCGCTGCAGTTCCGTATGGAATCAACTGTAAGGTCGACTGGATTTTAATGGCGTACGACATAAGCCTGGGATTAAAGTTTCGATAATATGCAATATGTCATATTATGTTGTTAATTTCCGAACTACGAATTCTTGGGATGCAGGTCGCAATCAAGGGAGGATTCGTTGCCCCTCTGAGAGTTTTGGGGGCGTGCAGCAGGTGCAGCTTAACCACCTGTTCTTCAAGTCTCGTGCCGTACACACGCCTTGGCCTTTCGGTCAAGACCAAAGGGCTGCTTCTCGTGGACAACCCCTCGCTAATTGGACCATTCAGAAAGTGTGTCACACGTTATCTGATAGTATTTATAATGAGGATCTGATTATCTGAAAGCATTGCATTCACAAGCGTTCAAAATCAACGCTGATGAACTCAGATATCTGACTCACTATTCAGGAAGTTATTTTTTTCTCCCGAAAAAGTGATCACTCGAGTAACTAGGATTGTTTCAACTTGGTAGATCGTCGAAGAATTGAAAACGGTATTACCTTTTCGTTTCATTACTTTCGCTCAAGTCTTTTTAATTGTTCGATCAACAGCAGTGCAAAATTACGGTCTTCCTCGTGAGGAGCCCGAGTCAAATAATTATTCATGGGCGCTCCGTTCTATTATTACGAGGGAAAATCAAGAGAGTGAGGGGAGGGATGCCGTAATTGCCAATGAAAAATAAATATGGTAAAAACGGTACGGGACAGGAAATAAACTGAATCTAATCCGCTACCTTGTATCACGCGGGTCTTTCTAGCCTAATTGCGGTCGGATTCTAAGCAATTATTTGCTATTACGTATTTCTGATTCTGTTCGCCTTGAGTTGATGGCCCTACCGGGATTCACTCTTAAACATTCATAGACAAATTTTGTCTCTCCACTGAGCTCATAGTGTGACGAGTAGAGGTTACTGTCTCATAACTAATTTAACTGCCGATCATTATTGCGTGGAGACTATCTCACTCCAGACAGCGCATTTATTGTAACAACCTTACAATATTAGTTATTTACACCTTTCGCAAGATACCCCATTAAGACGTTCGATATTTAAAACGCTGCAAATTTTACACAAGGGTTTATTATTCTTTGATATACGTTACTTGTGCAGAAATTTAATTCTGTCAATGAAAAAATTAAAAAAAAATTTTTTTTTTTGGATTTTTATCTAAAAAAATTTTTTTTTTTGGATTTTTTTGTTCAAAAATGTGTTTTTTCAAAAACTCTGTATTTTTTACTCGAAAAATATTTAACATCCGGGGATCCTTCAAAAATCCCATTTTTAGCCCCACGAATGCCCTAAACATCGCCCCAGTGAAATCGGATCGTTCCGGGACCCCAAAAAATGGATTCTACGTCCAAAAATACTTCGAAAACGACACCTAACTCGATCCCATAGCTAAAAGCCTTCAATAAACCCCTCCCGTAGCCCCATTATAGCCCCATAGCGCCCCACGGGTTTGGGCGATCGGACTGAAAACCTTGCGGGCACAACTAGATGGTAAACCAAGTATTTTGCCGAAATTTCAGATTTTTAAAACAATTCCTACTGCCCAAAACGGCCCGGACGGCGGACGGACATTGCGGATTTTGAATGTAGACCACTTGAAACGGATAATGTCAAATTTTGAGCCCGATCGGATTCGTCGACCCCCGTCGCGGAAACATAGGTGTATTATTCCAAGAATAATAAACCAAAAGCACAGCACACGCTAAAAATCAATTTGCTCAGAAACTGCAATGCTATGAAATTTTTAATAATCATTTAATGAAATAAAATAATCCAAACAGAAGTATGAAACAGCAGTTCAAAATACTACTTTAGTTAACGGCATTAGAGATAACATCAACACATCAAACTGAGAAAAACGTTGGTTTTAGCGAGTCTTTTGAAAAAGATTCTTTAATATCGAGATGTTACATCAATCCACACGTCAATCTGAAATAAGAACAACAGGGGCGAGAAAATGATGTCAGCAGCGGAGTGCACGCATTTTCTCTGCCTTCCCTTAAAAGCCTTTGCCCACAAGAAATCAATAGATCACCGATTATGCTTGTCCAAGCCGGTGTATAAGAAACGTTATGTCATTGGAAACAAAATCGATCCCCCCCTCCCACCCTCTTCCTCTGCACACGTGTTAACACAATTCGGAGGCGCAGGAAGAGTTTTTTTTTCATTATTTCCCAACGCGGGAGGTGACACGAGATTTATTTATGCGTAGGTTCGGCTTTTAGGGGGGCATACGGCTGGGAAATGAATGAGCCGCGTGAATGATCAGTTCGTTCAATAACAATTCACTACAACGGAAAGCTTTAGCAACATCCCATCAAAATATTGCTCAACTCATAGTCAACTTATCATCTAGTAAAAAACGCTGCAAATTTTACACAAGGGTTTATTATTATTTGATATAGGTTACTTGTACAGACATTTAATTCTGTCAATAAAAAAAAATTAAAAAAATTTTTTTTTGGGGATTTTTAAATTTTAAACAAAAATTTTGGGGGGATTTTTTTCTAAAATGTGTTTTTTCAAAATTTCTTTCATTTTTACTCGAAAAATATTTAACTTCTTGGGATCCTTCAAAAATCCCATTTTTAGCCCCATGAAAGCCCTATAGATCGCCACAGTGAAATCGGATCGTTCCGGGACCCCCAAAAATGGATTCTACGTCCAAAAATACTTTGAAAACGACACCCAACTCGATCCCAAAGCTAAACGCCTTCAAAACACCCCTCATGTAGCCCCATTTTAGCCCCATAGCGCCCCACGGGTTTGGGCGATCGGACTGAAAACCTTGCGGGCACAACTAGATGGTAAACCAAGTATTTTGTCAAAATTTCAGATTAAAAAAAAAATTCCTACTGCCCAAAACGGCCTGGACGGCGGAGGGACATTTCGGATTTAGAATGTAGACCTCTTGAAACGGATAATGTCAAATTTTGAGCCCGATCGGAGTCGTCGACCCCTGTCGCGAAAACATAGGTGTATTATTCCAAGAATAATAAACCAAAACGCTGCAAATTTTACACTAGGGTTTATTATTCTTTGATATAGGGTACTTGTGCAGAAATTTAATTCTGTCAATGAAAAAAATTAAAAACTTTTTTGATTTTTATTTTCAAACAAATTTTTTTAAATTTTTTACTTTTACTTTGTCCTCCTGGGATCCATCAAAAATCACATTTGTAGCCCCATGAAAGCCCTATCGATCGCAACAGTGAAATTGGATCGATCCGGGACCCCAAAAAAATGGTTTCTACGTCCAAAAATACTTCGAAAACGACACCTAACTCGACCCCATAGCCATAAGCCTTCAAATAACCCCTCCCATAGCCCCATTTTAGCCCCATAGCGCCCCACGGGTTTGGGCGATCAGGCCGAAAACCTTGCGGGCACAACTAGATGGTAAACCGAGTATTTTGTCGAAATTTAAGATTAAAAAAAAAAGCCTACTGTCCACAACGGCCCGGACGGCGGACGGACATTTCGGTTTTGGAATCTAGACCTCTTGAAATGGATAATGTCAAATTTTGAGGCCGGTCGGAGTCGTCGACCTCTGTCGCGAAAACCAAATTATTCCAAGCATAATAAACCAAAAGTAATGGATGCATAGGATGACTTCTCTCGCTGCAATATCACAAATCGAGTGTCCGCCACTGTACGGAACTTCGCTTGACGTTCTGAAATGGACGATCCCAAACAACATCTGATATGTCATTGTCCGTGGTTAGGCTTCGACCTTTCGTTGATGTTGATGAAATAAAATAAAACGTTCTCTCAACAGTTAACACGATTGAATGCGCATTTGACGCATGAAGAGACCGGAGCGGCAGAGAGCAATGGCAGTATATTGGCTGAGTCATTACCAGGAAGATAATTAGGAGTAATGGCAGCAGGGTGTCTACTACTCTTCCGTCCGGACGTCTCGCCTGAGTTTGAAAAAAGTTACTAGCGACAAAAAAAAAACCAAAAAAAAAACCCTCGAGTTAAATGTAACGTATTATTATTATAACATAATATTATTACCGATGTTACCACTCACTACCATCATCGGCTATCACGTATGGCTATAACAGCTAGAACTTGATAGAACACTAGTGAAATCCCTCTTAGACAAACCCCCTTGGTACCAGTTAGTAGGGTCCGTCTGGATGTCCATCTTAAAGGGTTGGCGGAGAAAATGATCCAAAAATAAATTCAAAATTGTTCGGATATTAACCTAACAAGTCCACCTTGGAGGAGTAACACGGCATGCTGGTGAAAGATCAACGGAGACCGCTAACTGAGGGACGAGTACACTACAATCTCTATTCATATGCCTCGACCGCTGGATAACTGTCCGCCTACATGGGTGTTCGTCCTGGAGGGATTTCACTGTTTTATGGGTTGGTCTATGGACACAACACAATCTATACACAATTCGCACCGTGTCTGTGGCTGCCTATCTGACAGGGTATGGTCACGAGCCTTCTCCTCCAAAACCGTAAGTGATAAAAATGGTTTCGGTGACCCGTTTAGGTGTCACTTGGGGGGTTGAGCCCCCCCCCCCCCCCCCCCCCCCGAGATGCGCGCAAATAGGCGCATTTGCGCCCAACTTTCTTATTTTAAATGGGGACCCCTAATTTTTTTTGCGAATTTGGATTCCCTGGTCAATTTTACGTCCGATAGGTGGGTTGAGCGAAATTTTTGATGCGCGCAACTATCCCTATCTTCGTTGTTCACTGTGAGATTGAGTCGGCGTTTCCTCTGCATGCTACCCCATCACCTAAGTATTATTCAAAGCCCCCCCTGCCCGAAAAAGTGGTCGGCCGAGCAAAGCGAGGCCTTCTGTCTGAGTGCTAGTGTATTAATTTTTATTTTGGTGCGTCTCACTATAACCACATATTTTGACCATTTTCACATAGATATTCTGGACAAATGAAAATATTTTTACTTTGTCTTTACAGTACATGCCATGTAGGATGCAATCACAAAGCAATATACTGCAACGCACAAAGAAAATTCCCAGTGTCGGATATTATTAATTCTTGGTTATGGGAATGAACTCCATCGTTACTTTCGAGGTAACTGTCTTAGAATTTGCACAATTTTTATAAAAGTTTGAAAAAAATCGAATCCTACTGATTTCGCAAATTCTATCCCTCATTGAATTGATCGAAATGGTTCCAGATAAGGAAGATTTATGAGTATTGCGTTTGAGCTGAGCGAGGTGCTATCTGAAACCATCATTTAAGCGCGGCCATGTGTATCTTGAATTGAGATCAAATCGACATGGACGTATGCAGGAAGCACGAATGTGATATAGGTACGAGCTTGGAAACCCCCCATACTATTTAAAATGCTGTTTATTGAGCGGGGAAGATGTTGAACTAACCAATATGCGGTATTATAATCACACACACACAGGACTCTTTCAGGGTAGTTGAGACTTGGGAAATTCTCAACAATCAGCATCCCGATAATGGTCTGTTAACTAGACCGAGAAGTCTTCATGCCGGTAAATTTTGGGCAGTAGGAATTTTTTAACAAATCTGAAATTTTGACCAAATACTTAGTTTACCATCTAGTTGTGCCCGCAAGGTTTTCAGCCCGATCGCCCAAACCCGTGGGGTCCTATGGTGCTAAAATGGGGCTACGGGAGGTTTTTTTTAAAAAGGCTTTTGGCTATGGGATCGAGTTAGGTGTCGTTTTCGAAGTATTTGTGGACGTAGAATACATTTTTGGAGGTCACGGAACGGTCCGATTTCACTTTGGCGATCTTTCATGGGGCTACAAATGGGATTTTTGAAGGATCCCAGGAAATCAAATATTTTCGAGTAAAAAATGAAAAAAATAAAAAATAATAATTTGTTTGCTTGACAGAATTAAATTGTTGTACAATCATCGTATATCAAATAATAATTAACCCTTGTGTAAAATTTGCAGCGTTTTGGATTGAAGACTTCTTGTCCCTGAGGAGGAAACATGATGCAGCCTCAATACGATTTTCTCAACCCCACAGAATTCCTTGCACATCGGATTACATGACTCCATAGGGGTTTATGAAAGGTACGTTGGTTAATATGATTTCAACTCAAATGCTGAGGTCTGTGCACTTGATGTCTGGAGGGTTTATAAACAAAAACGTCAGGAGAATTTTCCAAAAATGGCCTCAAATTTTAGGTTCATTTGAGACTTGTCCAATGGCAAGATCAGTCGATGCAATCTTTTTGGTAAAATCGGGAAAAATGATACCTAGGACTAGCTCATAAATGCAATAAGGAATGAGTCGTTGTCTTCCTTTTGTGAAGGATTTATTGAGTGTCTTCCTTAAATCCTACGAATTTATTAAATTTAAAAAAAAGGTTGCTTATAATAAATCCACTTACGTGTGGCGATGAATCTCTCGAAGGCGCACACACTCACTTACTGCTGCACTACGGGGCTGCCGGCAAAAGACTAAACCAAGGGTGGTAGGAGATCATCAGTGATTGTAGTGGTGGGTCGTGATTGGCCGTAAGGAGGGGGTGCGTGGGCCGTGGTGGGAGAAGCCTCTTGGCCAACCAGATCACTTGAGCTCAACCCCAACGCACCCACCCCACTGTTCACACTGTTTCACAGCAAGGTTCATCTATTTGCTCAGCCGAATACTTTAAATACTGAACTATGTTTCAGCTATCCCGCCTTGGATCACTTTCTATGGGATTATTCCGAGATCAACCCGGAATTCCCTCACAAGACTTGTGTTGTCCCTCACTTAGTGGTTTACCCAGTTTACGACTTGATTAGAAGCTCCTTATGGGCGTTGGAAGCAGGTAACGCAGTCGAGGATAATCCGTGGTTGGTCGTATACAACATGCGTACCAAAACAGAAAAACATAGTTGAGATCAAAATTTGATCATGGGGGATGCTCATTGGACAAACAAATCTTTCAGATTCGTATTTTGGTTTATTATTCTTGGAATAATACACCTATGTTTTCGCGACACGGGTCGACGACTCCGATCGGCCTCAAAATTAGACATTATCCGTTTCAAGAGGTCTACATTCAAAATCCGAAATGTCCGTACGCCGTCCGGGCCGTTTTGGGCAGTAGGAATTTTTTTAAAAATCTGAAATTTTGGCAAAATACTTGGTTTACCATCTAGTTGTGCCCGCAAGGTTTTCAGTCCGATCGCCCAAACCCGTGGGGCGCTATGGGGCTAAAATGGGGCTACAGGAGGGGTGTTTTGAAGGCTTTTAGCTATGGGATCGAGTTAGGTGTCGTTTTCGAAGTATTTTTGGACGTAGAATCCATTTTTGAGGGTCCCGGAACGATCCGATTTCACTGTGGCGTTCTATAGGGCTTTCATGGGGCTAAAAATGGGATTTTTGAAGGATCCCAAGAAGTTAAATATTTTTCGAGTAAAAATTAAAGAATTTTTGAAAAAAAAAAAATCCCCCCAAAAAATTTTTTTGAAATATAAAAATCCAAAAAAAAATTTTAAAATTTTTTTTATTGACAGAATTAAATGTCTGTACAAGTAACCTATATCACAGAATAATAAACCCTTGTGTAAAATTTGCAGCGTTTTTCATTTTGCGGACGTATAAAAAGACTCGCTGAATGAGAAACTTGGCTCTCGATCGAAATGCAGTTTGCAGTGGAAATGAACTGTAGTTTGTTGGTCTTCGGAGACTTTTCCGGCATAGGACTATCTCAGGACGAGATATTTTCCTGATAATACGCCAGGAAAGCAAGTGGGCGCAATGTCCCTCACTACTCGCTCCCGGCAGACAAATCCAGGTAGTTTGGGTCTATGTGGTAGATGCAAAGTTTGTAATCAAAATCAAGTCCATGCTAAGTTAAGTTTTTAAACTCCGTTGGAGTTTCAACGTAAAGGGCTGTTGCCGGAGTTTCGTTGCGTGGGGCCGATGTGATTTTCGACGAAAACTATAAATTTACTATAAACTATAAATTTACCTAAGTATCATAAACTCATATTACGCGGGCCAGCGATAGGCAGAGCCAAATGCAAGTGCGGAGCAAGCACTCCCTGTACGCGTTAAATGTCCGAGCAAAGCGAGGTTTTTCGTGGTTCAGGATTTCCTAGTGCTTGTAGCTATTTGTATTCCAAAGTATAATTCAAGGCTGATCTGTCAAAAGTTGATACGTCAGTTTTTTTCGAATTTCAGATTTTTTGCTGCCTAAGGGCCGGTTTTTGAAACCATAGTCAAATCACCGCAAACGAGTGACCACCGTCAAACGCGATTTTACAGCCGCTATTTTGTCGGCGTTTTTAGAACCATAGTCAGCGTTCCGACAGCTGACCACGCCGTAAAATTTTGGCGCCTTGAATATTTTCCCTAGGTGAACTTTTTTCGTCATTGCGGGTTTTGACAACTCATTTGTGAGGAAGGAGTTCACATTTCCCGCTTCTTCTGCCTTCAACATGTCATTATTTTGGGCGTTATTTGAGCGAAAAAAGTAAACAATTATCTCCTTCTCTTTCTACCACTCCCCACCCTCCGCGGCGCGCCGTCTCGTCAGTCAGTTGTTCCTCGTCAACCAATGAAAGCGGTGGTCACGGCTCCGTAAAAATTTGACCCCAGAGTCCTGCTGTGGTTACCGTTTCGTAAAAATAGCGGCCCGTAAAACGGTAACTAAGGTTCAAAAAACGCTTTTTCCGTTTTACGGCCGTCAGAGTCGTCTTTTACGGCTGTCAGAGTTAACTATGGTTTCAAAAACTGGCCCTAAGTCGATTCTAGCAAGGTCTTTGGTCTGGCAAAATATGGTATGGTAGAAACGGTGGGCAATACTATAAACAAAAAAATTTGTGGCGTAGTGAAGTAAGTCCAAAAAACGCGATAGTGCGATCTGACAAAAGTTGATTAGAACTTATCCACTATTACCAACCTTCCAACCCAAAAGTTTTTATCAGGAAAAACAATTTCAACTGTACAAAAATTATTTTCACCCACTTTTACAAAAATGTAATAAGACTGGTGAGTTGTCCCTTTTTTTCTGCAATAATACACGAAAGTTTCTGTTTCTGAGATTTTTGTGTCCATTCGAGTCCTCATCAGATGTGAACTCGAATGGACAGATTCTGCGGTCTGCCAAACAATGTAATCTTTTCTTATAAAAAAAGAAAAAAAAAAAAAAAAAACGAAAAATGTTCAAAATTGTGCATCGAAGCAAATTCTGTAGAAAAAAGAATAGTTGTTGAACAAGGAAAAATTCGTACAATTAGGAATAGGCACTTATTTCATTTGTAATGTGCCTGTCCATAGGTCAATAGGTCTGGAAATTTTTCATACGGCTCTGCTGTAAAACTGCCAAAACTGGACGTAACAACTTTTTACATACCAGCCTAGAATTAAAAGGGACTATTGATAATTGTGCCAAAAAAGATACGGGAGCCATTCTAAAGATCTTTTGACGCTGTATACTTGTTTACTATCAATCTTAACGAGTAAGGGAAAAGTGTGTTTCCTGTCCGACAACAATATTAAATATTTTGTTGTTTTATTACAATAATTATTAATTTTTATCACTCGGTGGAAAGAAATCGATCATCGGCATCCCCCTGGAGTGGGGAAATGCGTTATGCCCAATAAGGAGGTGCAAGGCCATCTGGTATACCCTGAGCTACAGCTCTACTGCTTTGCCCTGTGGAAATGAAAATTGTTGTCCTTATTCCTGCTCCCACGTTCGGTCCATTTACTTAGATATCAGTACAGCAGTCACAAATCCTGCTAATGCCTCCCAATTCTCACTCTTTTCCATCATATTGCCCACTATGGTTTTTGGCGACACTAGCTGAGGTCTCTGCGGTGGCTGTTTCATCGTGGCATTGATCGTAGTTATGCAAACACCATTATGCAGTCACATTGAATGGGAAATTTTCCCGCTGCTACCTTCTTGCACTGATGGGGTGGACACCACAGTTAACAAATCTCCAAAAATTGGAAGCTCCATTTACAAAAACACTACTTATGACTCGAGAGATCTCTTCTCAAGTTTTCCATCAGCAGAAACGTCTTACTGAATAATTACTGTGGAGTCTCTTATTTAATAATTCATTATGTAGGTGGAAAAGAACGACCAAGTGGTTCAACGGCATAACTAAATGTATTTCATCTCTTTATTGTTCTTGTCACATGACGAAAATGAATCCCAACTGTTACGGTTTTAGGTAGAACTCAATATACCTTTTCTGGTAAACTCCTATCAACGCACAGTGCGGAATTTTCAACATTTAGAGGAAGGAAAATCGAAAAATGGTCGGATCAAGCTGAAAATTCGTATCCTCATGTTTTCGAGGGCGTAGAATTCAATACCTAATGACACTTTAGAGTCCGTAGCGTGCGCAAAATCCTGCTTCTGTCTTGCATATGTGTGTGTGACCAATGATCAACAGTAACTAAATGACAAAGGCCAGAAAACAGGCGTTTCACGCTCTATCGTCAAAACCGTCATGTTTCGACAAGCACAGCTTTCTTCCATTTTATCAGCGAAGATTGAGGGATCGGTTACCTGTTACTAGAGGTATCTACATAGATATTCATCAAGCCAAAACAATTTTTGGCGACTTTCATTTTTCGATTTTCCTTCCCCTAAATGTTGAAAATTCCGCACTGTGCAACGGTTTTTGGCATATCTTCACATAGAGGCATCCATTTTCTCCTTTAGTCATCCTAGTGGGTAGCTGGCTGGCGATGTTTATGGATGTGAGGAAGAGTGAGCCAGTGTGGTTATGAGCTTTTAATGTATTGGTCAGGCAAGCTTTCGGGTGGAGTTGAATATCCAACTAACAGCCACCACTATGGGGTTTGAAAAACAATGTTTAGGACTGTCCCTGTATCTTATGCTCCTTTAGTGACTGGCATTCTTCACTCCTCCATTTTCGCTCGTGCCTACAGTCACGGATCGATGCTCTTACGAACCCCAACGGCTCGTGGTTAACTGAATACAGTTGCAGCTTTGAGCTGTATCGTGTGTCACGGGCTGTGCTCCCCACCTGGATCCTCTAACACCCTCCAGGAATCATCGGCGTCCTCCCTCGCCGCGACGTTATACCCCAACAATTACAAGGGCTTCCCGCTTCACGGCTCAGCTACCCCCATCTGATTACCTCGACACATATGGCGCTTCCCGAATGAATCTTCACGGAAACCTTCGCCGGTCATTTTTTTAACAACGGTATAACAAGAAAGCGCAATCCAATCGCCTACCCAAAGACTCGCAGATTTGTTCAGGGTTCGTCCCTCAACGACATTAAATGTCAAATTTTGACATTTGAATGAAACCCCCTGAAAAAAAAGTTTGAAAAAACCATTTGAAAAAACATTAGAATGAAACCCCCTGAAAAATTTTACACAAGGATTTATTTTTCTTTGATAATATCAAAATAAATTTTTATATTATAAATAATTAATATAAATTTTTTTTAGATAATTATCATCCAAACATTACTTCTCTAGGTAGTACCAATAAAAAATTTAATTTACTCGTTTATTTTAAAATTTTTAATTGTTATCAATTATTTAACTTAATTTTAATTTTTTTCATATAAAACGTTTTATCTTATTTTCTTGTAAAGTTTGTGGACGGATACGTAACCCAAAAAATTCGATATCCTGCCCGAAAACCTGCAAAAACCTCTCCCGTAGCCCCATTTTAGTCCCATAGCGCCCCACGGGTTTGGGCGATCGGGCTGATACCTTGCGGGCACAACTAGATGGTAAACCTAGTATTTTGGCAAAACCTCAGATTAAAAAAAAATCCTTACTGCCAAAATCGGCTCGGACAGCGGGCGGACATTTGGTTTTTTGGAATTTACACATCCTGAAACGTTTAATGACTAATTTTGAGGCCGACCAAAGTTCTCGACTCCCGTCACGAATACCCAACCAAGGTTTGTAAATCAAAATGTCAAGTGCTTGACAAAATTTGTCGGAACTAACCTAATTTCATTTAATGAAATTAGGTTAGTTCCGAAAATAAATAAATTTCATCAACATTGGCCCTTAAGTGGGCTTAAATTTTCGAGAATCAACACAATTTGGGGTTTCGCAATTATGATAATTATAATTATATTGCACTATAGTGTTTTATCCAGTTCTCAGTCGAGTTTTGTGGGCTCCCAAATAGGCATCGAAAATGGTGTTTGTAGCGGATAATATATCATTAATAAAAGACTGCGTACATGGGATGTGGGAGGAGAAACAATGATAATACAATTAAAGCTGCAGACAAACCACCGAGATTCGTAAGGCTCAGATGCATCTGACGGTAATTGCGGGAAACGTATAAGATTGAATGCGATCAAGGTTTCCGATTCTTGAAGCCACAAAGAATTCAAAATCAATCGTTCATCAGTCATTTTCATACCCTGCAATTATTCGTTTTATTAGTTACTAGCGACTCGCTTCATCTTATGGTCAATAACTTTTGAACGGCTGGACGTATGAAAATCGAACTGTAATCGTTCTAATCGTCATGGAATTGTATGCAGGACGATGCCAGTTTCGTTTCAATCGAAATAAGAATACCAAGGTTGGCTAAAGATGATTCGGTATATAACAAATTCTACTATATTAGAGCTCCAACTCAAGGAGGATGAGGAGAATGCTCGTCTTTATTATTTGGCACTTCTAGATGTCGGAAATCTGAAATTAGTCTTAAAAAATCCAGTTTGGGGAGCATAGTTCGAGAAAAGTCTGAAACCACCAAAATATTGCTCCACGTGGCGAATGGAAGCTCCAAAAGTGGAGAAAAACAAAATATTAAACTTTTTCTAAAAATTTTGAAAAAAAAAAAAATCTCTTGACGAGTAGATGATGAGAAAAATCTGAAACCACCAAAAAGTTGCTCCGCGTGGCGCGTCTTAGTTCCAAAAGTGGACAAAAAATAGGGGCTGGAGCAGTTGACAGGATATTGGGGTGGTAGTGGGCCGAGGGGGTGTTCATTAGTGGGAATTTAGTTCCTTTTACACTCGGTGTGATTTATAATTTAATTGGCCTTGCAGATGAAAATCACGATATACTTTTTCTTTTGCAATAAATTACAAACTAACTGGTTATAAAAATGTGGGATAAAAAATTACCATCATGATTTGAATGGTTTTGAAAAATTTGATTGATGTCGTTATACGTTTTTAGTATCTCCTGTAAAGATGGCGAAAACTAGTCCACTCGTGTGGATGAAATTTGAATCAGCAACATAGCTGGAAAAACAAGTCGCCCTCCATCGTAAGCGAATCTGCAGAAATCTTCATGTTAGACCTTCCGGCTCCAATCAACACGTGTCGGTGTCAAGTTCCTGTATTCGTGAATTTAACGAGAAAATCGCGTGTTTCGCAGGATTATATAGTTTCAAGTATGTAACTGATTGTATAAACTAGCGAACAAAACCGTTTCTTTTTCTGGAGTGGCATAACGATCCAAACATATGGCGACAGTTGCGCCCTACTGATTATACATCGGGGTCCTGTACCTACCTACTCATCACAACTCTCCGCTGTTCGATGACACGGTTGCAATAACTATCGCCAGCATTCCGTGACATTAGATCTATTCTAACTACTAATTTAAGAATTTTATCGTATATGAGAGAGAGAGCGGCGGCTTATAAACTGTTGCATCCTTAGTTTGAAAGGGCTGTTATGTACATTGCCTTTAAATTCTACAGGAACGTATAATCTAACAGTCAGACACTCGTGGGAATAAGGGAGCGAACTCGATTGATAACTGTTGTCTAGAATAATGAGAACACCCTGGGAGTAGGACGCCACATCGTTCATACAGTGCCATCTCTTTCCTGCAGGACCTCCCAGGGGATGAAATGATCCCTCGCCTCCAATGCACGATGCGCCTGCTTTCAGAGGAATATTTGACCATTTTACTAAAAGTAGAACATTTCGTTATTTTCTAACGAAATGATAGACTCGTTGAATGCCTTATTAGGATAAAGATAACGCATTTTAAGCTGAATTCGTGCTATTAAACTATGAATCATGATGCCGGACCCCACGCGAGGAGGAGAACGGCTCCGTATTTCGGAAATCGAGTCACGAGGTTCCGGAGAGCTCTGTTTGTCTGACTATGCTGTGTCTCACGAATCACTTTACATAATTAGAGCTGCAAATGATATTGACTCCGACATGTGATGGCAACAACGGTTTCAAGGAAGTTGGTTTGTCTCGAGGCGTGATGGATGTGATTGTAATTTCTTGATTTATGCGATCGCAAGGCGATAAACCACATTCAGTTCCAATAGACAATAGCGACCGCACAAGACGCTTACGCTGAAAAAGCCAAGTGGACATTCACGATATCTCACCAATACGCTTTGTTTGTTTTTTCTTTCATTCCACTTTCAAATGTGTGAAAATATAACATTTAATGTCCCGAAGAACGTATTAATGCGCACAAAACAAAAAGTGAGAAGCAAAGAGGACAGTTCTTACGCATTATTGCTCAACAAATCTTTCCATAAGGATTGGTTGGATTAACGATCAGTAGTTGACCGAATCAGTCGATCAGATTTAGTAGGGTATTAAAATCCGTTTATGTGCTGTTTGGCGGCTTTCGTGGCTGCAGATTGTAGAAAGACGACTGCAAGCTGTGGCTATGAAAAAAACACCAAATAGCTCATAAAAACGCTACACTTTTTGTCTCACTGTTCGTTTCCATCGGAATCGCCTTGTAATCAAACCCACATAATAAGTACCCATGTTTACATATTTTGTACTCTTCGTGCTCCAAAACTACCGATGGCTGGGGCTGTCTCAAAAGTTGTATTTTTCTGTGGGCTCTTCAATAGGTATTGATTTTTGGTTGGTTTCCGATGATATGACGAAATAATTTTTCCCTTTGAAAATTGATCATGTCTTCGTTGCACTTCATAAATTTCAGAACTAACCCTCCAACTAGTCCTTATAATATAAGGATATATATTATATAAAAGGCAAGAGTATCATACACATAATGTGTGTCTGTCTGTCAATTGATTCACGCCCGAACGGCTTGACCGATTTTGATGCGGTTTTTTGCAAAATGATTCCAAAATGAGTTACGGATCATGCTATAGGCTATAGTAGATGTCGTTCGAGGCCTTCTTTCATCGCGAACGGAGCTTTCCTTCGCGACGAGAGACGGGTCAAATAGCTTCGTTACTAGGGATCGCTAGGAAAATATTCGAAACTCCGAAACCGGGGTACAATTTTTGTCGTCGGTTTACAACGAAACTACGTCTGTTAAAACGAGCTTTTCACTCTGATTTCAACGAGTACAAAACGATTTCTGTGCGATAACCCGTTCGCAAGTTATTCGAAGATTGTCGGTAGGTGGGTAAGAGTATTTTTTGCGAGCTTTCGATTTGTTTAATAGGTACTAGGTAATTTCATTTGGAGTTGATGGGTTGCTATGGGCTGCATATAATTGGTGATAGACGGGAATTTGATACTTCACTACGAGAAACCAACAAGCATTGTTACTATGAAAAATTAAGTTGACGGGTTGCCACGGGTGTCCTCATTCTAGCGCCCGTTTATTCTAAACAACGGGCATTCCTGCTAGTATTGAAATAAATGAATAAACTTTTCTTGGTCGCCCCGAAACATCAGTATACATCACTACGGGTTTGGTGACAAGCGCGTTAATAGCGGTTAAAGGCTCACCTGCCCCTGTCTTCTTTCTTTCACCTCTTCCTGACTGAGTTTCCCTTTCGCGGAGACAACTTTCAGTGTACCAAAAGGAAGCGTCTTTTCTAACCGACACGATGGGACAATAGATCGTTAATTACTTTGGTGAAGCGAGTGGCAGGTGGCCGTGAGATGCACGTGCGCCTAAAATGGCTCCCGGGCCTATCCTTTTCACTCTGTAATAGCCTCTTACCACGTAGGATTAAAATTGGAACCCCACTTCAGAATAAGTACGTTTTCATAGAATGAGATTCATCAAGGGTTAACGAGATCCTTTGGTGATTGTGTACCCAGGGTTGCCATGTTTCCTGGGATCCGAACCTGGTCGTTCATATGTGACGTTGTAAGAGCAGTAAGTAACGAGGAACACTGAATGATTTATCCTTTAATTTTTCTTCCGGTGTCAACCCCAGGAATAGCAATGTTGACCTTTTGTTCCAGAATCGGTTTTTTTCCCACCTTATCGCTCTCATGAACACCGTAGCTCCGGTTAATAGTCCAGTCCATGGAGGAATAGAGAGGAGAGTTCACTAAATAGGACTTCATGTGCCTTAGTCGACGGTGGCGCTATCCCTACGGAACGTAGTGAACTACACATAGTACCTTCAAACCCGACTAGAGTGAGCCACTAGCCCTTCTTACGAAGGAAAGCCCCAAATACCTCACTAAACGGATTTATCTTCCACTGTGGTGCTACTACAATTAAATAAAAGGAAAAATTGAAGGAACCATATCTGAATAACGAAATTGATTGCGTAGTTGTGTACACTGTGAATGCAAACGACGGAATTGTGGACGGAATTCGCAGGGGCGCCATCTTCTGGTTCAGTTTTGGTAACTTACCACCTTCAAAGTTCACTACGTCTCGTAGGGGTCGCGCTGCAGTCACAATCCCACCCGCCGTTCCATCACTGGGTTGGCGTTTTGGGCACGCGGTTTAACACAGAGTGAGCTCTCCTCTCTATTCCTCCATGAGTCCAGTCCAAATCGACACTAAAAATCGCTAAATTATTTTTTTGTATGTTGTTCGGACCCATTAGGGTAGTGTTTACCCAATTTTGCAACTTCCCAAAAGCTGTGCTTCACTCGTAGCACACGAAAAACCGCGATTTTTTCGGCCTTATTTCAGTTTTTGCTCTATATCTAATAAACTATGCATTGACCGACGAAAACTACTATATGAGTTTTTTAATAGCATTAAATTTGTGACAATTTAAGACCAACCGTAGCTGTGTAGGTCAATTAGGTCCAGAGTTATGGCACTTTGAAAATAGGCCATTTTTTCCAAAATGCGAACATTTTAGTTGAAGACCTGAAGACAGCGGAAGCACGTTTTTCAGAGCGTTTTCGGCTGTAGCTCAAGAACTATTGGTCCGATTCCAAATTTCTTTTTTTCTCGTGAAAGCTTAATAAATTCCCAATCACAGCTACTCCGTGTGAAATTTTGATTTGAGCGTTGATAAGGCCGCAGGCGCGGCAAAGAAGTGGCAAATTTCGAACAAACCGTGTTTCTTTGCACATTTTTGCCTATAACGCGGGAACGGTTGGTCCGATCTTACTTTTCTTTTTTTTAGGTGAAAGCTGATTAAATTTTAAAAAGCGTGGGGTTAATGAAATTGCGATCGGAGAAATAGTCTTGGTGGGAGAGAAGAAAATCTTCTGAAAAACGTGGTCGTAGTGGGTCAAATATCTTGATTCCACCCTTCCCGATGAATATGGCACTTTTGTTGTTTCAATAGACATGCAATGTGCCGTCCCCTGTATAAAATTTAATCAGCTTTCGCCTAGACTGATGTTGTCGGATAGACTGATGTTCTCCCAACGAAGACTGATGTTGTCGGATATTTTGTTGGCTTACTACCTGGGCGCTTTATAAGCTATATTAGGGTAAATTATAATTAATTATAACTATAGTAATGAAATGTTCAAAAATGCCGCCATTAAAGACACTGAGATAAAGGGAGTCTCTCAAATATTAATAACTCACTGAATTTCGTCGTGGTAGAGTGCAAGAGCACCGATGAGGCTAGAAACGCGCAGAAACATCAGTGCTGGGCGAAAATCGCGACCGGATTTAACTGAGAATCTGCTCGAGAACAGATTGAATAGATTTTGAGAGTCTGCATCGGGTAATAAAGTCCTCCCCCAACGAGAACGTCAAAATCATTGTTCTCTCTCGAGACCATCGTGGGTTTCGAATCACGAGATCCCGTTCATGAGAATCTTCATCGTCTTCATTAGTAGCCACTAAATATTGCATTCAAGAAGAAAAAAAAAAAAAAAAAAAAAAAAATTGAAGGCCCAAAACGAATTCACGAAGATACTTTACTGTGGAAAATAGGGCTATTTAAATCAATCGACGGGGTGAAACAAGTCTTTCTTGGGTGGCACTTATGGGGATACTATACCGAAATCTCGAAATTCTAAAATTAAAATAAGGGTTCCCAAATAATTTTTTTCTGATTCTTCATTAAAAAAGAGAAATTCTTAGAAAAAAAAAAAAACGCTGCAAATTTTACACAAGGGGTTCTTTGATATAGGTTTCTTGTGCGAAAATTCATTCTGTGTCAATGAACAAATTTTGAAGAAAAAAAAAAAAAAACCAATATTTTCCAAGTAAATAATCAAATTTGACCTACTGCAGTAACCCATTTGTAGCCCCATGAAAGCCCTATGCACATTGTTTTTCGTAACTCTTCTTCAAATAACTTCCCACCTAATCAACGGATTTCCACATTCTTGGTCCCGGTAGGGGATGTCGTCCTCTAAAACGTTTACTCGATTCAGATGATTAAGTCTAAATTTTTAAATTTGACAGCTTATCAAACTTTGCTCCAAAATACAGGTTTTCATTTTCGCCCACCACAATCTACCTGATGAAATTGCATGCATGGGCATACTAGATTTTAGATACGAAGAGTGCCATCCTACTGTTCACTATTTGTTTTTGACACATTGATTTGCCCCCGAGGCAAACAGTTGTGATTTGGCAACATTAAGCAAAACATTACTTGTTAACCTAATATCGCCGGCTGTCCGTACGGCGCAGCGTCCGTGGTTACGCCGCCAGTGTTTTTGGAGGATGCAGGTGGGGGTACAGAGGAGATTCAGTGGCATGAACTGGAGAAGAGCGAGTTGATGAGGTGGGCGAGTAGATATGGGGGGGGGGGGGGGGCAAGTTGACGACCCACCTCAAAATTTGAGGACATAGCTTTGACATAGCTTTGACATATGTCCTCAACATAGCTTTTGACATAGCTTTAATAGGACCAAAGCTATGTCAATCTTTTCACTGAAAAACATGTAAAAATAGCTGTTGTGGGAATCCTGCTTCAAAGTTGGCGCGCTCAAATTCGCGGTCGTCTAGTGAAAAGAGCCGAATATAGTCAATACCAATACCAATAAGTAGTGAGCGTCGATTTTCCAACAATATTCAACTGAGGTACTACCCCGTTCACCCTATGCATGTCCTTTTCTAAGTGATGATGTATCTATGCCTAAGTCGTAGACACTACAGTAAAATGAAGCCCTCCCATTGTCCCCTCCCGTCTCGCACTGCTACCAGGCAGACTTTCCGCAAGACTTACTCGGGCGTTCTGCTCAGCACACGCTTCCAGCATGTCGCGTGCACCAGGGTAAATAAGAGGGTCAGATTATAACCTCCCCCCTCTCACGGCACTCACCCTTCCGAGTGCAATTAGGAAACCTCTCATCTTTTCGACCAGAAAACTTCCGGGTTTCTTGAAGAACCCCTCGATTAACAACCAGGCATGCACATGCTCTCCCTTTATTAGCTGCATTCATGGGATAAAGAAAAGGTTATTAGAGGTTCCACGAGTATCATTAAATCCTCAACCTCATTACCGTTGTGTTCAATATCATTAAATCATCAAAATAGAACTACTCTGGAAGATAATATAGAGAAAAATGTACTAATCACGTTCAATATAAAAATTTTATCGCGCAAACTATCCCACAAGGTGCGCTTGCCTCTTCTCTGTTTTGTGTGTGTGAGAGAGGGTATGTGCTGTGCAATCACGGCTGAACAGATTTCCGTGGGGGTGGCCTCCTTGGGATCAGTAGGGCTCGGAATGATATGCTCTATAAAATCGACAAATATGCTCGAAAAACATCTGTTTTATGCTCAATAGAGATGCCCGAAAACCCATTATATGCTCTTAAATAATATTATGCTCGAAATACACAGTTAAAATGTACAGAAAAGAAAGTAAAATGAAAAAAATATTCAACTTAAGGGGCTATTTTTGGATGTAAGACGTATCCTCAAACCCACCCAGTACACCGTGAGGCTTGGTGGGACGAGTATCTATTAGGCTTTACTTCCTCCAAGCTTTCGGTATCCATAGTACCATCTTAAGGGCTTCAGGGTCGCTGGTCGTCCTGAGGTGGGGGGGATTATTTTACGGATGGAATAACTGGAATTTCGTAGAAAATTTGGTGGATCTTTAAAACAGACAGCTCACGCTAACGTTATTCCATCCGTAAAATATTCGCCCCACCACAGGACGACCAGCGGGAACCCCGACAACCCTGGATATAAGGAAGCTGTCTTCCCTCATAGGAAAACCCCACCCAATCCAGAAAGATTGCCCCCGATGGACCCAATAATTAACTCATGCAGGTCGCCGAGTAACCAGTGGCGGCTGGCCGGGGAGTGCAGAGCGGGGAAACTACACAATTAACCAAAGAAACCCTGACGATGGTACTATGGATACCGAAAGCTTGGCGGAAGCAAAGCCTAATAGAGAATGACTCGTCTCACCAACCGACCGTTTACCCTGGTGAACCGAGTATTTTGTCAAAATTTCAGATTAAAAAAAAAAAAAAAAATCCTACTCCCCAAAACGGCCCTGACGGCGGACGGACATTTTGATTTTGGAATCTAGACCTTTTCGAACGGATAATGTCAAATTTTGAGCCCGATCGAAGTCTTCGAAAGGTTCCAAGAAAAATAAACCAAAAGCAACATGAGGGTTTTTTAAGGTCTTTGGCCATGGGGTCGAGTGGAGTGTAGTGTTCCAAATACGTTTGGACGTCCTTATGTGGCGGTCGCAGACCAATCGGACCTCACCACGCGTGATGTGTGTGGCTTCTATACGTCGCTTTTGAAGGATGTCAGGAGGTCGAATGAAGCGTCGTTTTCTAAGTAATTTTGCGCGTAGAATTCATTTGTTTTTATAGATTTTTATGTGTCTCGCATCTGCTCTAACACTACACAGGTATACATTTTGTGAATTTCTAATTAAAAAAAAAAAAGATTTTTCATGGACCGACTTCCAGAATCAGACAATGACGGCGATTTTTCCGAAGTCGCGAATTTTTGATACTCAATTACCTATTTCCCTTTTTGACTTACCACTGGGAGCGTCATTCTGCTTTTATTTTTGATCCTGAAATGATGTTCCCGAAAATTACTCGTGTCCTCAATCGGTATTTCCTAGTACCTACCCAAGTCCAGGAGAACCAGGACTGGGTTTGGCTGCTAAGAATAACGGTCACAAGGGTCAGTTCGAGTGCCCCACTGTGAATAGCTGGAAGGATGTCACGTCAACCCTTGAGGAGACCCTCCACTCAGGACTTTCCATCAGCCTGTGGCCAGCACACTGTGAATAGTCCAAGTGGCCTCGCTCCCTCAAGCGTACCCTCAAGGACACCCTCCAATTCGAGTGACGACTGTGAATTCTACCCTTTTACTTTCAGACTGTTTGTGGTGCACATATAAATGCGTAATTGAAATGAACTCGCTGTACTGATTGACTTCTTCTATAAACCCATGGCCCAGTTTACAAGAGGGGCTGTGTATCAAACAGTCGAAAGGGACTCTTGGGGCCCGATTTACATGCATCATCCGAATATGTGGCCCAGTTTACAATCGCCCTTTGGTTTTTATGCAGTGCAAAGTGTATCTAAGCGCAAAATTATCGGTACGGGAGTGTTTTTAGCGCAACCTTTTCCCAAAAAAGGAAAGGTGCGCTCACCTCTTCGACATGTTGGTGTTTTTGTGTTTTTTTTGTGTGTTTTTTTTGTGTGTGTATCACGGCATCTCGCCCGAGCGGCTCAACAGATTTTCATGAGGGTGGTCTCATTGTGATCAGCGAGTTCAGGTGGTTATAGGCTACCTCGATTTTCCCTCCCTCATCCTCTTCATCGGTTTTCGGGAGGTCCTTTACGACGAAAGTTGTTTATCTCTGATGTGTAACTAAGGAGGCCTCAAAAGGGGGACGAAAGTTTTTGTCCGATTTCGTTGGTACAAGGGTCTATGGGGTCTTTTTAGGCTGATTCCAACGACTCCAAGACGATTTTTGCTGCCTGAGCCGTTCCTTACCTCTGATCGGCATAAGGTTTTCATACGCATCGGTCGTTAGGGTGCTGTTTTTAGCGCAACCTTTTTCCAAAAAATGGAAAGGTGCGCTCACCTCCTCGACATGTATGTTTTTTTGTTTTTTTGTGTACAGAGCATCACGCCCGAGCGGCTCAACAGATTTTCATGAGGGTGGTCTCATTGTGATCAGCGAGTTCGTGGGGTGGTTATAGGCTACCTTGATTTTTCCTCCCTCATCCCTTTCATCGGTACTTCACGACGAAAGTTGTTTATCTCTGATGTGTAACTAAGGAGGCCTCAAAAGGGGGACGAAAGTTTTTGTCCGATTTCGTTGGTACAAGGGTCTATGGAATGAGCTTTTCAGGCTGATTCCAACGACTCCAAAACGATTTTTGCAGCCTGAGCCGTTCGTTACCTCTGATCGGCATAAGGTTTTATTACGCATCGGTCGTTAGGGTGCAGTTGTTTACGTAATGAGCATCACGTGGATGATGTGTTGTGTGGCATAGTTTGGTCGCTAGATACCTACTGTTTCTTAGTTTCTCTCGCTCATTAAATATATCGTAATAACAAAAATTTGATTTTACTTGTTACTCGTTTAAATAAATGTTACGTTGTGCAAAAAAAAAAAAAAAAAGGTTGCGCTCATCTATTCAATTCAATTGATGGCTTGTTTACGTAGGTAATGAGCATCACGTGGATATTTTTGATGTGTTGTGTGGCATAGTTTGGTCGCTAGATACCTACTGTTTCTTAGTTTCAATAAAAGCTACGGTTAGCAGTCCAGCATTATTTCAGTTACGGGTAGCATTATTACGAATGCCGCAGAAACGGAAAAGTAATCTGTCTCGGTGCAGAGTTGGGATTATTCGAATAAAAATTTAGTTGAACTAAAGTTGAAACTAAAAACTAATTAGTTTTTAGTTTCGAAAGTGAAACTAAAAACTAATTTAGTTTTTAGTTTGGCATTCGAAACTAATTTTGGAACTAAATTAGTTTTAGTTTCAACTGTTGAAACTAAAACTAATTTAGTTCCACAAGTTAGTTTCGAAGTTGCGAATAAAAACTAAAGTAGTTTCATCTTTTATTCGTAGTTTCGGAACTAAAAATGAAACTAAATTTTTTTTCCTCGCAGACATTTTTTTTCCTCGCAATTTTTTTTCCTCGAGACATAATTAATGACTCATCACCCTAAATTCTTCGATACGTTTCTGAAAACGTTTGATGTTCCACTCAAAGTGGTGGGGAGGGGAGGAAACTTTAATCTATTCTTCTACGACCCTGAAAAAACGAACTTGTTCGCACCCATCACCCACATTTCGTTGAAACACACACACGAACACACATCCCCTTCAAATCAGTAAAAAAACGCGAGGAAAAAAATTAGTTTCATTTTTAGTTCCGAAACTACGAATAAAAGATGAAACTACTTTAGTTTTTATTCGCAACTTCGAAACTAACTTTTGCAACTAAATTAGTTTCAGTTTCAATAGTTGAAAATGAAACTAATGTAGTTCCAAAAGTTAGTTTCAAAAATCGAAATGAAACTAATAGTTTCAGTTTTTAGTTCCACTTCGGAACTAATTTAGTTTTAGTTTTTAGTTTTAGTTTCAGAACTACTTTTTGCCCAACTCTGTCTCGGTGAAAGTGCCCTCCAAACTACGGAAGAAACAGAGGTACGTTCAAAATATTAACAATCGTAGCTACTATGATCTGGTCTGTTACGGCCGAACAAACCCAGGTATATCGTAATAACAGAAAGGTTGCGCTCATCTACTCAATTCAATTGATGGCTTGTTTATTAGGTAAGTGAATTCACCCGGATTTATTGGATAGGTAACACTGAATTTTTAAACTCGAATTTCCCACTAATCCAGAAAGCACCCCTCGGTAAGCGTGTTTCTAACCTTAATCGAGGCCGAATTCTGGAGAACTTTGATGCAAAAAAAGCTATTTAGACGAAAACCGCTATAATATGCACTTATACGCGTTTATTCTGCAGACCGATGTATTATGCATTATATGCTCGATAAAATTAAATTCTGTTGGTTCCAGAGAGGTGAAAATACTACCAAAAGGCTTCCTACAATCTTTACTATACAGGAAAAAAAAAAAAAACGCTGCAAATTTTACACAAGGGTTTATTATTCTATGATATAGGTTACTTGTACAGACATTTAATTCTGTTAATAAAAAAAAAATTAAAAAAAATTTTTTTTTGGATTTTTATATTTCAAAAAAAAATTTTTGGGGGGATTTTTTTTTCAAAAATGTGTTTTTTCAAAAATTCTTTAATTTTTACTCGAAAAATAATTAACTTCTTGGGATCCTTCAAAAATCCCATTTTTAGCCCCATGAAAGCCCTATAGAACGCCACAGTGAAATCGGATCGTTCCGGGACCCCCAAAAATGGATTCGACGTCCAAAAATACTTCGAAAACGACACCTAACTCGATCCCATAGCTAAAAGCCTTCAAAACACCCCTCCTGTAGCCCCATTTTAGCCCCATAGCGCCCCACGGGTTTGGGCGATCGGACTGAAAACCTTGCGGGCACAACTAGATGGTAAACCAAGTATTTTGCCAAAATTTCAGATTTTTAAAAAAATTCCTACTGCCCAAAACGGCCCGGACGGCGGACGGCGGACGGCGGACGGCGGACGGCGTACGGCGGACGGCGGACGGCGTACGGCGGACGGCGGACGGACATTTCGGATTTTGAATGAAGACCTCTTGAAACGGATAATGTCAAATTTTGAGGCCGATCGGAGTCGTCGACCCGTGTCGCGAAAACATAGGTGTATTATTCCAAGAATAATAAACCAAAAATCCGAGTCCTAGTGATGAGCAAGTCCTGAAGCTAGTTATAGGCTATCGAAATCACCTCTAAATCCTCTTGACCAAAAAGGTTGCGCTCATCTATTCAAAATTTCTTTTAAGGCTAGTTCATCAAACCATCATGAGATTTAGCCCAAGACCCCGGAGTCAACTTAATCGAACCGAATCAGGCATTCAGTATTGCGACGCAGTTCGTCGGGTCGTTTTCCCCGAGGCCTGCCCTCATTTCTATGTGAACGGAAGTTGGGGATATGTCACCTCAGGCTAGCTTGGTTCCCACGACGCGTTCTGAGGTCTCTGACCAAAAAGACACCTGCAGGAAAACCATCCCTTATCGCCTCTTATCGATCATTGTAACTCATCAGTTAATAACCCACTTTCTCACGGTTCAATGGAAACAGAAAAGAGCGATTATCGTGAAGAGCCGATTAAACGCGAGCCAAGCTTTGTAGGCACTCTCGTGCATCCGGTTCACTTATCTACATACTGTAGTAATTAGAATTTATATTACACAAAACATTACCGTTTTTAATATGGGATTTTACTTTGGGACTTTCACAAGGTGATTGATTTAAGCAAATTCGGATTTGCCAGAAATTATAATTTAAATTATGAATGGATTCTATTACGGTGGATTCTGTCTTCTCCCTCACCAGCATTGCGCAGCTCAGGCTTGCTGGGATCTCCCAGCGAAAGCTCCACGCTTTCTTTGTTGACTTCAGGGCTACGTTTGATGGGATCTAGCATGACCTTCTTTTTCAGAATTTGAATGCTGCGGTCATCGGGCTCATTCACGAGTTCCCTGGTAGCACAGAGCTGGAACTGCGGTGGTTTGGGGAAAGGAGGGGACATCACATCCCTTCTCGGTTGAATGTGGTGTCTGGCAGGGCTCTGTGCTGAACGACTTGATTGACGCTATGCCATGTGGGGTGAGGATTGGTGAAACTAAGAAGAACTCTAATGTATACGGACGACGTTGTAATCCTGACTGAGACCCCTTCAGATCTTCGGCAGGACATCTTCGGCTTGCACAGCTATTGTGAAAAGTGGGGATTAAGGGTGATTTTGAAGAAGTCGAAGATTGTTGTGTTCCGCAGGGGTGGTCGTTGGGATCCTGTGACGTTTTGTCTGGGTGGAAACCGCATCGAATTCGTCTCGTACAAATACTTGGGTTGACCCAGAGCTTGTCGTTCGGTCGGCATTTCACGGAGCGTGCTGCAGCTGCGAATTAACAGTGTATGCAAGTCAATAATCTGTCGAGATTCAATCCCTGTCAGCTCCAAATACAAGATCTTTATTGCGGTCTCAAGGGTGGTACTCTGTTATGCTGCGTAGGTGACGGGTTTTCACCCTTCAAATGCACTCGAGCAAGTTCAGAGGTACATCAGGATGATATTCTGACTGCCCCGGGACACGCCCAATTACTTTGTCTATCTCGAGACGGGCATGGACCCAATATTGTTCATACCCTCACACTGGCTTTGAAGTATGTGGTGATAGCCTTAAAGATGCCAGAACGTCGCCTGCCAATTATCATTGTCTGAAAGAGGGCGACCAGGTTCGGGTGTGAAATTCATGGAAATCCGTCGGACCTTAATTCCGGGAAGCTGCAGATGGACGTGGTCAGCCTGACCAGGTCAGGAAAGCACGAGCGCTGCAATCGCGAAACCTCCTGTACCCTCGCCTCTGCTCTGACGTTCGCTCTGCTAGGGTTTCTGGGCGAGATCGGGATCATTGTGGGTGCTTTGCTGGGTGTTGAAATTCAGGGGCGCGCTGATTGGCTTGAATGAAGGCGTACCTGAGGACAGGCCGCCCACGCAGAGAGTGCTCCATGTCAGGCGCGACTGGTGATGGCCAAACAAGGGGGTGCAGTCACGGATTCGTGATTATATTAAATATAATTTTATGAAAATATTATTGCACCTAATACAGTTTGAAAAAAGTACTATCAAGATTTGCTATAGTTCATGTATTTATTTATTCGTTTAAAAATTCCAAATAACTATTACCAGTTTCCTTTCATTTCAAAATACACGGGTAAGTGAAGAGGGGTGGTAGGTTCGATAAAGAAAAAAAGCAGTTCTTAGCAAGTTCAATCGATATCGACTAAACCAGTACCCAGGACTTGCCAACGAGGAGGCTACTGCTGCAAGTCCCCCCTGCTCACCCCTTCCTCCCACCCATCGTAGCAAACAGGGTTTTTTCGAGACCAGACAACTCGAAAAAATTAAGTGGATAATTATTAGAAGATTTTGTGATAGATGAAGTTCATCCTTCTATCCTTCTTGCTCGCAAATAAATCCATCACTTTCTCGTTGAAATTCTCAATGCTGTAGAGCAAGTCTTTCTCAATAGACAACATCGACAGAGCCACCAGACGAGTTTCTCCCATGGTACTTCGGGTAACAGTTTTTATGCGACTCAGAGTGGAAAAGGTTCTTTCTGGTTCCGACGTAGTCATTGGAATAGTAACTAAAAGTTTGAGAAGAGAAGTCACAGCAGGTAGGGCGCCCGTCAAGTTCTTTTCAATCATTAGCTGGAGAAGTGGAACGGCTTCCCCTGCATTTCCAAAATCAGATCGGGAATACAACACAGTCAGATCTGTCTTCAAGGTTTCGTGGTCAAAAAACGGATAAATCTCACAGCAAGTGGACAAGTCTTCGGTTGGGAATTTCTTTGAGTATTCAGAAAACCGCTTCATATTGAGCAAGTTAGATATAACTAAATGACCACAGAAACTAAACCGAGCTTTAATTTGAGAAACTATACAGTCACAAATCTCATTGGCAGCCTCAACGCGAGATTCAGGATCTTCGCCAAATCGAGGCCGTTTCTTTGGATGCTCTTCGTTGCTGTATTTGTCAGCAATGGACGGAATTTGGCTCCTAAACGACACTATTTGCTCCTCAAAAATCAAAATCGAATTCTTCGCAGAAACTGGATCAAGGGCAACTTTTTGTAGTTCAGCGTAGAGGACGTCTACGTGCGGTAGAATTTTAGCGAAAATCTCCAGCCAAAAGCGAAATTCAGGATTTTCCAACCGAGAATGCAAGCCCTGAGCTTGCGCAATAGCAACAGCATTCTCGCTCTCCCTTTCTATTTTTTCAAAGCATTCCATCAGTTTTTCAGATTTGTCATAAAAACTTTTACAACGCGGCCATGGTAGTTCCAACGAGTGGAACTGCCACGAGGAACACGGGAACCAACAATTTCATCGAGAAACGAAACTCGAAGTGGAGAATGGCTGAAGAATGCAGGAAACTCGTTCACATGTTCAAAAAACACTCTCACTCTCTTGATAAAACTGGCAACTTGTTTCATGATCAGATTTAACTGATGAGCATAACAGTGTACGAAATAAGCGTATGGATAGTTCTCTCTTATTAACACGTGAACGCCCCCGCGATTTCCGCTCATCACGCTCGCACCATCATAACTTTGGCAAATAAGTTTGTCTTTATCTATCCCGATTGTCTTCAATTCGGTTTCAATTGCGCTGGCCAGCTTTGCAGCATCGTGGCCGGGTGGCTTAGTGTAAGTCCAGAATCGTTCCACAGGGGCACCATTGGGCAAGACGTATCTAAAAACCACAGTCATCTGCAGTTGGGATGAAACGTCAGTTGTTTCATCGGCCATAACAGACACGAATTTACTAGCTTCGATTTCATTGCGAATTTGCGCCTGGAAAACCTCCAACATGCACTGAAGTAAATCATTTTGGATTTCCATCGAGGTGCCTACAAATACTGTGGCGTCTTCGAGATGTTGCTTGAATATTGAATCTAATTCGGCCGAAAAATTAACCAATCCCCGAAAAATGCCGGGGTTTGACGAATCTTTGCTTTCGTCATGGCCACGAAGAGCAACTTCAAACATACCACAAAACTTTATGCAATCTATAATTCTAGACAAACTGTATCGATTTTTCTTGATTTGCTCATTCTTCTTCAACAAATTTTGGCGAAAGGCAGAATCAAGTTTTTGCTGAATGTTGACGGTACCGGCAGTGCAGGAATCAACGAGGGAATTTTTGTGACGCACTGATTCGCGGTGCTTTTTTATTTTGCAAGTCAAATGGCTCAGATCGGTAATCCCTTGGACCCAAGCATCTCCGCGAAACCTCGAAAAAAGCGTGCAAGGGAAGCAAAACAATTTTCCTCTCACCTGACAACCAGCAAGCCAGTCCGTCTTCTTATAATTTTCTTGGTTGAATTTCCTTACCACAGATTTTTTGTTGACGGTGGAATTTTGCTGCAAACCTGGTAAAGGTGGGGTTGGCCGGCCCATGTCGCGAATGGCACACTTTTCATTCACACCTAAACGGGAAAACTCCCTCAAGATAAAGTCAATTGAGTTATCCATCACGGAGTTCAGAAAACACTTCCCAGAAAACAGGGAAGCACACAAAACCCCTAATGCCATCCCCTCAACAGTGTTGCAGCTTCTGGTCTTCAGTTTTCCCACCTTGGTCGATCGAAATGTCATGATTTCATACCATACAAAGAAATATATCAACACCAAAAAGTTTTCAAAATATTCCAAAAGTAAGCCCCTATTTTTTCCATGATTTGGGTCAGATTCCAAACGAAATTTCCCTGCCCATGAACGAAGACTGCCAACACCGGAATTGGAGGTGATTTATCATCTGGTGATGAAAGTTGGCCAATCACAGGAAGGGTGGGCAGTGCCCAAATCTGCTCCACATTACGTAATTTCTGGCTTCACACTTAGTTCGTTGTTCCATAAGGTCCATGCAAAAAAATCGTCTCAAGAGGGGCAGTGCTCTCAATAATGGAGGATGAATCCGTTATCATTGTACTATCAACACAGGCTTTTCAGACATTCCGCAAACTATGTAAGGTCTATAAGAACTTACGTAGATATTCGTGCCAAGGAGTTTTGATTCATTTTTAGGTAGGTAACTAATGAGGTAGGTAACTAATGAGGTAGGTAATACGAAGCCCCCCCCCCCCCCCCCCCCCCGTCAAGCCCTTCTGCATCGAGGGGGTGCAGTTGCGACGCTGCCTCCCTCACGAGTCGCGCCTGCTCCATGTGTAATTTGGAGGCCAACGAGGACGTCGTTCATTTCTTTGGCGAATTCAGATGGAGTTTCCTCTTTCTAAGGTTGAGTTGACGGAGGAGGAGATGGTCGTACTCTTGAATGATCCCGTAAGCTGGTTGGCTGTGTCGAGATTCGGGCATTACGCATGAAAGTACCGGAGTATGATGATCGCCGAGTTTAACTGGGAGGACTAGGCAGGATGGGAACATGTACATATAAAAGGTTACTGAAAGGAAAAAATCAATCTGTGAATTACTCAAGCATATATAATAGGAAAAGAAATTAAAATATTCACTAATAAATAATGTAGGTAACAACTATCGTGAATAGCAAACTATACAGACCTAAGTTATGTAGGTAACAACCTTAAAACAAACTTTTAAATAGCAATAAAAACCGTGGACCCCCCCCCCCCCCCCCCCCACGGCAGACTGGCAAATCCCCTTGCTTGTATCGTGTTTTGCAATATGAACCTACCTAATTGAAACGTTTCGTGATGCACAAAATTGGCAGCAGTGCACGTGTAAACAGAGACGATTCCAAAACCGTACGGCGCGCCGTCTGGGCCGTTTTGGTTTATTATTCTTGGAATAATACACCTATGTTTTCGCGACGCGGGTCGACGACTCCGATCGGCCTCAAAATTTGACATTATCCGTTTCAAGAGGTCTACATTCAAAATCCGAAATGTCCGTCCGCCGTCCGCCGTCCGCCGTACGCCGTCCGCCGTACGCCGTCCGGCCCGTTTTGGGCAGTAGGAATTTTTTAAAAAATCTGAAATTTTGGCAAAATACTTGGTTTACCATCTAGTTGTGCCCGCAAGGTTTTCAGTCCGATCGCCCAAACCCGTGGGGCGCTATGGGGCTAAAATGGGGCTACAGGAGGGGTGTTTTGAAGGCTTTTAGCTATGGGATCGAGTTAGGTGTCGTTTTCGAAGTATTTTTGGACGTAGAATCCATTTTTGGGGGTCCCGGAACGATCCGATTTCACTGTGGCGTTCTATAGGGCTTTCATGGGGCTAAAAATGGGATTTTTTAAGGATCCCAAGAAGTTAAATATTTTTCGAGTAAAAATTAAAGAATTTTTGAAAAAACACATTTTGAAAAAAAAATCCCCCCAAAAATTTTTTTTGAAATATAAAAATCCAAAAAAAAATTTTTTAAATTTTTTTTATTGACAGAATTAAATGTCTGTACAAGTAACCTATATCACAGAATAATAAAGCCTTGTGTAAAATTTGCAGCGTTTTTTTTTCTTTTTAAACCTGATATTTTGACAAAATACTCGGTTTACCATCTAGTTGTGCCCGCAAGGTTTTCAGTCCGATCGCCCAAACCCGTGGGGCGCTATGGGGCTAAATTGGGGCTGTGGAAGGGGGTTTTTGAAGGCTTTTAGCTATAGGATCGAGTTGGGTGTCGTTTTCGACGTATTTTTCCTCGTAGACTCCATTTTTGGGGGTCCCGAAACGATCCGATTTCACTGTGGCGATCTACAGCGATATCTTTCATGGGGCTAAAAAAGGGGTTTTTGAAGGATCCCAGGAGGTTAAATATTTTTCGAGTTAAAAATAAAGAATTTTCGAAAAAAAAATACAAAAACAATTTTTTCCACACTTTTTCCATTGACACAGAAATAATTTTTGCACAAGTAACCTATATCAAAGAATAGTAAACCCTTGTGTAGAATTTTTTCTATTCCATTCTATTCTACAATTTAAATAATTATTAGTTTGTCGTAAGTAGGTTTAATATTATAATGCCGATGAAGAAGACGATGTTTATTCAAGATTGGCTTCATGTCGACTATATTGTTGTACATAATACCGTTGCACGGGGTTTTTTTTTTTTTCTTTTCTATGAAGCGAAATTAAGCTTATTGGGATGGTGGTGGTCATGCCAGACAATCTGTTCACTTTCCTCTGATAATGGGTGATCCTGTGCCCCAAGAACCGCAAGGGCGCACCAGGGCGCAGTGGCGTGTGCCAGCTTGCGGGAACAGAAGGTTGGTACCCCGTTAGGAGCATCTCAATAACTCTTGAAGGGCCAGAGATTCAAGGGCGGCAGGTGCTGGTGCGGTAGGTTGAAGGGATCAATCTGGTAGATCATTCAGAACAGGTAACCACTTTGGACACCAATTCTTTGATCCCACTGGGCTCGAATAGTTGATGGTCACTACCCGAATGGAGTTCAAGCAATAAAAGTAATTTTATGTGGGTGGTAAATTTGCCTATCGAACCCCAAAAAATCAACCACTCACGTTCATTCAATCGGTCAACATCAATCCCAACATTCAATTTTATTCATTATTTAATTTCTTTGATTGGTAAATAATATTTAATTTATTATCAAATATTTTAATCAAGATTTAATGATAGTTTTTGTTTTCTTCCTTTTGGTTTTTTTGGGTTTGACATTTATGGGCTTCGTTTCATTGCGACATTGCGAGTAATTAGCGTGCCTCAGTTAACTTTGTTCAACTTCGACTCGTCAGATGATCTTGTTTTTTTTCTATCATCCTAGTTTATCAAGTACAATTTTCATTATTCAACCAAACGCTTAAAATCGCGTATTGTAACTCAACCACTCGTATTGACTTGTGAATTGTGACTGTGGAGTTTTCCAATTCGATGTGTTTGATTGGCTCCATTCAATATTACATTCCTGAGCCATTTTAATTGAAAATGTCGAGATAATTAGTTTGAAATTTCAACAACTTCTCAAATTTCAGCGCCTGTTTTCAATCCCGGAAAAGTGTACTCTATGATAATTCACTCATACCTGTAAGGTGTTCAATAAAATGAAGACCTACAGGAAAATTTATCCTCCTTATCGTTACTTTTTTACCTTCATTCATCGTTTTCTCTTACTAGGTTTCACTGTGTTCCAACATAAGAAAAACACGATTGGTATACCATTCCTGATGGCAGACTTCTTCAAGCGTCGAGATGTACAAGCCTTGCTGAAACATAGAAGAGTTTTATTTCTAGGAGATTCCAGTGAGTTATTCCCCCAAATTCCAACTACTTCTATTTTTCTCACGATCCGTAAACATTGTGCATTCATGATGGAAAACAAAACATTTTCAGATGTTCGGCCATTGTACAAGGATCTCATCAGCGCTGTCACAGAAAAAAAACTAATCAGAGTCAAAACCCTGAAAAATCCCGTAAGTAGCTGGTGGGAGGGGGGGGGGGGGGCTACGTTGGGCTCCCAGTGAAACAGAATAAGTGATAGGTCGAGCTCCGATGATTGCGTTGGACTCCCCAACTAGTAAGAGTTGTTGCATCCTAATGTCGTGACTCTTGACGTTGGACTCCCCAAATGAAAACCCCCGGACACCGTCTTCACTTTCCGAAGTCTTGATAGAACCATGCCTGAGGTCTGTATGTTGTTGGAGGAAGCAGGGCCGATCGCTATACTAATCATATAATAGGATCTATTCTCCCTCATTCTCGTTACCTAGGTTACTATATAATACAGCATGATATTAAATATTGTTTTGGAGACGTTTTAAGAGCAACTTGATGGAGTTGCTGCTCCAAAATTACAATATTGGTGGTCTTAAAAATATTATGCAATACAGCATAATATTATGCTTTGCGGACCACTAAATGTTGTTCTAACTTAGTGTACCTAATCTAAATTTATTTATCTATGCTCGGAATGGACGAGGTCTAGCAAGAATTATGCGAGAACACTGAATGGGAAGGTTGTTGTCTGAGTAATTTTTTGACGTAAAATCCATTTTTTGTGGTTACCTCCCTTTTTTAAAAATTAATTTTGGGATAATAGGTACGTAGCGAAAAAAGAAACTGTTTGTAAAATTTGCAGAGTTTTCCCTTAACTTAGGTTTTCATAACATTGAGGCTGGCCATGTTCACCGTGTTCCACATTAAATGTAAATTTTACCTACTGCTCAAAGTTCTTCGTGCAACTGCTCACGGTCCATGGTTACCTCACTTTCACATACAAACTAACTCTAGAGAGCCTATCGTAACGTCGGGACTCGCCTGTTGCTGACTATATCCTAACAGTAAGATCGTTTAATAAATTTTATCAAACATGATTTTTGTCAAAAATATTAACTTTCCCCACAAACTTAATGGCCGATGCTAAAAATTGTGGAGGTGGCACTAAACGGGAAGTTCAGCCTTCACTCGCGGTCCCAAACCTGGAGTCCGGCGTTATCCTCCAACCCCAGACAACGAAACTTCTGCCGAGCCCCCCGTAGTCTCACGGCGATGGCTTGGATCACTGCGAACTGAGTCTTGACCCGAACCCAGGCAGCTAATTGAGAGTACGGGCGGGACCACTTTTCAGAGAGAACAGTGGCAAGCTGCTTGTGGAATCGCTGGAATTCCGTCCCAAGTTACCCATCACACGAACATACTAGTGCATGTGATGCCCTCATGTCTTCCGCTGCTCTTGCTTTCGCATGTTTGGCCGCTTCTGCATGGGGGGAAACTTGAGGCCAGTCATGGCAGGCATAGGAAACTGCGTCAGCGTTGAGTACGCGGTTGTCCGAAACACGCAAGTCTCTCCCTATGCCACGCCCCCGGAACCGCCAAGTCCGCGATGAGAGCTGGGTTCCGGCCATCACTTTCGCGGAGTACTGGCCATGCTTGCCATGACAGCGCAAACGTCCCTGATTTGGTCTTGCGGGAGCACCTTGGCCACAGGACTCGGGAGTTCCAAAGGGCTAGAGGTCTGCCCATGGAGTTGAATGCTTGTCTACCAATAGAAGTCCCACGTCACTGTTCTCCTCAAACAATTCTGTCACTGCGTGCACAGCCCCTTCAATCCCCGACTTGAGTCCTGCTCCCAGCGGTTCTGCGCCGCGCTCCTCTTGCCAGTCAGTGATAATGGCCATTGTCTTAGAGCACAGTCGCTGCAGTTCTTCACCATCACCAATAGAGCGTACACCTGGCCTTTTATCTAGGACTATTCCCCTCCGGGCAAGTCAAGCTCGAATTCTTGCCCAATCCACTACATCGCCTGTTTCATTTCGGGAGTCCAACGATGCCTTTTTACCCACCGGGGAGTCTAACGTAAGTAGCAAGCTCCTTCAAAACGTTCTTAGCCTGGCTAACTGCCAAATTTGGTATTTTACCTCCATTTACGAGTATTTCAAATGCCATTCAAAATAGTAAGTTCTAACCCCATGCTCATTTTGCCAGAACGTGGATTCTTATTTCGGAGACATCGCTACTCAACAATGCGGAAGAAAACACGAATGGTCATTTTGGGAGAACAGAATATTCGAGGTTACTTATAGAAAATTTAATATATATATATATATGCATATATGCTCACATTCAAAACTCAATTTCCGTTGTCAATTCTATATGAAGTGAATGAAATGTTTTTAATGTGAGAAATTTCAGGAAGGGCCCTGGAGGATAGAAATGTTTTGCACGGGAGGTGTCATGATACGAGAGATTCAACAGTTCATTGGCAGGATTCCTGAAATCCCATCAACAATGCCAGACATAGTGTACCTCTGCTACAACTTTTGCTACGGGTAAACAATGCTGTTGAAAACTTGTTTGTAAAATTCCTTCAGCATTACTTATGGGCTTTTTTTTTTTTTTTTTTACCTACTATATAGCCCATAGGGGCTTTCAGCAGGCTCCCTTTTCAAGGGAGATGTGGGGGAGGGGAGGGTTGGGGGGCATCACGGCCCCCGTGGATGGCAGGGCTTAGCCGGCCATTGTCCACATTCAGGCCCACCTCTATGGACCGTGGCCTTGCTGTCGCTGGGACTCGCAGGGCTGCTGTTGCAAATGCAACAAGTGCCTGGTACTGGGAGGGGCCGGAGACGTAATTCGTCCAGTCCTCCCTATCCCTTCCAGAGAAGACAGCCATCTCCAGGGCCGCCCGCTCCCCACCAAATGCGGGGCAGCTCCGAAGCACATGCTCCGCCGAGCCCACAGGATCGCCGCACCATGTACAGCCAGCGTCTACGACTAGTGCCAGCCGATGAAGGTTTGAGGGGAAGTCCCCATGACCACTCAGGAACTGGCTGGCCCTATGCTCAGGGACCACCCACGGCATCTCCAGGCGCCGAGCCACCAGTGGGAAGAACCTATGAGTTAACCTCCCAGTGCTCTCAGCGTCCCAATCTACCTGCCACCGGCCGAGGACCCGGGCAAGCACATCCCGTCGCATCCTGGCCCGGCACGGCCCAGGCTCAAAGCTCTCCCCCAGCACCCGGAATGGGAGGCCTTTCTGGATCCTGTATGCTGCGTATCGCCGGGCAGCCTCCAGCTCTATAGGAAGCACTCCCGCCAGGACTCGCACAGCAGCGCCCGATATCGTCTTATACGCCCTCGTCACTTTAATCAGGGCCTTTCTCTGGGCTGACCTCAGCCTCCTGATGTCGGGGCCCCTCAGGAGGTCGAATATGCCCCCAATGGCATATAAGAGGATCCCCAGGAAGAGGCCCTTGTATATAACAAGCAAGTCCCCTGTCCTGAGGCCCCAGTCCCTTCCAGCAAGGCGAGCCACCTTCGAAAACGCAGCATCTGCCTTGCTGGCAACAGCTTCAGCATGGATCGTGATCCGCATTCGCTCCTGAAGTTCCACTCCCAGGTATCGTACGGAGCGGCGATAGGCGACTGACTGGCCTTAGGGGCTAAAGTTAAGATTTCAATTGGTATTGTTGCAGGAAAAATACCCACAACCTGGTTTCCCAATTGTTGGCGAATCTCAAGTTGAAATTGCCCTGTAATACGTTGGTAGTTGTTGGATCCTCTTATCCGACAACTAGAGACATGTTTGGAGATCCTCGATACGATGAGGTATTTTCAGCCTTGCTAAAATTTTAATTGGTCCATTCTAATTTAATGACTTGAGTAGTTAAAAATGTCATATCACGACGTATTGTAGATTATGTTTGAATGTATATCATAAAGTTCTACTGACGTATTATTCGAATTTATATCAGCTCCGATTTTTGTAATATAATATTATTGCAGGTGCCCTTTTTTTCAAATAGTTCATGTTCAAGAGACGATGGCATTGAAGAAGAAATTTCTCGAAAAGTAGCGTCTCTTGGATTCAAGTATCTGAATATCAGTCACTACCTGCGTAAGAATGTGTTCAGGTAGGTGAGCTTGTTTTTGAAAATATAATAGCTAGGTGTCGGAAAAATCATTTACACGCATCGGCCTATTTCAGAGGTGTCACTACGGAGCCTGGCTGGGAAGCGGTAATCGTCCGTTACGCCACCTTCTTGCTGCTAACAAACGTGGGTAAGTAGGCGCCGGTTTTGGGCCAACTTCTTTTCAACGCATCTATTTTTTCTTGACTCAAGATATCTCAGATCGCATGCAAACATTTTCCGTGTTGAATAACCTGCCACCAGGTGGAGGTATTATTCGCAGGGAAGACAGCAGCTGTCTATTAAGCTATAGATAATAGCTGCTATTAAATTTCATTAGCGGACGTCTGGTACGGTCAAGTTTTACATGCTTTTAAGAAAGAGGACAGCTTTATCGTTCTCAATAGAGATCCTCCCACAATGTTGACTAATTGTCTTATCAGGGAAATTCGATGAGTTGGTAACTTCCTTATATGGGTGGGTTTATCAATGCATTTGTTACCTCGAGTAAAGCCCGAGTAAGCTAATCGCTGAGTAAGTTAAAATTAGGTAGTTATTAAAATTCAATAGCGTTACTTCAGTGCCATTCAAAAGCGCCAGAGAGGGTCAAACATCATACGAAATAAATAAATTAATAATTAACTTATTTTGGTTTATTATTCTTGGAATAATACACCTGTTTTCGCGACGGGGGTCGACGACTCCGATCAGGTTCAAAACTTGACATTATCCGTTTCAAGAGGTCTACATTCTAAATCCGAAATGTCCGTCCGCCGTCCAGGCCGTTTTGGGCAGTAGGGATTTTTTTTTTAAATCTGAAATTTTGACAAAATACTTGGTTTACCATCTAGTTGTGCCTGCAAGGTTTTCAGTCCGATCGCCCAAACCCGTGGGGCGCTATGGGGCTAAAATGGGGCTACGGGAGGGTTTTTTTAAGGCTTTTAGCTTTGGGATCGAGTTGGGTGTCGTTTTCGAAGTATTTTTGGACGCAGAATCCATTTTCGGGGGTCCCGGAACGATACGATTTCACTGTGGCGATCTATAGGGCTTTCATGGGGCTAAAAATGGGATTTTTGAAGGATCCCAGGATGTTAAATATTTTTCGAGTAAAAAATAATTTTTGAAAAAAAAGCCAAAAAAATCTTTTTCGAAATAATAATCCAAAAAAATTTTTTTTTAATTTTTTCATTGACAGGATTAAATTTCTGCACAAGTAACGTATATCAAAGAATAATAAACCCTTGTGTAAAATTTGCAGCGTTTTTGACTGGGAACTGGTGCTCTTACTCTAAGTACGATTCAAACATAATTTCATTATCTTCATGCATGGCTAATACATTTTATTTGAATATCTGTAAACAATTTGAAAATGTATCCTTGTTTTATTGATTACCTACTTACTAGATGTTGAATTTTATTTTCTTCACACAGCGAACTCTTTGATGCTCAACCTACCCAATCGAGTGAATCAAGATGTTTTACATAAGGCAATAATATCCACTTACGACGAAAGAGAACAATACAGCAGTTTACTTCTGCAGCATGCTAACGATTGGCTCGGTTTGAAGTCGCATTCCTTCGCTGAAGAAATAGACTCTGCAGCTAGTAATGCGCTCGAAGTTATCCAAATGCTGTGGAAGACATACCGTCGCTCTCAAGGGGATGAAGGGGTTGGCAAAAAATGCAGGCATCACAGGAAAAAAAGGCAGAACGAGGGAAAGCGCAAATCGTCAGCGTCTACTCACAAACCATCGAAAAGTGCAGCGGAGACTCGACCAGAATCAGATTTTTCTACGCCGCCTCAAACGGCAGTTCAGCGGAGACACAATTCTGGTGAACAGAAAAGTCACGATAATACTTCTACAACAGTTCGCAGAGATTACACTTATTCTTCAGTGGAAACCTCACTTTCAATGAAGAACGGCGGGACGAACGAAGGAGGCGGAAATATCACAATTGATTTAGTGGACACAGATGTACAAGAGGATGAGGACAGTTTGGAAGAAGGGGAAATCCGAGATTCACCTTGCGGCAGTCCACAAAGACAAATCAAGGACTGCGACTCACATAAAACCTTGTACTCCGATGAAAGTAGTTCCGAGTGTGGTACTGATTCACGACCAAGACCTGATTTTGCTCCAGTATTAAATACAAATGTAACGCCCGTAGTACCTCACCATCAATACCAATATTATCACCCTCAACCAGAGCCCACAACTGGAAACCAAAACAACGACACCTCAGGATACCAATCTCATATTCCCTCCTTCATTTCTGAAACAGATCAACAGCAGATTGCAACGGTTGATAGCACTTGTGGCGAGACTGAATTTATATTATTGTCCGACGATGAGCCAGCTGAGAAACCATCACAAAACGATCATCACGCTGAAGAACTATTAATTAATTTCAAATCTGACGAGCGAGCAGCCAGCTCATCTTCCCAGAAAGAGAGAATCGACTCCATTCGTTTCGCGTCGCACGAGAGGATCAAGACCAGACGGCGGAATTGTGGATCTAGAAATACTTTGCGTCTGTTGAGAGAGAATGGAAGGTTTTTGGACTGGCCTACGGCTGTAGCGAGATCGGGACAGGAAATCCTATGGAAATGGTGGCGTAACTACTTGGAAAATAATGATGGCTCGTTGATTCTCTACCATCCGAGCTTAGACGAAATTCATGGCATGATACCCTCCGTTTTGCCAACAAAGCCAAATATTGCTGTGCCGAAAATTGTTGATGATATGCTTCAATTCCTCAAGTGTTTAGGGGAAATTAAGTATCCTAATTCTTGTCCAGATCTGAATGTGAGTAGTGGCGAGAACGTGGCCGTGAAATCGAACAAGAGAGACAACACAAAAAGACTGTTGCCCTTGGCAGAGGAATTATCTCGAAGTTCCGTTAGAAGAATACATTTCGAGATATCCAAGAAAAAAACATCATTTTTAGCAGCAACCAATCGGCTAACTATAAAAGATTTTGCATCAATAAGAAATTTCACGGCTAAACCCATAGACAGAACTAACCTGGACCCTAAACCAAGCACGTCATCAAATTTTTATTCGTATGGTGAGCAATTCAACTGGAATATTGAGTCAAGAAGTGATTTCGACGAAGTTGTAGAAGTTGTCGCTAGATGTTCATCGCATAAGGGAAGAGGGACGTCACAGAAGAATTTATCAGCCCGGAAACACGAGAGCCCATCCAAAGAAGAATCGTGCAAGCGAACACGGCGCCGACGGTCATGTTCTGCTGACCGATCCGATCCGAGAGACGAAAATTCTCAGCGACATCGACCCAAAAACCTGACCGAGTACCGAGACAGTCGGTCCCGAAAATATGTCTCTTCAAACCGCATTACTTCTGAAGACTCCTCAGAATAGAAATAGACGTTCACCATGGGACTTTTGCTCGTTATGCATTTTCGTAGTTTTCTGTTTCCTTAAAAATTTCAACTGTAAAGGTTCCTTATTATTACACAACATTGGCGAACCTCTTTTAATAACAAAATTTGTATTTAATACAAATTGTTCTTCATGATATCTGTGTATCAGAATAATTTTATTCGTTAACTCCACGACAGGGTTACCATCTCTTTTTTTTTGTGAAAGGAGGACAATCCAAGTGAAAAATGTCGGGCATTGTAGGTTTTTTTTTAAAAAGGAAGACTCCAAAAGAGGACATTATAATACACAGTAGTAATATAAATTTTCAACAAATTAAAACAAATTCAAATTTCAAAATTTCAAATTTATCCAAAAAATTAAATTTTAAGATTTCGCTCAATGCGCTTATCGGACGTAAAATTGGCCGAGGAATCAAAAGTCGGGGAAAACAATTAGGGGTTTCCATTTGAAATAAGAAAGTTGGGCGCAAGCGCGCCCGTTGGCGCCCATTTTTGGGGGTTCTCAACTCTACCAGAAGGAGATGTCTGGGAGGCGGAGACTATAGAAAAAAGCGGCGTATTTTTATCACTTACCGTTCAGGAGGAGTAGGCTTGTGACACACATACATACAGACACCGTCTGATTAGTGGTATAGAATCTATCATCTGATGATAAAGGCCCATTCGAAAGGGTCGACATTTATTGAAATCTTCTCTATTCATCACAATTTGGGTCGATTTTTGGTTTATTATTCTTGGAATAATACACCTATGTTTTCGCGACGGAGGTCGACGACTCGGATCGGCCTCAAAATTTGACATTATCCGTTTCAAGAGGTCTAGATTCCAAAACCGAAATCACCGTCCGCCGTCCGGGCCGTTTTGGGCAGTAGGATTTTTTTTTTTTTTTTAATCTGAAATTTTGACAAAATACTCGGTTTACCATCGGTTTACTATGGGATCGAGTCAGGTGTCGTTTTCGAAGTATTTTTGGAGGTAGAATCCATTTTTTGGGGTCCCGCAACGATCCGATTTCAGTGTGGGGATCTATAGGGCTTTCATGGGGCTACAAATTAGATTTTTGATGGACGCCAGGAGGTCAACTATTTTTCAAGTAAAAACAAAATAAAAAATTTGAAAAAAAACCCATAAGTTTTTTTTTAAATATAAAAATCGGGAAAATTTTTTCACTGACAGAATTATATTTCTGCACAAGTAACCTATATCGAAGAATAATAAACCCTTGCGTAAAATTTCCAGCGTTTTTAATTTAAATTATATTCTGATTTATTGAAAGTTGGCTCCTCATATGAACTTTTTCAACTTATCATGGATTTGAATACATATATAGCAATGTAGCGGAAAATACCATAATGAAATGTACTGGAAGCTGGGCACTTAGTTAAGTATCATGTTTTCCTTCAATCCGGTGAATTTGCACAACTTTTTCTCCGTTTGCCGGAAGACATCGTGGTCCGAGGGAATAATAGTACGATACGTCGCCCAAGTTTTATATGGGCCCCAAACGACGCCGAAGTCGTAGTAAGAAGTTACGGCTGTTACGCTTCTTTTCTTCTTTCTTTTTTTACTTGTCTGGTCCGCAACCTTGGTAAACGCAGGTTTGACTCACGGAGCTTTGAATTGCGGAAATGTCTTTTTCTGTCTTTCACACTTTGATGTCCTGGCTGCAGCCTTGTTTGCTTAACGTAATTTCAAATTTTTGTATCTTCCAAGTCGGAATGTAGGACAATTTTCCATAATTCAAGCGTGTAGGACAGTTTGTACACTGAGAGAAAAAAAGGGCCTATTCTAGGTTATTTTTCGATTTTTTTCTAGGTTAAATGCTGCCAACCTAGATTTTTTTTGGTTTTCATTCTGGGGTGGAACAATTTAGTCTAGGTTGAATATAATTTAACCTAGATTGAAAATACTGGTGAAGTTACCTTCCTAAAAATGCAAACAACCAAGATTTAAAATACGCCACCCCCACACTTTAGTTCTAGGTTAAGTTAACCGTGTGTGCCGCCGCCTCCATCCATTTACAGTCTAGGTTAAAACATTAATGTCTTGGTTGTCTCGCCCTGGTATTCAATGTTTTTCACCTTCATAGAAGGTTGATTTACCCTAAAACAAAAACGTTCTCACCCCACCTCAAACAATTTACAGCCATGGCGCGTTAACCTAGAACCCTTTTTTCTCTAGGTTGTGTCCCTTTATTTACGAGGTTGTTTCAATTACTATCCCTGTTGTTCCAGTTAAATTTCTAGGTAGCTTCCTATTCTTTTCAGGTTGGTTCTAATAAATTACTAGGTGGTCCACTTTTCTTTCTAGGTTTGCTCCACTTCCATTGCAGGTTGTTTCTATCAACTTCAACTATCTTTCTGGGTTGTCTCTGTTTCCAACTCAGTACAAAAATTTGAATGTGACGTCATAATATGACTGCACATAGTGACAGAAAGTAGATGATTAGAATTTGACAAAGATTTGGCCTCAACCCCACCGGCTAAATAGCAGGGGTGCCAAGACAACGAGAATTAACGCCCACCGCCTACAGTGGCGCTCTCCTCGGCCGCTTAGCGTACTGTAGAAACAACCTGGAATTTATTGAATGAATTACAATCACTGTTGTTTAAACCTAAAACTATTTGTAGTACTACGGTAGTTTTAACCGAGACTGAAAGTCTAACTTTTTCTTCTGGGTTGTTACCTAAAGTAGCAATCTCGCCTTTTAAATCTCTTGGTTGTTTTCAGTTGTACAACCGAGACTTTAATGGAGGGGAATTATATGGAAGGTCAAATCATTCAATTCTAGGTTACCCCACTTAAAAGTCAAAGGTAGGTAATATATTTTCTAGGTCTTCACAATGTCAACCTAGACCAAATGTGAAGTTCACATTTGGTTTAGGTTGACACATTTTTATTCCAGGTTGTGGTCAGAGGGCGGGTAATAACGGGTTAGGTTGTTTCTATATGGGTCTAGGTTGTATCAATATTTTTCCATGTTACTTTAACCTGGACCTATTTTTTTCTAGGATGAATCAATTGATTCTAGGTGGTTTCAATTTCTTTTCGAGGTTATTTCGGATTTAACCTAGCCACTAAAAAAATCTTTTTTCTCAGTGTAGGACGAAGTGTAAAATGTAGGGCACGCCCTTCAAAACAAGGACGTATGGTAGGTAACTGCTTCAGGAGAATGGGCGAAGTTAAGGCTGTATATTCCTCATTTCTCAATATGAACCTTGTGAGTTGAATTCGAGGGTCGTGTGGGTTGTGTAGTGCAGGTGAAGAGTTTTAGTGAGTGTGACCTTCCCTTTTCAAGAAGTTCCCTTTTTCGTTGGGTTATCTTTGCCTTTTTTTCCGTCCCCCCCGTGAGAGTTTTTCGTTGATCACTTCTCATTTCGAGACTGAGAGATAAAACAACCTGTAATCAAGGCCGTGGGTTGTATCAGACGGCAGGCACCATAGAACTGTTAGGCTTGCGGTGTAAACGCGTGCGGCCTCAGAACGAGTCAGCTGCGATGACAATACTCTTAGGTTGCTTCGAATCGCTCCGTCAGGGTTCTATTGGACATCTGGTTTTAATTGTCTAATCCGTTCCGGAAAAGTTGGAGAAAGTACTCCGTATGAATGTCAGAGAAGAGGGCAAACAGTTTTGGAAGAACTTTGACCTGATCGGGTTTTGCAGGATCATTAGAATGAACTTTGTCACGTGGGAGGTCTCGTGGTTTGACTTGCGAGAGGTCAAGGGAGTTTCCTCATTAGCAACAGTGTATGCCCTGAAACCCCGAGCAGAAAACGAAGCGTAGACGAATGGGCCGGCGGAAACTAGCCTAACAACAAAGTAACATGTACGAGTGTATTTTATATGAATTCGTATGAATTATGCACGTCAGAACTATGATGAATTGCAAAAATATATTTTTCATCATTTCTAAAATGGGGCTACGGGAGGTTTTTTTGAAGGGTTTTGGCTATTGGGTTGAGTTGGGTGTTGTTTTCGACGTATTTTTAGCCGTAGAATCCATTGGAGTGGTGCTGTTGATGCGGATGGAGCGTATGACGCACCAGATGTAGGTGGAAAATTAATATTTACAAATTTTAATGACGGCATCATTCGTCACTGGTGGTTTAGCAGTCATGATCGTTTCATAGCCTACTCCAACATGTTCTGGAGATGTAGTGCCGATTTAAGTAACCATGAAGCAAAAAAAAAAAAAAAGAAAAAAAAAAGTACAGCGAAAGGGGCTATTCTGGATTCGGATACTATAATTGGATGGAATGGTAATTATATTAAAAAATGAGGCATAACCAATACTTAACCAATAGTTTGATAGGTTACCTCTTCAATCCTAAATTAAGAAATTTGTCAGTTTTTTTGCTAAAAAATGTTTTGTGCAGATGAGTAAAATGTGGAAGAGTAAGGGGGGGGGGGGGCAATCTAGTCTCAAGGTTGTGGAATCTACTTCCATCTGATGATAGCTTCTCTTATCCAGGATGCAGTAGTTAGGGGAGTCAGGTGGCACGCGCCATTAATGGACATATTGTTCCCTCTTTTCTGTCAGGATAGGGCTTTCAATACACCCCATCTGCCCTATGGTAACAACATCAGGTACCATTCATGCGTTCAACGGTTTCAAACTTGACGATAAGACCCGTCGTAAGACGAGCCTGATTATACAAACTTGGAACCATGGAGGAACCACAATGAAAGGCAGTTGATTAGCATTTGAAAAAAGACATACAGACATCGTAACATAGGTAGACAACCTACCTAGTGTTCGTATTGCTTTCCCCAGAAACCTCCTCTATTCTACTGATCATCCATCCTTCGCTTTTGGGGAATGGAAAAAGTTGAGTAAAGTTGGGATGGTTCACATTTGAGCAGTAGCAGTGTTTCCATGGAACCGATTTTTTTTTTTTTTTTTTTAAATAGGTACATTTTCTATTTTAAACCTTAATATATTTTATGTATTCCTTCCTCGAAGTGTTTGGAATCAAATATTGAAGAAAATTTCTTTTTACACTAAATTGTACTGTGAAATGTCGCGGTCTAGATTTGTTCACTCACCCTGCGTATCATTGAACGAGGATTAGTAGGTGAGTAAAGTGGTGTATTTCCTCGAGAGCCTCCCGAAGGATTTCTATTCATGTGAATATCTGCGTTCATTGAATCGAATAATGACTTTTAATAAAAGGACCAAACGCGTGCAGATTGATACCGATCCACTCAGTCCGATTCGTTCCTGTGCACAGCTGGAGGAGGGACTCTCTAAATTAACCCAGGTGATACCCATTCTGGTCTCGGGTCTTTTGGCATCTCCCTTTTCGGTAGAGTTTGATTAATCATCCGTTGTAACGGTTTACAGTTAACTTCCCGACCTCCAGTTATTGATCGAGGATAGCCCATGAACTTCGGTAGACCGCGGCTCGTATCATTGAGTTTCCGTAAAAGTGAAACCCACGACAAGATATGCGTATGAAATGAGTGGGACGTTATAGTATCGATTGAATTTTGTCCAATATTCAATACAATATTCAAGCTCACTACCCACGACTCTTTCCCCAGATGCAAACTATATCTCCTAGGCAGAAAGTCTTCAAGCCTATTGGACTTGTGAGATTAAACACCTAGAGGAAACAATTTTAAATCCTCAAGTTTATCCAAGTCTGACCTTCACGGTTTCGGGATTAGCAATGCGGAAAGTATTATACGTTATACTAGCACTCAGACATAAGGCCTCGTTTCGGTCGGCCGACCACTTTCTCGGGCAGAAGGCCTCGCTTCGCTCGCCTAAGTGATAGTCGCTCAATGCGCTAAATTTAACGGGCGTAAAATTGGCCGGTAATAGAGAGATAAATCGTCTTCCCACACACCTGAATATATCCGAAATTAGTGTGGAATTTCTTCAAATCGTTCAAATTAAACTCTCCGTCTAAATTCGCCAATCGTTAGAATTCGTTCAATGAGTAGGTACTTATAAGTTCGTATAGGTATTTCTGTAATAGCAAATCTAGTAGTTATGTAATTATACGTCAAACATTTAAAAAAGTCACAAACAAGCATAATACGAGAAGAATAACGTTGGTGGAAAACATGAAATTGCTAAACTTAAACCATGATAATTATTATATTTCGTATTGAGGAGATGGGTAATATGCTCGCCCCCATCGAGATAAGTATTAGGTATAACATACAATATAAATATACTGCTATATAATGCGGTCATGGTTTTTCACGGATAGGGGATGAGCGGGATGTATCACCCGACCTGATAGTTTTATAAATAACTATACACTATAATATAGTGTATAGTTACTATTTGTATATTATACTAGTACAAAATTATATCTAAGATGACTTAGAATTGATAATGAAACACCTATATATAATTATAGCATATAATTTAAAACGGACAATGAGATAACGAACTGCTGTCTAACTATATGCCCCGTTTCGTCTTTCTTTGTTCCTATATGAAATCTAATGGATTTCCATCTATCACTCAAATTCACTCCAGAAACGGGCAAACTGGTTAGCCTCTCGTAGAGTGGGTTGAGAAACTGAAGCTGACAAAATTTGTCATTTAATGTTTTTACAAGTTCGTAATGTAAGACGTGCATACCTAACTAATACAATTTTCAATTTAAAAATCTTTAAGATCTTATCACTGTACAGTAGTGAGAAAACTACTCTAGTATTTGAGAAAAGTAACGAAATTTCAAATCTTCCAAATATGTACCTACGCTTATGTTTTCTCTCTATCAAATAAAAAAAAATTTATTCTTCAAAAACAAAAACAATTTTTTTTTCAATTTTTCAAAACTCAAGAAAAAGAAAACAATTTTTCTTCAAACCAATTCACTTTTTCGATTTTGAATATTTTTTGAAATTTTGATAAGTTTTTACCTAGGTCCGCAGTAGGTTTGTGAGAAGTTTTAAAACTGCAAATTTATGCATTTTGGAGTCAGACAAGTCTGAGACAATTTTCCAATTTTGATTGGTTATTATCGAAACGTGTTTTCATTGATACCATCTGTTCAAACAAAAAAACAACTCAGCCGCTTGATTAGTGACAATTAGGAGAGTTACAGACATGAGGCAAATGCAGTCTAGCAGTGATTGACGCACTTATTACCTCTGTTATTACACTGTTCCTTATTACCTCTTGTTTATGTGGACTCGTTTCGCGCCATGATAGGGTTTCTGTATTAAACAGAACATTATCGAACCATTCAAGTTTTATGATGATGTTTCGTGTTTTAGGATAGGTACTCATAATCGCTGGCGCATTTAACTGCGGCACATGTACCTAGTAGAGAATTATGTTAATAAATTTAAACACCTGCTGGTGTGACTACTCGTAAAGAGATTTCATTCACCTGCAGGTCCCATGACGGGAGCCTATTCAAAATTAAATATACAGCTCAGTTAAATTTAGTAGACACACTATTGTTAGAACGGTTGACGAACATCTGAAAGTTACGCTCACAGGAGCTATTCCTGGAATGACGAGACGTCAATCTTCACGTTGAAGCAGCCACTCCGATGTGCTCCGAGTCCAAAATCGCGGGGCGAGGTGCAGGTGATCCAAATTTGAGTCTCGACGGGACGTAGGTTCGCGGAATGCGAGCGGATCCTCCGTAATGTAAACAGTCATGTGGGTCAGCACGCGCCAAGCACCTGCCTCAAGCACCCCTTCCATTGCCTTCACCTTCATCATCCAGGACAGGTGCTCCTTCTAGTCGCTCGAGGCAGATGCACTAACGGATTTAGCAGATGTCAGCATAAGACTTTGCCGCTAACCGGCGATCCACTTATGATGCCAAAATATGCTCTGGTTCTTGGGATTGCCTTAGATAAGAAGGAGATAAGAAGGGGAGTCCTAGATATAGAGGTAGAGTCCCAATTTGAACCCAAATATCGTTTATTGAAGAAATCTTAAGATTTACAAAACGATAAATCAAAATTCAGGTCTTCGTAAAATATTGATTCATATTTTCACTTCATTCTGGGTTCACAAGGAAATCAGCAGGTCCTGGTTGACCTTTGGAGGTCAACAAAAATGCATAGCAAATTTAGGCCCGCCAGGCCGCAACGGCCACCCCCTGAGGGTGGAACGAGCGGGGGTTGGCTGGCATAATCCATTTTTGAGGTCCTACATCTGTCCAAGCATTGTTTGTTTCTAAACAAATTTTTTTTAAATTTTTTTTTTTTAAATTTAGCTATTATATGATGACCACAGGGGAAAAACGCTGCAAATTTTACACAAGGGTTTATTATTCTGTGATATAGGTTACTTGTACAGACATTTAATTCTGTCAATAAAAAAAATTAAAAAATTTTTTGGAGGGATTTTTTTTTTCAAAAATGTGTTTTTTCAAAAATTCTTTAATTTTTACTCGAAAAATATTTAACTTCTTGGGATCCTTCAAAAATCCCATTTTTAGCCCCATGAAAGCCCTATAGAACGCCACAGTGAAATCGGTTCGTTCCGGGACCCCCAAAAATGGATTCTACGTCCAAAAATACTTCGAAAACGACACCTAACTCGATCCCATAGCTAAAAGCCTTCAAAACGCCCCTCCTGTAGCCCCATTTTAGCCCCATAGCGCCCCACGGGTTTGGGCGATCGGACTGAAAACCTTGCGGGCACAACTAGATGGTAAACCAAGTATTTTGCCGAAATTTCAGATTTTTAAAAAAATTCCTACTGCCCAAAACGGCCCGGACGGCGGACGGCGGACGGACATTTCGGATTTTGAATGTAGACCTCTTGAAACGGATAATGTCAAATTTTGAGGCCGATCGGAGTCGTCGACCCGCGTCGCGAAAACATAGGTGTATTATTCCAAGAATAATAAACCAAAAGGGGGAAACTCCAGATTTCCGATTTTTGGCAATTCAAAATGTAAAGTCTGGCATTTCACCATCTTTTTTTATAGTAATCCTAACCTCATCCTTTCAATTTGGCAAATCAATCCAACTTGTTCTCAACTAAATAAAAAGGCCAGGAGATGAAATAAATGAATTTGATAGTGCATAGTGACAACTGGCGGGGCATAACCCTTCTCGCAATGGCCAGTAAGGTTCTGTCCAGAATAATCCTTGAGAGGATCAAGGATCACGTTGAGAGTCTCCTCCGCAAAGAGCAAGCTGGTTTCAGGAAGCACAGGAGCTGCGTTGACCTAATCAACACGGTACGTATCATCCTGGAGCAGAGCGCGGAGTGGTATACCGTATACCGTAGGCTGTCACCGTTTTTTCAATCAATTTCCCAATGTCTTCTCCAATTTTGGTTTATTATTCTTGGAATAATACACCTATGTTTTCGCGACGGGGGTCGACGACTCCGATCGGCCTCAAAATTTGACATTATCCGTTTCAAGTGGTCTAGATTCCAAAACCGAAATGTCCGTCCGCCGTCCAGGTCGTTTTGGGCAGTAGGAATTTTTTTAAAAATCTGAAATTTTGACAAAATACTTGGTTTACCATCTAGTTGTGCCCGCAAGGTTTTCAGCCCGATCGCCCAAAACCCGTGGGGCGCTATGGGGCTAAAATGGGGCTACAGGAGGGACTTTTTGAAGGCTTTTAGCTATGGGATCGAGTTAGGTGTCGTTTTCGAGGTATTTTTGTACGTAGAATCCATTTTTTGGAGTCCCGGAACGATCCGATTTCACTGTTGCGATCTATAGGACTTTCATGAGGCTAATAATGGGATTTTTGAAGGATCCCAGGAGGTTAAATATTTTTCGAGTAAAGAATAAAGAATGTTTGAAAAAACGATTTTTTTGAAAAAACAAATCCAAAAAATATTTTTTGAAAAAAAAAAAAATCCAAAAAATTTTTTTTTTCCAAATTATTTTCTTTTGACACAGAAATAATTTTTGCGCAAGTAACCTATATCAAAGAATAATAAACCCTTGTGTAAAATTTGCAGCGTTTTTTTATTGCAGTCTACAAATGCCAAAAATCGCTCTTCAAGACAGTATTTTTTTCTCTCGCAAAAACGTACTTAAATGACGTAAAATGAACGTAGTTTGTTCTGTATGAATGGTATCAGGAGTTCCATCAACAATAATTCTGTAGTACTTTGCTGCTGTACGTTCTTTCAAAATGTCTGATATTACGCGGTGACTACAGATAGCAATGAACTCATTCTGTACATCAGAGGAAAGATAATGAACCTGAAGCCTTTCATGAGCCTCCTGCGATTTTCTTACTTTCTCCAGATGTCCACGTAATACTGGGTCATAATGACTCATTAATTCCAGGATTCCCAAAAAATTTCCATTGTCATGATCTCCAACATGTTTACTCGTGCCACGGAATGCCAAGCCTCTTTCACCCAAAAATAAAATCACATCTAAAATACGAGTCAAAATTTCCTTCCATTCTTTATTTCTTCAAATATGGTGAACATCGATGTTTTCCTTTTGATGCTCCATCCTTCATGCCGCCACCCCTCTCTTCATCCTGACCTTTTTTCTGTTGTGATTCACAGGGTTTATTGTGATTCACATTGCTTGAGTTTTACAAGGCCCAAACACATGGAAGACTACGTTGCCTGCCAAGTGGCAACTCAGCCATTTTTTTTTCCTTTTCTTTTTTTCTTATTTTTTGTAGGGCCCGCTGGGGCCCCTTGTAAAAGTCCGGGCCCGGGGCAAAATGTCCCCTTTGACCCCCCCCCCCCCCCCCCTCGGTGGGCCTGCCCCTAGTAGGGGCCCCCTTCCTCACAGAAGCGTTGACGTGGAAGGTTGACATTAATCAGAGTTTCACGTTGGAGAATTTTGGAAGATTCAAACCATTTGATTTGGTAGATAGAGTGAAGCTAGTAAAACACGCATGCTTCACTCAAATAGCGCTTCAATCAACCAGAAAAGGGTTTACTCACCAAAAAAAAAAATTTGAAAGGGAGAAAAAGTCGGGGAAAATGAGTGGGAGGGAACGAATTGGTGAGGGTAGTGTAAACAGGAGACGTCTATAATGAAAGCAGCTGCTATGGCGTATCATAGGGGTTGTGTGCCCCCTCAATATGATGAGGGCCTTTTTATAATTTTCCACGCGACAACGAGTGAGATTGATGATATATCATTCGTTCGTTACCTAGCTTTTAAGCTGGCGTTGCTGAAAATAATGGAAATTTTCTAAGTTTGACGAGCCTTATTCCAACAATACACTTACGACTACATTTTCATGATGTTTCAACTGGATACATTCTTCCTCAAGCCCAAGACCGGATTTCCATGAGAGTGATCACACGTGCCTCCAGTCTGTTGATGGCAAGCACGGTTGTTATGCTCTCATGGGTTTGCACGTGCGAGGTTTTTCATTGGTAACCGAATCCGTGACGAAGTGTGGCATTTGTTGACGTTACGTTCGAATACAAAGCGTGCTATTAGGCATCTGTCTGGTGTTACAGGAAAGGCTTTTCTGCTCCTTCAACATTTCTTTTACGATTAGACGGAGCGGCTTCTAGCTTCATTAGCTGCTTATTACACCCAGCCTTGATAGTAACGAATTTATCAGGACCAAGAAGCTTTTCCCATGCAACTTTTTCATTTTAGTTTATTATTCTTGGAATAATACACAGGTGTATACATAGGTCTATGTTTTTGCGACGGGGGTCGACGACTCCGATCGGCCTCAAAATTTGAAATTATCCGTTTTAAGAGGTCTACATTCAAAATCTGAAATGTCCGCCGTCCGGGCCGTTTTGGGCAGTAGGAATTTTTTTTTAAATCTGAAATTTTTACAAAATACTTGGTTTACCATCTAGTTGTGCCCGCAAGGTTTTCAGTCCGATCGCCCAAACCCGTGGGGCACTATGGGGCAAAAATGGGGCTACAGGAGGGGTTTTTTGAAGGCTTTTAGCTATGGGATCGAGTTAGGTGTCGTTTTCAAGGTATTTTTGGACGTAGAATCCATTTTTGGGGGTCCCAGAACGATCCGATTTCACTGCTGCGATCTATAGGGCTTTCATGGGGCTAAAACGGGATTTTTGAAGGATCCCAGGAGGTGAAATTTTTTTCGAGCAAAAAATAAAGAATTTTTGAAGAAAAAAAATTTTGTTGAAAAAAAATCCAAAATTTTTTTTCCAAATTTTTTTTCATTAACACAGAAATAATTTTTGCACAAGTAACCCATATCAAAGCATAATAAACCCTTGTGTAAAATTTGCAGCGTTTTTCCTCTTCTCTCTTCGTTGTATGCATTTATGAGTTCTGTATGTTGTTCACTAAACCCATTAATAAGGACAATAACTTGTCGTCTTTAATAATTGTCCCTCCTTCTAAAACTATTTTATCTGTTATGCACTTGAACAGCGATATTTTTCAAGTTCGTTCAGTAGCCGGATAATGATGACCCGCTTTATTGCGAATTAATTGTAGAGGAAAAAAGTGAAGCTGATCGAAAGTAAAAACCAGGCTGGCAAGATAAGTCTAAATGTGGGGATCTCTGGCGGTTCCTCCTATAAAAGGCAGGTGGATCCTTGAGGCTCTTTCAACGAAGGATTATTTATGAGGGATGTCTGTGGGGATTCGTAATCTTTTCGAATTTGGAAGTAATTTCCCACCAAGCGCATAATTATTTTCAAGTAATAATAATGATTCGATGAATTATTTTTTTTCCGTTTCAATGAGTGTTTTGGGGTTTGGTCAAATTTGGAGCTGAAGAGAGGTCAGGGTCGGTGAGGGATTTGTATAAGTAGAGTATATTTATGAAGTTGTTTTGTTTATTTGATAACCATTTCGATCTTAGCGTAAAAGTCGAAAAATGTGATTATGCACGAAAACGCTGAAAATTGTAGTGATAACCTACACAAGGGTTTATCATTCTTTGATATAGATTACTTTTGCATAAATGTAAGTCTATGTCAAAGAAAAAACAATTTTGGAAAAAATGTTTTCTTTGATTTTTTTCAAAAAAAGTTTTTTTTTAATTTTTGGTTTTTTCTCGAAAACTATTTGACCGCCTGGGATTCTTCAAAAATCCCATTTTTAGCCCCATGAAAGCCCTATGGATCGCTATAGTGGAATCGGATCGTTCCGGGACCCCCAAAAATGGATTTTTCGTCCAAAAATACTTCGAAAACGATACCTGACTCGATTCCATAGCCAAAACCCTTCCCGTAGCCCCATTTTACCCCCATAGCGCCCCACGGGTTTTGGGCGATCGGGCTGAAAACCTTGCGGGCACAACTAGATGGTAAACCGAGTATTTTGTCAAAATTTCAGACTAAAAAAAAAAAAAAAAAAATCCTTCGGCCCAAATCGGCCTGGAAGGCGGACGGACATTTCGGTTTTGGAATCTAGACCTCTTGAAACGGATAATGTCAAATTTTGAGGCTGATCGGAGTCGTCGACCTCCATCGAAAAATAGTTGTATTATTCCAAGAATAATAAACCATATAACATATGGTTTATTATTCTTGGAATAATAATATTAAGACCATATTATGGTCTTAATATAATAATAATAATAATAATAATAATAATTAATATAATAATAATATTATTATAATAATAATAATTAATATTATAATAAACCTTATAAGGTTTTGACCAAAAAGTCGGACTTACGAGGTTTTGTCGATTTACTGTCGAGCGTATTACGCTCAAATTCTGTTGGTTTCAGAGAGGTGAAAATACTACTAAAAGGCTTCTTTCAATGTTTACTAGGCAGGAAAAAAAGATAATATGGTCGAATCCGAGCCTAACCATAAGCAATCGGTATATTAGAACATAGAATTTGATAATACGTATTATAACTTGATTATTTCTTCGGCTTTCTGAGCTAGTCCCGTAGAGAGTGCGTCTCTTAGGAGAGGATGGTAAATGGTAAAAAAACGAACATCTGCTGGAAACGATTTATGTAAAAAAGGTGATCGCAACAAAGACAGCGTTGAGGACCTCAGAAGGAACATTTGTAACGGCAGCAGGATATCTGAGGCGACCGACAGGTGAAGAGACTGTATTAATTAGACGAGAACTTGAACTCCTAATCTTTCCACTAATCTTTACCGAATCCTGGCAACCTCCGGCGTCACCTGCTCATGAGATATTACTGGGTCGTTCCGTTACCTCGAAAAATGGACCTATCGATGCGTAGAATAACGAGATGGTTATGAATGTATGAGTGTAATGTGTTATCAAATGCATTCACATGCATTGATAACCATTGAATATTTGGGGGAATTTCATTCTTGACGACGTGGACATGTGGCCTCATCATGTCCGTTGCACTAACCCCTCCTTCTTCTGTTGTGGATCTTTCACGGGATCGCCTACGCCTTCCCGATCTCTTCTTCATCAGTTTTTTATGGCGCTTGATCCACTTGCAGGAGATGCTTTTGATGACTTCAGAAGCCGCTAAACCACTCGGGTCGAGCGTTCCCCCGTTTGGGCTTTCTTCTCCTCGCAGGGCCCCTCGAAACCCAGGATGAATCCCCCACGGTCCTAACCCGTCCATCACTGTCGTTAAGCTGTGTATCCTGCAAATCTTGATCCATGGAGTGCACTACCTACAGTCCGTGCTCGCGTCTTCTCACCCCTTCTTCCTGTAATTGAGTTCAGACGTCCGATTGTAAAATAACTTTGTGGTTATGAAAGTATACATACAAATGAGTGTAATTAAATTTTGTTGTGTAATTACTTTTTATTCATCACACAATGATACCCATAATATCGCACCCTTGCGACGAAAGTGTCACAACTCGAAAGTGGTCAACTTGTCAGGAAACGCTAATAACGTCTACGGCACCCATTTATGGTTGTATCGTGGTTGACTCCTCACCCTATTTTAATATAGTCACCAAAAATGAGTTTTCTCAGCATTTTGAGAGGAAACATCGGACTCTTATTTTCGAAATCGTCAAAAATTTGATGTTTTCCGAGTTATCACACTTTTCATGAATCACTCGAGTGTGGAACGACTAATTAACTCGAAATGTGACGGTTTCGCTGAAAATTTGTTGGGAATGCATTGGGAGATTGCGTGGGATAAATGAGTTGAACTCAACGATCGCAAAAGTAACTTTCTTATCACATTAAATGACAAATTTTGTCAATTCGACCCCCAATCGTTTTCGTGCATTGATGAAACTACACTGATAAGAGGTTTGTTCCAGGTTTGACGGAATGTTAACAGAAATCGTCGGAGACATGCGCAGTTTAGAAACTGCTGTTCCAGGTCGATCGTAGGTTGAGAGCTCGAGTAGGGTGCGGTCGGGTTTTGTCGACAGCTGTCCAACTTCTGTCGACAGACGCAGTCAGACCTGGAACAAACCTAAGTTAGGCCTCCTCAGAGAAGATTTAGGCCTAGAAAGATCTGCTGGATAACAGCACCAGCCGTAGCGAGGTAATTCAAATGTTTCAAGTTAGGTACAACGTGATCAATGTACAACCGTCTCCCTTAGTCCTTTTCAAAGATGTTGGAGCCCTAGCTGCAGCGCCTCCCCATCGTCAAACCCTAGCAGGTGTCAAACCCCATAGGCGCTCCGCCATCTCTTCCCCGTCCCCCTCACGCACATGGAGGCTGCGCGTACGATCGCAAACGATAATCGAGCCGTGAGCCACCCCTGGTGCCGCTTCCATTTGTCTGCCAGTCGTTCACCTAGTCCATAAGTCCATTCATAAGTCCATCCGGTGCTGACCAGTGGGGTGAATGAACAGTGGCGATCTTGGCACGCAGGTAAATACTTCTGTTTTGGTTTATTATTCTTGGAATAATACACCTATGTTTTCGCGACGGGGGTCGACGACTCCGATCGGCCTCAAAATTTGACATTATCCGTTTCAAGAGGTCTTCATTCAAAATCCGAAATGTCCGTCCGCCGTCCGGGCCGTTTTGGACAGTAGGATTTTTTTTTTTTTTTTTTTTTTTTTTTTAGTCTGAAATTTTGACAAAATACTCGGTTTACCATCTAGTTGTGCCCGCAAGGTTTTCAGCCTGATCGCCCAAACCCGTGGGGCGCTATCGGCCTAAAATGGGGCTATGGGAGGTTTTTTGAAGGCTTTTGGCTATGGGGTCGAGTTATGTGTCGTTTTCGAAGTATTTTTGGACGTAGAATCCATTTCTTGGGGTCCCGGAACGATCCGATTTCACTGCTGCGATCCATAGGGCTTTCATGGGGCTACAAATGGGATTTTTGAAGGATCCCAGAAGGTCAAACATTTTTCAAGAAAAACAAAAAATTTTTGAAAAAACAAAATGTTTTCTCTAAAAATTTTTTATTGACACGGAATTAATTTTCTTTACACGTAACCTATATCAAAGTATAATAATACCCTAGTGTAAAATTTGCAGCATTTCTATTTTATAATGGTGTCACTTTGATTGTAACGAGGAAGCTGCTGTGCCATCTCCTTGGCAGTGTATTCTATGTATTGTTATTTTCACGTTGTATTTTCCTGTAATTTATATTGTAAAGTACTATGAACGGATGCCCCATGAATGATTTGCTCATCATAATACGCTTTCATCGAATTCATTATTCGTTTTCATTAAAGCATTTTTACTCGGGCGAGAAACTGACGACTAACTTTTTTTTCTTTACATTTTGTTTGATTAAAACTTTTATTCTGAGGAGAAAGTGATACCGATATCTATAATATAGTTACAATAGCCTCGAAAAACTGTGAAAAAACGGGCTATCTATCATATACATGGCCCGTTTTGTCACTGAATTTTTTTACCATTGACACATTGTACCCTTGTACCTTTATTAAAGATTAATCTAGTGGAATTTGGACTTTTTTTTATCACATGCGCCAGTGTTGAACCTCAGGTATATTAAAATGTCAGATTTTAATAATAATAATAATAATAAGGAGTATAATATTATTATATTTTACTCCTTATTATGAGAAGGCCTGTGTTGTGGATGAATATGGTTTCGATTACAACAGAACACTGGTTTTCAAACTTGCTATGACATTGTTTGAACGTGTTCTGGCGAACTTTCAATCTTTCGACAGCAGTGACAGCTTCTGGAGAGCCGATAAACAAAAAAAAAAAAAATTCTTTATTCGGCAATTGGTTCGTTGAATCTGGGTCAGACCCGCATCTCGTTGCACTTCCTGGGCTTGCAAGGTTATCCAGCTCCTGCAACTTGCACGCTACGAGATTTTTTTTTTAAAGGGTCCAGATCCCAGTTAATAATTTGTGCCCAGTCCCCAAACAGGCTTCCAAGTGCATTATGAAATTGTCTGCCTACAGGTGCAGCGGGAACCCCAGGTGCATTCGGACCTCCATATGCTCCCTCGCCATCACCTTAGGCCTTAGAAAACATCTCAGCAATTCACGCGTATCCGTCATTATCAGCCTATTATGCAGGCAATCCTGTCTCAGTACAAAACCTATGCACGTAAATAGTTACGTTCAACTTCTACCGCTGGACAACACAATAGCGCGAAGCCCCAGATTACGCTTGTCTTGTCAGTTGACAAGGAAAAAAACTTATTTTAACAAGTTGTGCTTTACACAGGAAACTACTATCACTGGTAGATAATTTGGATTGCGCAAGTCTTTATTTATCACGGTAAGTAGGAATCTTATCAGTTTTTGTTCTGGATTGACACTTAGGCAGTTGTCACATCTCAAATTAACACACGTTGTGGTTGAGCGTAGAAAAACATTTTCAGTTCACCTCGTCAGAAATATATGACGGTGCACCATTCAAAGTGGGCAATATTGTACGTTCACTTTTAGTCTGCTTCCTGCCAATGTACAATGTGGCTCCGAATCGTAGTTACCATGAAGGTACGTCTGGAAAAACAAGGGAAGAACGGATTTCCGACAAATACAATGTGGTAGGTACAAAACAGGTCATCGCATTGTTCTTGACTGGCTTCTCTCAATAGGCAATATCAATTGAAAGTGGGTTGAGAGTCTCACCTCCAAGGAGGAAAGTGATTGCGGCGATAATAAAAGAGCCCTTTATGCGGCGAACACGCAAGTCTGGTACGAAAGCTGTAATTGCGGACTTCAAAAAAAGCTCTCCGTTTTCAGTTACGATGTCAGCCTGCTTTGAGCCCATGTTCAATCGACATATTGGGAAATCTGAAGATAAGAAAGTTTGATCCTGGCCCTGGAAACGAGATATCCTATTGAAGGTAATGATAGTCTTCATGAACATGAGCGATTCAAGAGCCACCTACAGGTGGACAAGGGTGCAGCTGTCTGCGGACCTTTTGATTTCAATATTCAATGGAGCCTCCTTTTTTTTTCACTTCCCTACGCAACGGTTTGACATCAAAAATGACTGTGCTGGGTCCCACTGGCTGGACTGGGTCGTATAATTGAATTCAAGATTCAGGAGTTTTTATAGTTTTATACTTGATACCTTGTACCTACTTAATGTGTTTTTGTTACAGTAAAATGAACACCAATGGTAGTCTTTGTCTTTGTTTTGTATCGGGCTATTCATTTCGCGAAATTTGGCACAAAACTTCGTGGGCAACCAGTCAGTCTTTGAATTATAAAATAGGGCTTTTTATATTGAATACATATATAAACATTGAAAAAATGAAACATTTAAAAATTAAAAAAAAAAAATAATGTTGGAAAAATGAAACTTTTTTAAATGTTAATTTTCCAATAAAAGGCCATATTTGGTAGGGTAAGAGCACCAGTTATTGGCCACCCCCCAGTTATTGGCCACCCATTTTTTAAACTCAGTTTTCTAAAACCCGGATGCCTCTGAGAATGTATGACTATTTTTCCCGCGTCAAGTAACTAATCGAGATGGCTGTGATGTGGCAAAATCAATTTTATAACCAGTTGTAACCTCCTGAGTCGATAAAATACCAGCCTCAGTACATCCTTTGACGCAGAAAGGGCTGTTTCTTACGAAAACGGTAAGCAAACATCACCTCATTCGTAAGGTTTTTTAGAGGGTTCAATCCAGTCAAAATCACTTTTTTTGATATGAGAGCAATCTGTAGTAATTTCTTTATCGATTCGTGTAGGTTTTTTTGGTTTTGGATGAATTTTAACAATATTATTAACGTGGCCAATAACTGATACGAAAAGTATGAGATGTTTCAGTTATTGGCCACCCTGGCCAATAACTGAAACAGACGTATTTTTCAGTGAACCATTTATTGGCCACCACCTGAGCTGGTGGCCAACGGCTGGAAACCAGCCGTTGTAATGCTTGATGTTCCAATCATTGGCATAATATGGTTGATTGGCGAACTCCCAGAAGCAATGGAAGACTGATTGAGACTATTCTGTTTAAAAAAATTTCATTTCACATATAATGTGATTTGATAATATTAATAAGGGTGTGTCATAAAAAAAGGGTTTTAATTGAATTTTTTATTGTTCTCTTTTTTGATTGATACTATTCTATTTTAAACTGTAATTTGATAATTTTGAGCTGTGTTTTAATAAGGGTGTAACAAAAATCCCATTTGTAGTCCCATGATAGCCCTATAGATCCCCACAGTGAAATCGGATCGTTCCGGGACCCCCAAAAATGGATTCTACGTCCAAAAATACTTCGAAAACGACACCAAACTCGATCCCATAGACAAAAGCCTTCAAAAACCCCTCCCGTAGCCCCATTTTAGCCCCATAGCGCCCCACGGGTTTGGGCGATCGGGCTTAAAACCTTGTGGGCACAACTAGATGATAAACCGAGTATTTTGTCAAAATTTCAGATTTAAAAAAAAATCCTACTGCCCAAAACGGCCCAGACGGAGGGAGGGCATTTCGGATTTAGAATGTAGACCTCTTGAAACGGATAATGTCAAATTTCGTCGACCTCCGTCGCGATCATATAGGTGCTAGTTTTTATGACTGAATGATCCCTCTTCCCAAACACAGAAAAATCGGATAGTGCCATGACATGTAGGCGGCAAACCAAAGCGGATGGGTAAGAAATCTCTTGCATAGGAGGAATCTGTGCATCCTGGGATCATTGTGAGTTCACCAGAGTTTAAAAAAAGAACTAATAAGAAGGACGGATTGAATGAATGGACGGAAAGACGGAAAATGCTAGGTGGCCAATAACTGATGCACAGGTGGCCAATGTTAGAAACATGTGGCCAATAACTGGTGCAATTTACTTTTCGCACAAATCGTTAAAAAACAGGTATTTTAACAAAAGAGTCGGCCCAAATTGACATTGGATCGCATTCTTTAGATGATTTCCTTTTCAAAAACCAGTGAAAGATGTGAATATAACTTTTAATTGGTTTTGTACGATGGGGAATACCCTTAAGTGGCCAATAACTGGTGCTCTTACCCTAGGGTTATGCCCGTTGGTGCAAGCAAAAGTTTCCCGCGACGTTTCTCGCTGAATCGTATCATATTCGCCGTTCCACAGGCAGGTTTGCAAAAGTTGGCAGCTGGGTTCACTTCCATTATTGTGCTATTAAAAAAAAAAAAAATTAAAGTAACCGCTATTTCAATCCACTTCCGAATTGGACGATTTTATAAATCATAAAATTTTCCAATTAACAATGCTCGACTTCGCTAGTTGAGGAATTTTTATGATTCGCTAGTTGATTGTTGTAGAATGGTTATTGGTTTATTGGGGAAACTGTTGTAGAACGGTTGTTCAGTTTTGTATGTCTGTGGTAGGGGGGGGGGGGGGGGGCAGGAATTCATAATATGTATATTATACCTGTATATTATATTCATAATATGTATATTATACAGGCTTGCAGGAATGACGCATACCTGAATAGAGACTTAAAAAATTGTTGACTAGGGGACTTTTTTTTCTTCAAAAATCAGCTCTGAAATGTTTCCATTCCGCCTTCATTGTCCCGAATAATGGAGTTCAAAAACTTACCACTTCTCCAGTTTTTAGCTCACTCAGTTGATCAGGAAAAAACCCATCATTTGACTGTCTTCAACAAATTTCCTCTCTGTGTGTTCCGTGTGTGCAACCGCCTGACGATGGCTAAAATTTAGCTCAAAAGCTTTTCTTTTCTTTTTTTAAATAAAGTTGTAATTTAAAGGTATAAAAGTCTTGTTTATGTCTCTTGTACTCCCAGAAGGGCTCCCTCTCAAATTACAACAGTTGGAACAAAAGGTGAACTAAAAACTGCTGGCATGAAACGAACAAACACAATTGACATAAAACGAACAAACACTAAAGCTACAGAAGGTACTTACTGGTACAAAATTTGTAGGCAGATAAAATGAATTATAATATACTGGGAAAATCATAGTACCTACAAACGGAAAGCAGCAAATTTTACATCCGGCAGGCCCATTGAGCGCAAAACCGCTCCACTCTTCCCATTTTCGCTGTTTACAATCCGATTGAGTCGGCGTTTCCTCTGTATCCATGTTAACCATAAGTAACACGCTTGCATACGAGTCTGCAACACATTAGGACATTAAATGTCCTAAAAATTTTATGTCTTTAGTTTAGTCGTTGCTAGGGAACCAACCTTAACGCATTTTTCGTTTGTGTGCCAAAGTAGACATAAAATGTCAAAATTCATCAATGGAGTAAAATGCTTCTTTTTTTCAATAGTTTTATTTTTTATTTTTTTGTAACGGTGTTGAATTTATTTGTGGTCAGTTCTCTCGTATGAATCGGAAAAGGTTTTTAGGCCATTAGTTGTGCGAGTTGTCTGCCCGCTTGTGCCGATTAACAGGCACTACAAATAATTTGTAGTAATTATTACTCTTGCGAAATGGTCACGGACATCAATGACTGTCGCCCAACTTATCTTTGTCCTCTTGTGCAAATTCAAGGCGTTCTTTTATAAATGTGGACTTGGTGGTGTGAGGAGGATTCCTAGCTAATAAAGATATTTGAGATGAGATAATATATAATATCATTATAATACAATATAATATATTATATTATATTGTATTATAATGATATTGAGATACTGATGACGACTGAATGTCAAAAATTTTATCATAAAGTAACCAAAGTTTTTTATAATATAAAAAAACATATTATGTGATTTCTCGTCCAATTAATACAAATTTTATATAATGATATTTAGATATATATTATAATGAGAGTATATACACCTTATAATATAAATATAACATATATTTTAATAACAACGTTATAATCAATATTATTGACTGTTGATAATGGTTGATTTTTTTTATTTTATCAACAGTCAATAATATCCGCCAGTTGCCGCCTGGGTGTCGGAATTACGTTACGAATTTATCCCAGGTTGAGGTGTAAAAAGCATAAATATGTCGCAGAAATATAAAAAAAATCGTAACATGTAAAAGAACGAAAATTTCGTTAATAAATTAAATTATTTAATAATGTTTAAATTCCAGTTCTCTGTCGACTTTCCACGCCTCTCGCGCGGAGAGGTCTTTGGATTTTTTTTCGTCTTCAATCAATTATTGTATCGCAATGAAACACAGAAGAAAATACATGGAAAATAAAACTCAATATTTCACCAATAATTATAAGTCTTTTTCAAAAGTCAATTTTGAAAAATGCACGAAAAAATAATTATGGTCTAATGCAAACAGTTGGAATTAATTGCAGATGTGCCTGTAAGTTCTTTGACGGGAAGGAAGCACGTTCGACTCATCCTGAGGGCAATTTCATTTGGGACGGGTGGACTTCTGGTTCTTGAGACGGGTACCCTGATCGTTAATCCAGGTGTTACCCGCATAGGTAACCGTCGTGGCTCGCGAACGCGGAACCTTCGAAGAGGCGGCCGATCGTCTTATTACCGCAATTACTGAGCAGAACACCACCTTGCCGGTCGGTTGACGAGTAACGATATTCTACATGGTAAAACCAAACGAAAATGTGTCCATTTTCTCTCAATAGATCCGCACAAACTCGTTAGCTGCAAATTATTATAATTATTTTGATCAAAATTTGATCATTAATAACTACCTTATATATTTGGTTATTTATTAACCACCTATCTGAGTATTTTCCAAAATCGCAAAAAAATACATAAATGTGGTATCTACTTTCTTACTTAGGTCAGCGCTGAGGACAAAAGTATCTGACCATAGAACATTGATATCCTATGCGAATTAAGTACAAGTCTTGTAGGTACCTATCTCGAAAAAAAGTAGTGGACTGTTCACAAAGAAATAACGGAAATTGCAATGGATACAATTCGTCATGAGATCGTTAACAAAACTTTAGCTGAAGGTTAAGCGAAGGTACTACAGGTGTCCTCCCACCTGCTTGGCCTTGCTCAAGGAGCGCCGCAACATTTCCAGTTTGGTTCACTCAGTAGTACTTATTTAGGAACCCAACGGCTCAATATATTCAATGGTTTGAAAGGTTGTTTTGAACGAAAAAAAAAAAGAAAGAATAAATAATGAAGTTGGGCAGTTTGTGAAGTCAAAAGGCAGTTTGACAAAACCTGAATTATTATAAATGTAGCTTCTATGGGTGGTGAGTGTTTTCCAAATAGCAAAAAAATACGTAAATGTGGTAGGTATCTACTTTCTTACTTAGGTGGAGTAATTTTAAACAAAACTCTGATGTTTCAACTTCAATCTCTACTTCTTGGGGTAAAGTGGCATGTTAATGTCGCATGTTGCATTGTGTGTTGCATCTCTCGAATCTAGAGTCTAGATTAGCTTAAATCAGAATTTTCGCTCCAACTGCATTTGGGGGTGATTAAGAGCCTGTTTACGCTCCTCGAATGGTTTTTTAGAATTTTTTCCTGGACAGGTCGTGCTTCAAAAGTTTCGCAAATAGGTCAACATTGCAGAAACCCCGTCTCTATTATTTACAGGGCCTTAGGAAAAATATAATATTTGAATTCCGAGGTCAGGAGGGGGGTCATGACGTGGGCTGCTTCGTCATCTTTTGATTGGCCGAGAGATGTCTCTCTCGCATCTATGCAAGTTAGCCAACTTCGCCGAAAATCGAGAATCGGGTTAGTCCATCAGAGAAGGTCATTAAAAAATCAAGCAATGACGAATGTTTTATTCTGATTCCGTTCAGATTAATAATTCAGCGCTCTGGCGGCTCTGTGCTAAACTACTCGACGCCTCCGCTTTCAGTTCAAAATCTTCAACATTTCTATAACAGTTCTGCTCGTAATTATGCGGATTTTCGACCTGAAAATTCGTGTTGGGGGGTTTAAAAGGTGCTAAATCCAAATACTTTGATATAAATGATAAATTCTGACCTTCTCAAGGAGCCCATTATCCCATAGCGTTCGTTTAAATTTTCCCCAGAAACTATGGGGTAATACTTTACTTTACATTCTGGATTTGCAATAAGTGAACCTACCATGTTGGTAGATTCGGATCTCTGGCAGATCCCAAAATAACGAAACCAATTGCTCGCACTACGGGACTTTGGCTTCAGTTAGGCGAGGTAAAAAAGAAGAAACCGTGAGATTTTCGAAGGTGACGGAAGTCAGATGCGAGTCCCACCTGCTCCTCCGTTAGCCGTCTGTGGCACGAGCGGAGTAAAATAAGGAAGGGAGGACCAGCACGAGCCGTCAGATTCCAAAAAGGTTCCTTCGTGGGGCGGCCCTTGAGCCCTCGAAACGGTACCCGGTGGATGATTTAGGATGAACCACATCCTTCGGTTTGAGCACCTTTCTAGTGTTTATAATAGCGTTTTCGGGTGGGTTTTTGGGGGTGAATTTCACCTGGCCAACCACAGTCTGACCGCATTTCGATCCTATTTTCGAAGAAAAAAAAAAAAAAAAAAAAAAAAAAAAACCATCACAAGCGGTTCAACGTTTTTCTCAGCCAAATAGACCAACATATTGACACAGCATTGACCCACATTGTGAAAAGATTCTTATCCCACTCAAGTGCCTTTGTTATGGCGATTTTTAAAATTTAGAGATAATTTAATGATAAAAACTCTGCAAATTTCACACAAGGGTTAATTATTCTTTGATATAGGTTAGTTGTGCATAAATTTAATTCTGTCAATGAAAAAAAAATTTGGTTAAAAAAAAATTTTTTTTCAATTTTTTTTTGGTAAGTAGGAAGATTTTTTTTTTCAGAATTTTTTTTTTACTCGAAAAATATTTGACCTCATGGGATTCTTCAAAAATCCCATTTGTAGCCCCATGAAAGCCCTATAGATCGGCACAGTGAAATCGGGTCGTGCCGGGACCCCCAAAAATGAATTCTACGTCCAAAAATACTTCGAAAACGACACCTAACTCGATCCCATAGCCAAAACTCTTCAAAAAACGCCTCCCGTAGTCCCATTTTAGCCCCATAGCCCACGGGTTTGGGCTATCGGGCTGAAAACCTTGCGGGCACAACTAGATGGTAAACCGAGTATTTTGTCAAATTTTCAGATTAAAAAAAAATCCTAATGACCAAAACGGCCCGGACGGCGTACGGACATTTCGGTTTTGGAATCTAGACCTCTTGAAACGGATAATGTCAAAGACATAACATGTATATTGCCTAAATTACTATATATAGTCTGGCATATAATATAGGTCATCTATATTTATAAAATCCAATGTTTGTGGCGGTACTGGGTATGTTCCAACATCACGGCCAAACGGCTCGACGGCTTTTGACGGGAGCGGGCGAAAATTGACGAGCGAGTTCCAGCGAAGAACATAGGCTGGAGTAGATCTCATGAACTCTCTTTCTTCATCGCGAACGGAGCTTTCCTTCGCGTCGAGAGCCGGGCTCAAAAAGCGTAGTTACTGGGGATTACTAGCTCGTCAATTTGCTCTATGTTGCTCAGGCATTCAACAAGACATGAGGGACTCAACTTCAAGCTGCGTAAAACCCTGCCATTAAAGTACGCTGAGCTACTTCAGTCATATCTTACCAATGGCTACTTCAGGATCAAGCAAGAAGACGCCTTCTCTGAACCAAAACTTGTCAAAGCAGGCGTCCCTCAAGGGAGCGTACTCGGTCCACTACTGTACTTATTGTACACCAGAGACAGAAATGAACACCAATGCAACCTTTACCGATGACACAGCGGTGTTGGCGATAGGGGAAAACAACATCAATCTACAACCGGTCAATCACCCGCATTCAGCAATGGACAGCGCAATGGAGAATCAAGCTGAACGAATCCAAGTCGGTACATGTTGATTGTACCAACCAAAAAATCAACTACATACTGGCTTACCTCAATGGGAAAGTAATCCCATACTTCAAATGAAGCGAAGTATCTCGGTATGACGCTTGATGCTCGGCTCCGATGGAAAACCCACGTCAAGAAGAACAAAGAAGAACTTTTGCTCAAATTCAGAAAGATGTACTGGCTGATGGGGAGACGGTCTAAATTGTCCATCCAGAATAAGCTTACCCTGTACAACCAAGTCCTCAAACCGGTGGTGTGGAGCCCATCTGTGGGGCTGTACGGCTCAATCAAATCGAGAGCTCATCCAGCAGGGGCGGATAGGCAGGTCGGGCGATCGGGCGTCGCCCGAAGGGCCGACGGTCCTGAGGGGCCGGTCGAAACTGGAGAAAAATGTATTCCTACAGTACTCGAGACAGAAAAGAAAAACTCAGACGTAAAAGAATCTGGTTGGCTTTGTTCCTCGTAGGGTGGATTGCAAGTTCAATAAATTCGTAATTTTTGCAACAAGATTTTAAAACCTACAACCTCATGGCCTCATCGTATGCAAGACGTTTTTTAAAAAATATTTTCAACAAACTTTTGGTAAGGCTTTTCACGACCCAAGTCGAGTGTTGGAGGAGTTTTTCAAAATTTAAAATTATCAAAACAAGGCTGAGGCAGACTCTGACTGATAACTATCTGGAGGATCTTATGTTGATGGCTTGCAAGCAGGAGCGTCTGGCTGGAGCACTGAGCCAAGGGGCTTTGACCATCGTCGGCCCTCCTCGCCATCGCCTACTGCTTGGTGCCTATTCCCTCATCAGCATGCGTTTTGTGTGCGAGCGTTATGTGATCCCGTATTCTTGGAATAATACATTTTGGTATTTGTATACAACAGGGGTAAAAAATTTTGATCGTACTCAAAATTTGTAATTATACCTTTCAAAATGTGTGGATTCCAAAACAGAAATATCCGTCCGCCGCTCACGACGTTTTGAGCTGTAGGAATTCATTCAATTCTTCAGGAATTCATTCAAAAATCTGAAATTTTTGACAAAATACTTGGGTCTCCTTTTAGTTGAACTCGCAAGGTGTTCTACCCGATCGCACAAATGGTGGGGGCTCAGTGGATCTAAAAGGGGGCTACAGGAGGGTTTTTTTGAAGAGTTAGGTGTCGTTTCCGAACTATTTTCGGACGTCAAATCCATTTTTGGGAGTTCTAAAAGCAGTTCCTTGGATCCTTGGAGATTTTGAAGGATGCCAGGAAGTTCGAGTAACCTTGATAATTGATTTTCCGGGGTCCTTCATCCATCCAAACACTTGACATGAAAATTTAAAAAAAACAAAAATAAAAACAAATTTACCATGGGCCTGAGGTTGAGCCTAGAATTCGAAAGAAATTATCAAGTGGGGCACATAATATGAGAGAAGGGGTGGAGGGGTGAAGGTGAGGAGGGCCGGAAATGCCCAAAGCCTCTCGGCTCAGTGCTCCAGCCAGATGCTCCTCTTGCGAGCCTTCTTTGTTTATTGATGATAAGCTGTGATTATGAAATGTGCAAAATGCATCTTAGCTTGAAGCGCTATTTTGTTTGCATTTATTAAACGGTACCAACTAATTCCCATACCAAGCGCCACTTTTATTTGTTCTAAATATAGGGACTGTTAGTTTTCTCTTTCACCTAAGTGTTAGATTCACCTAGGTATTAAAAGTAAGGTCTTTGGATGAGTAACTGTGTGTGGTGGCGGTGGGGGCGGGGTAGGGCAGGTCAAATTGAATCGCCCGGGCCGGTCAAAACCGCCTATCCGCCCCTGTCATCCAGCGATTCCAAAACAATATATTAAGAAACGTGGTCAATGCACCATGATACTTTCGAAATGAACGTCTCCATCACGAGCTTCAAATCGAAACAGTCAACGAAACCATCAAGCGGCAGGCCGCGCGTCATCTCCAAGTGATATCGTTTGAAGACTTGAGAGAACCAAACCACTGGATCTTGCTTACTCGTGAAGCAGCGCGCAGTGTCGGCATATTATCATAAAAAAACAAAAAGTAAGTGCTGTACCCAAGTTTTAACATGTATCACCTAGTCTCAAATCAATATTGTTAAAGATTTATTTACTTGGAGCAATAAAATTCTCAGAACAAAAAAATTGCGCCCGCTCCCGTCAAAATCAGTCAGGCCGTTTGGCTGTGATGTTGAACATACTCCGCCCACCCGCCGCCACAAACATTGGATTTTATAAATATAGATTATTTATAAAATCTATTATAAGATACACAACATTGCGAATACAGGGAGGTCTACCTCATGACTGAAATAGGGCTTGATGGTCAGAACTCACTAATGCAACGGTGTTTTATAGGCACTCTATATAACATAGAGTCATCACTTTTCATAGATCCCACTCACATAATACGCAGCCTATTTCATCCTTCTTTTCGTCAGGATACATAAGAAATCGTCATATGAAGAAACATCGTAATCTAACCAGACAGACGACGCCAACGACAATCCAGCTGGGCCCGCTTGAGTTTGATTAGGCGCAGTTTTGACCTTGCTCGCACGTGCCCTGCACCTGCCGTGTGAAAGCTGTTTTATTGGGATGATTGAGGAACTAAGCGGCCCAGTTTCACTGACCAAAGGTTCATTATAAGGTTGAGGTGGTTGGAGGTTCATGACATGAACACACGGTTCGTACATGATTTTATGAATTAAATATAGAAATATGGAAATAAATAAATATATAAATGTAGACACATTAGGGTATATTGTTGTTTTGTATAAATTGTGCAGAAATAAAAAATGCCAATAAAAAATTATTTAAAAATGAAAAAAAAAGTATTTATGTACAATTTGTATACCTACAGACGAGTCACCGAAATTGGATTTTACGTCAAAAATTACAAATTAATGTAAGAGGAGAAGATACGTTCTAAACCCCCTCCTGTGATTCTACTCGTTTTTATCCCCAAAGAGCTCAGGGATGAGAGCGACTGGGCTGAAAACCTCGCGGACGCACTCGATGGAGAAAATTTCTCATATTTAATATTATGTCAAAATTTCAAGTTAGAAAAAATTGCCTACTGCCTGAAACAGCGTGGACGGCGCACAGTGGCAGATGGATGTTGGCGGAAATCTCACAAACATTCACCTGTTGGCCGGTTTCTTCACCGGTGGCACCTAACGTTTTTCTGCTGAAGGCTGTGTCAGGGCTGTCCGGAGGGAGTAAAATGTTATGTGTTAACTTCCTACCGCCTGCAAAATAGTCCAGTAAAATGGAGGGAAAAAACGGAAATAATTGGTGGAAAGATGGAAATGATTTTGATCGCTCCTAGTGGACCCAAATGTGAGGAATCTGAGTTTGCACCATCGTGGGAGGTGAGCTTAAGTTTTGGCGGCCCAAAAACCGCGATTTTTTCCCACTTTTTGTTGGTTTTTTGCCTTTTTCACCCAGAAGAAAGCGTCTGACCAAAAATTTTATACTTCCCTTATTTAAAGAGGATAAAATTCTGCGTCGAATGAGTACCCTGTCAAATGGCTAAAAACGTGGTTTACAATGCGTTTGAGTACTTATCAAGTAAGGGTGGATTGAAATGGCCAGATGGTCAATTTTGGAATTTTCAAAATTGGGTTCCTGGTCAGCGGGCCCAAATTTAAAATGCTCTAAATTACGTCAGTTGACATAAAAATATGATAACTAGGTGATTTTTATGATTTGGGCGTAGAAAGTGGCTTATAACTCACTTTAAACCGGTTTTGGAAAAAATTGCACATCTTTGACGATCGGTCTCGGCGAGACGGCCTGACCGGATTGGGTCGACGCAGAATTTTATCCTCTTTAAATAAGGGACCTATACAATTTTTGGTCAGACGCTTTCTTCTGGGTGAAAATGGCAAAAAGCCAAAAAACGTGGAAAAAAAATCGCGGTTTTTGGGCCACCAAAACTTAAGCTCACCTCCCACGATGGTGCCAACTCAGATTCCTCACATTTGGGTCCACTAGGAGCGATCAAAATCATTTCCAGCTTTCCACCAATTATTTCCGTTTTTTTTTTTTTCCTCCAAAACCGGCCTCATTTTACTGGCCTAATAATAATACAGCGCATTCAGTCACACGAAAAACATGACTCAACTCAACCAATAAGGCGGGAGACGCGATTTCTTTTCATTTGACTCATTATGCATCAATTAATGAGTGCGACAATTGTTAACTAATTCAATTAAGAAGGGAGCCAGTAAATTGAGATTGAAAACTGAATGCAGACAGTTTTGACACGAACTGTCGGATTGAGAGAGTTTTGCGTCGAACTGACTCATGAAAGAGAGATTTTTGGAACGAACCCCAAAGTTTGGGAGGCAAAACCAGTGGAGACAGTTTTTCTTGATTCTGAAGTCATTTTTCGATGGAGCAAAATGCTTCAGAATCCACTGCTAACTAGATTTGGCCGAAAATGAATGTAAACAGTTTTGGAATCCACCGCCTCAAATATTCGTGGGGGAGTGACGTTTAAAAAAAAATCGCTGAAAATTAAAAAAGTTTTTAGGGGGAGGGCGACTGATGGTGCGATAGATGGAAGACTCCTTATCGTCCCGCCACCTATTGTGTGGATTGGGGCGTTCGATGAGTCCGGTACCCCAGTTGAGGGAGCTTTTGAAAGAGCGCAGCACGAGACGAACCCGGTAACCCTCTCAAGTTCCGACCACCACCCAACAGGTGGCGTTCGAGTGTGGGTTCTCGTGAAATTCTGATCGGAGAGTTACGACCTTGTGACTCGCTGGTGTGTTATTCGAGCTTCAAATTAAATACACCATAAGGCATCACAATAAATACTTCACGTATGAGTAACATGAGGCATGAATACTCGCACGATAACAATTTACGACAAGTGGACTACGTTGAAATAATTTATTTAAGCGTATTACATGCAATAACTGTTGTTACTAGGGTTCGGATTTTGCATGTTTTTTTTTTTTACTAAAACCCATAACATTCATAGAAGTACATTTTGAGTATTTTAGACCATTTGCAACCCCAAAAATCGAAATTTATTTCGCATATTTTCGTGGTTTTGGGGGATTTTTGCATGTTTTGTGAATTTCTCCAGATGTTAATGCAAAAAAATAAAAATATCTGATTGATACATTTTAAAAAAATCCTCGTGAAAGCGCCAAGCAGAGTAAGGGCGTTCAAAAATGCATATCCGTTACTCCCACCAAGCGAACCAATAATCACCAGATGGGGTACGTGGGTTCCTGCGGCTTTCTATTTCGCTGACCATCACCAGAAGTTGAAAGACGTTCTACGAAATTTCGATGAATCCGATAATCAAGCCATTGCAAAAGTGCTCCAAACAATCAATAGTCCAACATCTAGCGTTCGTGCAAGCCGATTTCGGAAAGCTGCCAGAGTTGATTTGATCCTTGGAGACGGGAGGAATGGGCCTCTGCAAGTCCGTGTCACTGGTGGAAAAATTACTCGCGGATAGTAAGGAATGGGAGGGGTCTATTGGAGACAACTTGAAGAAGCTGGATTCAAAAGAAAACCGGGATGGGAAATGGTTCCCCGATAGTGAATGGAGAGCTCGTCAAAGGGTGCAAATTGAAGGAGACTAGCACTCAGACATAAGGCCTTGCTTCGCTCGGCCGACCGCTTAGCTGAAATTAGCGTAGAATGAACCCTCCACCTGGCACACCCGTTCTGTCTGTCGTCCACCTCTTTCCGAGGTCCCTGACAGCGTCCCGTATTAAAGGGCAAAACGCGCCAGATCTCCGGAAATCGTTGAAATTAAACTCGCCGTCTAAATTCGCTCATCGTCGGAATTCGACGTTTCGGGATTTCGTATTAAAATTCGGATCTCTAGGTAGGATATGGAGGAAACCCCATTTCAATCGGACCAATAACAACGAAGATACGAATAGTTGCACCAATTTTGCACCAAGACCTTTTTCGCACAGGTTTCTAAACCCCCCTAATGGTAGTTAAACGGTTCACAGAGACGGTAGAAAAAATCGCCGTATTTTTATCGCTTACCGTTTCGGAGGAGTTTCTCGTGACATAATCAGCCACAGAGACGATGAGAATTAGTGATATAGAAAGTTTCGGCCGAATACATTGCTAACTACTGATTTTTAGCCATTGTGTCCTGTGATATGGAGCGGTCATTTTCTGCTCTGCAGACGTTTCTAAGAGAACAGGCGACGTTTTAAGGTTGCTCACTTGGAGAAAGCATTAATTAAGTTATCAGATTAAGTTAACAGATTCTGTAATTTCAATGAGTTGAATGATGGCAGCAATAGGTAGGTAGCCTACTGAAGAACATAAATCCAAAAATGATGAGGAAATTGAATGAATTGTAAATAAGAACCAACGTATCTGTAAATATAATGTACGTTTAAACGAATAGAATTCTATCTGTGAACTTTTTATTTTTGAAAAATAAATAGAAAATAGTAAAATAACTACATACAAACAGAACACAATAATCATTATTACAATTTCCCATTTATTTAACGATTTATCAATTAATTTTTGAAGATTTACGCTAATATGAACGACATTATTCTATAAAAAAAAAGAGAGTTTCAAAAGCACTCATTGCAAAAAAGTGGCACTTTTTCCAAATTTGTTTGCATGTTTTGACATTTTGTGTGCATGTTTTGGCATTTTTAGTCCATGTTTGCATGTATGTTTTGCCTTAAATTTTAGCATGTTGATCCGAACTCAAGTTATTACCCCAACGGTCTGGAATAGTTATTATTCAGGATCTGGAATGTGCAGGGAATCTTGATGAGGAAAACGTGAGGGAATCTTTACTGAATGTGCAGGTATAGTCGGCAATTCTTAAACCATCTCGTGATTGTACTCATGACACAAGTGAACACACAGTAAACCAAACTATTGTCGGTGGAGGTGTGTTAAGCACAGTCAGAAAGTAACAATACAACAAAAGGATGTTTGACGATGGTCTTCTCAGGGGTAAGCAGGTGGTTTGCACTTGTTCAACTTCGCACGCTCTCTAGCGCCCCCCTCTCAGCCGCTGATGTACTGTCAGTACAGTGCACGCTCCACCGCCTCTTGTAACAATTGAAAAGGGGCGATCTGATTCTTCACACAGAATCATCATCACACCCTCCCAACCCTTTAAGCCTTCATCCGACCAACTATTGTTCCATCTCTCCCCTAACCTCGAACTTCGATGTTATGAAGCGGAGGGAGATAGATTTGTTAGAACTTGTTGATCAAGCGACCGCTAAATCGTGGCAATAGTAGAGGGCCCTCTTCTGTATAGGGTGATATGAATAGCCAGATGGATTTCCCTTTTTCGCAAGCATTCTTTAATACATAATATTACGTAACATTATTTATTATTATGTTGAGAGAAGGATTTAATTACATACAAATTATTCCATATTATGAATTCGCCTTCATGGAAATTTTGATTCATTAGAATAGGATAATTCAAAAAAATTTTTATACATTCAACATCAACGCTCTCTTATTTTCAGAGGGGTCTTGTTGCTTTAATTATCCAGATGAAAAGTTGCTCAACGGGAATATGTAAATTTTTTTGTTTACCTTCCCACCATCGGCTCTTAGCAGCTATGTATGGACGAACCCCTCACTGTGGATTCATTTCGAGTGATAAAAATGTTTGGGTCTCCAGAGGAGGAGAATTCTTTCAACGAAAAACAATTCGTTGCCCCTCGTTGCAAGAGACACAAACCCGGTGGAATCCTCTTCCGCAAAAACCCATTCGAAGGGAGAAAAGATAGAAAAAAAAGGAAATTAATTACAGAGAACTTGTTTCTCAACCTTTTTTCATCCTGGGGGCGTCCCCATTTTTGAAGCTTAACCCCTCTAAGCCCTATTGCAACTCTCGTCTACTCAAAACAGAAAACCCAAGTACTAACTGGCTTGGAGCTTGGGGGATGGTGAAAAAAAAGAAAAAAAAAAAAAAGTTGATTGCTCACCACAGTGGTGTGTGAAGTGAAGAATAACACATTTTGTATGTTTTGAAATGCTCTGTTAGGGATGATGGTGAGGGAAAACCTGAAGCAATGGAGCATACAGAGAAGGAATATGAACCCTAAAATTGTTCTTTCTCGGTCAGAAAATGTGAACACGATCGAATGAAATGGCGGAAAAACGGAGGAACCTCACGTATGAAGAACGAGACTGTACGACTCATTACACTTCACTAGGTAACATTCTCGTGTCAGCACTACAGGAGTTATTATGAGTGAATTTGCGCTCATCTACAGGAGTTATTATGAGTTATATTTGGACTCAACGGGTTTATCAGACGTAAAATTTTCTGAGGAATCCGAATTCGACATAAAAGTTAGGGGTTCCCGTTTAAAATTAAAAGTTGGGCGCAAGTGCGCCCATTTGCGCGCACGTCGCTGGATCTCAACTCACCCAGTAATAAATGTGAGGGATCCTGAGACGGTAAAAAATCGCCATATTTTTATCACTTATGATTTCGGAGGAGAAGGCTTGTGACATAAATACATAGCCACAGAGACGTTCTGAATTACTTACTGGTATAGAAGAAAGCACTATGACAGGGGGTGCCTCACTTTGATCCGCTGATCACTGCCTTGTACAGAGGGGCCTCGCTTCACATAGCCGACCACTTTTTCGAAAATGGCGCTCAATGGGTTTATTGGACGTAATATTTTCAGAGGAATCCGAATTCGACATAAAAGTTAGGAGTTCCCATTTAAAATTAAAAGTTGGGTGCACGTGCGCCCATTTGCGCGCATGTCGCCGGATCTCAACCCGCCCAGTAAGTAATGTGAGACGTTCTGAATTACTGGTATAGAAGAAAGCACTATGACAGGGGGTGCCTCACTTTGATCGGCTGACCACTTCCTCGCACAGAGGGGCCTCGCTTCGCTTAGCCGACCACTTTTTCGGGCAGGGGAGACTCGTTTACTCGGCCTATAACTTTCTCGAGCATTTGAATAATAGGTCAAGTGATGGGGTAGGATACAGAGGAAACGCCAACTCAATCGGACTGTAAACAACGAAAATAGGAAGAGTTGCACGGATTTGCGTGCATCGAAAATTGCGCTCAATATGCTTATTGGACGTAAAATTGACCGGGGAATCAAAATTCGCAACAAATTTAGGGGTTCCCATAAGAAAATTGGGCGCAAAGGCGCCTATTTGCGCGCATCTCAGGGTGGAGAAAGCGCCTATGCGCCTATTTGCGCGCCTTCTCTCTTTTATTAGTAGCTCACACAGACGGTTCACCTAGATGGTAGAAAAAATCGGCGTAAGTATTTTTATCACTTACCATTTCAGAGGAGAAGGCTCGTGACATACCCACATAGAATGCAACAGACACGATGAGGATTAGTGGTATAGAATAAGTTTTGGATATAAATAATTTATATCCAATAACTTATTGTAATAAACCATAATTATATCTACTATATACTTACAATATGTGTATTCAACGTCATTGAATATAATCAATGAAGTTGAATACACATACTATTGAATGCTTTTAAGAAGATTTTGCGGTGCGATGAATGAAAAGCCGGATGGACACCGAATGACAGGAAGAAAAAGGCTAGCGAGATGGTAAGCTGTCAGAAAATGAAATGGGTAAGTATGAAAGAGATGGGGTGGGTCTGCAGTTATCAGGCTGTATGAACAAGTTTTCGGATCTCCCTCAAAAATATCCCTGGGACTAAGGGGGCCCCTGCCTCCAACACTCGGCAAACTGATCCCAGCATTGGGAAAGAAGCCCTGAAGTATCACTCGGAAGCTATTCTGACAGGCCGCTCGGAAGAAGATCATCCATCAAGCTCCAATCCCCAAGGAAAGAAAACCGCCCTCCTCCTTCACTCCTAGAGCTCCTTCTCTCTCTTCATCGGGAAAGCCCCCCCTGGTTTGGATGGGAAAGGACTGGAAGTAAAAAGAAATCTCTCAAGGAACGAGCAGGAGGAAATCTAGGAGGCAGTGGTTGGACTGTGGGAACCCACCAAATGTTCCGCCGCCTTAATGATATTTCCACTCTCGCTTCTTTCTCCGTTCTTCCTTGAAATCAATATAAGGCCTGGAGTTGAGAATCTCCCTTTATAAAGGTTTGAATAGAAGGGGCCTCTTTTGGCAAAAACTGTTATCGTCTTTACCGGATAAGAATCGCCAAAAATAATTATTTATAATTTAGCTTATCAATCGAATGACGACAAGCCCTCTTTGCATTATATATAATGCAATTGATATATATTGCAAATATATTTTCACTAATTTCAAAGTAGAAAAAGAGAAAAGAGCGACCTGATACTCCACATTTTTTCGCGTAACTTTTCATTTAAACTTTGAACGACATCCGATTTGAATGGAGGATTGCAGGTATCTGTATGTGTTCCTTGACAGAAAGTAAAACGAGAAGGGGGAACGCAGGTAAGTGTGTTGAGCGTGTGGGTGAGAAGAGGACCTTTCCTGGGTATTGAAGCGAGTTGGAAAGTTGTTTTCCGACGATGCCCCTCTTTTTCACATGACTCTAACCTTTCCTCCCATTCGACGGGTTTTCCATTGCTTAGACGGGGGAAAACCATCTCCCCGGGGGCCCTTAAGCTTCCCTCGGTTCTCCAGGGGTCGGTGGTAATGATTGGAAATCAACAGCGCTCTCTTTGCTCCCCCCCAGACCAATGCATAAATTATCAGTTGTTTTTATGAGTCCTCCTTCTATAAATTGATTATTAAGGATTTGACTATCCTGGCCTCCTCGATATGGGAAAAGGGACATATATTTTTTATACACTCGAGGGACATCCAGGCTCCGGTTACACTCGCCGTTGCTGCCATGACGCAACCAACCTTACTGCAGCGTACTCTGAATAATATCGTTCTGGATAACGACTCTTGGGGGGATTCGGTCTTTACTCGTTTCATCGGTTAGTAACTTAAAGGCTGATTGACATTTTCCGTCAACGTTTACAGGTGAGGCGACCCCAGATTCATATTTTATGAAAACAATTGGATGTATAATTAACTTTAATATAATTATTAAAAACTATAATATAGGTAATTGTAGTATACATTTCCCCAGGAAAAAAGGGCACTTTTATAAATGGCTTCCGTATATCCATTGGTATTCGTAATTAAGCATCGAGAGGCTAATTTTTTTAAAGGCCATTAAAAACCAAACAAAATGGTATATTCAATTTTTGGTTTATTATTCTTGGAATGTAATCGCGACGGGGGTCGACAATTTTGAGAGGTCTCAAAATTTGACATTATTCGTTTTTGACATTATTTCGCAAGGTTTTCTGCCCGATCGCCCAAACCACTGGGGCGTTATGGGGCTACGGGAGGCGTTTTTTGAAGGCTTTTGGCTACGGGATCGAGTTAGGTGTCGTTTTCGGAAGTATTTTCGGACCTAGAATCCATTTTGGGGGGTCCCGGAACGATCCAATTTCACCGTGAGTTAATTTTGAGTGAAGCTCAAAACCACACTTTACAGAATTCGTCTTCCGCCAACCAAACATGTTACGAGATGCCCCCTCATTTTCGTCACACAAACCAAAAGTGTGACGACAACGAGGGAACATCACATGTTTGGTTGATGAGGAAATTGGTTCTTTGAAGGGTGGATGCGTGCCGCACTAATTTATAACCGCAAAAATCATTCGGACCGTCGGGGTTATGTCACGTCATGCTTGAGATGATCAACTTCACGAGAAATGGCAGATTGGTTAGGAGTTGAATACGGTCAAAGGGAGTACACACTCAAAATCTATGGAAATATTTCAGAGGCTCTAGGACATACCGCAAAAGACCATAGAAATCTACATTTTAAAAATCCAATGTTTGTGGATCACGGCCAAACGGCTGGACGGATTTTGACGCCAGCGGGAGCAGCGAGAGATGATTTCGAGTACTCTCTTTCTTCATCGCGAACGGAGCTTTCCTTCTCGACGAGAGCCGGGATCAAAAAGCGTCGTTAGGGATTATTACTAGGGATTACTAGGAAAATTTTCGCGTAAAGCCAAAACCCGGTAGGTACTCTGATTTCAACGAATACAAAACGATTTCTGTGTGATAACCCGTTCAGAAGTTATTCGAAGATCGTCGGTTGGTGTTTACGAGTATCTTTTACCCTAGTTGACGGGTTGCTACGGGTGTTTGTATGGGTGATAGGTGATGTGGCCCAGTTTACAATCGCCCAGGTGATGGACGGGAATTTGATATTTCAAAGGGTACTACGTGGGAAGTTAAGTGAGGTATTCGAAGATCTTCAGTAGGTGGGTCTGAGTTTCTTCTTCGAGCCATTGATCCTTCACGAGAACAATAAACGTTGTTACTAAGAAAAATCACGAGTTGACGGGTTGCTACGGGTGTTCCAAGTGAAACATGGGTTGCATTGTTGATAGGGGGTTTTGCGGAATAACGAATTTCTCTCCTGCTCATCCCACAGCGCTAAACAGTGGTACGGGTACAGCTTCTTGAGGATCAATCGAAGTGAACCTACATGGAGAGGTAATTTTATCCTCTCTTATTATACGGGCCTTCGATTTGAGATATTTTGATACTTCCTGACAAGAAACGGGTCAACAAGGTTGGACGGGTTGAACTGCATTCCGAGTGAAGGATGGATGCATTATTGAACGGGCATTTAATTTTGATATTTCGTGCGAAGCACGGGTGTCCCAGCTAGTAAAACATAATATAACGGCTCATAATATTATTAATATTATTATGAGCCGTTCAGCTGCCGAATGGGCTATGGCCATTTTTTACTGATTTGTGATGTATCGTGCCAAACGGAACAAAAGGTCATATTCTTTCAATTGACGAACGGGTCAAGTCCTACTCCTAAAAATGATGGATGGAAACTAAACGGCTTTATAATATATGAATAATATATTTCAATGTTTTATCGCTGCATACATCTTCTAAGTCTGCACTACTGATGTTATCAGATCACTAGTGCAGACTTTGAAGACGTATGTGAAGTTCATAACATGGTTTTTCTGATTGGTTATTGGATTTATCGAATCACGGTTCGCTACAGTCTTTATTTCTACGAGCTCCTTGAGCGTCCTAATTTGTAAAATTTACAACTATTTAATAGACCGCTGGGCGTCATTAGCGAGGCATACACGGACTGGTTCTTCTGAGAGGCTGGAATCGCCGTCCCGGCGCGCGGGTTTTTCGACGTCCGCCACCAACGAGCAGTCAGTCACGGAATGGCGCGTTGAAAAACCGTGAATACTTTAGGAAATCAAAAAAAAAAAAAAAAAAAAAAAAAAAAATCGGTTCAAATACAGCAAGAGCCTGCTACCCAAGGGTAAAATACTCTTTGCTTCAATAATATTATATGAGTGTTTTGCGCTGAGTCAAATGAATCGTAATGATGCATAGTTTTGGAGGTATGGTATACAAGTGATTTCGAGAGTTTAAAAATGAATTTATCAACATTCTGATGTTGAATCAACGGAAAATTGTTTGTCAAAAATTGATCGACATGTAAAAAAATTAATTTTGTGTCAATAAAAAATCAATAAATGATTTTGCTTCCGAACTTGCCCCCTCCAGATTATTCTCAACTCAGGCTAGTTCAAATTTATGTATATCAAAATGCACATTGTTGTCAGGTTGAAGGGAAAGCCACGCTCTGAGTCTGAAGACTCTTTGCACTTTCTATCCGTTGGGAGCTTTGGCTTGGGGAAATCCTTCTTCACCGCGGTGGACGTTGAACATCCTTAGGCCACAATCCTCCACAATCATCAAGAGTCCTCTCGATAGCTTCACTCTTGAGAGCAGCAAAGTCCTGCTTTCCGGTCCAGCGGCGTATATTGCGGGGCCAGGACAGCTGTTTCCGGACAGTTCCTCACCTTCCTTATATCTTGGCTTCCAGGACCAAACGCTGGAATGTTTAGTGACCTCCACTCCAGATGAGGCCCTGGTAACCTACTTTTTCCCGAAGAAAGAGAATGAAGAATTCCCGATCCTGAAGACCGGCTTTCCACGAAACCTCCGTGTTCCGTATGCGCTGTACCCACAGGATGCGAAACATTCTACGCAGGCACCACATCTCAAACGCCTTAAGGTGGTTAATTGGAGAGGGAGAAATCTAACCCCCTTTAATTTGTCCCCAAGCAAACCCGTGTGTACCCTAAGCTCGCCCCAAGGGAGCTGTGGTGGTGTCCCTAGACCTTATCTAGAAGCATTCAGTAAGAGTAGGTCCTCCTTCAACCTACAATGACTAGGTTCTCCTCATCTACTGTCTCCGGAGAAGCAAATCCGGGATGATCCTGGAAAATTCTATCCCTTCGTTTTACACAAACGTTGGTGGTGAACATGGCCATTGCGCCTTTGGAACTCCGCCGACCACAACTACGAAACACCTACGCATATAGGTACACTAATTACACCTTATTCGGGTCCTATTCATACAGACATCTTGCGACAGTACGTACTTCTGGGATGGTTGGCGGGGGCCGGTTCGCAGTTTCTGACCAGGATCGTTGCCTACAGTTTTGGTGTTTATCGACTTGCGGGCGTGCAAAAGGGTAGGGCGGGTAATGTGAGGGCCCTGGCTGAGGCATGTAGGGTGAGGGGGTACTTTGATCCTATAACGGGAAATCCCCCGCTACCGGTGATTCCGCCTGGAATCGTTCTGCTAACGTTCCTTCCCCGTGAATGCTCCCTGCACCTCTTCGTTTTTCCTCCCCTCCGCTCCAACCATGAGCCCCTAATTTGCAATGCTAAAACCTTCCTGGCTCTACACGGTACAATTGAACCAATGGCTCCCTTGTGCCACCCCCGCCCGGCTCGCCAACTCTCCGATACAGGATTCAATGCATTTCAATACCCAAACCCCTCCAGGAGCAATCTCTATTTAGCTGGCAACTTCTACCCGCACACAAACCAACTCAATTCAGGGCAGATTATATAAATATTTATCGGAGAAGGCCGTAAGAGAGGGTAATGTTTTACTTTACTTGGTGTTGAGCGAATAAATCTAACGGAAAAAAGGGAGCTGCATCAAGTTGAAACATTTATTCCTTTGGGCTTTAGTTGAATTCAACTAAACAACGCACACCTTTACTATGTATGTAATGGTTCTAGGGGATTGCGAATACATTAATTACACTGGCAAAAAAAAAAAAAAAAAAGTTTTGACTGGTGCAGAGGCAATAATAGTTGACAAAGTACCTACACACCAAAAAAAAAAGCAAATGCAGCTTTTGAAAAAACTACGTCAGATAGAACAAGCCATCAATTGAATTGAATAGAAGAGCGCAACCTACTACGAAACCAAAACCGTAACTAAGAATTCGTAACTTGACACACTAGGTATCTAACGACCAAACTATGTCGTCGGGATCGGACGAATCGTCGACGACGGAGGTGATTTTGATCACAATGAGACCACCCTCATGAAAATCGGTTCAGCCGTTCGGGCGTGATGCTGTGATACACAAACCCACAAAAAAAAAAAAAAAACATGTCGAAGAGATGAGCGCACCTTTCCATTTTTTGAGGGAAAGGTTGCGCTAAAAATCGGATTCCAAAATCGAATTCAGCATGAAAAATCCTGTAAGAATAATTCTTACAATTATTGCTATCTTGACAAATCTCAAAAAAGTGTGGCTTACTTGTGAGTGAAGTACAGACTGTACTTGAGTGCACCATAAAAATAAAACAAAACAAAAAATTGTTTGTGAAATTAGGTACCTACACCAGACTGTAAATTTTGAGATTTGACAAATCAAAGACAGCAATTCTTACTGGATTTTCCATGATGAATTTAATTTTGAAATCCGATTTTTCCTGCAGGAACATGTCTGTGGTAAGTTTTTTCAAAAACTGCATTTAAAAGGTATAATACGGGTTTTTATAAAAAGTTTTTTTGTGTGTTCTTTGTCAACTTAACAGCTGTTTCCCGAGGAATGGAAGAAGATAGCTAAAATCGGGGTTCAAATTCGAATTCTGCACCTCTTAAAACATAGAAAGAGTGGTTGAAAGTGAAAAATTAATTGGGATTTTTGAAATGCTATCTTTAAAACGCTCAAACGTAGCTAGAAAATAGGTATATCAGATAATAATATTATCTTATATACATAATAATATATTATATTATATTATTATCTCAAAATATTGAGAGAGATATATTATATCTCAAAAACTAGAACTGACTGGGAAAACCTGGTTTCAGATTTGTATTCAGCAAACTGAAAAACACTAATACCAACAAATAACGGTTGGTATTAGTGTTTTTCAAAAAAAAAAAAAAAAAAAAAAAAAGGTGTTGGCTAGTGAATAATTATTGACTTGATCATCCAAATTCGACGAACTCCAAGTTCAGTTTGTACTATAACGATAAAAAGGCAAGAGAATTCGTAAAAGTGTGATTCATCTCACAGAATCTTCTCTTGTCTTTCAGACCATCCGTATGAATCAGTTGCATTCATGGGTGTCAACAAAGGTCAATGACTAATTAAGATAGCTGAGAGTGTCGTTGATTCAGTGTAAATTCGTCAGCCCAATTGTTCCCACGGTCTACACATTTCATCTAGCCCCCACGTTGCATCAGCTATGATCGTAAAATTCGGATCATTCTCGTTCAATTTGACTTTATTGCCAAGAATTAGACCGAGTTCGTGAATTATGATCCAATAGAATGATATTATCTTGCAGAAACTCGTTTTTTTTTTATGGGTTTGCTGTCTTCTATAAGAAGAATTCGAGGACCAATCACAACCGAAAATGAACGAAAATAAACACCGTTTGTAAAAAAAGAAGATGATGAAGCATTGATAACTTCAAATTGAACGCTCTCAACCCAAACTGTCATTTTGACTTTCACTAATTCAGTTACACTGAACATGACAATAGGCCCCCGAGATCTAAGGGAAATACAAAGGAAAACCACACTCACCTACCCATGAAATGCCAAATATGGTCTAAAAAGCATAGTAAATACTATAATACGCAAGTTACTTGAGCATTTCGGATACGCCAACGATGTAGAAGTTGGGCATCGTCGTAGGCCACGAAATGGAACGATACAGTTTAACTGTACCTACAACAGTACACTAACAACAGGACTCTCTTTAGGTAATGAGTTCACATTGATAAGAGAAAGAAAGCATTACTGATTTGAATCTTCACGTAAAATCATGAAGATGGCACAGTGACGTACGTGTACTCTACTGTTTTAAGCTATAAGACTTATAGTATAAGTACAATCTGCAGACCAACTCAAAATACACTAAACCTAATGAACTCACCAATGGTGCCTGATGATAGGTGCAATGTCCTCTTCAACGATAAAGACCTGAACTTACCTTATTGACGAATACGAATTTTCAAACCATGTTAATGCTAATCTTAGAGAATGGAACAGCAAAGCAAACTGGCATTTGTCGTTTTGGGACAAACTTTACCATCATCACGGAGGTCGCCAGCCCTGAAAGATCTAAAAGTTTCAACATGTTGAAATCTGCAGATTTCAAAAATCTGCCAACGATTGAAAATCAAAACTTCACATTAGCAGCTGGCTGAGAAGTTGTTTTTTGAAGCTCAAGTTACAATAAGAGTTTCGAAGTTTTAGTTAGCATTTCTGAGGTAGGGTGCATGTGTGGTTTACCTTGGGGCTTAGATCGGATCCTTGTTGCATCAGTGAACCTATTGTAAACCAAAAGGCGTTGTCAAAGTGAAGTCGTGAAGTCGAATATCCTTGCAGAAATGTTTGTTTGAATTTTTTTTTTTTTTTTTCAAAATAGGTTTTTACCTATGTTTTTACTCGGAAAATATTTGACTTCCTGGGTCCTTCAAAAATCCCATTTGTAGCCCCATGAAAGCCCTGTAGATCGCAACAGTGAAATCGGATCGTTCTGGGACCCCCAAAAATGGATTCTACGTTCAAAATACTTCCGCCGCGAAAACATAGGTGTATTATTCCGAGAATAATAAATCAAAATATAGTAATAAACTCTTGCGTTGTGGAATTTACAGCGTTTTTATTTTTTCCTATTATTTATCACAATGATGTAGGCTAGACCTGAGATCGTACAGCCGCTCCTAGTGATAAACACATAACTCACTCCGGGTTCCAGCGAACAGGTCTGGACAACGGAAAGCTCTCCTCCTAATTAAGTTGAAAGCCGATTTGCGGTGAGGAGTCGAGAGAAGTAATAGAGCCTCGTACAGGAACGCCAACAAATAGGTTCGGCCAGCAGGCAGGGAGCTCTGGTCAGTGTCTGGGTTGGGTTGAATGATGTGCGGCCGCTTTGCCGAGTGGTACAAGTCAAGTCCATCTCCTTTTCACATATCACTCCATCAGAAGAGTTTCGCTTCAGCTCTTGTTCATCTCGCCCCTGAACTGGGAGGGGCCAAGTCATAAGGGCTTGACAAGCATGAAAGTAGGCGGCTACGTGAGCGAAACATCTCTGCATAAAATACATCTTCATATTTAAATTTTTTTTAATATTACCTTCGATTCACGCAACACGACGCCTGAAAATTGCAGAACGGCCCCAGTCAAATCGATTTCCCGGAAGATTTAAATATATTCGATGAAACTACCCTAGGAAAAGCTGATTTTACTCATATCTCTTTGAATGCATTTGCCTTCAGATCCCACACTACCGAAACAATTTTACAGCTCTGTGTCAGCTCCTCTGTCATGCCAAGACCATAACCTCCAAAGGCTCCCACACATCCCGATGGCACACGATTTTACGACCTGGGTTCCTTTTTTACGTTCCAACTTCTCCTATCTCTAACTATTCCTCCAGGTTTATGAGGCAAAAAAAAAAACCTTCCCTTATATTTTATTTATTGGATTTCGTTTAGGCCCTCTCCTCAACTTTCGTCCTCCACATTTGCATGGCAATTCCAATAAAGCGAAATGCATTTAAATCTATATTGCTTCCAGCCCTCGTTTCCTTCACCCTTTGGGAACCAGGTACGCCTCCAAATGACTTTCCCATAAAATAATTCAGCCATCCAAAACATCTGGAAGATTCTTTAGCTTCTTTTGAAAGGTTTCAAGAATCTTCCCTGAACTTACTTTTATGAAACTTTCATTCTCCGTTCAAATGCTATCAATAGAAAATTTCGGAAATTTTCTATTGTAACCAGAAGAATATAATAGGTAATATACATTCTAGAATTGAATTTATATTTAATATATATTCTATTGATAGATACAATATTGTTGATATAATATTATTTTATCATGTTGGTACTTGAACGTAGGACCTTATTATTTAGATCTTACTGTTAGTAGGTATAATATCGTCGCTTAAGATGCAACACCGCCGGACCCTTTTGTCTCAAATTTTCAAGAACCACAAAAAACTGGTTGGTTTGGGTTTTTGAGGGCTTTTGTCTATGGGATCAAGTTCGGTGTCGTTTTTCGAAGTATTTTTGGGCGTTGAATCCATTTTTGGGGGTCCCGGAACGATCCGATTTCACTGTGGGGATCTGTTGGGTTTTCATGGGGCTACACAAGGGATTTTTGAAGGATTTCAGGAGACCAAATATTTTCCGAAAAAAAAAAGTGAAAAACAACTGAACAATTGAAAAACAAGCCTCCCGTTAACGTTATTGCGATTTTAGCGCTTTTAGAGGGAGATTCAACTTCTGACAACACCATCGCAACGGGCGGGAAATGTTTTATCAGAGTGCGTTTCAAGGAGCTTTCTAATAATCGAACATCGTGTAGACCCCTATAAATCGATTCAACGTCCAAAATAACTTCAAACAGTTATCTCATCATCGTCCTTGTCGCTTGACCACCTAAAATTCTCATTTCAACATGAACTCCACCACTAGCAGGTACAACTAGAAGGAGGACCAAGTAGTAGGTATTTATACCTATAAGGCACAGATTAAACTACTGTGCGTATAAGGAGATTTCAGATTTGTAGAAAAAAAATCAGGAAATAGCACTTTTTGAATAGTTATTGAAAGTTATTTAAAGTTAAGTAAAGTTGAAGTTATTTAAACACAGGTCGAAATCAATTCTCGCCGAAAGGCGAATCAATTTTCGCCGACGCTGACGCTACCACTGCAACATGAAACAGCTATGACAACCATTCAAAATCACACGAGGTCTCAGATGCTTTGCAAATTGAGAATCACATAATCAACATCCTTCATTGAATGACCAATCAACTTAAAGTTTACAGATAAATTGCACACTAATTTTGCGGACTAACGGAAGAAGGAGGAGTGCAGCAAGAAAGAAAGGCGTCGGCGGTGGTAAAACGCAGCCTCTAACACACTCGTGCGCCCCAGCGTGTAGAATCTGAAATACCTACCGAAACAGACGAGACGTCGAAAAGACCAACTCCACCATAAGGAAGATGAAAATGACAGTAAAACGGCTAAAGAGGTTGAGGATACCGTGAAATATCTCCTACCGACAGATTTAAACCAGAATTAGGTACATGACATGTTCCTCACATTTCAAACTATTAAAAACCGTCATAAAATTAACCCCCTTAACCCCAAGTTGTGGAAAAAAGTGTGTTAGGCGGAGTTGCATCTTGGAGTCGCATATGGGTGATTCCACGAAAACTGGAAATTTTTGATGTCCAAATATGAGTGAAAAATTCTTTCTTTGTTTATAGATTTTTTTGATTAGGCTTACTTTGAAGGTGGTTCAGATGAAGTTTAGCAACGAATTCAATCATACAAGTGCTCCGTTTAGCAAGAATAGAAAATTTTGTAAATTCGTAAGATGAGGGAATGAGGTAGGTATGAGAATGAGGAAAACAAATAAAATGAGACGCCAGATTGATTTTGAATGTATAATAAATTGACTCTAGCGTACATTGCGTTGGTCTACTCAATTAATGAAAAATAGGAAATATATTTAGGTAATATAATAAAATCGTAAGAATGTAGGATCATCCTCATTCTCTCATTCCGAACCTCATTCTCTCATTTACCTATGATTAACGTGAGAGAATGAGAATGAGAGAATGAGGTTTTTGGCTTCAAAATAGGATGCTATTGCACACATTGTAATTACTGCAATTTTCAAAAATCACATGGCACAAGCACTTGGCAACGCTCACTATGTGACTGATAATCAAAATTCTGAAACTTACCGCAACTAGTTTATGAAAGATGAGAGAATGAGAATTCAAGTGCCGAAAGATAAAATTCTCCCACAAAACAGGACACCGACTGAAGAGGGAGGATATTTTGACAATGACGATTTCTCGACGTGCAGACGCGATGTGTGGAAGTGTTGCTGACCCATTTTTCCGGTCCTACTGGGGGCATGGCGGACACACGACTTTCTCAAAATAATGTGAGAGAATGAGGTGACTACCTCTGTGACAGCCACATGATGTTGTCCTTACTCAACACGGTTCACTGTTAAAATCCGTATTCTCTAAAAAGTTGAAGGTGAAGAGCAGGTGAAAATAACGATACATTGGATTTTGGCGAAAATCTACTTGGTTCATCGTCAGTAGTTGTTGAAGTTGGAAACGCCGAGAAAGGGACACGTGAGAGAATGAGGATATCGAACTTCAAATTTGAAATTTCATACCTAAGTTTTCAAGGAAAGGGATGAAACTTGATTCGAATTAAAGCTATCGTCTTCTCCCTTAAGCCCAAATTTTTTTTTTTTTTAAATCAAATAGTAGAGCCATCGTGTTTGAAAGACCTAAAATTTCCAGTTCGTGTGTATACCTATTCATGAGAATTAAAAACGCACAACTCTCATGAAGGTATTTTACTGAATGCAACTAGGGATGATCATCGCTGTTTCAAATTGAACGCACCGGCCGTCGAAGGATTTATTATTTATATTTTTCTCGTCATTCATTACTTTCTTCCCACAGAAACTCGTGAGTTGGTCGGCCGTTGCGTGCTGCCCACCTGGAATCAATGTTGTAAAATATGACGTGTGGTTTAACCTTTGATTAACAGAGGACGAATGAATAGAGAAGAGCTGCGTGAAGAGGGGGACGCTAATCGGTCCTAATATCCATTATAAATAATACTCTCTGTCGTGTCGTGCAAGACCGTATCTGATGTTTCTCTTCATCCCACTCCACTTCTCGTGACACCAACTATAGCACTTTTTGGTTGTTGTTTATAAATTTGGACGCGGGATGTCAGCAATAGAGAAGGACTACCGATTGATTTGAAAACCGATAAAAAAATGAAGTGCTTTTCTTATTTAATCGCCGAATTCGTTTTGTACATGCAAATTTTAAAGTGTCAATTTGGGCGATTTTCACGAAAAGAATCAGTATGACTTTTGGGAAAAAGTGTTCAAATTAAGCGTGTAGGTTCGCCTGTACCTACGTGCACAAATTGAGTTCCTAAATTCAATTTAGTTATATCAATATTTGTGTTGTGTGTTTGGGGGAAGGCCTCCAGCGTTACTGGGATTTCGCCCCTGATGTCTTTGGAGGAAGGTGAAGGGAGTACCTGAATATCCCTGTCTAGGGCATAACGCGAGATGTCGCGCTCTGCTGTCGTAGGAGGCGGTATCGAGAAATTGAGGGAAGACCCGCCATCTCCAGATCGGCAGGAAGTGTCGTGGTAATCTTCAGATGGGAAGAAAAAGAAGCTTAATATTGAAGCTGAGAGATCAGCATCAATATTATTTCGCCCTGGATCCGCATTTGAAACGGGAATCAGAGGAGGCCGGGCCCGCAGACACCGTCTTACGAAAACGAGTCGAGCTAGCCCACTTTGACCGTCGAACTCGCCCATCGTCACTTCGACAAATTTAAAAATAAGAGTAAATCATTTTCTGACGGCGTCTGTAGACATCTGTCCCAATGCCTTCTGAATCGCTGAATCCGTCGAACAGCGCGCCGGCAGACCTGGAACGCCAAACTGTTGTAATGTTACTTCACGGTGATTAGATTTCAGACGGTGTCGTTTTAGAAGTATTTTTGGTGGTAGAATCCACTTAAGGGGGTCCAAGAACCGTCAGATTTGGGGATCAATAGGTTTTTCGTGTGGCTACAAATTTTATAGCCTCACGAAAGCCCCATAGATCATTGTCTGGAGAGATGAGCGGGCGACGACACGCCGAGAACCAAAATAAAGTGAGAAGGTTATGAGAGAGGTTTCAACTGGGTAGGGTTATCAAGTTCGCCAGCTGCACACTCAACCGTTCTGTCGGTTCCCAACCATCAAACTCAGCTGTTGAATGTTTCGAAACCAAAATATCAGCAGATGAAAATTGCAACAGTGTGGTGATTGCCGACGGTGCAGAGGTCTAATCCAATGAGGTGGTTAGGGTGAGAAATGAGTGGGAGAACCTGGAAATCCTGAAAGCTTATACTATCCACCCTGATCTTAATAAAAACGACCATGGCAAAATCAGTAGATCCCCAATATTAGAAATTCTGAAACCAATTTAACTCTCTCAATCAATATTCTTTCACCCCCCCCCCTTCTTTTAATTTAAAACTTTAAAATTCATACTTGAACATTCTCAAATATCCCCAATAACCCCTCAATAACGGTTCTCTACTCTCAAAACAGAGAGGTTTTCCACGGCAGAATACTTTCGGTGGGTTGCCATTGCCTTGTATTTGCCGTTCGGAACCGGCGTTAAGCAGTAGGTCCCTACTACTTCTGTAATAACTGGTCAACACGCTCAACAGATGTTAGTAGCGAGAGGTCGCCAACGCCCGATTACGGGTATGGCACCCAAAGAAGAAGAAGAAGAAGACTCTCAAAACAAACCTGAACTTCCTGGGAATGTCGGCTTTCCTTTCAAAACACTCAAAGGGACCCGCCGGAGGTAATCCCTCGTCCCCACCCAGGTAGTAGGTACCTATTTAAACTCTCAGACGCCTAACCAATTGTTCAGAACTGATTGTCCGTTCCACCTACCTCAAGTCACTCTGCTAAGCTCATCTGGATTTTTCTATTTCACCCAACCTCCTTACTTGTACTTAATAACACTTGTTCAAATTTACCTATGTATGAAAACCGCTGAAAAAACTAGCTCTTATAAAAATTTAACTTCTCAAAAATTCAACAGTAGCTTCAAATAGATTCATAAATTCAATTAATTTAAACCTTCATATTCAAATTTACCTTTTGTATAAATTCAAAATTCACCATGTCAACTAGGTCACCTAGGTATGTCATCTTTTTCTGTAGTTTTACTTATCAATTGTTTTTTTTAAATAAGAATAATTCCAACCTAATCCTTACTATTACCAATTAGAACCAATAACCTTGTCAAATGGGTCCATTTTTAAAATTACCTCTGACTTTCTTACCTATAATTTTCTCCTTGTCACTACTCACATATCGAGTATTTGTTTTGCCTCTAGAATAATCAACAATTCTCATTTCAGTACCTGTAGTATAGCCTAACTGGGTTTTAAAATGGTTCACTGGCCATCAGTCATGGAGCCAATTTTAACAGTGGGTCCATATTCCTAAACTACTATTGTCAAGTTACCACCATTCTGGACCGTTTTCATCAATAATTATTATAATTTCCACTATTTATACCATTGTCATATACCTTCAGTATAATATAACTTTGTTAATTTTATGGTTTTTCTCTGGTGCTAATGACAAATGGTTTTCTTGTCAGGGCTGTAGATGAGCTTAGTTGCTCGAAACCGGTCCCCACGCTACAATTGTTTATTCCAATAAACAATTTAGTACTCAGCAGAGGAGTCATTTCTCACCCTAACCACCTCATTGAAAATTGCAACCTCGAAGAACAACTTGAGGCCACTCTTCTTTTGATCGCCAAGTGTAAAGCGACCTCAAAATCTGCCAGTGTTTCCCACATTGGAGTACAGGAGGACGAGCTGAACGATCTCGGTGGGCCAGTTCGACGGTCGCACCTAGGTGGATGGACGAGTCTGACAGTCTTTACGATACACCTTCTCACTGTTTTCCAGATTGGTGGACGAGCAAGCACTCGTCCTCGCCAGGGAAGGGCCAGTCCTCTGCCCCAAATCGGGACTCCCAATCAAAAATGCGTTTGAATTTGCCATTCTTATTGTGTATCAATAAGAATAATCAGTCAATTAAATGATCGCAATCTCATTAGCGAGAGAAATAGGGCTTCCCGGTCACGTCGCCAGAAGTGGCGCTTCCCGCGACCCGGGGTTGCGTGCCAGTACTTTCTTGGGGGGGGGGGGGGGGGGGGGTGCGCCATTTGCCAGCGTTCGCAAACCACCGTCAGGAACCTGGCGATGGCCGTCCACCACCGCCGCTAACATTCTAATGCCAGTATTTTTGAAAAAGTTTAAACACTGTTTTGTGCCATTTTGAGCAGACTTTTTGGCGTTTTCAGACTTTTCTCGCACTATGCTCGCCAATCTTAAATTTACTCGCCTGCCCACCGCTCGCGGTACACTCGCTGGCCATGGAGAGCGCCACTGTAGTCGGTGGGGGTTAAATTCTCTTGTCTAAGGCACCTCCGCTATTTACGGGGTGGCCTCTACCCCCACCGTCTACATAATCACACTGCACCATTTAGTGCAGTTATTATGACGTCACACAGCAACTTTTTAACCGGGCCTGCTGACCAGGCCTCCATTGTTGACACTTCGTTCGTGGAAGCAGAGTCAGCGGACCCGGTATAATTTTCGCGCAAGTCTGATGCCCAGGCCGCCATTGTTGACAACTCAATCGCGGCAGTGGGGAGATCAGACTGACAGACTTCCTTATGACGGGTTCTGAGAACCAGGCCACTCTTGGCGACAATTCGTTCGGAGAAGCCAGTTCTCAGATCCCAGTATTAGCTATGGAATCAAAGGAATTCAGTGTTGTAATTGACACTTCAATATCAATGCTGGACGATCTTGATCTCATCTCCAGAGGCCAACGCAGTCCAGATGAACACAACACTTCGTGCCAAACTGGGGCTTGCGGGTTTTCTCATAGGTACTGCTTCAATACCGCCTCCCAGATCTGCAGATCGCGACCATTCGTGTTATGCTCTCGGCAGGGATGTTCAAGCACTCCCTTCCTGTTCCTCCAAAGACATCGGGGGCGGGATCCCAGTTACGCTAATTGCTAATCTGAATCAAATAGGAAAACAATATTTACACGTAGGTATACCAAATACACCCGGTATATTGGGTAAACCTACAGTTGTTAACTAATTGTAGTTAAGTTATTAAATTGTTAGTTAAATTATTTAAGACGTTCAGCAGCTCGCAAAACACTATGGGGCGCTACAACTGGTCCGGACATCACTTATGAGAACCACACATAATATTTTAAAGGATTAAAGGATTTTCCAAAATCGCATTTTCAGTCAAAAGTACTTATCGTCTGAAAATCGTGAGATTAGGATGTTGTAGATGAGAGTGTGACTGACTCAACGTTGCCTATGAAACTCGTGAATTCGACGGAAAAAATGGGGTTTGTATAAATACTTGAGTAGTTTCAATTCCCTCTGTCCCATAGTGGCTTACCTTCCTCGTGAAATGTTTCAGGTTAAGCTGAATAAGTCAAGAGGCCGAAAAGGAAGACCACAGGTTCAATCCCAGGAGCACGCGAACAAATAAATCCCTCAGGGCAAATTAGATTTCAGTCAGAATTTATCGGCGGAGATGGTCAAGTGTTAACTGCGGACGGCCATGCGACTCCTCAGAGGTTTCTTGAAGAATTATTTACACTCGCCCAACAAGAAGAAGGAAGACCGACGGAGAAAAATTAAGTCGGCCCAGGGGAGTTTGTTCACGTGGTCACAGCACATTTCAGAGCTCAAACGACAAGAATGAATTTCAGTTCTGGTACGTTTTCTCTTCTGGCACAAATTCCAATTGAGCAGGAGGAGATTGATGGTTTTCAAAAGGAAATATGCAACTTATGCCCGATCCCATTTTATCAGTGAAGAACCAGCTGGGTAAAAAATATTCTTGGCGTAATTTTATGTGGAAAACACTGGACGACGAACGACACTCACCCTTTTTTATAATCTTCCGCTACGCTCTGTAGGATATTCCACCGTAAAGAGTCCCCATAAATATGGGAATATGGAAGAGTGGAGGCCTACCAGTCTGTCAAAGATGGAATTTCTCCTGATTTACATAATGCCCGGGGCCATGTCCCCGAGTTAAGCTGTCTTTGATGTAGAACTTTTTTCTTGTAGGGAGGGATATTTACATTCCAAAGGAAATGCCATCTTTCTAATCTTCCAAAGCAATTCGTTTTCAAATCAATACCTTAAAATAATATTGTTATAATATAATATGGACAATATTATCATCGATAACGGTTAATGCTGTAAAACTAATTAAGAATAACTAAAAAGAATTTAATTAAAGAATGTTAATCTTTTGATTTAAAGGAGAAAGGCACTAATTCAGAAAGTCAGATTTGTAGAAAAACTCAATCCAAGTTTGGAGTGTCTCAGAATCGGGCCAACTTCTGAGAAATTCACAGGAAACTGAAACTTCGGCTGTAGACCTTTTGATATGTGTTAGTTTATGCTTCAAAATTTCAAAACCATAAAAAAACGTTGACAACCAATATGAAACATTTTTGACCAAAAAGACCCCGATTTAGTGCCTTCTCAATCTGATGACAATGATTTTGGCTGATATTCTACATGTAGAATCGATCCCTGCAGGGATCGACCCCCCACGCCTTCCGCCGGTCGTGGTTCCCCGTCCAATCGACTCGATTCCGCTTCATGACGTTGCTCGGCTCGAATATTCTTGCTGTTCTTGAGCTTGAGATAGCTACGAGTGAAGTGGAAACGACAAGAGAGTCGTAAAACGCGAACGTCACAAAACTGCTGTCGTGGAATGATGCGAGCATCGGCTGCGAATTTTTCGGGAAAGCGAGATGAGCGAATGTGATTGGTAGCTGCTTATCACCTGCTGGATGGACTATTATTTGCCTACATACATACTACGACATTCGAAGCATTTTCCTGTAACCGACGAAAATCGTAATATCGGGCCCAGAGAAAGAGACCACGGCACTACCCGACGGATCAAGGCAACAGCACTCCCGAAACCACAACACTCCCCAAATGGAAACCAACCTACTATAACACTCCTCAATTCGCCCCTGCAGTGAATACTTCTCGTCACTGCTCGTCCCAAGCTAGATTTTCTAAGGCATGCCAATATGGCGCCAAGCTGAATAAGCGATTTCATGGCTTTCAAGACGTGACCAAGGCTTGCAAAGTTGGTGAGAAGCTGGCTACGGGTTTCCAAGGCTTTCCAAGATGACTCCAAGCTTTCCAGACGTGTCCAAGGCTTGCAAAGTTGGTGCCAAGCTGGCTACGGGGTTTCAAGGCTTGCCAAGATGGTCCTCAGCTTTCCAGGCCTGTCCAAGGCTTGCAAAGTTGGTACCAAGCTGGGGATGAATTTTACGAACTAGAGAGACTTCGCCCAGGGATGGATTGCCTTAATTGGGACGGATCAGACGGAAATGTTAATAGTCGCCATGATTTTTCGACGGCGGGGATGAATCGCCGGTTTCCTCTCAACACATCGCTTCTATACTATCAGACAGTATATCTGAGAGTATCTTTTTTGCAGCACCGGGTCCTCGGTAAAAGTACCATTTTTTTGTTGATTTTAAATGTAAATTTCAAATAGTGATTAATTACAGGTTTCCCTTATTATGATGGGAGAAACACGGGCTTCAATTTTATCAGTACCCTCGGTAGATGTAATTCATACACACATAAAAGAGCACTGCGCTGTAAAGTCCTTTTCCCCTTTTAATATCAGGCCTACCGAAGATTTAATTAAACGTTCAACGGTCCAGGCCTTGAGAGCGTTTGATTTGTAGAAGTGGTTTCATTAGGGTAGCCTTAACACAATCGGGGGGAGGTTCTGATTAGGTGAAGTGAAACTGCCCGGACAAGACGGTGCAGAGAATTAGTTTGGGTCTGCCGTAGGAGTAAATGAACTCTCCTTCTGGTCTAAAGAAAGCTCTCTATTCCCTTCTTTTCGCATTAAGAATCTCGCCGCTTATTTGATAGCTCAGGACAGGAATTCGCCCTAGATGGCAAAACGTCAGCTAAGAACCATTCAGGTGGGTGGAGACGAGCAAAGAATACGATGAATATGCCGATACTTCTGAAGATTTATTCTCCTATCACCAGTATATAAAAATAACGAAGTCGTCAGTCGTTGTAGTACAAGTATTTGCACTTTAATGCAATGACTAGCTGACCAGGTGCGCTTCGCTGCACTCAATAAAAACCGACGATCTTCGAATAACTTGCGAACGGGTTATCGCACAGAAATCGTTTTGTACTCGTTGAAATCAGCGTGAAAAGCTCGTTTTAACAGACGTAGTATCGTTCTAAACCGACGACAAAAGTTGTAATGGGTTTCGGAGTTTCGAAAGTTTTCCTAGCGATCCCCAGTAACGACGCTATTTGACCCGGCTCTCGTCGCGAAGGAAAGCTCCGTTCGCGATGAAGGAAGTGACCGATTTTGTAGAAACTTCTTTAAAACCATCTACGATGCTTCACAAACAATCTCACACAATTTGGTGCCAAACACTCCACTGGTTTTAAAGTAGTGAGTCCTCAAAGATTTGGCAGTCATTTTTATAAATATAGATGAACGATAATAAATCTTGTAAAACGTTGTTATATTCATCGGATACTTTGACCAAACCTCAACAAACTCAGGTGGCATTACGGTTCCGAGTTGAGTTAACAATTCCGAGCGGTTGGGGAAAGGGCAGTTTTGCCAACCTTTACATCTTCCTCTCATTGACGCTAACCCTTAGTAGCGTAATAAAACGTATAGTAGAAATAGGTAGTACGAAGAAATACGTATAGTAGAAATACTATATAGGTAGATATACTTAGTAGATATACCTAGTAGATATACTTAGTTTATCTACTATATTGAAGCTGCAACGAGGAAGAGGTGTGAGGCCAGGTGGGATACGGTCTAGTGGCTACCTAAGCTAACTTAAATTAGGTAGGTAACTGGACAGAAACTGACGTCTTTCAAACAATTTCCCCAACTGGAACTCAAACCGAATGTATCTCGTAAAGTAGTGGTCCCACTGAAAACCATGGAGGAATAGACTCTATTCCTCCATGACTGAAAACATTATGAAGACCAAAATTGTAGTAAATTTTATTTTCTACGCGATTTGTCTCTGAAAAACCTCGAAAAGGGCGTTGTTAAGCGGCTATAGGCGAAGTACTGAAATATAGGTTGGCGCTACTAGGGGTTGTAATCCCGGGACCCCGAACGCTTTTTGACAATTTGAAATCCCGGGATTTGTGAATTCGATCCCGGGATCCCGAAATTAGTTCCACCTCGTACGTAAATTGCTCAAGTCTTATTGGAAAAACTCATCAAATAACATAAAATAGTTCGAAGGCTTCGTGATGGTGCTCGATGAACGAGCCGGAGCCAGTGGCAAAAATGCGAAAAGAGCCATACCAGCAGGTGCCATTGAGCATACCTAATTAAAAAAAGAAATCGCACCCGTTCTCGAAAAAGGGGACAACTCAAAAAATTCCAATTTTGAGTTAGGACCAGCATTGGCTAGCAGGAGAGGTCTGTTTTGTCCACCGAAGACGTGAACTTGAGTAGTTCAATCCTGCTCCGCGTGACAGCGTGAGTGTCCTTTTTCGTTTGATGAGACCGTCCATCACTGTCTGTTGAAAACAGTGCCAACTCAGAGAGGTCGTTGAGGGAGGAACGATGTCACTGTCTTCGACGGACGATCCGTAAGTAATTTTGAGTTATTTCTTTCTTCGGCGGACAACTCGAACAAGATTCACTTGCGAATTTTGATTTGTTCCTTTCTCTCACGGATAACTTGACTGAGTTTGGATGTATAATAATAATCTGATACCGCCTGCTTATGAAGTTACAATTATGTTTCTTTAGGTAACTATTGTACTGTGGTAATCAACTAATACGCCTAGTTAGAAGTCTAAGAAATGGTTTCAGTTACCATCAACGGTACCTAGCAACTTTGAAGATTCGTATAATAATCAATTGCATGCAAATTTATTAAAATTGATAGATGGAAATTGCAGAACAAAAGGGACCATCTCAAAATGATTGCCAAGTTGTCCATTGAAAAAGGGAACATCTCAAAAGGTTGTGGCGATTGTCCGTTAAAGAAGGTGACAACTCAAAAAATCATCAAAATTCACCAAAAACATCCCCCCCACTCTCTACCCACGGGTCCAAAAACTTCGGTCCGGGCCACGAAACGTTTGACAGATAGTTGGTTGATCGATTTATGCTCTGGTAACAATCTTGGACAGTGTTCAATGAGCTGGAGGACGAGAAGAGCAAAACGGAAACTTCAAACGTGATTTCCCAAAAATAGCGAATTTTGAGTTGTCCCCTTTTTCGAGGACGGGTGCGGTCATTTAATGAGCGTTCGAAAATAGAGGCTGCCGAGTCTACCATATTGATTAAGTTACGGTGACCATAGGTAGGTACTACTTTTGGAATAATTCCAAAATTATAATTCCGCAATTACTACAGGCCCTACTTATCTTTTTTCAACTACGCCGTATACCGCCGGGCTCTATGGCCATCCGTTCTCGAGCAGCCCAATAAAGTGTTGATTTTTTACTCCAGATGGTGTCGTCGTCTCTAGTTAATTCTCTTACGTCCTGCAAGGCCGGACATGCGTCTAAATGCAGGAATGTCATTTCGTCTTGATGGCAAAGAGTGCAGATTGGACTGTCATAGACGCCGATTCTGCCAAGATGCTTGGCCATTTCCTGCAGGAAATCATGCCCAGTTTGAATCCTAAAGCAAGCCACACTTTGCTTTCTGGGCAGCATCTTGGGCACAGGCTCGCTTAGTAGGGGGGCCCATTGCTTTCCCTCCGCAGCTCTCTCGTGGGCCTCCCGAACCCGGACCTTCTTCTTGGCGTCGACCAGGCGCTTAGCTATACTGTAAGGGACAGGAACGTCGGGCTGCGGTAAGTGCGATCCATTTTTGGCCAGTGCATCCGCTTTCTCATTTCCCTCTATTTGGCAGTGCGAGGGAACCCACTGCAGCACCAGTTGGGAGCCCCTCGTCAATAACTGCTCAATGGCGGATCGGCACTGAAGGACCAGAGCAACGTCAGTTGTTCCATTGCCTGTGAACGATTGGATGGCAGCTTGTGAGTCGACGAAAATAACAACTTGGCGAGCGTCCTGCTCAAGAAGGCGCTTCACTGCTTCACTGCACAAACCACTCCCTCAAAATTGCTGCCGATCTAACTTTGAGTTCATTGTGCTTTCTAAGAGCACATTATTCAAGCACCTTGGTATATAAGTCAAATTTGGTACTTATCCTTCAGCCACCCGCACGCCCTGAGAGCCAAGGGAGCCGCGCTCAAATCCGACTTTCGATTCCTTAGAACGAGGTATGCACTCCTTGAATCCTCCCCCTTTTGCCATTTGATACTGATCCTCTGATTTCCCTCTCAACACTCGGAATCACTCACCGCTCGGAATCGTGTTGCTTCCCAAATTCACTACCCACGGTCACTCAAACGGTCAACACCCGCATTATTGAATATAATTACTTCCCGAAAGACGAGGACACAAAGTGGCAGCAGGTTGCTCTTTTCTCACAGGCATAAATCATGCAAAAAATGGACGGTTGGAGGTTTTTTTTCCCAACAGAAAAGGGTGTGACCTTCCAGAATTTATGACAGTGCGCCGTCCATCTGACCGAGGCTTTTGTTTGACCTGCCATATTCTTGTTCTTTTCACGAACCCCATGAAAAATTGTGGACTTCTGGTGGGCGTTAAACTCAATGTGGTCCTGACTCTGAAGACCATTGATTCATCCTTCTATTGTTTTTCTAGGTAATGGAAGTTTGGGTCGTTGAGGACTATCACGGTCGGTATTTGGCAGGTTCTTTAATCCTCATACCAATTTATAAAGGTGCCTACTCTGAAATTGTACGAGTTCAAGCTACGTTTGCAGGGGAGTTCCTTAAAAGGTTTTTTTTTTGGTCTTATCATGCTATCAACTTTTCAACCTTGTCTTGAACCAATTTTCAATGGGGTATCCCTTCAGTGACCAGATGGCACATCAAAGCTCCGTCGTGTAATTGGCCAATTCGACTTGTGGGAGGAAAATTTGTGGCAGGGGTAGAACAAATGAGGCAAAGTATTCTCCTGGAAGCTCAGCTTCTAATCGTGGCGAGAACTGAAGATTCCATTGTGGTGCCCTTTGATTGCCGGTTCCCTTCTGGGCCAGTCCCGGAAAACGGACTTGACCGCAATTAGGGTAGCCTCTTCCAGCTCTATAATTAATCTTTCCTCCGGAAGACTAAAGAGTTGAGAGGCTTCCAATGGGGTTGTTCTAAGCTTCTAATGAAATAATCCCGATTGCTCAATTGGGCTTCAATAAGTCATACACTTAGATCTTATACATCTTTCTAGTCACGCTTTCCTGATACGTTATCGAGGTTCCGTTTCTCGAAGACAACATGTACCTATTAAACAGTGCCAAAAAATTAAATTAATTCAAAATGGTATGCGGAAAAAAGTCCCAGGAAAAAAGTCTCCATTTTTGCTCACCTGGAAAAAAAAAATCCCCGAGGTTTCGGGAAAAAATCCCCGATCTCAAAGTTGAGAACGGACACGTAGGGAAAAAAATCCCTAGGGATACAGCGAATGTAGGCTGCCTTTGGGTTTATTATTCTTGGAATAATACACCTGTTTTCGCGACGGAGGTCGACGACTCCGATCAGCCTCAAAATTTGACATTATCCGTTTCAAGAGGTCTAGATTCCAAAACCGAAATGTCCGTCCGCCGTCCGGGCCGTTTTGGGCAGTAGGCATTTTTTTAAAATCTGAAATATTGACTAAATACTCAGTTTACCATCTAGTTGTGCCCGCAAGGTTTTCAGCCCGATTGCCCAAACCGGTGGTGCGCTATGGGGCTAAAATGGGGCTACGGGAGCGGTTTTTTGAAGGCTTTCGACTATGGGATCGAGTTAGGTGTCGTTTTCGAAGTATTTTTGGACGTAAAATCCATTTTTGGGGTCCCGGAACGATCCGATTTCATTGTTGCAATCTATAGGGCTTTCATGGGGCTAAAAATGGGATTTTTGAAGGTTCCCTGAAGGTAAAAAATTTTGAAAAAAGAAATTTGCAAAAAATAAAAAATAAAACCAACCTCGACGAGAGGCAAGGTTCAAAAACAAATTTTCGACTTTTAAAGTCGAACGGAGAAGTGTTCCAACCGCAGTTAACAGATTTCGGAAGGTGAACGTTAACGAACGGTAGACCCTTCTATTGGAACAAACCTATTACCTATATTATCCCCCCCTCCCACTCCATCAGAATTGAAAGAAGTGGATGAAAACTCGACCATTGTAAATATTTGGGAGTAATTATTGCGAATCATCTGAGCAATAAGAAACATAATATGTTTCTTATAATAAGGAAGCAATAATTGCTCATATTATCGAGTCTATTTCTTATTGCTCATATTATCGAGTCTATTTCTTATTGCTCATATTATCGATATTATCGAGTGTCTTGTGTTGGTTAATACTGCGTAAATTGTTCTATTTGTTTAAAGAGGCTCGTTGTTTCTTTTCTTTACGACCACTTAAATATTTATTACGGATTAGCGTTTTCAATAATAAAATATGGAATTATTCTTTGGGGTGGGGCGTGCATGTCATTCGAAGAAATAATAATTAAAGGCTTTTAAGGATAATTTTGAATAAAAACTCAAGGTTTTCAACAGCTTTGCTCTACAAACAATTTGAGGATAAAAAAACAACTCAGATTCTCAACTTTCAATCATGCATTCATGTATTTGTCAACGGAATTAATCCGGATCATTTGTCATCAAGGCCGTAGCTAGGATTTTATTTCGGGGGGGGGGGTTTGCGAAATATCATTGGATATTAGATAGTATTGGATAGTAACTAGTAAGTAAAGTTACCTACTAAGTAAAAGACAGAATTTTTTACTTAAGATAAAGTATTGTATTCGCAAAAAAAAAAAAATCGAATTTCTAAAATCCCCTGATATGGTAAATTCTTAAAATGAATGTAGGAGCAAATTGAAAAAATGCCCCACTTCACTTGCATGTATATGTGTATTTTTATTTTGAAATATACAAAACATTATTTGCACTTAGCCTACAGTAGCAAATTCAATCGCCTCGCTTTTTTTTTTTTTTTTTGTCGCGAACAGTTCAATTACCTCCTCTATCGAAATATTAAATCTACGGTGGATGGTCATTAGTGCTAATCCAGTTAATCTTTCCTGGCCAGTAGAATTTCTTAGATACGTTTTTACGCGTTTAAGAGTAGAGAAAGTCCTTTCTGGGGTACAAGTGGTTACTGGCAGGGTTGCAAATTTGCAAACTGATTAGAATATTTATATTCTAATCAGTTTAAAAATATTTGGAAACAAATGCTTTTTACATTCTCCCAGAGCCTCAATCGCGCATGTGGTTCTGTTTGTTTCGTCCTCCTCTTGCCATTTTAGTTTCCACAGATTGAGCTCTGCGTTTAGCACGTCCTCAGAATCCAAAAACTTGCTATATATTTGAAAACCATCACTATTAAATTCATTAATTCGTGTACACTCCGAAGGAATAAGCTTAAACAGTGCTGCTAACATGGACATGTGGCTTGAAAATCTCAAATCCATCTGATTAATAAAGTCGTCTAAAAGTTGTATCAAAATAGAAATTCTGAAGAGAAGTTTCTGGGTCCTCGGTGTTAAAATTTGCACGATGCGTTTTTTTTTTTTTTGCAATTCTGGGAACTTTTATGGTTTCGTCAATTCCTGACAGTAAATTTTGCGCCTCAATGAAAGTGCATTTAAATTTCGCTTCTGTGTTTCACCGAATGCTTTTGAAAGTCTTCATTAGAAGATCCACATCTGTAGTGCTGCTACTAGATCACATAGGGGAGATTGTAAAATTTTACTCAAGGGCAGCGTGTATGAAAATATTTCTGCCAAACAACATAGGGACACAACGAAGTCTCCAGATGAAATCGACGTCAAAAACGAAGTAGCCTTTGATGCCGTCTCAGTGTCTAAAGCAGTACTTAAATCTTCTAAAGTCTCATGGATTGCGTAAAAAATCTCTCTGAATCTGATTTCCCATCATGGTTTTCGACCCACTTGGTGTCGCGCGGAAATTCATGCTACCACCAGCTAAGACCCCCGACCAACTATTTTTATTTTCACAATAATTTTTATTTTTCCGTTCAAAATCCAATTCTATCTAGTGTCAAGCCATTTTCATTTCGGGGGGGGGGGGGGGGGGGGGGGGTTGAACCCCAATGAACCCCCCCCCCCCCCCCCCCTGGCTACGGCCTTGTTTGTCATCTTCATCTTGCACTCGTAATTACAATAGCTCTCGAATCATTTTACCCAAAACATACTCCGAGTTTTATCGAAGAAATTGTTATATCTCTGCTCACAGATTATTTTATCAAGAAGGCATTAATGTCAATTTGGTTAGTGATGCATCACGTTTCAAGAAAATATTAAGTGAAGTTTTACAGTAATGTTTCTTCTTTATTCTGTCTTGTTTTTCAGTGTACTATAGTACACAGTTATATATAACATAGCAAATAAGTTGTGTACATTGCGATGTCTCGTATCAGCTAAAATTATGCTCTGTTTTAAATGTGGCGATTCCTCCGGGGAGCACAACTTCTTTGAACTTATTCCTCGGTGGGCAATTGCTTACTTTTGATTTTTTTATGTTTTATACTTCTTTTATTGCCAATAAAACTATTAAACTTGAAAACTGCAAAACGTCAGACCCACCTCTACCACGGAAGAAAACAGGTGATGGTTGGCCCTTATTGAAGAGGACTAGCAGTTCGACGTCGTCCCTAACGATTGTCTCCGATTCAAAAGAGGTACTTTTGTGGAGCTCTGTCTCAACCTGACTCAACATATCAATAATTCATTTCTACCCGTTAGTTTGCGATTTTAATAAAGGTATACCTAAAATCGACTGGCCTACATTCCAATTATCTATCTAAGAGAGGAAAACTTGGAGGAGTTCGAACTAACATTCTTTTTTCTTGGAGCAGGTCCTTCTAAACACGATCGCAAGATTTGAGCTCTGGGATTTTTTTTTTTTTTTCGGGCACTTGCTTTCCGTCGTTCGAGAATTTTTTTCCGGAATTACTCGCAAAGGAATAATTCCTTTTACAACAATAATTACCTATTGTTGAAGTGGGGGATTTTTTTTTCAAGAGTGGTAAATTTGGGAACTTTTTTTCCGGGCATTTTTTTTTCCCCCCATATTCGCTCAAAATAGGTACTTGAAGGGCTTAATGGGCGATGGGGGAGTCGCATGAATATGAAATTTGTTGACCTCCAAACGAACGGAATCATCATGACGTATAATCATTCAAATTGGTAGTTGATATAAGGAGGCGTCAGTATTTTCGGATAATGAGCCAATTGAGAAACCTGGCTGATTAGCCGATCAACTTCGTACAAAATCAACACGGTCCGCGCGGAAAACCCTCCTGATAAATTATGTACCCGCCAATACGCGATAGGAAACCCGATCATTTCACCTATATCCCCTCGCCCCGTTCGCTCTGCAATCAATATAATTTACCCTAAGTGGCCCCCGAATGAAATGTTTACTCGGCGTTGTGTTGGCTCCGCTTTCTCGCTGATATGACGGATGCAATTTTGATGTAAACGGCTTGCCAAGTCCCAAAACGCACCGAACCGAACCTCACAAACGTCCCCAACGGCTCCAAGTTTCGCTTGCCGTTCTCATGGGCCCCCTCATCAGCATTCACTGTCTAATTATAATCACATTCCCTCCCAACTCATCTATTTTCATCCCCTTCGCTAATTTTCAGCCCTCCAGCCGTTTTGTGATTCCGTTAGTTTTCCCTTTTCAACTCTAACTACATTTCAAGGATTGGGGAATCGAATTGTCTTCGTTTACACCTGGAATGTGCTTGGAATAGCTATGTTAACGCTAGGTCGTAACATTATGGTTCACTGTGAATTCTGAATGAGACGGAACAAGATTTGATGAGATTAAACGATTTTGCAAAAAAAAAAAAAAAAAAGCAGGACAACAGATCCCTAATTTTCACATCGTTCTAAACTCAGTCAATACAAGGAGAAGAAACGCCTCAAAGGGTCATCAATCAGCATCGGTCTTTCGCCCGATGGTATTTTTTTGTTCGGGTCATTTTCTCTTGAACCACGAGTGGTTTTGTTGTTAACGGATCGAGTACATAGAATCTCCAAGCTTTCAATGAGGATTTATGCCCCATTGCCGCCAAACCGTCTGTAATAGCAGCCGAGCAGATGACGCTTGAATTGAAACAAAGTGGTCCCGGCTCTATGCGACAAACTTATCGGACATTAGCTCCTATAATCTCCCCCGTTGCGCCCCGTTTTTTCCAATTACTTCAATCAAGCTCCCACCACGACAAAAACAAAGGAGAGCTCGGGGGCTTCATTCGAGGCCGGTCTCCCGTCGCGAGTGTCACCCAGGAAAGGTAGATTGGTCGGTTGAATTGGCCGTTCGTCCATTGGGTGGTGGCGCCCATTCCTCTCAATTGAGTTACTGTTAATAGATGTTCGGTTGAAATGACAAAACCCCTGTCAGTTCATCCAATAGTTGTATCATTTTTTAAAATTACTATTAACTGGCGTACATGTACGGCAGAGTAATAAATATCTGGGTCATCAATGCATAGAATTTTCGAGAAAACCATTGAGTTGCACTGTGTTTAGTACACAGGCACGATATCACCGCTTTGCAGGAAAGTAGGATAAGCTCCTCAAGGAGCCAAAGCCTCTCGTCAATTTACAGTTAGTTGTGCAAGATTATGCGTTAGAGCTACATTAGAGCTGCCATCTGTTGGATTACACTGAAAATTGTGGAAATACAAGGGGATGGCCTTATTTGGTGCACCTACCTTGTAAATAGTTTTCCATAAAATCGACAGTGCCCGATCGATCTAGACCAGGGATTCTCAAAGTGGTTGATATCTATAATATTATTCTGGTCGAGGAGGTATAAAAGTCGACTCCTTTTGATTAACCAAATTTGTCACATTAGGGCATTATATATTTTAGTAAATAGATAACTAATGTGACAAAATTGTTCTGTGTAGGCCCTGAAGAAGAAAATATAAGGTTTCGAAAGCTCGGCAAAAGAATGAGATTTTTCGTTGGATCCTAATCCCGATACTACTGACGAGGTAGCCAATACTCGGTTATTAAAATGTTCAGACAATATTGAAGTAATGAAGCTATTTAAATGTCCGATCCTACCTCCTTATCAAGGTAATAAGCCAAAACATAAACAAAAACATGAACAAGAACCCGCCGGCCCGCGTTTGAACCACTGCATTTCTGCCCTGCTGCCTGGCGTCATACGCCATTCTGGGCGCAGCGCCGCCGTCCTCTTGTCAATGGTCCAAAACTCCCTCTCAGAGTCGTTCATGGCGTCTTATGCCATTCTGGCCGCCGTCGTACTCTGGCCGACAATCATCAAGGAGGCATAATGGCCCCGTCCTGGCCAAGGCCACGGACCCGTCGGCGACAGCCACGAAACCGCATTGATACCGCCCTGACCACCGCTACCTGTGTCTTCACTTTGACCCAACAGGAAACTTGGGACAGAGGCTTCGACCATTTTTCTGCCAGAGCTTCAGCCATTCTTTTCAAAAACCGGCCATACTCCCGGTGCAGGGGCCCGTACAGCCGACTACCAAAGGCGTGAAAGAACCCCGAAGGTCTTCTGCTGCGGCATCATATTTGCGTTGTTTCACATTGGCTGCATTATGGGCGATCGTTGGCCAGTCAAGGACACCATAAGAGGAGGCGTCTGGATTCACAACCCGGGTATCAAAGTACACCGTCCTCTCTTGGTCCCAAACGTCTGCAACCAACCGAGGATTGCCATCGTCCCCCTCGACCAACACTCGCTCGAGGCCCACAGAGTTCCACGCAAGACATGCAATTTTTGCACACTGATCCCGAATTCGGTCATGCCCTCGTTTGACCAGGCCGCCTTTTTGGCAGTTCAATGCGTGGTTGAGATTCATTTGAGTCACAACCATCGCAAAGATTGGGTAGCCCTGCGGGCTCTCGGCCATACGTCACGGGCAATCCATCCCGGAATTCAGCATGAAAAATAGGATTACCATCAAAGTCATCATGAAAAATAGGTAAAAGTCGTGTCTAACTTTTGTGAAAATTTTATTTTATTGCCCAATTTCGGAAATAGCGGATAAAAATTGGCTGAGGGGACAATTTTTTATTCTGGAAGAATGGGGGCTCCCATTTGAAATATATGAAGAAATTAGACACATTTTGGGCAACCATCGATAGTCTAGATCCATCGGTCACTGTCGATTTAATGGGAAAAGTACCTATTTTCAGTTTTGGTTTATTATTCTTGGAATAATACACCTATGTTTTCGCGACGCGGGTCGACGACTCCGATCGGCCTCAAAATTTGACATTATCCGTTTCAAGTGGTCTAGATTCCAAAACGGAAATGTCCGTCCGCCGTACGCCGTCCGCCGTCCGCCGTCCGCCGTCCAGGCCGTTTTGGGCAGTAGGAATTTTTTTAAAAATCTGAAATTTTGACAAAATACTCGGTTTACCATCTAGTTGTGCCCGCAAGGTTTTCAGCCCGATCGCCCAAACCCGTGGTGCGCTCTGGGGCTAAAATGGGGCTACAGGAGGGGGTTTTTCGAAGGCTTTTGGCTATGGGATCGAGTCAGGTGTCGTTTTCGAAGTATTTTTGGACGTAGAATCCATTTTTTGGGGTCCCGGAACGATCCGATTTCACTGTGGCGATCTATAGGGCTTTCATGGGGCTAAAACGGGATTTTTGAAGGATCCCAGGAGGTGAAATCTTTTTCGAGCAAAAAATAAAGAATTTTTGAAAAAAAAAATCCAAAATTTTTTTTTCCAAATTTTTTTCCATTAACACAGAAATAATTTTTGCACAAGTAACCCATATCAAAGCATAATAAACCCTTGTGTAAAATTTGCAGCGTTTTTTTATAAATTTAAAAGTGGAACGTAAGCCAGATAAAAAGGACCACCCTTTCGTGGTCCTTTCCCCCCTACAACCTTTACATTGAACTCGACATGAACTCAACTTAGTCGCCCCATTTCATTCAAATCAACTTATATTTGACTTGTTTCCTTTACTTACTAACAGACATTTCTTCCCACCTTTATGGTGTTTGATTTCGTAGGTGCGAACCTGGTAAGAGGTGCGAGACGTCACGCGCCAGACAATCCCGCTCAGAATAACCGGGTCAATCTAGCCGGCTGGGCGAGAGTTCAGAGTTTTAGGCGCCACACTTCCTCGAGAACTGGGAGGAGGAAGGGATCCGTCACTTAGCACATACAACCGGATGTCACTTTCAGCCCGACAAAACAAATCTCACTCCTTTTTCACACCTCCCACAGTACAATAAATGGGGTATTTGAGCGAGGGACTCTTGAAGACGAATAAGTAAATAAACAGTTGAGTTTTGGAAGTGTTTGTGGGTGTTTGTCGAAGGTGCAGAGGTCCAATCCAATATAGGAATTAGGGAAACGCATGACTTCTCCGCTGCAGAGTGCGTTATTTCGGCAATTTAGGGGAAGGGAAATAATTGCATCTAAGCGATTCGACACATCGGGCTAAAAATCGGTTCATTTATGTTTTTCGGTGTGTAGAATCCAAAAATGAGGTCAAAAAGAAGCCAGATTTAAAACCTATTTTGACGCGTTATTCGTTTTAAAATCTTCATTCCCGACTCAGAAATTTCCACATTGTTCCACACGAGTAGTAGACTAGATTAAAATTAGACTAGATTAAAATAGACTCTGATTAAAGACTAACAGTTTGACATCTTACCTACTACCAAAATACACTTTAAGGCTAAATGTCCCCCGACATTAGTGAGATTATTTTTCAACAGATCGCAGCACCTACGGGGTCAAATTTACTTACTTGGGTGATTATGAAACGGCTGCGATTTTTTTTTTTTTTTCATTTTGGTTGAATTATTCTTGGAATAACCTATGTTTTCGCGGCGGAGGTCGACGACTCGAGTCGGCCTCAAAATGTGACATTATCCGTTTCAAGAGGTGTAGATTCCAAAACCGAAATGTCTGTCCGCCTTACGCCGCACAGTGGGGCCAATGACCTCAAAAGGTGGCGGAAATTATTCTTGGCAAATAAGTGACTGAAGAATGTGTATTTGGCATAGAAAAACACAAATAAACTCAAGCATAACAAATACAAAAAATGCCTCAATATGCCTCAAATTGCCTGACATGCCTGATTGACTGATTGCTTGATATGCCTCAAAGAGGAAATCATGGGGTCTGAAGTGATAAGTAAGTGGTTCAATATGTCATAAGTGGTCGAAAGTTATGGCGGTTACGAGCTATGACAGACAAAACTAATAAAAAACCTAATAAACTAAAAATAAAAAAATTCAGTAAAAAATTCATAAACGAATAATTGGCAAAAATTGGCAAGATTTAATTTTTTTTTACACATTCTGCCAGAATACGAGAAAAATAATGGCGTTGCTGGTTCATGTGGGGTCAAGGGTCGTTTTCACCTATATATATGTACGTTTAACGGTTTTCTCCAGTTTATGTACGAGTACAATAAAAGGAAGCAATACTGATAGGTAAATAAAATATTTTTGTATAGTAAGCACTTACCTGAAGCACTTTCAGTCATCGTTGAAAAATAAAACAGCTTGCAGTGACCAGTGGAATAAATGAACTGCACAAGTAGATCCCGGCAGAAGACGAAGAGAGATAAGAATTGACTCCCTCCACTAACCCCCAGACAGGCTTCAGCAGCAAAATAATAAGGTGCATTGTCCAACTATATAATATTATTAGCTACCAACTCACGAAGAAACCTGCCGCGAGGCGCGACTTTATTTTTTTTGGACTTTCCGCCACCTTTTGAGCTCATCGGCCCCACTGTGCGCCGTCCGGGCCGATATGGACAGTCGGAAATTTTCAGAAAATCTGAAATTTAGACAAAATACCTACTCGGTTTACTATCTAGTTGTGCCTGCAAGGTTTTCAGCCCGATCGCCCAAACCCGTGGGGCGCTATGGGGCTAAAATGGGGCTACGGGAGACCCGTACTTTTGAATATCAACTAGGTATTGTTTGAGGGTATGGTTGCAAACGGTCGTTATGTTGAAGAGGCCCTTCTGGCTAAAGCCAGCCAACCCCTGACCGTATCCCACCTGGCCTCAGACCCCTTCTTTGGGACCACAAAGCGCCAGACGTGGGCAGAGGTCGAACCAACGCTAGAAATGTACTCGCCGTTGCAATAGACTCCGTTTCAGACTAAGTTAACACGGCGGTCGACTCCCGAGCACAAAATGCCTGCCAATATGATGGGCCAGCTTTGCTAGCCTTGGATAGGCCTGGAGGCCATCCTGGCAAGCCTTCGAACCCCCCTAGCTCCGAGCTTGTGCACCGTTCTTCTCGGTCGTCCTTGAAGGTTTTGTAATCCATTTCTTTATCCGTGTACACATACGTAGGGTCCGAAATTTTTTATTGCAGCTTTCATTTTTCGATTTTCCTTCCCCTAAATTGCTAAAACAACGCACTGTGCGGTTGGAACACCTCTAGCCAAAACTCCTTTGCTGTTGGGGCCATCGATACAAAATTTATATCTACCAGTTATATAATTGGTATTGTGGTGAACGGTGGAATGAATGTGGGTGGAGACGTTCGTCACCTACACTGTCAATAATTATCCACCAGTTTTCCAGAATTATTCTAATTGGTACTTTTCATAATATTATGGTGTCGGTATGGTTTTAAAGTGTTTCCATATTAATTATTAAATTTGTTTATACGTCACGTCTCAACTCGAGGTAAATTAAGGAGATTGAAGCCTTGGAAAATAAACTGCGAGCTTGAAGCATAGTGCTATTCTATTCTCCTTTCACGAGCACTACTCTGGCCCTTCGCTTGAAAATCGGCTGTAAATCGCACTCCTTAAATAAAACAGTCAAGCACCCCGAGAGAAAACAGCAGCAATGAATCCCCTGGACATTGCGTGAAGCGCCTTTGAAACCTCCGAGGCAGCGAAGAGGGCGAGGATGTGTTACTGCCAGCTCTGTTAGTGTCTGGTGCCATAAAGCCAATCTAATTAGCCGACTGAGTCAGAATCGCACGACCTACTCGCACGCTATCCGGCTGTTATCGAAAGAGAGCTGAAGCTAGCGAGGGTTAGAGCCAGGGCGAATGAAAGGAAGGGGGTTCCTTCGATGAAGACAGTCCCGATTAAATATCGAGTCCAAACGTAGCATGTGAAGCATTGAGTCGATTTGATTAAGGGCCATGGAAATCACGAAGGAATTCCTACGTGTGTGTTATCAATTTGGACAACCTTTTATCGATCGGGATGTAGGTGGTTGTTTTCTTTGCAACAGACAGTGCGGAATAGTCGAGACATCCATCCCGTTGCAGGAAACCAGGTGCGACGGCACTTTTGGTTTATTATTCTTGGAATAATAGACCTATGTTTTCGAAACAGAGGTCGACGACTCCGATTGGCCTCAAAATTTGGCATTGTCCGTTTCAAGAGGTCTAGATTCAAAAAACGAAATGTCCGTCCACCGTCCGGGCCGTTTTGGGCGGTAGGAATTTTTTTTTAATCTGAAATTTTGACAAATTACTTGGTTTACCATCTAGTTGTGCCCGCAAGGTTTTCAGTCCGATCGCCCAAACCCGCGGGGCGCTGTGGGGCTAAAATGGGGCTACGGAAGGTTTTTTTTGAAGGCTTTTGGCTGTGGGATCGAGTTAGAAGTCGTTTTCGAGGTATTTTTGGAAGTAGAATCCATTTTTTGAGGTCCCGGTACGATCCGATTTCACTGTGGCGATCTATAGGGCTTCAAATGGGATTTTTGAAGGATCCCAGGAGGTTAAATATTTTTCGAGTAAAAAATAAGGAATTTTTGAAGAAAAAAAAAAAAATCAAAAAATATTTTTTGAAAAATCAAAAAAATGTTTTTTCCAAAATTTTTTCTTTTGACAGAAATAATTTTTGCACAAGTAACCTATATCAAAGAATAATAAACCCTTGTGTAAAATTTGCAGCGTTTTTGGTTTATTATTCTTGGAATAATTATTCATACACCTGTTTTTGCTACGGGAGTCGACGACTCCGATCGGCCTCAAAATTTGACATTATCCGTTTCAAGAGGTCTATATTCCAAAACCGAAATGTCCGTCCGGGCCGTTATGGGCAGTATGATTTTTTTTTAAATCTGAAATTTTGACAAAATACTTGGTTTACCATCTAGTTGTGCCCGCAAGGTTTTCAGCCCGATCGCCCAAACCCGTGGGGCGCTAAGGGGCTAAAAAGGGGCTGTGGGAGGTTTTTTTAAACTCTTTTGGCTATGGGATCCAGATAGGTGTCGTTTTCGAAGTATTTTTGAACGTAGAATCCTTTTTTGGGGGTCCCGCGGAACGATCCGATTTCAATGTTGCGATCTATAGGGCTTTCATGGGTGCCACAAATGATATTTTTGAAGGATCCCATGAGGTCAAATGTTTTCCGAGTAAAAAAAAAAAAAAAAAAAAAAAAATGGATAAAGGGACGGCCCTAACAGATAAACGATGTCTGAAACCCTCGGAAGAAACGAAATTGTTGAATTGAACTTTCGGAAGCTCCCAATTCAAGTAACCAATTGAGGGAGTGAGTTGTCCGAAATGTAAACAAGAGACAGTGTGTAGGCTCACGGCGCCTGACCACCGTGATTGGATAATCGGTTATGCTTCCTTGAATCCTCAAGCAGGAGGATGGACTGGCGCGTGCCCTTTGAGAACGTCGATGCAGTGCTAGGATTAGCTTAGATCTGCCGACCCTCGAAGTCGAAAAATTGTTGGGCGAAGGGTTTCGGTTTGGGGGTAAAATTTTCTAAATTTTGATTTCAGGCATTTCCGAGGGGAAAATATAGCCAAGCTACTTGCTCTCATCTTTGATGCCGCATGCAGTCGTGAATGATTCACAATTATTGTGAACCCTCACTAAGTATTTCTCGAGGGCACGAAGGGGAGAAAGGCTGTTCGCCAAACGGTTATTTGAATTTGAGCGACACTACTGGAGCTAACGCACCGCAAGAAAGTTCCCTCTGTTACCAACCCAATCAAAAGTTGAGCTAAGAGGCAATTTCCAGGCAATCAGTATTTACCATAATTGTTGAGAGAAAGTTAGGCTTCGACAGCGTAGCGGTAAATGGAGTGGGAGAAAAGCGAGTGGTGGATACGGAGGGACGGGAATTGCCTTCTCCCGAACCAACCGATTTCACGAGCCACCGGGGAAAGGGAGGGAAGTTGGTTGAGGAATCATTTGCATCGTTTAAATATCCGGGGTGAGTTGGGGTGGTTAAAGATCAAAGAGATGAAGGAAGCTTGCCTTGAGACAACACGGTTCTGATGCTAATCGTGGCTTCAGTGACATGGCTTGGGAGTCGATTTCCTTGAGTGTATCTTCCCACAGGGGTTCTTCTGGAGTGAAGGCCGACCGCTATCTAAACAGGGCTGGGAGTTCGTGAATGATCTTTACCGCTTTTCGTTGAAAATGAACCACACGAGTTTCCCTTTTACACGACCTAAGCCCGTTCCAAGTCAGCGAAGATGATTCAAACTGCCTTTCCTTTTGGAACCCTCTGGTATCCAAAGCTTCTGTGCTTGCTCACCTAGGCTCTAAGCAATGGGATCAAGGGGGGGTTTATGAAAGCACCTATGGGTCGTTCTACGCTTAGAGTGGTTTTTGGAACCCCATTTTTTTCGTTTCTCAAAATACTTCAAATTTTTTCTGTTCAGTCTCCTAAGAAGGGTTCATATAATGTCATTTATTTGTGGTTTAACTAGATTAATAACAGAACATGAATTAAGGCTAATTTAAAAAAAGGTAGGCAGGGGATTGACCTATAAAATTTGACAAGAATACCCACTCTCATATCCTATTCATCGGCAAAAAAAAAAAAAAAAACAATCTGAAGAGTTGCATTTGATATAGGTACCTAGTCAGCAGACCCACTAATTGCAAAAATAACTTCAAAATTAGGCCAATAAAATGCATAAGTGAATTCATGTCACAACTCTGTCAAGCTCGTCACTTCCCTGTCTATGAGCGAAGTGACACACAACAGACAGGGAAGTGACACACAGGGAAGTGACTTTCTTGGGTTGTTTTGCAGATATCTTCCAGTCCATTAGTCGCAAACAATTGCAATTCAAAACATAAATACTTGTTCAGTAAACCCATGCCATGATGGAAGTGGAAAATAGAAAAGATAAATAAACAGAAAAATACAGAGCACAGGGCGGTGACGAAAAACGTACTTATACCTGTTTTTGTAGCCAAACACGTGTACCGAGGGCGCACACTGAAAGAGGAGACCGACCCAGCAAGCTGTCGTCACGGCCACCTCTGCCATGCGAATTTGTATCGATAACACATATTTCACATAATACGTGTTGGGTTTTGCCACGTATAATTAATATAATGTATTACAAGTATCACCTGACACACAAGTTTGTATAAATCTGAGCTCTCCCTTTTGACTGTTTTGTGTATGACGGTCTCCCCAACGACCCCTTTAACCGTCCCCTTACCACAGTATAAGTACCTATAGTGTATAGGGCTTCTGTCTAAGCCCGTGTATAGTGTAGGTTGTTGGCTTCTGGGTAAGCCAACAGTATAGGTTGTTAGCTTCTGGGTAAGCCAACAGTATGGTATAGTCTGGTATGTATAGTATATAGTATAGTGTAGGTTGTTAGCTTATGCCTAAGCCAACAGTATAGGTTTATAGGGACTGTGGGTTCCTCAGAACACCACATCGCCGTCTGAAGGGCTATCCCCGAGTATATGTGTATAGGTTGTTAGCTTATGCCTAAGCCAACAGTATAGGTTTATAGGGACTGTGGGTTCCTCAGAACACCACATCGCCGTCTGAAGGGCTATCCCCGAGTATATGTGTATAGGTTGTTAGCTTATGCCTAAGCCAACAGTATAGGTTTATAGGGACTGTGGGTTCCTCAGAACACCACATCGCCGTCTGAAGGGCTATCCCCGAGTATATGTGTATAGGTTGTTAGCTTATGCCTAAGCCAACAGTATAGGTTTATAGGGACTGTGGGTTCCTCAGAACACCACATCGCCGTCTGAAGGGCTATCCCCGAGTATATGTGTATAGGTTGTTAGCTTATGCCTAAGCCAACAGTATAGGTTTATAGGGACTGTGGGTTCCTCAGAACACCACATCGCCGTCTGAAGGGCTATCCCCGAGTATATGTGTATAGGTTGTTAGCTTATGCCTAAGCCAACAGTATAGGTATAGTCTGGTATGTATAGTATATAGTATAGATAGGTATAGTGTAGGTTGTTAGCTTATGCCTGAGCCAACAGTATAGGTATAGTGTGTAGTTTGTGTAGATGTTAAGGGAGAGCTCATAAACACCACAGTATAAGTATAATCGATCGATCGAATAGTTTATCATGTACCTAAGTACTTACGATACCAGCTAGATATGTCTTGGGAAAACTTCCGTATAATCAGCTTTGATAGGATGCACACACGCAGAGAGACACCACCGCTCTCGTCATCAACTCACTACTTACTATCTGTCGCCGGGTTCTTTCCCCTGGCGTACTCCTTCCCCCACCACTCCACTAACGGTGGGGCCCTTGGTTGAATGTCGACCTCGCTATAGCGATCCCTCGCTGTAGCGACACAAGCCACCTCCTGCGAATCACTCTTGCCAACTTGATTTTTTCCCGATTTTTCCCCTCAACATGAATGAGAAGGGAGCCCATTTTGTAACCTGACAGGATAGTGACACCAATCCATGTGACAAACACATTCTCTCATGCTGAATCCAAAGTAATTGACCAATTGAAATGAAGCATGTAAACTACATCATAATTGTGATGTAATTCCGTTGTTTTGGTAGTGAAAATGGTAACACACTCTCTACCTGGTATTTATGAACATTCCAACTCAGGTCTGTGACACGCCAGGAAAGTGACATTTAGGCTATTAAATATTTAATTACTACCCCTAATTAATGTTTTAAATTACTGAAACATGGTTACCCACATAGCCTGGGTTTATTAGTTAATGATACATGCGTCAATTTTTATTCAACTGCTTTATGTGGCTGGGAAATGCTTTGTGACATGAAAAATCGGAATAAGCGTAGAATGACCCCTATAGTGAGAAGTACCTCTCACTTGAGGGGGTCGGAAACAACGGATTTACAAGGAATTTTACCGGAATTCTATTCCGTGAAGCTAAGGTTTATTGCTTTGATTATCACAGTGTGATATGTACAGGTGCGCGGATTTTTTCGTCGCGATTTGTTATTATGCGTGTTTTCTCCATGGGAAGGCAAGAAAGACACTCTCAAGATGGGCGTTCATAATATGAACGTTTTGTTATTCATTCGAGGGAAAATATTGCCACCATCTTCCAATCTTTCTAAGACCCTGGTAAACTCTGCCCTCAAAGTGAAAATCATCGACAAAATCAGCTCAAACATACCGATAGGTATAGCCGCATCAATGACAAAAGAGTCGCGAATGAAAATAAATAGCGAAGCATGGAAGAATTTGAGAAGAACGAAGAAGGCCCTGTGTATCCTTCCAGTGGATTCTGACTCGTGAGTTCTCACCCTTCATGTTATTTTTGTGTGCGTTAGGTAGTCCCTAAAAAATGCCAATATTTTGGAGTTCGATGCCTAATATAGTATATTTTCATAAACTGTAATTATCTCAAAACTCATACTCAAAACAAAAGCAAGGGAACAAATTGTGGGAGGAATTTCTGAAACAGGATTCCCACTCAGCTCCCATGCAGATGCTACGAGACACCATAGCACAAAATTTGTGTGTTGGCACCATAGCACATTTAATGTGTGTTGGCTCAGGGTGCTGTCGAAAATTTTGAAGAGCTCTCTGAAGGGCGAAAATGTTGTTTTCCTGAATGAAAGAGGCATCGTCATTTAGACTTGATTTAGAACTTGGCACATTTTTATATTACCTATATTTTATTATTTTTATATTATAGGACGATCGGGCTGAAAACCTTGCGGGCACAACTAGATGGTAAACCAAGTATTTTGTCGCTATTTCAGAATTTAAAAAATGCCTACTGCCCAAAACGGCCCGGACGGCGGACGGCAGACTCTTCAAACGGATACTGTCAAATTTTGAGGCCGATCGGAGTCGTCGACCTCCGTCGCGATTACATAGGTGTATTATTCCAAGAATAATAAACGAAAACGGGAGCCTAACCACCGAAAATCCACGTCACTGACTACAGTATTGATGGCTCCAGCCAAAGACTAAAGGTCACAAAATGCCCAGTCTGTTGCCTTCCGCTTTAAACCTCGGGAATAAAAAAAAAAAGAAGAAAAAAAAAAGGCAAAAGGAAAAGCGTGACGGGAAGTGAAGGGCGTTATTATGACTACATAAACCTGGTTGAGAGAAGGGCCCCTCCAAGTTTTACTGTTGTGTACCCCGCACTTAGCCGGTAACTGCTTGGCTGCACCCCCCGAACCGCCCTTATTCGACTAAGCTCCGAGCTAAGCCCGGGCTCTGTTACAGCTCTGTACACAGGTTTATGAGCAAACACCCCCGACTGTATAACTGTCTTTTACTACTTTACTGCTGACCTCTCTTTCGCGATGGCGTCGAGCCCTCTCTTATGTCCATCCTTCAGTTTTCTAATCAGGTAAGCGACGCACTGTGCGTTAACATCCGCCAACAAATGCCGAAATACCAAATTCCAAGAGTGTATCTCTAAAAGACTAATTGTCACTATTGATATTAGAAAAAACTGTACTTCACGATTGCCTGTAAGGAAAGCCATTTTGCTCAAATATGGATCCCGAAAACCTTCCCAAATTGTTATCTCGGCATTTACCGTTGACACAAGCGATGGCTGCTTTTATGAAGTGGCAATTTCAAATCTACCATTTCAGACGATTTGTACACAGTCCTGACGTTATCTTTGGAGATTCTTTTATGGCTTTATCGCTCTAAGCACCTTGATCTTTTTCGAGTCGGCACTTTTGATGAGGTCCGTAATTTCTGTTCCTTCCGAAGCTGCACCTTAGAAATATTTAGAGTCATCCGACATAACACGCCCAGTTGGGGCAACGCCATGGCAGAGATAAACGTTATGATATTATGGTATATTGGTATGGTTGAGGTAGGTATATAATATATAACTGAGGTATATAATATTATTATGGTATACATCCACTAAAACGTCGTGAACCATAATAGTATACGGATGCTTATTAGCATAATGTTTGAATTCATTTGATGTAATACTTCAATCCTAGTACGAGGGTCATCCAGAAAGTAAGTTTACAACATTTTAAACAAATCGAAAAATGCTTGTATTTCAAAGAAATTCACAGAATCTTCTTCTCTGGGTGCCATACCTGTAACCAGGCGTTGGCTACCTCTAGCTACTAACTTCTGTTGAGCGTGTTGAACAGTTATTACAGAAGTCGTAGGGACCTACTGTTTAACGCCGGCTCCGAACGGCAAATGTGAGAGGTTTTCCTGGGCGAAATACTCTTGGTGGTTTGCCATTGCCTTCCAAGAGGTGATTATCAGTATAAGGAAGATGACTAGCTGCTGCTGGGATCGAACCAGCAACCTTCAACTCGGCAGAATACTTCACAAAAATAATAAACAATTTTTTCACGTAGGTAGTCCCCGTGGAGTTCGACCCATTTCTGTAGCCTGGGCACCAGTTTTTTGGTTTATAATTCTTGGAATAATACACCTATGTTTTCGCGACGGGGGTCGACGACTCCGATCGGCCTCAAAATTTGACATTATCCGTTTCAAGAGGTCTACATTCAAAATCCGAAATGTCCGGCCGCCGTCCGCCGTCCAGGCCGTTTTGGGCAGTAGGAATTTTTTTAAAAATCTGAAATTTTGACAAAATACTTGGTTTACCATCTAGTTGTGCCCGCAAGGTTTTCAGTCCGATCGCCCAAACCCGTGGGGCGCTATGGGGCTATAATGGGGCTACGGGTGGGGTTTTTTTAAGGCTTTGGGGTATGGGATCGAGTTAGGTGTCGTTTTCGAAGTATTTTTGGACGTAGAATCCATTTTTGGGGGTCCCGGAATGATCCGATTTCACTGTGGCGATCTATAGGGCTTTCATGGGGCTAAAAATGGGATTTTTGAAGAATCCCAGGAGGTTAAATGTTTTTCGAGTAAAAAATACATAATTTTTGAAAAAAACATTTTTGAAAAAAATCCCCCTAAAAAATATTTTTTTAGGGGGCTTTTTTTTGGATTCTATCAATGAAAAAAATAATAAAAAATTTTTAAATTTTTTTTCATTGACAATCAAATTTCTGTACAAGTAACCTATATCAAATATCAAAGAATAATAAACCCTTGTGTAAAATTTGCAGCGTTTTATGTCAATGTCACAGACTTCCGCCGCCACCTGTTTTCACCACTTCTGAACAGCTTTTCATGGTCTGCAAATCTTTTTCCACCCAAAAACTTTTTCAATTTATTGAACAGATGGAAGTCAGATGGTGCTGAGTTGGGTTGATAATGTTCCATCCAAACGAAGTCAAACGCTCTTGGGTGACTCTAGCAGTGTGGGGCCTGGCGTTGTCGTGGAGGAGGCAGATCCCATTGGTTAGCATACCCCTCCTACCCTCATACCCTCCTACGGTTCTGAATCACCATTTTGAGTTTTTTAAGGGTATTGCAGTAAACGTCGCATTAGTCATCCCTTTCGGCATAAATTCGACCCAAAGGACACCCAATCCTTTGGGGTGTTTTGACACGGATGACCGCTCGGATCTCACACGGGTGGTGGGAACTAGCGTCGACCTCTCCATTTAAAAAACTTCACTGTGACTGAAAAAAACGGTCTACAGAAACGCACTACGAAGCAAACTGACTGTTATGACCCCGCCTTCAAGCCAGGCGCACAAACTTTTAAAAAATCCCCCTCGCCACAGGCCAAAGGAGCTGTTGTAAACTTACTTTCTGGATGACCCTCGTAAGATACACAAATCGGAATTACATTTATAAATGCATTCAAATAAGGAAGGATTTCAGTGAGAGGAATCGAATGGTGAGGTTGTTTTTCTTCATAAGTGGTTAGACCCCCTTGAAAAAGATGTTTTTTTTTTTGTTTTTTTTTTGTCATTTGTCAAAACAAGCTGGTACGTCGCTACCCACCACGGTGTAGGTATGAGAATTGAAGGAGTTTGATCTTTTCCGTAGTCTTGGACCTTCGATTTTTCCTCGCTTGTTGTAACCTTGGTAAGGTTATTCACAAAAAACCATAGGTACTAGGTTTCAGTGAATTCACAACTTTCGATTCAGAACAGGTTACGTCCCGCGGGTTCTTTTGCAAAACTCGTTTGATGCAGCGTTTTGAAGCAAAAATGGTCAAGTCCGAGCGTTTTGACCGAATTTTACGTCCATTTATGAAAGTTTACGTAAGGTTTTGATTCATTTCGATTCAGAGAGATCAAACCTTTCTCATCTGGAACCATCAAATCTCAAGTCTGATTTTGACCAAAAATCTATCTCCATGCGTTCTTGCCGTTTTTCTCAAAATGAATTTTGCAACTCACTCAGCTGCTAAAATTTACAACATAGCTCTCTCGCTTTCTTCATCCTCCTCCATGACTTCTTCATTTCACAATGTGACATATTCATTGCTGTCATACCTACGAGTTGTTATAGTTACTCTGCAGAAGACCCTAAACATCTCGGATCTGCCAGATTCGCGCAAGCTCCAGAAAGACTGTTACTGAGGTGACATCGAGATTCTTTAAAAAATAAAAATAAAATAAAATGGAGGTGTTGCAAATCATGATTTAATTTAGGCTTAATCTCATGAAAATTCATTGCTGATGCAGATTCGGGGTTTTTGCATAAAGTTGTTTTTGGTTTATTATTCTTGGAATAATACACCTATGTTTTCGCGACGGAGGTCGACGACTCCGATCGGTCTCAAAATCCGTTTGAAGAGGTCTAGATTCCAAAACAGAAATGTCCGTCCGACGTTCGGGCTGTTTTGAGAAGTAGGAATTTTTAAAAAAATCTGAAATGTTGATAAAATACTAGGTTTACCATCTAGTCGTGCCCGCAAAGTTTTCAGCCCGACCGCCCAAGCCCGAGGGACGCTATGGGGCTAAAATGGGGCTACGGGAGGGGTTATTTTGAAGGCTTTTGGCTATGGGATCGAGTTAGGTGTCGTTTTCGAAGTATTTTTGGACGTAGAATCCATTTTTTGGGGTCCCGGAACGATCAGATTTCACTGTTGCGATCTATAGGGCTTTCATGGGGCTATAAATGGGATTTTTGAAGGATCCCAGGAAGTCAACTATTTTTCTAGTAAGAAAATAAAATACAAAAAAAAAGTTTTTTTTCTAAAATTTTGTTCATTGACAGAATTAAATTTCAGCACAAGTAACCTAGATCAACGAATAATAAAGCCTTGTGTAAAACTTGCAGCGTTTTTCAGTAGGTACATTCCCCAGCAAATTAGCATCTGCAGGTCAGGTGTAGTCTCAACCCTTGCGATCCATTATGGATCCATTTCTGGTTTACAATGGATGCGCGAGTTATCCAAGAATATCCCCCTTCCCCACAAGCTAAGGGGGCCTCTTAGGAGGAGGTGGGAACACGAAACCAGTTCCGAGTGAGTGTGCAGTGATTGGAGCTGTAGTGCCACGCCTCCCCGGCAAGCTTTGAGTCGCCGCTCGCGCATGACTGACCCATATTCATTAGATAGGCCCTTCCTAATTCACCCTCAGACGTATTTGGCGAAGGAAAACAAAATTTTATGCTCGGAAAAAGAAAATCAAATGGAGCGACGGTCCACACGGACCCCCAACTCACGCTCAGCATTATTTTATTCGCAGTAAAAATAGAGAAACTGGTGGGTCTTCTGAAAATAAACAAGGTTAATTTCTCGAGAAATTTGAAACCTATAAATTATATGACTCTTTGTTACAACAGTCCATAAGTCCATAATTTTTCAGTATCTGATGAGAGTCAACAAACCTGTTTTTACTCCAAGGCGATATCTGGTTTCATCAAGTTGGAGCGGTCTATCAAAAGCACGATTTGATTTGTTCTCAAAATTATTTTACCATTTTTCATCAGTAGTAACCTATTTTCAACTGTTGAAAATAAGCAGCCAATAATTGCTTTCAAAAATCTAAAAGCATGTACAAATAAATCGCCCTAGAGAATAATATTAATCCCTGAATATATATTATGTATGACCTGTGTACTCGTGTCGGAGGTCGAAAATTTTGATCGGCCTCGAAATTTGTCATTATACGTTTCAAGATGTGTCGATTCCAAAAACGACATGTCCGCCGTCCGAACCGTTTTGGGCAGTAGGATTTTTTTTTTTTTTTTTTTTTTTTTTTTAAGTTCTGAAATATTGACAAAATATTCAACCCACCATCCCGCAAGGTTTTCAGTCCGATCGCCCGATTCTACGCTACAAGATCCAGGCGAATAATTAACTGTTGTTATTTTCAGCAATTAATGCGAAAAAGTGGCCTGAAACTGCGGGAAAAAGCTCGAACTTGACGTGTTTTCCTACCTGTGCCAGCCACGAGACATTTTCCTCCGTTTTTTTTTTTTTTTTTTTTTCACAACCCTGTCATTTCCAGTTTCTCTGATGACAGGGTTTTGAAAATATTTACCTTACTTGTTTATTGTCAGTGAAAAAATGGTCATTTATCAAAGCTATACGAATAAATATTAAGCATAGGTCGTCATCACTCAGTGATTGACCCTATTTCAGAGTACCAAACCCTCGAGTAATCCTAATTTGCCACGTTTTCATACGTTTCACAACCCTGTCCTGCTGAAATTGTTGAATGGTTGAAACTAGACACTTCTATGAAGGTAAACTTCGGGAACTCACTTTTGGGAACCCAAGGATGAATAAACAACAACAAAATTATAATGATCGGAGAAAATTTGCTGTAAATTTCTGAGAAGGAAAAAGGCGTTTAGGCAGAGAAAGTTTAAGTTTAGGAGAAAGTTTAGGCTCTCCTGAAAAATTGCGTTTTAACATGGATATGTTTTCGGGCTGGGGTCATTCTAAAATTTGCGACCGAAAAAAAAGTAACCGAAAAAATTCAACGCAACAACCGATAAACAAATTAGCTCTTGGAGCTCCGGCACTTTAGATTATTATCTAAAGCTTGGTCTTTCATACTTTTGAACTTTTGAACGTCTTTTGGTTTATTATTCTTGGAATAATACACCTATGTTTTCGCGACGCGGGTCGACGACTCCGATCGGCCTCAAAATTTGACATTATCCGTTTCAAGAGGTCTACTTTCTAAATCCGAAATGTCCGTCCGCCGTCCGCCGTCCGCCGTACGCCGTCCGCCGTCCAGGCCGTTTTGGGCAGTAGGAATTTTTTTAAAAATCTGAAATTTTGACAAAATACTTGGTTTACCATCTAGTTGTGCCCGCAAGGTTTTCAGTCCGATCGCCCAAACCCGTGGGGCGCTATGGGGCTATAATGGGGTTACGGGAGGGGTGTTTTGAAGGCTTTGAGCTATGGGATCGAGTTAGGTGTCGTTTTCGAAGTATTTTTGGACGTAGAATCCATTTTTTGGGGTCCCGGAACGATCCGATTTCACTGGGACGATCTTTAGGGCTTTCATGGGGCTAAAAATGGGATTTTTGAAGGATCCCAGGATGTTAAATATTTTTCGAGTAAATAATAAAGGATTTTTGAAAAAGAAACATTTTTGAAAAAAATAATTAATAAAAAAAATTTTTTTTTTAGATTAAAACCCAAAAAAATTTTTTTTTTTTAATTTTTTCATTGACAGAATTAAATTTCTTTACAATTAATGTATATCAAAGAATAATAAACCCTTGTGTAAAATTTGCAGCGTTTTTTTTGTTCTTCCTGGGCTTGATTGATTTTCGTAATCTTGATTTCTTCAGGCAACTGATAAACAAATTAGCTCTTGAAGCTCCGGCACTTTAGATTATTATCTAAAGCTCGGTCTTTCTTACTTTTGAACTTCTTTAGTCTTTTTTGTGTTCTTCCAGGGCTTGATTGATTTTAGCAATCTTGATTTCTTCGGACAAGCATTCTTTTGTGGAAAAAGTTTCAGGACGTTCCCTCTGAACCTTCAAATTGTGGAGCATGTTTATAGGAACTGTAGTGGAGCCTATAGGCATTTCTGACAACATATTTGGATCCAGCCCCCCTTAAAACCCCCAAACTTTGGTTTTTTATTCTTGGAATAATACACTTATGTTTTCGCGACGGAGGTCGACGACGCCGATCGGCCTCAAAATTTGACATTATCCGTTCCAAGATGTATAAATTCCAAAATCGAAATGTCCGTCCGCTGTCCGGGCCGGTTTGGGCAGTAGGAATTTTTTAACCAATCTGAAATTTTGATAAAATACCCGGTTTACCATCTAGACGTGCCCGCAAAGTTTTCAGTCCGATCGCCCAAACCCGTGGGGCGCTATGGGGCTACGGGAGGTTTTTTTTTTTTTTTTTAAGGCTTTTGACTATGGGATCGAGTCAGGTGTCGTTTTCGAAGTATTTTTGGACGTAGAATCCATTTTTTGGGGTCCCGCAACGATCCGATTTTACTGTGGCGATCTATAGGGCTTTCATCGGGCTAAAAATGGGAATTTTGAAGGATCCCAGGAGGTTAAATATGTTTCGAGTAAAAAATGAAGATTTTTTTTTTTTTTTTTTTTTTAATAAAAAACCGGACGGTAGACCTATGGTTCTACAGTCAGATCATTTAATAATGATTAAAATTTTACACCAACCCTCTACTTGTAACCAACCGCTAAACTTCCTTGAGAGACCAATCATGCGATTATAGTTTTTGCGATCATGTTGCGCTCAAAATCCCCCGTGACGTGACGCTTGTGACGTGACGAAAACAAATGGAAACGTACTGTTAATCATTATTAAATGATTTAAAAAATCCCCCCAAAAAAAATTTTTTTTTAATCCAAAATTGTTTCTATTGACACAGAAATAATTTGTGCACAAGTAACCTATATCAAAGAATAATAAACCCTTGCGTCAAATTTGCAGCGTTTTTTTTTTTTAGAATAGACCGATCATGAACTGGACCAACGTATTTATTTCCTTCAAATCAACTCGGTAAATCACTGCGATTATAATTATATTTTAATCACAGTACCTAGCCAATTAGTTATTAATAATCTTGGAAGTTATGGTTGATTATTTAAAATCACCACTTATGAATTTCTGAGTGGATTTTCTATACCTTCTCGGGGTCAGATCTGTGGAAGAGGTTGTTTAGGCAAATAGGAGGACGGACCACCCCTATGTGTGGGGGAGTGATTGAGGAGGTATGACGTGGTAACGGGGGAAAGGGAGAAAATGGGCGTGCGCGAGGAGTCGAAAACGAAAAGGAGAGGGGGACGAAGCAAAAGACCCCGCCGCCTCCCGCCTTCGCGAAGCCAAGCCGAAGGCTCTCCACCCCCACGCCCTCCCGCCGACCCCCACCCACCGACGGAACAATCACGTTTCCCCGCCGTTTTCAGCCTCTCCTCCTCGCCGCCGTCCAACTCTCGGGGCCGCCCGCCCGCCTCTCGCTTTGGCGAGATCAGCCCGAACCCTCGAGGAAGGGCAGTCAGAGAGTCCGTTCTGTAGGGTTAAACGCGGGAAAATCGCGGCAGACAGTGAAGGGACGTTTCCGGATGGAGTTGGTACCGCTCGACTACAGGGTGCGCGCCCTACAAGCAAGTCCAACAGCAGCAGCCGACTCAGCCTTCACTCTCGTACACCCAAAGCATTCTAGTGAGTAAAAACGCTGGCATTCCGGTAGGTGAAAATCCTACCAAGAACTGATTTTTGAATAGGTTCCACCATGGTTATCACTATTTCAGTCCCATCAACAACTCAAAATTTGACCATTAATCATCAAGCTCTGCATCATTTTGACGTTTCACTGTTTTAAAATTCTTACATACTGACAAAAATCAGTAATTTTAGATTCTAAAATTACGTATAGGTAATTTTAGATCTTTATCAGTATAGGTACCATTTTCTAAAGGACACGTAATGGCATCTCAACAAGTCGTGAGATTTGAAATCGTGAAATTTGATTTCAATTTTAATCAAATTTTGATTAAATCAAACTACTCAGGCCTGGTTAATACAATCAGTTTCTTATTTGTCAACAACAGATCAACGGATTTAAGAGTGCTGGACGCATTCTTTTATTGAAAAGTTTTAGTATATGTATAGAATATGTCATAGTATATGTATTCTACTGTAGAATTATTCTACAGTATATCTACTATAGAAATTAATAGAATATTAGCCACAAAATTCAGACCTGTGTTATTTATCTAATGACTATAGTGTAATGTTGATAAGTGTAATGACTATAAATTTAAGTATTCTATAGAATAATAGCCTCTATGACTATAATAGTGTATAGATTCGCCCAACCGGAATCAACCATGGGACAAACATTTTACAGTCTTCTCGTACCGAGGTACGAGTAGATTATTCCAGTAGAATACATAGTATTCATACGATACATATATGTATAATATATATTACGATATATATCTTGTTATCCGACTTATCATTGATATCGATATCGTTATCATTGGATTACATTACAGGAATAATTGTCTGTCTAATTAAAATGGACAACGGAACTTGGCATGTGTAATGTAAAAAAGTATGATAAAATAGGTATGTATGAATTTCCTTTGCTTTTGCTCGGTTTTTTAAAGCCTTCAGTCGTAAAACCATTTAAACTGTACTGGTGGTGAGGTGGAATAACTTCAGTTACCCATGGGTTTAACATTTTTTTCAATGCAGCTTGGTGCCATCGGAGTAAAATATCATTTTCGTAATTTACAGGGTGCGAGAAACAAAAATAATTGTCAACACGCTGCAAATTTTACACAAGGGTTTATTATTATTTGATATAAGTTGCTTGCGCAAAAATTAATTCTGTATCTGTGTGAAAAATGGATTATGCGTCCAAAATTACTCGAAAAATATTTGGCCTCCTGGGATCCTTCAAAAATCCCATTTGTAGCCTCATGAGAGACCAATTATTGGTCTCTCATGAGGAGATCTATTATAGATCTCCACGGTGAAATCGAATCGTTCTGGGCCCCCTAAAAATATATTCTACGTTCAAAAATACTTCGAAAACGACACCTAACTCGACCCTATAGCCGAAACCCTTCATACAAGAAGCCCCATAACGCCCCAGTGGTTTGGGCGATCGGGCTGAAAACCTTGCGGGCACAACTAGATGAACCGAGTATTTTGTCAACATTTCAGACTTAAAAAAAATCCTACTGCCCAAAACGGTTCGGACGGCGGACGGACATTTCGAAACGGATAATGTCAAATTTCGAGGCCGATCAGAATTTTTGACCTCCGTCGCCATTACAAAGGTGTATTATTCCAAGAATAATGAACCAAAATGGGAAATAGTGGTGTTTTAAAGTTGACATGGTGAGAATGAGAAAATCTCTTGAAATTGAAAGATCTATGAGGGCTTTCCTTGCGTCAAAATCCATCCATCATAAATCGTTGGTTGAGAAAAATGAAGTTCATGTTGTTTCATCTGATATTAGGACTCGAGACAAAAATCCCTATATACAAGGCTGGCTGCAGATTCTCGAAATGTATAATATTCATACCACCGAGGGTTCATATAGGTGATGGCAAACATTCCTCATCATGACATGATTGTAGTCTACATTGTAGACTCTGCTGAGAAGATGGTTATGACGATTCTACAGATCCATGGTCAAAAATGATCTAAAAGTTTCAGATCCTTATATTCAAAATGTCACAGATACTTTTTTTTTTAATTTATTTAAAAGATGAATACGACTATGGAGTTGTATGATACCAGGTATCATACAACTCCATATCCATAGTCGTCCTGTTTCCTCACTACAAACAGGTCCTGTTTCCTCGGCAGAGTCCAGACCACAAAAAGCTCACCACCACCCCGCGAGGTTATTGCTTTAAAATTCGCGACATGGATTTAGCTGCATGCCCAAATTGTTTGAAATTCTCTTCCATTGGGCGTCGACCGTTTGACAAGGGACGTCCTTATTTTTCATATTGGCGTTTGAGTCGATCTAAGAGAAGGGTTCGGTGAACGCCATCCCAGAGCGGAAATTTTATGAGGGCCCTAACTCATACATACGACAGTTTTTATTTGGATTTACTGCTTCAGGTCTTAATAGGACTTCATTCCAGATCTCCCTCTCTCCTCGGGGGTTAAAAATTACTCAACTCTCAATATATCTTTCTCAATTTTCTCTTTTTTTAATATGGAATTATTATCGAGATCAAGATTCATGCTTTTGTTTGGTATCGTATTTATGGATTTGGTTTTATATTTTTTATATTTTGTAAATAATCGAGGCTGTTAAAAAAAAATTGCAACATTTTGTATCCATTTTCGCTAAAGTTATTGTATAAATTCGCCATTGGAAAACCTTAGTGAGTTTTTTGTGGGTAATTTTGACAAACAAACCGAGAAAAATAAGTTGATCCAGTTATGACGGGACCGCGCCGGTTCGAATCTTTGGATCAATTATTCTTAATTTTCCTAAATTACTGATACGGAGATTCAGACCGGATGTGGTTCGTAGTCAATTAATTGAACTTGATGGAGCCAACAGACGCGGGAGAAAAAACAACTCGCACTTCGTAGACTTGTGAGTTTTATCTCCATCCATGGCACGTTTATCGCGTTGCGCCGCACATATAATATATTATATCATAATATGATATACAATTATGATAGTATCTATAGATTCAAAAACCAATGTTGAGACAACGTAATGTTTACGACGACGGAATATTTAATTTAATAATTTCAATAAATATTTCAAAATTAAGGGTCAGCATTGAGTTAACGACTTATACTTAGCAATTCTTTTAAACAAAATTATTCAATAATTAAATCCTCCAGTCACGAATGTCATTCGATAAGTATAGTCATTTTACAATTGAAGAACCTTTTGTAATGCTCACTATTGATTCGGCCCTTTAATCGCTGATTGGAGTTTGATATAAATCGTTCGGTCACCCTTGCGAGTCAATCGATACTCACAGCGAAGGCAAATGAATTCCCAAAATAACAATCAAAATCAAGAGATTGGAGAGATACTTCAAACTAAATATCATTTCGTTCTCTGGCGGATTCTCGCATGAACTGCCCCGATCAGTAATCTGTAAATCAAGCGATGTCGTGATGCGCACTCCACAGAAATGAGACCATAAAATGTACAATTGTTGATTCCTCCGGGAGTAATTACTGTTTGGGGCGTTAGCGTGATCTCTAACGACCGCGCCCATAAAGCTCACATGACTAAACCGCGCGGGCCTTGCTCGAATTTCGAGGGCAATAATGATGAAGCATCGAGTGGTGAGAGCGGAAAGTCTTGATGAAGTATTTACATGTCCGAGGAAAAATATCACCGGGCGATTTAGTGGGCTGGGAGAGACGAAAAGTACCCAAAGGCGCCGAAGAGGATGAATCCTTGTCGCCGATCGTCATGGTTATGCCATATCTCGTGGCATGAAATCTCTTGAGTAGGGCTAATTCGGAGGAGACGAAGGAAGAGCCCGTATGAATCAAAGAGGCGGCGAATGATGGCTTCCCTTCCACAATTAGTCCAATAAAGCTGTGGAAAGTCTTAACAACCACGCATTCACTTCAAACACTTTTTGAAAAAAAAAAGAGAAGTTAGCATCAGATTGAAAAACTTTTTGAGTCTTTCAGTTATCGAATTTGGAGAGAAACTGTCTAAACCTATAATGTTCGCGTTGGCACCGTATTGATGATATAAATACGGGTTAGATCGAAAAGATGTGATCGCGAGATAATATTGGACTCAAATCATTATTTCGAATAATAGTGGACTTACTACGAAATCGTAATCTATCTACACTTCTATGAAATCAGGTTTCTGTCTGTGTGTCTGTCGTGCCTTACAGGCGCCTAAACGGCTGAAGGAATTTCGACGATTTTTGGTTTATTATTCTTGGAATAATACACCTATGTTTTCGCGACGGGGGTCGACGACTCCGATCGGGCTCAAAATTTGACATTATCCGTTTCAAGAGGTCTACATTCTAAATCCGAAATGTCCGTCCGCCGTCCAAGCCGTTTTGGGCAGTAGGAACTTTTCTAAAAATCTGAAATTTTGACAAAATACTTGGTTTACCATCTAGTTGTGCCCGCAAGGTTTTCAGTCCGATCGCCCAAACCCGTGGTGCGCTCTGGGGCTATAATGGGGCTACAGGAGGGTTTTTTAAAGGCTTTTAGCTATGGGATCGAGTTAGGTGTCGTTTTCGAAGTATTTTTGGACGTAGATTCCATTTTTTGGGGTCCCGGAACGATCCGATTTCACTGGGGCGATCTTTAGGGCTTTCATGGGGCTAAAAATGGGATTTTTTAAGGATCACAGGATTTTAAATATTTTTCGAGTAAAAAATAAAGAATTTTTGAAAAAAAAAAATTGAAAAAAAAATCTAAAAAAATTTTTTTTTTTTTTGAGATAAAAATCCAAAAAAAAATTTTGTTTTAATTTTTTCATTGACAGAAACAAATTTCTGCACAAGTAACGTATATCAAAGAATAATAAACCCTTGTGTAAAGTTTGCAGCGTTTTTAATTTTTATTTTTTCACGATCCCGGGTATGATTGCGCACAACATCCCGTAAGACGCGCGCAAACGTGCGCCCTTGCGCGCAACTTGGTTTTTTAATATAATATATTTGAGACTTGGGGGTTATATTATAACCCTCAAGTCTCAAACGAGTGGAATTGTTAACTTTTGGAACAACACGCTTTCGATAATAAATTTTCGTGCACGGAAAAGTTAGGTTTATACAAAAAAAAAAAGTAATAATAATAATAATAATAAAATTAAAATGCAATAAAATTTTAAAAAACTTGTAAAAGGGAAAAAAGGAAAAAATTCTGTCAATAAAAAATTTTGGAAAGAAAAAACTCTTTTCAAACTTTTTTAACTCGGAAAATATTTGACCTCCTGGTATCCTTCAAAAATCCCATTTGTAGCCCCATGAAAGCTCTATAGATCCCCAGAGTGAACTCTGATCGTTCAGGGACCCCCGAAAATGGATTCTACGTCGAAAAATACTTCGAAAACGACACCTAACTCGATCCCATAGCTAAACGCCTTCAAAAAACGCCTCCCGTAGCCCCATTACGCCCCACGGCGCGTCCAATGTTAAATTTCGAGGCCAATCGGAGTCGTCGACCTCCGTCGCGATTACAAAGGTGTATTATTCCAATAATATGCAACCAAAACGAATTTTTCCCAAAACTGGAAAATTTCCAGCATTTAATGTTGAGTTCTGATAAATCCCTCCTCATTTATTCTAGATCAAGAATCTTTGATTTTGTTTTTCCCTCCTCCGAAATGGAAGTGCACCTCTAACCTCCCCATAAACTATTAATTATTTGGCGGAGCAAATCATTCACAGAATAAAATTTACACACTGCATCGTTCTCATGTCTTACAGTATGGCCTCGGTATCTAATTCATCCATATATTTAATTCACAGTATTTAATATAATCATTCATTACGTTCAATTCATCTGTCAAGGCCTCACAGAACTTATAACGTAGAATCGTCATCGTGAATTATGGTGGAAAGACCTCTCATTTGGACTTTCCATCGCAGCACAACAAATAAGTGGATAATGAATGATCGTGACTCCCAGACTAGCGATTACTGTTTTAGGTGAAGTTACATGATAATCTAGAATTGTCTAAAGAATATTGAAAACAGAAACTCCCGTTACTGCTAACTTGAAGGTAATGCGTTGACATCCTCCGTGAATAATGAACTGATTTTTCTGTCGGGCCAGGAACAGGAGGAGGATAATAAGAACACCCTTCGCTAATAATTTAACACCATTATAAACGAAAGTCGCTCATTACCTGTTATGATGTAATTCCTTATTTTCTATTCTCATGAGGGGGGACGTCGTTAAAATTGCAAAACTTCCCTTTATACGCCACGCTAAACCAATGGTACCGTTCAAGACAAATATTTACTTGATAACCTGTTAAACGATCAGGTTAAATATCATGAAAACAGAAAATGGGAGGGAGTCGTGAGTTTATTATCCGGCAGGAGCGATCATTGTGAATAATATAAAGCGTTGCGGGGCCCAAAAACGAGCTTTGAGGATGAGAACTACATAATTGAGCTCCGTGATCGACTGCCGGTTGAATTATAGATCACGGGAAGAGATAGAGAGGGGACGCATCTGGCGGCCCGCTAAGCTGGTGGGCATTACCTAAGTGAAATCTGATCTCACACATGGGTCGTGGCAACCCCCAAAAACTCTGTACCTACACGCAGACATTATTCGTTCGAAGTAAATTACTTGCACCGCGGCCATCATTCATCAATCAAAATGTCCTTGTTTGTCACGTCGGGGATGCAACCTCAGTTTCTCAAGAATTTCTTGACAAGAAAACATCATAATTTTACACATTGGTTTGATAGTTTCTCATTATTTTGTACGTGTTTCAGATGGAAGCGGAGATGGCTTCAGAAGTTGGAACAAGTCCATTGAGAGGAGCCCTGAATACCACTCTGTTAAGCCAGAAACTAATTCTTCAGGTTAGAATCACACCTGAATGAATCTTGTAGTTTTTCAACATCGTTGACACCTTGTATAGTCTACTAATGTTTCACTTTGATGAAAAAAGGTGAACGAATTCTTACAAAAATGTACGGAATCAGTAGAGATTACTATGCTGAACGATTTTTTTTTGTCTGAAAATGACTTGCGTGACTTCAGCACTTCAAAACTGATAATGCCGTTCATATCTAGTTGTCCCTGTTGGAAATCTACGACGTCGTCCCTCTGTTGACATACTGATCCGAATCGTACGTGAACCCATGCGCATTAGTGGGGACCTACCCTGGAAGCGCAAAGGCCGAGTTTACACAGTGGCGCAGGACGACGAGGGGAAGGGGAGGTCGGCACTGTGACTGATAAGAGGGAGCGCTTTCGTGATAAATCTTATGATGTATTCACAAGCCGAACGGTTGAAATATAACCCTGCAGGGGGTGTTTTACGATTGAAAAGTCGGTTTTGTGTTGAGAGAGTAAACCTTGGTAACACTTAAGGCCCTACCCTAAGCAAACTTTGGAAAAATGGTAAGAATACCTGAATCCGTAAATGGTGAATCGTGTTAGTTGACGGCAGTAAAGTAATAATTACTATAGTAAAAGTGTCAAACTTTACTCCAGATTTTGCACTTTTTCGAAAAAAAATATTTTTTTTTTTCGTGATATATTAATTTTTCTAATGTTTTTCGCATCATCCTAATGTCTATGACCTGTAGAACATGCCCATGATGCGCAGATATTCATTTTCATTTATCTTCATATTTTTTTATTTTGATAAAGTTTGGGGTCATGTTACCTCCCAGTTGGCAAACTTTACCCCTCTTAAGGTCCGAGCACACAGAAAGCGAACTGTCCGCCGCGAACCGATCGCGCGTCAGAGCGAACTGTGTCCCCTGTGTTGTTGCACAGAAGCGGTTCGTCGCGGTGGTTCGCTTTCTGTTTGGCGGGGATGGTGCAACAACGCAGGGGACACGGTTCGCGGCGGACAGTTCGCTTTCTGTGTGCTCGGACCTTTAAGGGCCAGTTTCACCAACCTCATGTTAAGTTAAAGTTCATGTTAAAGTTCAAGTTAGCTATTTTGAGGTTAGAGATTGACATAAAATGGTTTTAGCACACAACAACATAACTTCAAGTTAAGGAGATAACTTCCGAAAATCCGCAAGTTAAGGGCCGGTTTTTGAAACCATAGTTAACTCTGACGACCGTAAAAGACGACTCTGACGGCCGTAAAACGGAAAAAGCGTTTTTTGAACCTTAGTTACCGTTTTACGGGCCGCTATTTTTACGAAACGGTAACCACAGAAGGACCCTGGGGTCAAATTTTTACGGAGCCGTGACCACCGCTTTCATTGGTTGACGAGGAACAACTGACTAACGAGACGGCGCGCCGCGGAGGGTGGGGAGTGGTGGAAAGAGGTGGAGATAATTGTTTACTTTTTTCGCTCAAATAACGCCCAAAATAATGACATGTTGAAGACAGAAGAAGCGGGAAATGTGAACTCCTTCCTCACAAATGAGTTGTCAAAACCCGCAATGACGAAAAAAGTTCACCAAGGGAAAATATTCAAGGCGCCAAAATTTTAGCGGCGTGGTCAGCTGTCGGAACGCTGACTATGGTTCTAAAAACGCCGACAAAATAGCGGCTGTAAAATCGCGTTTGATGGTGGTCACCAAACCACTCGTTTGCGGTGATTTGACTATGGTTTCAAAAACCGGCCCTAAAAAAGTGAAAGTTAACCGTCCTGGTAACTAGGAGACAACAGCTGGTGAAACGTGAATTTTTTCGCTAACTCGTGGGTTAGCCTAACTCGAGGTGGTGAAACCGGCCCTAAGAAAAACGCTGCAAATTTTACTCAAGGGTTTATTATTCTTTTATATAGGTTACTTGTGCAAAAATTGTGTCAATGTAATAAAAACGCTGCAAATTTTACACAAGGGTTTATTATTCTTTGATATACCTACGTTACTTGTGCAGAAATTTAATTCTGTCAATGAAAAAATTAAAAAAAAATTTTTTTTTTGGATTTTTATCTCAAAAAAATTTTTTTTTTTGGATTTTTTGTTTAAAAATGTGTTTTTTCAAAAATTCTGTATTTTTTACTCGAAAAATATTTAACATCCTGGGATCCTTCAAAAATTCTATTTTTAGCCCCACGAATGCCCTAAACATCGCCCCAGTGAAATCGGATCGTTCCGGGACCCCAAAAAATGGATTCTACGTCCAAAAATACTTCGAAAACGACACCTAACTCGATCCCATAGCTAAAAGCCTTCAAAAAAACCCTCCCGTAGCCCCATTATTTTTTTATTTATTTATTTATTGAGAAACGGGCAGAGCCCAATTATACAAAAGTAATACATACACTCGTAGGCAGAAACACATAAATCACTAATTATCGTAGACAAAATTTGTCTATTTAATGGAAACACAACCGAATCGATGCATATATAATTATGAATGGAGACCTAAATTACAAATAAATGGAAGTAAATGAAATGAACTTTATGGCGATCGGTAACACAGATAAAGAAGTCAAGAAGAAAGGAAAAATTCGTGGAGCGTACGTTTGAGGTGAGTAGGAGAGTAGGAGAAGAAGTCAAGATATGGTGGGGAGGAGGTGAGAAGGTTGGCAAGACGGGGGAGGCGACAAAGCGTACGGTGGTAGAGGTAATTGGTTGGCGAAAAGGGAACGTTGAAGGGGTGGGCAAAACGCGACGAAGGGCGCGGGGCTCGCAGACCCAGTGAGCGGAGAAGTTCGGGAGAATTGATGCGACCGTGAAGAAGTGCGTGGAGAAAAACCAAATCAGCTGACTGGCGGCGGTCGACAGGCCTCAGCAGATGGAACCGAGTAGAGAGAGCCGAGTAGTTAATCTCAGTGCGAGGAATGCCCAACTTATAGCCCAGGTACCGCAAGAATGCCCGGTGCACACGCTCCACCTGCTCAATGTGACAACTATAGAAAGGGCTCCACACCACCGACCCATACTCCAGGACAGGCAGCACGAGAGAGCGATAGAGGGTCACTAGAGCAGGGGCCTCGGTAAATTCCCTCGTGTTTCGCCTAAGGAACCCAAGGGCTCGCATACCGCGCAGGGCGACCTGGGATACGTGGTCAGAGAAGGTGAGCTGGGCGTCAAGCAAGATCCCAAGGTCACGAACTGAGGACTGACGAACAAGAGAAGCCCCGTCGAGTTGGTAGTTGCAAATGATAGGCTCGACAGTGCGGTGGAAGGTGGTGACCGAACACTTTGATGGGTTTAGCTTAAGGCCGTTTTGGCAACACCAAAGGGACAAAGCGTCGAGACAGTCCTGGAGGGGGGAACAATCAGACAAGTTGCGGATGGGACAAAAAATCTTGAGGTCGTCGGCATAGATAAGGTGGGAACACTGAGTGAGAGCAGCCCCGACACTATTCATAACAAGGTTGAAAAGTAGTGGGCCAAGGTGCGAGCCCTGAGGAACCCCCGATGAGGCAGCGAAAGAACGCGAGAGGGAGCCATTCATTCGAACGGTCAGCTCACGATCAGACAAGTAATCGCCAAACCATCCCAGCAAAGGACCGTACACCCCCAGGCCAGCCAGAACACGAAGAATCACGCTATGAGGAAGCTTATCAAAGGCCTTTGTAAAATCAGTTGAGATCACATCGACCTGGTAACCCCCTCCGAAAGCCCCCAGCACAAAATCCTGGAAAAGCACCAGGTTCGTCACGGTTATAGCCCCATAGCGCCCCACGGGTTTGGGCGATCGGACTGAAAACCTTGCGGGCACAACTAGATGGTAAACCAAGTATTTTTTCGAAATTTCAGATTTTTAAAAAAATTCCTACTGCCCAAAACGGCCTGGACGGCGGACGGCGGACGGCGTACGGCGGACGGACATTTCGGATTTAGAATGTAGACCTCTTGAAACGGATAATGTCAAATTTTGAGCCCGATCGGAGTCGTCGACCCCCGTCGCGAAAACATAGGTGTATTATTCCAAGAATAATAATCCAAAATTGGAACTTTTTTTACTCGGAAAATATTTGACCTCCTGGGATCCTTCAAAAATCCCATTTTCAGCCCCATGAAAGCCCTATAATAGATCGCCACAGTGAAATCAGATCGTTGCGGGACCCCCGAAAATGGATTCTACGTCCAAAAATACTTCGAAAACGACACCTAACTCGATCCCATAGCTAAAAGCCTTCAAAAAACCCTCCCGTACCCCCATTTTAGCCCCATAGCGCCCCACGGGTTTGGGCGATCGGACTGAAAACCTTGCGGGAACAACTAGATGGTAAACCAAGTATTTTGTCAAAATTTCAGATTTTTGAAATTCCTACTGCCCAAAACGGCCCGGACGGCGGGCGGCGTACGGCGTACGGCGGACGGACATTTCGGATTTAGAATGTAGACCTCTTGAAACGGATAATGTCAAATTTTGAGGCCGATCGGAGTCTTCGACCCCCGTCGCGAAAACAGGTGTATTATTCCAAGAATAAACCAAAATTGGAAATTTTTGATGGCCAATTGTGACCTTACCAATCGGTCGAATTTTAAAGTTAGAGTAGCCAATCGATGAAGAATTTTATCCTCTTCAATAATGTAAAGAGTGAAATGTTCTGTCCGACACATAGTTTTCATGATATCAGCGAAAAACCGAAAAAAGTCCGAAGATTTCGACTTGTTTAGGTCCCCAAAAGTTCTCCCGATGAAAATTTTGTTGGATTCGCTTAGAGTCACAATATTAGGGTGCCAAGACACCAATTTTTAGAAACTTAACATCCTACCTTTTGTAGGCAAACGTCCCTTTTTGTGGCTAGATTGACTGGACTACTATTCTTCTCAGCGCTGTCAGTTCTGGAAGTTTTGAACTTGTCGAGGTAAAGTTACTCCTGAGGTGGCAAAGACACATTTATGGTAATTCAAAAATTACTAATCTCCCCCAATTCTGCAATACTACATGAATTTTCTTATGTCGATGACCGAGTAGCTACGTCAAGCCCCTACGTCAAGCCCTTCGCTCCTATTTTGCCAGTAACACAACCCTGAGTCAACCGGCCTTTACCGAGGACAGTTCGGAAACTTATCACCGTGTGAGCTAGCCGGCTGGAAATCGTAAATCACGACTAGCATCCCCTGAAGATAAGCATTGATAAATCCATACTTACACTTGTCACGGTTGTTTACAATCACCGCTGAGGGGATCAGATGCTCTGATAATGAACATTTATTGCCTCTGAAAGTAAAAGCTGGAGGAGGGTTGTTGGGTGACAAAATATTTCTTGGTTATTTATAATATTTACTGCACCATATTGATTACTAAGAACGTAATAAAACAAAGCGCGCTTTCATTTTTTTCTAATAAGAAACAAATTCAACAAACTTCAAAATATTCAATGAGACCGAAAAATCCCATGTTGCCGGAGTAAAAAACCTACTTACGTCGAATCCTTAATTTTCCCCACCGGTAATCGGGGCCTGTAATCTTACCCGACTGCCTGAGTGAGTTAACCAACATTAACTAGAGTTAATAGAGCGATCATCTTTTGCTGTGAGCTCGTGGCCAGTTAAAACAAACGACTACACGAAAGGATGTGACTTGCAATTTGCTTATTGTTGAACAACTGAGTTCCTCTTTTTCTTGAGTTTCCGAGCAGAGATTGCTCTTACGAATGATCGACAGGGATTTTAATTTTTTTTTTTAAATTTTGATTTAAAACACTTTTTTCTACGGTTCCTCCTGTAGGTCGAACTTTCATCATTATTCATTTTAAGATTTTTCATATTTTTATGTATTTTCTGACCGAAAAATATGAATCTGTCTGACAAAGCTTTGGTTCGTGGCTATGTAGTAGTAGATAGTAGCAGAGCAAGTCTATATTGTGCGAGACCTTGAGGTAGTCCCGGTTGAACTCGGAGTTACGTGAATCAGTCGAGATCTCTAGACAAAAGCTCTGTACTTGTAGGGAACAAAATTTGTTGATTTAATCATGCCAGGGTAGGGGAGAGTCTGTATGGACAGGTGCCCAAGTCTGGACAGTGCACTGTCCAGACTTGGGCAGGCCATGGCCTGTTTTCCCCAATCAACGAAAGCCCAGGTGCTCGGCAAAATTACATAATTTGTAACTCCTAGGGGCAGTTTGATTGTTCCAAGTTTCATGATTGCTGAAGTTGCCTTCTTCTCGTTAGTTAACTTTGTTTGTGTTGGTGTCCCCAAATGTAAATTTCTGGACGGCGTACGGCAGCTTCTACAGCAACGGTTAGTAATTTTGAACGACTTTTGGTTTATTATTCTTGGAATAATACATCCATGTTTTCGCGACGGAGGTCGACGACTCCGATCGGCCTCAAAATTTGACAAGAAATTTTGTTTCAAGAGGTCTAGATTCCAAAACCGAAATGTCCATCCGCCGTACGCCGTCCGCCATCCGGGCCGTTTTGGGCAGTAGGAATTTTTTTTTAAATCTGAAATAATGAAAAAATACTTGGTTTACCATCTAGTTGTGCCCGCAAGGTTTTCATCCCGATCGCCCAGACCCGTGGGGCGCTATGGGGCTAAAATGGGGCTACGGGAGGTTTTTTTTAAGGCTTTCGTCTATGGGGTCGAGTTAGGTGTCGTTTTCGAAGTATTTTTGAAAGTAGAATCCATTTTTTGGGGTCCCTGAACGATCCGATTTCACTGTGGCGATCTATAGGGCTTTCGTGGGGCTAAAAATGGGATTTTTGAAGGATCCCAGGAGGTTAAATATATTAATAGTTGATGGTGATGTTGACCGTTTCAATTAATGTTGTTGGAAACTTGTTGACTGACCCTCAACAAGTTTCCAACAACGTTAAATATATTTTTCGAGTAAAAAAATAAAGAATTTTTGAAAAAAAAAAAAATTTAAATAAAAAATGTTTTTTCCAAAAAATTTTTCATTGACAGAATAATAATAATCAAAGAATAATAAACCCTTGTGTAAAATTTTCAGCGTTTTTATTTTTGGTATGCGTTGATTGGGACACATGGTTTTGCAGGTCTTGAAACCGATTCAATTATTGGTTACCTTAATAATTAAGGTATTAATTTTTATATTTGTAGGTATATATTTATTAGAACCTTTAATTTTAAGGTATTAATTTATATATATGTAAAAGTGAACTTCACTTCACTTCACTTTTTCTTCTACGGCCTTAAGTGACAACAACAGCTGGCTTTTTGAAATATCTGGCTAGGGATGGTTCCCATGGTTTCGGTCAAGGGTATTTTCTTGTGTTATATCTAGTTCTTGATTCTGTGAACGAAAAGACTATAAAAACCGATTTTCTTTTATGGTAAGGAACTTTCCAGTGTTAATTCATCTTCCTACCAATTATGATGAACAACTAACAAATAAATGATTTTCTTTTAAGGAGAACCATCGGTCATAGTCTCAGTTTCTTATATATATATGTATAGGTAAGGGGCCGTCGATGGTGTAGTGGTTATGATGCCGGGTCCGCACTCAGGTGTCTGGAGTTCGAGGCTGTCTCTAATAAGGTTTTTTGTCCTTTTCCTTTTCACAGCTCTCGTTGAACTTCCAGACAATTACAACAATAAAAAGTGGCAAAACATGCAATTCCGGCGGCTCTATCTCATGTTGACATGTGTATGAGATAAAACCTGGCCTAGGGACTTAGGACATCAACACATGGATGCGTCGAATCTGAAGTTCAATCGCGTACAATCAGTCCACTTGAGGACTGCAGTGCCGTTGGGGATCAAAATCCTGTCAGGATGAAGGGGCACCATCGTCTAGCCATGACGGTGGGCTTGTCCCCCCTGCTTCGGGATTGTGATTCCCAAGTTTGAATTTCAGAGCTTTTTTAAAAAAAAAAAAAAAAAAATATGTATAGGTATATATTTATTAGAACCTTTAATAATTAATTAGGTTGGGCCACCTCACATTTTAAAATAGAACCTTTAATAATTATTATTAAAGGTTCTATTTTAAAATGTGAGGTGGCCCAACCTTGGACAGGCTACGAAAATGCTTCTGCCGAAAAATTTTCTGCAGCATTTAATGCTGCATTAGCAGGAAAAATTTTGAATCTGGAGAGAAAGTAGTTGATAGATGTTGCTTCAAGGGCGCATTATAACAACGGACAAACTCCAGTCAGAAAGTACAGTTTACGCAGTTAAAAAAAAATAAAATAAATAAAAAAGTGTCCAAGCGTGGGCACTCTCCCCGACTCTAAGTTGTCTGTGACATCAATGAAACGTTAAATGTACATTAAAAATTATATTTTTTTATCATGAAATCTGACAGGTGCCATGCCATGTGTCATTCACAATATCGAATTATACGGACATGTTACTAAAGACAAATTATAGCAGTCGTAATTAGCATAAATACACCAATGAAGTGATGTGCTGTATAAAAAGAAAGTGTAAAAAGTTGAAACAGTTAACACTGCCTCGGTATAATAAGGCTATTGATGGTAAATGGGGCAGCTCAAATCTTCCGAATTAATTAAGATGTTGCACTTGTCCCCGAGGGACGGGCAAGTGAGGAGGACAGAGCCTCCATACAATATCAATGAATTGGTTTAATCATGGGATTTCACGCTCACGCTGTCGTGTTTGCGTTCGGGAAGGACAATACCCTCAGTAATATCGGCTCCCCCAACCTCGTCCACCCCTCGAATGATGTGCTACGGTTCTATCCAGCTCATTCCCCTCAAAACCTCCGACCCATTGTCCCTTTTCGGGGAGTGAGCGACCCCCGGGCCCTGCCGAGGGAGCGAAAGAAATGAGCCGGATCTCCATCTGTTGCGATACCCTGGCAATATGCTCTTTGAACAGCGTGGTCTTCTAGGGTTGGGGATGGTTTCGGCCTCAACTGTTACAGAATCATTACCCCCCGGTGGATTTTATCCCACACGCTGAGCAATGAATAGTTTCAGTTACTTCGAGGTCCTTCCACCCCGTAAAGGTTGATTTCCCATGACAAAGCATTTCAACTATTGTACTGTTGGGCGGTTGAGATGAACCCAGTGATGACGGAATTGACGGAATAGTGCATTGCTACAAAGTTAGTAAGATTCATCACTAAAAAAAAAAAAAAAAAAAAAAAAATACCCACAGTTCTTGTCAGATGTAGAGTGATGAGTTGGAAGTCTAGAGAACCAGACCTACAGCAGAAGTGGGAGAAGGTCCCGTACCGCTGGCCAGTTTTTGAAAAATAGACTTTTTGATAACAGAATAGTCATAATTTTCTAATTTCTCATCATTTTCTCAAAAAGTAACTATTTGGCTACCAAACTGCGAAAAAAATTGTCAAAATACCAATTATTCTTCTCACAGGAGCAATTTAGGTAGAAAAAAGTTAAATTCGGCCAGAGGTACAACCATAGCATGTACCTCTGGCCAGAGCTATTTGTACTTCCTGGGTGTGTAAACGAGGAAAATGTGAATTGCTTCGTGGATCAATAAAATGAGATGTTCAGGTGGCCAGAGGTACAATCAAGTGAATTACGGCCAGAGGTACAACCATAGTATGTTTGTACTTCCAGGAGTACATTCTGGGAGTTTAAATGAGGAAACCCATTGTTGGTCTATGTTATCATAACCCAAAAGTATGAAATTGTTTTGTGGATCAATAAAATGAATTGTTCAGGTGTCCAGAGGTACAAACACTAAACTGGCCAGAGGTACGCTCATCGCACATTTGAAAAAAAGTTATTCTGTGATAATCCATGGAAAAAAAAACCTCCATTGCTTACACAAATAGTTGATTAAGTTCCATAGTACCTACCAAGTTTTCCATAGAAACAACGTTTCAATTTGTTGCCAGGGACTATGAATTCATGGCAGACACAACTGTTGTATGTCACGGCTCGGGGTAGTAGCAATCGGCCGGAGGTACAAACGGCCAGAGGTACGGGACCTTCCCCAGGACAAAAGAGAGTAAATAAGTCAAGTTCCTTGTGAAATGGAATGCGAGGACGTAATCGAACAAGCCCGTTGCAGGTGTCGCAAGCAGCAGCCCTGAAGAATAAGAAGGAAAAGACAAGGACAACCTTGATGAAGTCTTGAAAACGATGAAGGCAGAAAGACGGCAGAACTACTGGGAACCAAGTTGAGAATCCAACAGCAGAAGACCATTACGAGAAAAGCAAAGCGCTGCAAACAAGGACAATAAAAACTGGCACTACCTGACAACGGTTGGTAAACAACCTAGGTTTGCGTGTAAGTTTGAAAATTGGTCCAAACAGAAATAAAACAGCGCAGCGAATCGTTGCAAAGGTAACAGCGAAGAAGCTGAAGGTGGAAAAGCGGTGAAGGATGGCCGAACGGAAGAAGACTCTTTTGGCATCTGATGGTAGAGAAGATCGTGTGTGGTCGACCTTTGTCGCTCTTAATTTTCTTAAAAATGCATTTTCTGTTCGCATTACACAAATTTTTACAGTGTTACTAAAATAGTCGGCAGTGATTGTCTGGTCTGATTAGAGTGCTCACAGAATAAAAGGGATTTTGAAGTCAAACACTTCAAGAGTGGTGAATGGGGCCAAATTAACACTGCTTCCTCACCTCCCCTCACCTTCTGACTGTGTCACTCGAAATTTATGAAAACACCGGTACACACTCCCCAACATTGTGCATCCGACATTGTGTAAACCCCGCGTTTGCAAGAATGGAAAATCCAGCGCGTCCCTCAACCTCGGTTTTCAAAATAAACAATCATAGCGGCTGATGAAAACAATGAACGTTTTGACGGAAACTCCTATCACGAGGGATTTTCCAATCTGAACCCCGTCGCTGTGGTGCTTTCCGTTCTGTCATCCCATGTTATTTTCAGGGCCAATAGAGTGGAAACATTTTTGCGTTCTTTTTCATAACCACAGAAACACTCTTGGGTCCCTTTTTCAATTCCATTTTACTGCAGATAGTACTCAAATATTGCACTTTGTATTCCTATGAAACTTCAAATCACACTAAAGTAATAAAAATAATTTGAATTCGATTAACGTAAACCTTTTAGATATTATTTACCTACTAGCTCGACTCTTTGTGAATGTTTTAAACTTTAATCCACATTTATCAACGATGGAAAACGTTCCGTTGAAGAAACTGAAGAAATCTGTTATCTCGTTAGCGGGAGAGCACTTAGAGGAGTGAAACCAAGTGGTTAGGGAAGAGGGGGTTCTAACCCGCTTCAAGACCCTAAAGGCGCCTTTCGGCCGATATATGTCCCTGTGCTCAGGTGGTCCTGCGGACAGGACTTAAAACATTGCTTCCGTGCCGCCCCCCTTAAAAGAGCCCAGACTGAGCTTCTAATTTTCAGATTGCTCCCCCAAGGCTGATGAACTCCTTAACAATCTCAGTATTAGTAAATTTTCTAAATTTATCCTGAGTGTGGCAATTGATTACGTTCCTTGCAATCGTGAATAGTTATTCGAGTCGGATGCAATAATTGAATATGCAACCATCCGCACCACTTAAAACTGGCGGGGGTGAGCTAGGTAGAGCGCTAGTGAGCAAGAAACAGATCACTTAACAAAGAGGGGCGTTTGACATTCAACCAGCGTCATTCCTCCCAATAATTATATCACTTCCAAGGATGCTCCCTTCATTTCCATGTTAATCCCAAGCCCTAATGGCTTGACCCTACGTGACTTGCTGCTGAAATCAGACGTTTCCTCGCCTTCATAGCATTTTACCGGCTTCCCGAGTTTTCCTCTCGAAAGGGAAGAGCCGCTATCTTCATTGCAATGGGGAGGCTTTTACTCAAGTGATTTTCATCTCCGTCGAGTCTTCGTCGAAACCATTAATTAATGGAGCCTGCCCATTTTCAATCAGTGCATTCCTATCTTCCCCTTTTCCCAATAAAGTCTTCCTGGGAGAGGTTCTTATACCTCTGATGAAATATATTTAATCCCCAGAATACCAATGAGTTTTGTTGTATGCAGATGCCAACTCGTAAACTAGGGAACATAGGGGCCCTTGTGAAGCTTGTTGTGCTGGTTGGAGAAATGATTCATTTGCAAATGGGGGAGTGACAGTCTCTTAGAACCCACTGATAACGTTGTTTGACGATTAGTCCTCAGAAATTTTTCGCTCATAATGTTACAGATGAAATCAAATTCGGAGTCGACAGACTCGTCAAATCCGAGAGTGAGGAAGAAGACGATAGCCGCCGGAAGGATTCGAGCGACGTCACAACGATGACGTCGGACGCAGGATGTTCCTCTCCAGAGCTCGAAGTCGACTCTCCTCCCCCGCCCATGACGTCACCCCCGAGGCCGATGAAAAACTCGGAGCTCTTCAGCGTGAGAGAGCTGCTGAGGCCGGATGTCCCCCGGGCAAGACGCCCTTCGCCGCCACCTTATCACCCTCTCCTAGCCCGCCACGTCCTACCCCTGTACCCTCCAATCAAGGAAGACTCCAACAGGAACCTTCTGTCTGGTTCTCTCTACCTCAGTTTAGGGGCGATGCAAGCTGCGATTGCCGCATCAAACCCTTCAGGTGAGTGTTTCACTTATAAAGATGTCGTTTGTCTTAAGGTGAACAAATTCAAGTACTTCGCCATCATATTCAAGGCTAATTTATCATACCTAAAAATCTATTGCACCAATAGGTTCGTCCAGTGGTTTGGGACCGGGGATAGGAGCTAGTCCGGAAGAACTTTATCGGCTACGACAGCAACTCCTAGCAGGCGGCCCGAGCACGCATGACCACCATCATCACCACTTCCTCGCACCAGACGTTTACTCGTGCATTAAGTGCGAAAAAATGTTCCCCACGCCCCACGGACTTGAGGTGCACTCCCGCCGCTCCCACAACGGCAAACGACCCTTTGCTTGCGAATTGTGCAATAAGACGTTTGGAGCGGAAGTATCGCTTTCTCAACATAGGTAAGTAAGGCTGAATCAAACTGCGTTACGATAAATTTTAATGTGGGTCTGAACATGTGTAGTGTGGAGAATGTGGACTGATTACCCCACTCTCTTCTCGCGGATCGCCAGCCCATCAGAGCCAGTACAGGCGGGGGTAGCGGCACGATCGTGCAAAAATCCCCCTTCTCCCGCCGGTGACGCCTCATTTATTTTCGCATACATTAGGACTTTCCTCTGTTCTTTCCTCTGTTGCATGGTAATTAATACACGATTGGACCCAAGGGCCAGGCCTCCCCTGGCGACACTTTGTCTGGGGAAGCCAGGTCAGTGGGACCCATTTTTACGCGTGAATCCGTTTCCCAGGCAACCGTTGGGGACAATTGTCGCCGGGAGAGTGGATTTTCATAAGACGGTGCCAGCGGGCCTGGCCAAGGGAGCTTGGCGACAATTTGTCTAAGGAAGCCTGCCCTATGATTCCTGTATCAACTGCAGATTCAGAGGGAACTAACGTTGATGTTGACCCTTCAACTTCTATATTCGATTCCCCTGGACACTTCCCGTCGGTCTGGAGATCGTGGGTCTCCCTTTTATGCATCTACCGCCTCCCAGGTCAGCAGATCGTGACATATCGTGTTGTGCCCTGGGCAAGGATATTCAGTTACTCCCTTCATCTTCCTCCAAAGACACCAGGGGCGAAATCCCAGTTACGCTGGAGGCCTTCCCCCAAACACAACACAATTAATGACAAACCTATTAGGCAATAATTGCCTAATTATTAGGAAGTTTTGGTGAATTGATTAAAATTTAATATAGACGTCGGATTATTGAATTTCTATTCTTCTTTCGTTTTGACAATTTTCAACGGCATAAAAACGGGCCCTATGCGAGTTTCACTGTTTCAATACTGTCGACTTAAATAAATTTCACTTTTGTTCGCAGGTGGTTGTGCTGTAGACGGTCGGTGCATAACGTCGAAAAAGTTTTTCAGTGCAAGCAGTGCGGGAAAACGTTCAAAAGGAGTTCAACCCTGAGCACCCACCTCCTCATCCATTCGGATACGCGGCCTTATCCTTGCCAGTACTGCGGGAAAAGATTCCACCAGAAGTCCGACATGAAGAAGCACACGTACATACACACCGGTAAGTTAGTCCAAATTGTAACTTATGTACGATTCGGTTCCGGCAGAACTAGCGGTACGTAAGAAATTTTTAGTCGCGATTATTCGTGAACCGATTATCAACTTCAATTCACGCACGCTGTTTCGGTTCGTTGGTAGGAATTTAAAAAATCACCTGAGAGGTAAATAAGGAAAAATTACCGAGATAAAAATGCCACGCATTACTCATCCTTTCCTCTTGGGAATCGCCATAACAAGGACAGCAGGAGTTTTTAAAAATTCAACACGTGGGTGCGCTGCAAAGGTGAGGGGCGAGCGGTCGAGAGTTTACACGAAAGTGTAAAATCTGCCCGAGCACGCCAACCTCTTTCCACTAATTACCAAACTATATTTTCCGGACTGTCCTTCGCTCTGACGATATCTCGGTTATTAGTAAATTAAAAAAAAAAAAAAAAAAAACCCCATCAGTAATTAAAAAAGAGTATATAGAGATTGCTCGTATGAGGCCTGTTACGGTGAATTTCACATTTTACTTCTGCATTGAATTATAACCTCGCTAATAACAGAGCTCTTCACTGACAGCGTTTCCACCATCGCAATCCCTAACGCCCACCCCTTTCCTTAATCAAATTCTCTTCTCCTGATTCAATTCAACGTCAATGAAGAGGATTTTACCTGCGAGAGATGAACATAGAACAGAGAAGGGGTGTTTCAAAGATTTTGTTCATACCAGGTGATAGAAAAGGTTGGCTATTTCTAACAGCATATAAAAAGATTCATATTTTTTAACCGCGAAGGTCTTTTAATATCCTACGGTTGGTAATTCCTTTTGGAAATCCTCGTAAATAAAATCAACCAGTTTTCAAAATGAACGATAGAATTGTTCATTACAAAGGACGTACGCATCACATCTTAATTACCACCTCTCACGAAACCTACCCCAACGTAGTGTATTCCCTCAAAACTGCCCACGTAAGCCCACGAGCATCTTGTTGACACAAGACCCAGGCACGAACGGACTTCCGTGATCAACGGTGATACTACAACAAAGCTCACCCCCACCCCCTCACATTATAACCCTTTCATTAATTCATTGTCATTTTGATCGATCAGTTTATCGCCGGCCACTGGGAAAACACTTCCCTAAACTCGTGTAGTCGTCAACCCTTCGAAGAATTGAAACAGTTGGTCACGGTGACCGATCAATTGCCTCAGCGTCTGATATCTGTTTGCTGTTCGAGTCACCCCCACAGTCACGGACTCTTGTTGGTATTGGGGAAAACTTCAGTGACACCTTTGAGGATTTATTCATTTGGGAGACTCTGAATCACCATAATTATTTCAAGCTGGTTGAATCCATAAGGGTTAATTTTTTGTCTGCCTTTTCTCACACGATAGTCCTTGATTGGACGGTTTTGCAGGATTCTATTGTATACTGGGGAAAACTCTAGGTACGCTCTCTGTCCAATGCCCTTTCCGCTTACGCAGGTTCGGGGACCCGACGCTCAGCGCGCTAACGCTCGCTTCTTCTCCCGAGATCGGCTCATCGCCAGCCGACTTATTCACGAATACATCGGTCGGTGTTTTCTACACTTCACTCCTTGCAGAAAATGGCCTATAGGCAGAAATTGCTAGTGAAATCAAATTTGAAAAGTTCACCCTCAATTATTATAATGATAGAACTACTACCTATGTGGGTGGCCAAGCAAAGCGAGCCCCCCTGGCTGATATAGTGATCGGCCGAGAGAAGTAAGGCCCCCCTGTCAATGTGCTAGTGAAATCAAATTTGAAAAGTTTGAAAAAGCTGAGCGAGGAAAGCCCCCCCCCCCCCCCCCCTCGCTGTCAATGTCCTGGTGAAATCAAATCAAATGTGAAAACTCACAGGAAAAAAAGATCATAGCAAGGAAACGTGTTTCCTTGCTAAACATGTTTTTCGGATTGGTATATTTAAACTTGATAGGTATATATATTTTCAGAATTTGAGGCGGACATTGACATGATCGCTCGTATAGTGTGTCTTCTCATTTTATACTCGGCCGACCAGTTTCCCCGCCTCTCCACCTTTCAAAGGTCCCTGACACTAAGTAACTTAAAAAGAATTTCGGAACCAAGATTTCGGACGGTGAATCTCACAACGATTATTTTGAAATTTGTTAGGTCTATGAGCCGGTCTAACTTCCGGTAGAACATCTGTGACTGGCTTATTCTCCAGGGATATGGATGCCTTAGACCAACACGTCTCAGGAGAAGCTACGCAGACTTAATTCCCTCGGTTAAAATTCTCAAGCCTAGGAAGTGTTCAGGACTCCGGGGTCATCTGTTGGCAGAGTTCTCGTTGTGTTCAGATGCGAACTTTGAACTCCTCTGTCCACTTTCGCACCTTCTCCGCTGAAAGTGATTAACACCGACATTCCTCGGAAAGCTCGTTAACCCCATCCCAAAGTCTTAGCTAGATTTCCCAGAGCCTCCTTCCTTCGCCCCTCTCTTCGAAGTAATTAGTGCATAATTCACTGTGCCTGGGAGACAATTAATAAAGGGATTTAAGCTTCCTCCGAGTTATTAATCAACGTCCCATGGTCTTTCCCCTAATGTAAGCGCCTCTGCTCCCTTCAACGCGGATTATTCGCATTTATTTCTCTAACGTCTCGGATTAAGTAGTTATCTATCAAACTTTATCGTAATAGCTTATTTTGCCAGTAATAACGTGCAAACAAGAATAAAGCTTTACATTTTAAAGAAAGATACAAGAAAATAATGCTCAACTGATTTCAGGATAGTACTAATTAAAATAAGTTGAGCGTTGTTTTTGAGATCTCTTTGCATTCTCGAATAAAAATGTTTACTTTGATCATTGATAAAAATGCATATTTTTTCATCAATAAAATATATTGACGTAGTTAGATTGCAAAATTAAACAAGCGCAAATACTGTTTCAATAATGTTGGTAAAAAGTTTGGTAGCGCTGATTGGAAACCTATGGTGTAGGTGGTAGTATCACGGAGAAGATTTTTCCCTTCGTTCCCACATTGGCTCAAACACTGCCTTTTCTCTCTCCACGTGATATCTACTCCTCTCTTCCTAAAAACCTTTCAGGTTCCCACCTTGAAACGTTGCGTCTCCTTTCCCAGACCCACCTTGGGAAGCTCCCTAAAGTAATTGGACACCCGTGAAATCCTGAATCTGTCCTGAACGTGACCTGACGCCGGGATCAATGCGGGCTCTTGCCTCCGGGGGTGGTAACGTTGTTACACCGCCTCCAATCAGCTCTCTGACTCTTCCTCGCCCCGGCCTTGGTTGCACTTTCTCCCCATCTACGTCAGATTTTGCACCTTAAAAACGAACGGAAGCGCCTAACGCAATTCAAGCCGTATATAAAAGAATCCTCAAATGTTGTTACTGAACAACAATAAGAGAAAGAGAAAAGTTCAACAACAGGTTATATCGTTCATGTTGTACGCCAAGCGAAAATGGCCATAAAACCTCAATGCGATTTCAATTTTGTCAGAGTTAGTCTTTGAACCCTTTTAAGGCCAAGTGGGGTTGGTCTTCTTGCCGAAGGGCATGAAAAAATAACAAGGGTGCTTTGTTCAAACGCGCCACTCCTGCACTTGTTCGACAACTTGCGGGTCACCTCGTTGGATATCAAGTGGCGAGGGAGAGGCTGGAAAGCAAACACGTCATGCGAAAATAAATGCCATTTGGTTTAATCAATGCACCGCTCACAAAGTCTCCAAGAATAACAGAGTCAAAGGCCCATTCAACTGCCAGCGGGTACTTGTATTATCGTTGAGCCAAATGGCGCCCGGATGTTCTGAAACGTTCTTCCTCGTGGGAATCCTTAAAGGGAATTTACAGTTTTGGAACTTTGTAAATAAAATTAGTATAATATATTAGACAGATATTTTGACAAATAGAAAAATATGATTAAAGAATAATATAAAGTATGGGACATTATTTTCGTGAAAGGAGCGCTCACCTCTTCGGCATTATGTAGGTGTCAATCCTTTAATCACCCCTCAACAGGCTTTTATGAGGATGGTATCCATCAAATTATAATTAGCCAATCAAATGGCTAATTAGCCAAGTCATGTCTTATTTAAGTGATCACTGTGAAAACAAACATTACATTTACAAACTCAACTTTATTTACAACACTCTGACAATACCACTGGGATCCTCAAAGGTATACAGCCAGGCACGGTTTTGTTCGATGAAACCAAACATCTGCCCTTGGAACAGGACCTGGTGATGATTTTGGGTCCAATTGATGCACGTTTCCCGCTCAAATGGTTAAAGTGGTCATGTACGCATGGAGCAACAGCAGTAACCATGATGCCTCACTTTGTGGACCCACCTCTTGACCCAGGCTGTGGTCCTCAGGATCTTCAGGCAATTTGAGTGGTTTTCCATCGAAGGGATCCACGGGTTGGTTGTAGGCAACGTGAGAGGCATCTTGCACGATGCTACTCATTGTGAAGGTGACTGGAGTGAGGAATCCCAATGGGTCGTTGAGTCTTACCACTACCGAGAGTAGACTGGACACACCATCACTGCTATCCACTGAGTTTAAGATAAGCTTGCAACTACTGACCCATTGGCTGGGCTGAAAACCTCATTGCTGTTTATCATCTACAATAGAGCGTAAGACTTGAGTAAGTGCTTAGTACTTAGTATGTGCTCGCTGCTTTCGTACTTGCAGAAAGGTAGTTCTCATTCTCGGCGCTTTCGATATGATTTTTCTCTAAAAACTGGCGCAATCGTTCCTAAATATTTGGCGCTTTCGTACCGCATTCCAGAGGGGATCGGCGCTTTCGTAATTCACCCCTAGCGGCCTTACTATTGTTCCGATCTTCGTATGTGCATTTTGTAGACAATTTTGTTTCCTTTGGTTTTGCTTATAGTGTACTTTCACGAAAGCGCTTTGTTTTTAAATGTAATCAAACAACTGATAACAGTAAAAGATTTTGAGGTTATTTCGACTTTCGGCCTTGCGCAGTGTGCCTTAAACTTCTCCTGTCTCGTTTGCAATGGCAGAGCTTGGAGGATATTGCTCTTCTAGGATTTGACCTTCCAGACCCCCTCCAGATGGTCCGTAATGGGGATGGGATGACGGACTGCCATCTGGGGGATGTGTGGAGCAAATAACTTGCAGCAACTTTTCTATGTCTATGGAGTGGTGTCGTTACTCGTGAGCGGGACTGCTTCCCTTTTTCTCGTGATTTTTTGAAATTGAGCTTTGCAATAGGTGGAAAAGGTCTTATATTGACGGTATATCGTCAAATATAGAGTCGTTTCTGTTGAAGTTATCTCTCGTTGTCTGGTAACACTGATACTCTTTATCATTTTTTTACGTCCCGGTTGTTTCTCTTGATTACTTGTTTCTATATCGTTCGTTTTGAATATCATTTTCCATTCCATTTAGTCTAATTTTGTCCCTCCTGTAGTCAGCATTCAGGTTATGGGCCCAGGTTTGCAGCGACGATCTCAGCCTCGCATATAGAGTCAGCCACTAACTCCTGACGGCGGCTCATCCAAGTGATAGCCGCGTCCGCAAACTTGACAATCACTCCACTAGTTGAACGTAGAGTATCTGGGCTCCCAGCAAAATCGGCGTCACTGTAACATTCAAGGTTAGGTACCCTGGGGTTACAGCAGTACACTAACCCATCGTTAACTGTTCCAGCAAGGAACCGAATCACCCTCTTGACTCGAGTCACATCCTCCTCCGTCGGATTCTCCAAGTGACGTGAGAGAACACTCATGCTGAACGCAATATCAAAACGAATACCCCGGGCTACATAAAGCAGGGCACCAACTGCTGAACGATATGGGAAACTTGGTACTTTCCCTGGCGTGTGAATGGCAAAGCTTCTCCAACTTCTCCAAAGATGTGTGTACAGGATCACATCCGTTCATATTGAAACGACCGACGATTTTCCTGATATACGCCGCCTGGCTAACCATGATGTCACCACCCTGCTGTGAAATCTCAAGTCCAAGAAAATAGGAGACCTCCTTGGCCACTATTTCAAAACGCGAACGTAGTTGGCTGATAAACAAGTCCATCTCGAGCTTGTAGCAGCAACGACGCCATCATCAACGTAGAGTACAACGATGATCTTGTCTGTCGGAGTATGACGTATATATTCACAGTGGTCCACGCGACTCTGCTGAAACCCCAAGCCAGTCATATTTGTGTCAAACTTCTGGTTCCAGCACCGCGGAGCTTGCTTGAGACCATATCAACTTCTTTTGAGGTGGCAAACATGTTTGTCGTGCACGACCTGTGCCATCGTCGTACCCCTCAGGCTGTTTCATAAAGATGTCCTCCTCATTGAGGAGTCCTAAACATCTCCATAGAGGAATGCAGTTGACACATCAAAATCAAAATGACGAAGAGTCATCTTTTTCGCAGCGGCAATAGAGAGCAATGAACGAATGATCTGTCAGTGCTTCCATCAGGATTGCGTGTGATGTGAAAGACACATCTGTTGCTGATTGTCTTTGAAGTAATTTTGAACGAAGAACGGATTTGTGCTGTTCCCAAACCTGTGGCGCCGTGGCGTTGTTCATAAATTGGCAGCGTTTTTCAATGAAAAAAGCGATCGATTGCTTGAAATACACTCTTTAGCTAAAATAGGCATCTCATAAACACATAAAAGTAAGATATTATCTTACTATTAACGCTTCGATTGGCGCATAGATGCAAATTGGATGAGTTGTGCCAGAGGAGGAAAACCCGTTTGCGGACCAACCATACCTCTTAAACACCCGTAAACAACTTTCCACTAACAGAGTTAACATTCCCAAGTGTTTACTAATTGGCTAGTGGGATTCCAGGACGCAGGGTGGTCACCCTTGTGTTAGTGCGGCGCCAAAAGGTTGGCTTTCCCTCCCCACAATGTTTAGCTTAGCCCTCACCAGCGGGCGTTCTATTCGTACCCTCCGTGGCACACGATGTTTGTCCTCCCCTTTCTGCCATGTTGGATTTGAGTGTCCGTCCTCCGTTTGCCAACAAATAGCCGGTTCCCCATTTGAATTTTGAAATTTCCCAGTTGTCGTTTCGTACAAACGGAGTCGAAGACGGTTGTTTACCTACTTCAAGAGTGTTTCGAGTGCTCGGCCTCTCTCCGGGCGATAATCTACGCGAAAATGCATGACGAGGTTAACAGTTGGTTATGCAGAATCAAAAAAAAAAAAAAAAAAAAAATCAAACATGAGTATGTTGTTCTCATATCAATGAATATTGAGATTCATCACACTAATAATCAAAAGAGCAAACCTTAGCAATATCAATCAATCATTATATTACATTTGGCGTCTTCCTTTATATTAAAAACCTGTTCATTAAATTTATGAAAGATGCTGTGGTACATTTGATACAACAACTGTATCCGTTAGCCCTTGTTATTGGTATGAATAACGCCAGAGGGTAGCCGAAGAAATTAGAGCACTCCGACAATAATTATAGCTACAGTAATAAACAGTGGGGAGGAAACAGACGGTCGAAAATAAAATTCTCAAGGAGCAATTATGCCAGAATTAACGAGGGAAAGATTCTCCTTTAGCGGTAGACGCAGGCGGTCGGGAGTTGCTTGGGGATTGATATTTATTTTTATTGCTCCCAAAGCAAGTTTCCTCCCTTTTCTTTCCTTTTTTTCTCCCTTGGCAACCGCCGCCCACTCTAAGGGTGGTTTTAAGGGTGTGTCGGGAGCCGAGAAAAAAGGGGTAAGGGAAGAGAAATCATTTTTATGACTCCACGACCGGAAAACCCTCCGATCCTCAAAAAACATACCTCTTTCATAGCAACCATACCGAAGTAACTTCGATCAGGAAATTTCGTTATTTTTCAAGTATTTGCTTAGTGGGGTAATTTCAATGGTATTGAAACTAACTTCAATGAAATTTTTATATCGTCAGGTTTCAAAATATGAAAAACTGATTAGGCATAATGTTTTCAAATTTTCAAATTTTGAAAATTCTTAAATTTGCCTTTACTGTATCAGAATGTGGGTATGTAGTCAATTCTTCGATTCCAAATATCGAGCCAGAAAATCCTGCTGAATGCTCAAAAGTACAAATGTTCAGGGTAAAAGGGGAGGTTTCTTTGTATCAAACACGGTATATAAATATTGGTTTTAAAATGCAAAATCAAAATTGTAACGTGGCCAAAACTATCAAATCAAAAAATGTTCATCAAAATTTTAATTAAAAATCAATAATTAAAATTTAATTTCAACACGTCTTCACGAATCATGTTTTTTATTTGTGAAGTGAAGTAGGTACGAAAATATGTATTCAAAAAGTACGATTCTCACCTTACGTACGTATATTCATACCAATGGTCATTTCGTCCATGGTTGTCTGCTGGTTGGTTACTGCGGTGAGTCTTTGATTTCTCGAAGCAAGTCGATTGGGTCAATGAGTCGTTATACAGCTTCAAGCACTCAGAGATGAAATTTTGTCGCTTGACCAACTTAATACTTCGCTTTCTCTACTTGAATAATTGGAGGCTATTGAGAAGCGTTTCAGTGAAATCCTGGGTGTTTTTCTATGGCCTGAGTGAACGCATAAATATTTGGGTTTGTTGACGAGAGCTCTTTGGCGAACTTAGCATGGAATGACTCGCACGCGTTGGTTTGGGGGGGGGGGGGGGGGGTGTCGTACTATCAAAAATGTACCACTCCAGCAGAATCTGATACACGGCATAATCACAAACTCTAAGTAGGTCTAATATAAAACAAGGAGCATCATCGTCAGGCTTGATAAAAGTTGAAATGTGAGTCGGAGCCATTTGCTTATGTCTGAAGTTTTGTCCAGGGTACGTGGTACTCAGTCCGCATTATTGTATGTATCTGTACCAGGATTGCGCCAGGACCGCACTGTCAAGGTCAGAACGGTACTGACGAGGACAGGTGCAGGCTATAAACTCTGCTCCGATGCAAAGATATCAGCTCGAGCACCGAACTCTACTCCGACAGTTATGTCAGCTCGATTATCATTCCGAAGGGCCGGGCGTTCGCGCGCAAGTGGCTCCCGGTTCCGCGCTCAACTGGATCAGACTTGTAATTTGCGCGCAACTGGTGCACCCCCTAAAATAATGCAATATTTCAATACCGAAACCAAAAAGCCGCGATTAAGACAGCAAGAAAACAACAGGGATTCACCTTTTGAATCACAGGAAAAAAGCACAAGAGAAGAGGGAAGACGCCTGAAAAAGGAACGAGGCGCGTGTTCACGTTATCTTCTTCTTCCCCTGTAGCGCTCATGAAGTCCCCTTTTTCCCCTGTAGGGTGGTGGAACCAGTCTCATACACATAAGTGGAAGATCTCCAGTTTTTACTCAATATTTTGGTCTAATGTCGTCTGACGAGCTTTGGAGAGGTTGATATCGTTAGACCAACTTTTTAAGAAAATCTAGAAACCAAGAAAATGTCAAAATTTGGTTCCTATGAATTACAATTAATTTATTTCGAAAGTAGGTTTTTTCACCAGAGTTATACAGGGTGAAAAGTGGGTGTCACCAGTGTCATACACCCTTCGGAACCACATAAACATAAAACATCTCATGAAACATTTAAAAACCCGTTTTAGTTGAAATCTAAGTATCAATAACAGAATATAAACGCACATATACTTTATGTACCGTTTATTGGAGCTCCCAGGAGTTCGCAATTTCGAAAATCGTTCCCATGGAATTTTGGAAATTCTTCAGAAACAGCAGGTTCCAGTGTCATACACCCCTGGACCCAGTATCATACTCCCCCTGTATGATACTGTTCATTGTGATTGCAATGTCCAGCAAAGCTTGTGAGATAAATTTCAAGTCCTAAATAACTAAAATAACAAAAATGCGAATTTTTGACAGTTTCGGGTTTCCCCAGTATTATACACCTGATTATGATACTGCAGAATTTGTGGTTATCAGGTCTCCAGTCTCGTATACCCTCTCAAATCAAGTAAAAACCTATTCTTTTGACAAAATTATGGCCGGAAATGAATTTTACGAGTCCAAATACATGAAAAATCGTCCCTACAGGATTACAGTAAGGTAAAAATGTGTGGTAAAGTGAAAGCAAGTAGAGCATACCGTCTTATCCAAAATGATACGGCGTCGCCATGAAACGAATGAACCACAAGGTATCCTTAGTACACACCAAATAACCAAAAAAAAAAAAAACCTTCCTCAGTGCTTCAAGTTCTCATGAGGGCCGTTAGATAGACCCACTGGAAACTTCCTAGAGGGAAGCAAATAGACCGCCATGAACTCTTATTATTTGAAGTTGAAGATGCAAGTGTATGATACTGGGTGGGTGTATGAGACTGGTTCCACCACCCTACGCCTTTTTTCAGCTGCGATTTTCGGCCGTTTAGACTCCGTTTTCCCCTGAATTAAGACTTCCATTGTGTCGGCCATCCCCCAATATGAAACCCTCTCTACGTATACTTCGGAAAAAAGTGAGTTATCCCCCGATTCCCGTGTACTGTTCTTGCCAATTGGTAATGCATTGAACCATTATTTAACTTTTCAAACACTTAGGCTGGATCGTGCAACTTCCTAAAGTGATTTAGCGCACAAGTAAATAAATCCTGCGTCCAACCCGTGGAAGTTTCCCAGCTATTTTATCTCGTGCCCTACGTGCCCAATAACCTTCTCGCTGGTCCGCCCTTTGTCACCACCTAGGTTTCATTAAACCCTTTTCATTTTGAAAGGGGAAGACCCCCGGAACGAACACGGCGTAAGTTATACGGGAAAACAGACAAAAAAAAAAAAAAAGAAAAAAGAAGCACGTGGAAGGGAAAGAACGAGCAAGAGAAAGTCGACCGTACAAGGGAGACGGCTTTGAAAAATCACGAAGACGTCAACCCTTGGTGGAGGAGCGCAGAGGATCTGAGCTGGAGAAAATTAACTGCCGAGCCGAAAGCGAATTGGCCGTTGCTGCTGAATCACGTCTCAAGCCTTTTTACGTGACTGTCTCAGCAATGATTATTAGAATAATTAACAACATTTTTTCTACTGCCATTATTTTCTCTTGCTTGCACATTATTCCGCGTACCAGCGTTGTAAATTCAAATTCGCCATCCTTTTTTCCAGAGCTGTAAATACGTCACGGATTGTTAAAATAGAGGTTGTAAATGTGATGTTTGTTGTCATGTGATATTCCCCTCCAACACTAATAATAAGGCATGGCCTGGCTAATTTACTGAACTTTTATTTACCACAAACTGCAAATTTAGCGTCATGTATCTGTCGCAGCATAAGGCCAGGCTTTTTACAAAAAAGTCTAAATCTAAATACTAAGTAGAAGTGGTCTGCAGTAGTTCCATGAAAGAGGTCTGCGGGCCAAAAAGTTTGGGAAGCCCTGGTCTATTCTAAATGGATGCAAAAGACGCACATTGTCACCTCAAAACAGCCAACCACAAAATTCAAGAACATACCTAATACATGATCATATGTGCATTTGTAGACAGGCTTGAGAGAGTTTGAGGCGTAACCCTTGAGTTTACATTACGAAGGGCAACCCGGCAGCCAGAACCAACCAACTTCATGAAGAGATTGGTTGGGAAATCAATTTATCCGAGCTGCGGAAGACGAGAGCTTTAGGGGGGCCGGGGGCTCAAGTGGAGTTATGGAGTGGGCTCGCGGTGAGTGTGCTCCCGCCTTTGGGGCCTCAGACCAAGGAAAATATTGTGTCAGGAAACCGAAGGTAAGAGAGGAAAGGCAGACTGCTGGCTTGAAGGATGGAACGGGCGAGAGGAACCCCAATCTAAATTTCATTCTATTCTGTTTAGCCAAGGGGCACGTGAAGTGTTGATACAGAGGAAAACGGATTCGGGGTAAATTGTTTCATTTGGACCTCCCTCATCCAGGGGAACCAAGGTTTTCAACAAGAGAGCAGGGTTTTCCGAAATACGCGCTCTTACTCTTCGCAAACGTCACCACCCCTTTTTCGGTTTGTCCCGTCTCTTTCTTTTCCATTTGCCTCGTAATTAGTTTTCATGGTTACCATGGATTCAAACTCAAGAATCAAGGGCCTAACGGATTTCGAGGAATGTGGCTTGCCGGCACTTGATTCATCCTGAAGTTTTAGAATTTAATCGATTTTGGTTTATTATTCTTGGAATAATTCACCTTTGTAATCGCGACGGAGGTCGAAGACTCCGATTTGCCTCAAAATTTGACATCATCCGTTTCAAGGGGTCCAGGATTCCAAAACCGAAATGTCCGTACCTACGCCGTTTTGGGCAGTAGGATTTTTTTTGTAAAATCTAAAACTGGCAAAATATGTATTTCGTTTACCATCTAGTTGAGCCCGCAAGGTTTTCAGCCCGATCGCCCAAACCCGTGGGGCGCTATGGGGCTGAAATGGTTTTTTTTAAGGCTTCTGGCTATGGTCTCGAGTCAGGTGTCGTTTTCGAAGTATTTTTGGACGTAGAATCCATTTTTTGGGGTCACTGAACGATCCGATTTAACTGTTGCGATCTATAGGGCTTTCATGGCGTTAAAAATGAGATTTTTGATGGATCCCAGCAGGTCAAATATTTGTCAAGTAAAAACAAGAAAAGTTTTGAAAAAAATATAAAAAACTAAATTTTTTAAAAATATAAAAATCCAAAAAAACTTTTTAATTTTTTTTTTTTTTTAAATTGACAGAATTAAATTTCTGCACAAGTAATTTATACCTACCTATCAAAGAATAATAAACCCTAGTGTAAAATTTGCAGCGATTGAATTAAAATTTTGATGATCATTTTTTGATTTAATAGTTTTGGCCACTTTACATTTTTGATTTAGCATTTTAAAACCAATATTTATATAACGTCTTTGATACAAAGAGACCCCCCCCCCCCCCTTTTACCCTGAACCATGGAGGAATAGAGAGGAGAGTTCACTGAATAGGACTTCATGTGCCATAGTCGATGGTGGCGCTATCCCTACGGAACGTAGTGAACTACTCATAGTACCTTCAAACCCGACTAGAGTGAGCCACTAGTCCTTCTTACGAAGGAAAGCCCCAAATACCTCACTAAACGGATTTATCTTCCACTGTTGTGCTACTACAATTAAAGGAAAAATTGAAGGAACCATCTCTGAATAACGAATTTCTTTAAACGAAATTGATTGTGTAGTTGTGTACACTGTGAATGCAAACGACACGTCGGAATCCGCAGGGCGCCATCTTCTGGTTCAGTTTTGGAACTTACCACCTTCAAAGTTCACTACGTCTCGTAGGGGTCGCGCTGCAGTCGCAATCCCCCCCGCCGTTCCATCACTGGGTTGGCGTTTTGGGAACGCGGTTTAACACAGAGTGAGCTCTCCTCTCTATTCCTCCATGACACAGAACATTTGTACTTTTGAGCATTCAGCAGGATTTTCTGACTCGATAACGATTCGAATCAAAGAATTGACTACATTCCCACATTCTTCAATAGTAAAGGCAAATTTAGGAATTTTCAAATGTTTTCAATGTGGCCCTCATGAGGAGTAATAGCGTTTTCCGCAGAAAAAACGCTCTCCTGAAAAGTTTCGAAAAGCTGAGTTATCCCCCTTTTATTCCTGCGGTCTATTGAAAATTGGAAATTCATTCCAAAATAAGCTTTTGTACACCCACGGCGCAAATTGCGCAGCGGAATATATAGGAAGAGGAACAGTCATCCCGCCCCAGCGTATAAAAACTTACCCTCCTCTTCAATTGAGTTGATTGTTTTTTTCTCACGCTCCGCGAGGGTTATAATTGGCGATGGGATTTCTCGGGGTCGAGATGGGAAATGAGGGGCTAAGGTCCCTAGGGACGTTCCGTGGGAAGCTCAATGATTAATATAGCGGAGGACGGGAGGAAAAGACACACCGAGATATGAAATGCAGCTCCAGCAGCTGCTCAGTGCCGGTCTAATTTCTTCATCTGGGCTGGTGGGAGCATGAAAGAAGATTTTCAATCTTCACTCTAGTCCAACTTTTCCAAGGTTTACCCGCTCTTTCTTTATTGACTTTTTTTTTTTAACAAACCTTTTAATAATGCCGATCTCTTTATGGATTTCCCTTCATTTTGTTCAGAACCATTGTTATGTAAGCAAAAAAGGATTGATACGATCGATCTGGCGAGTGAAGAGAGCTACAGCTTGTGGAAACAATGTCATAACAGAGTTTGAAATAATCAGCAGTGAGGTTTTCGGAACGATACAAGGATTGCACGGAGGTTTCCGCTTGCCCGAGCACGAAAACTACTGAAGGGTTTGTTGGTTACTGTCAAAACAACCGATCGAGCTTTGAAAACCTCGATCGCGGAATCCGAATCTTTGTTTTGAGACAGGGCTTCAAAACCACGGAAATGTAAACAGCCCGAGCCGGACGGGGTAATAGGAATTATAAAAGGGCCCTGTGGAAACATCAAAAGGTATTCGAAGAAGCGAGGCCTGGCCGAGGGCGAAGGGAGATGGTACAGCAAACATGGATAAAACAAACAGTTCGAGATTATAGTCGAAACAAAGCCGCATAGAAAATCCTTTTGAAGTTCAGGGTTTGAAACATTCACCAAACTGAATAATAAACGAGCTCCATTAATGCAAATACTAACTCTCATGCATACCAACATAACACAAATGTACAGACTCGTTAAATCCTATTTCCGAATAGATTTACGTCAATGAAAACTATTATGTTGACAAAACAAAAATTTTCCCTCAAAAATGCGCGCAAATAGGCGCATTTGCGCCCCACTTTCTTAGTTTAAATGAAAACCCCTAACTTTTTTCTCGAATTAGGATTTCCCGGCCAATTTTGTCCCATAACCCCAATTTGTTCAATTTCTGACGCGTGCAAATCCGCGCAACACTTCCTACCTTCATTGAGTACAGTCCGATTGAGTCAGCGATTCCTCTGTATCCTACCCCATCGTTTGACCTATTATTCAAATGGCGAGCGAAGCGAGCCCCTCCCCCACCCCCTGGCCGAGAAAGTGGTTGGCTTAGCGAAGCGAGGCCCCCCTGTCAGAGTGCTAGTTTTCTTAATATTCGTCATGGAAATGATAGCGGAGACTGGGGAGAGAGTTTTGAGGAAGCACTACACCAGACAAGAAATAGTTGAACTGAAAATTTTCACTTAGGAAGTAACCAACTGGTAACAGGAAACGGTTTTCCCCTGAATGACGGGCGCAAACTCCTCCGATGCCGCCGAAACTTGGTGAGCGACTGAACAACCACTAAAATCTCACGTGATGAGAGTGGTAGCCCTCCCACTCTTCTATGCGAGGTTTTAAAGCGTTGCTCTCCATGACAAAGATACTTTGGATGACAGAGACGTTTGGCCTAAGTGAACGGCGACAGTAATTTCTCGTCTGGGACTTATGTCAACGAACCCCACAGGGTTTGCTAGGTAAATATGATAGACAGAGCCGACAACAGCAACGTTCTTCCAAAAACTATGCCAACTGGCCCCGGTCTCCCCTATATTTGCCCTGGACATAATCTACACCAGACAAGAAATAGTTGAACTGAAAATTTTCACTTAGGAAGTAACCAACTGGTAACAGGAAACGGTTTTCCCCTGAATGACGGGCGCAAACTCCTCCGATGCCGCCGAAACTTGGTGAGCGACTGAACAACCACTAAAATCTCACGTGATGAGAGTGGTAGCCCTCCCACTCTTCTATGCGAGGTTTTAAAGCGTTGCTCTCCATGACAAAGATACTTTGGATGACAGAGACGTTTGGCCTAAGTGAACGGCGACAGTAATTTCTCGTCTGGGACTTATGTCAACGAACCCCACAGGGTTTGCTAGGTAAATATGATAGACAGAGCCGACAACAGCAACGTTCTTCCAAAAACTATGCCAACTGGCCCCGGTCTCCCCTATATTTGCCCTGGACATAATCTATCTATCTAAGTATACCACTAATTCTCAACGTGTCTGTGGCTATCTAACTATCTATCTATCTATGTATGTCAAAAACGGTAAGCGATAAAAATACGGCGATTTTTTCTACCGTCTCTGTGGACCGTTTAACTTCAAATAAAAATGAATAAAAGTTGAAAATCCAAATTTTTGTATCTTAGTCGTTAATGGTCCGATCGAAATGGGATTTCCTCCTTATCCTACCCAGAGATCCGAATTTTAATACGAAATCCCGAAACAACGAGCGAATTTAGACGGCGAGTTTAATTTGAACGAGTTGAAGAGATCAGGGCGCGCGGTTGCCCTCGGAACGGGACGCTGTCAGGGACCTCGGAAAGAGTTAGTGCCAGGGACCTTAGAAAGGTGAGGGAGGCGGAGAATCTTGGGGGGGGGGGGGGGCTCATTCTACGCTAATTTCGGATATGTTCTGGTGTGTGATGCCCAATAAAGTGGTCGACCGAGCGAGGCCTTATGTCTGAGTGCTAGTACTTCTATAAAATCGACTTTCTCTGAGTGTGTGTGTGTCTGTCTAAACGGCTGAACTGATTTCGACGGTTTTTCTTAAATTTTTTTTTAACGATCCGGTGGGCCTTACCGCCTCAATATAAAAACGGCTAGGTATATAAAAACCGCGACGCGCGCAACTGTGCGCAATTGCGCGCAATATTTCCATAATATTATTCTGGTTGGCCTCCCTAAAGCCATTCTGGACCTATTCCCACGATTTGGTTGACCCCTCGATGTAGTAGACGAAGTACTTAGATGGCCTCACTTAGTAAATTTTACAATGGGCTAAAGTGGATTCCTCTAGGACTGTGTTGCGAGTATAGGAATAGGTAAACATAACAATGAGGCAAACAAATTTGGGTTTTATGATGGACATCAGAAGAAGATTCTTCGTCGTATTAACACAACCTGTATCATTCTCTTGTGTTCTCTTTACCATTTTCCATTAAAGAAACGGAATTTAATCACGCCAGCTATTCCTTTTTCACCGAGGTATCTCAACAATGATTCATTTCCGGCCACATTTTCACCGCCAAGTCAACGATTCAACTGCATTTGCTCGTCGCCGAGTTGATGCCCAACGTCCTTGATTGTCGCACAATAAACCCTCTGATAAAGGTGCCGCAAACGGGCCTGACGCGATATTGATTTAACCCTGTTTACTCTCTCAAACTTCAAACGCCCGAAAAAAATAAATCCCTCTGAAAACGAAAGCACCGAAAAGACCACTGACGAAACCTTGCGGCGGAAAAAAAGGCGGCTCTCGCCGCGACGCTTCTCAAGATAACCGAAAGATGACTTCAAAGCGCAAGATTTATTGAAGGCAACATGAAAAGATGAGCCGCCAAAGGAAGGCTCGGTACAGTGTACCAAGGCCTAATCCCGACAACTAATCCACTACAAATAAGCCGTATCTCATTAACAGCCTCGGTCGGCACCTCAAATCTGAGCTTATCTCCTTCGATAACATTATCGTTGTTGTCTAATAAAATTATAAAACAATTAGGCGTTTCCACTCAACAGTGCAGTGTTCACGATAACACAACCGCCCATTACTTCTTTGTTCCCGCATTGCCTTTTCTTATGCGTGTAAATTACTTGGGAAAGCCCATAAAGTAAGTAAGCACATAATGATATTATACACACAAGTATTTGTATTTCGAAGCGTTTATCTGGGTTAGTTGTTGTGGTTAAGCACCAATAAAGCAGAAGGGTCTATCATTTCTTTCCCAAAAAAAAAAAAAAAAAAAAAAAAAAAACAACATTTGTAACCTGAATTTTCAACCTTTCCCCTTGAGCGTTGTTCTGTTTCTACGTAGTGGGCAGGTGGGAGCAGTAGTTTTTCAGTTCCAGTCAAGTGGAAACCGTCCTCTTTATAAACCCCCTCAATAAACCACCATTCAAGGGAGCCTCACCCCTCGACTGGAAGGGATGAGAATGCGCCCTCTACTGAAAGATTACAGGGCGACCAGCGAGGGGAAGGGGAAGGGAAACTAAATGAATTATTAAATGAAGGGACGGGAGCAACACACGCGTATCTCCGGCAAAGCATAATAGGATTACACGTCCATACGCTTAGTCGCATCCCTTATTCACACTTGCTAAGTGTAAGCTCAGTGGGAGAAAACGACTTTCATTAACTTATAACTTGGATTTCGCAAAGGTCGCCGGCCCTGCGTTTCCTCCTGTAAGATCACACGGACTGGATAATCCTCTTGTTTGAGCTTATTCTGCTAAAAGCACGAACAAAAAAATTGCAAGCCGAAATAATCGTCAATTCATATTTATGTACGATTACTTAATTAATCGGCATATCAGAAACGTTGTACTTTTGGAGGCTTTTTTTCGATACGAATATTAAAGGAGAAAACCAGTGAAGACTTCACTACTTAGTAGGTACGAAAATATGTATTCAAAAAGTACGATTCTCACCTTACTATCGTACGTATATCCATGCCAATGGTCATTTCGTCCATGGTTGTCTGCTGGTTGGTTACTGCGGTGAAGCAGGGTTCACATCCATGCGGCAATCCGTCAATGCGTGAACGCGTCAGCAGTCGTGAGCAGTGGAGAGGATTCCGGCATTCCAGTCAGACGTTCACAAGCGTCCGGCAAATTGCCATTGCGTTGCACACAGCTGTTCCTTCGTTATTCGTGTTTTGTGGATGTCGCTATGGCGACCACAACAACCTGGATGCTTATCATTGCGTCAGTCCGGTAAAATATCTGATTTTTCGGGTGTGTACAGTCAGCTTCAAAAGTGCTTCTCCGTAACTAACTTCTTCCCGCTCGCTGGCATCGGGCAATCAGCACACCGAACGCAATGACGGAATGATGCAATATCGCATTGCCGCATGGATGTGCCGAAATGCACTAGGCGGAGGCGAACTTACAATTTTATCGTTCTTTCTTATATTGAGGGGCTCGTTGTACCCCTTCCAGGCGAGTAATTTAAAAAAATAATATACCATTCTCTTCAGAATTTAATGCAGTTTCATTTAGAAAAACTTTTAAACGTCCGATTTTTTGGTCATTTTTTGGCCCAGTGATGAGTAAAGCATTTATGTTGAAAGTTACAAAAGGAAATGCGTCGCGTTGAAGTACCCAAAATCGCACCATGTATCGCTGAACACACACGTGACGTCAGACGGATTCAGACACCCACTTCTTTCGTCGAAAAGAAACAAATCTCATTTTAATAAAACCCCACTAGCGTTGATTGCAGATACCCGATACTGATGTTCTCTTCATTGGATGAGGGCCTTCCCGTCCGTCCTTTTGAAAATACTCGTACCATATTGTTTCCACTTCAATCGCGGGACGGGGTAAGTAATTGAGATATAGGCGCATATGACACTCGCCCGTATCCGTACACCGCTAATGCATGATTTACTACGGTCATTAAGACGGCGGATGTGATGTCACATGTTGGTTGAGGTCAGGCGCTCGAGCGGAACTCGTGGATGACGTGGGTTGTAATATTATCCTAAAAGGCGGGCTTTTGATTGGGAATCCACGTAGAAATTGTTTTAAGATTGTGAAGTACGACTTTATTAGGTATGTAAGTACCTTTACAAAACTCATCATTTGGATGATGGATGAAAATGATTTTTTTTTTTAAATAAAATTTAATGCGTATGATTTTTGGTTTTATATTTTTAGGATAATACACCTGTGTGATCGCGACAAAGGTCGAAAATTCTGATCGGCCTCAAAATGAGACATTATCCGTTTCAAGACACGCAAATTCCAAAAACGAAATATCCGTCCGCCGCACAGTGGGGTAGAAACGGAAAGAAGTCACTTTTTCATTGATCTTGTGCACTATTTCCATAGGTAGTTGATTACCTGGAGAATCGTGCAGTACTAATAGTTTTGCGGTTGAACCGTTCGATTAGCGCGAAATTTAAGATGAAAAGTGAGTTAACGAGTTTTCAGTTATGGGAGGGAATATTTGGAAAAATCTCTCCTTCCTACGTTTCGAAAAAAACAAAACAAAAACGCTGCAAATTTTACACAAGGGTTTATTATTCTTTGATATACGTTACTTGTGCAGAAATTTAATTCTGTCAATGAAAAAATTAAAAAAAAATTTTTTTTTTGGATTTTTATCTCAAAAAAATTTTTTTTTGGATTTTTTGTTCAAAAATGTATTTTTTCAAAAACTCGGAATTTTTTAGTCGAAAAATATTTAACATCCTGGGATCCTTCAAAAATCCCATTTTTAGCCCCACGAATGCCCTAAACATCGCCCCAGTGAAATCAGATCGTTCCGGGACCCCAAAAAATGGATTCTACGTCCAAAAATACTTCGAAAACGACACCTAACTCGATCCCATGGCTAAAAGCCTTCAAAAACCCCTCCCGTAGCCCCATTATAGCCCCATAGCGCCCCACGGGTTTGGGCGATCGGACTGAAAACCTTGCGGGCACAACTAGATGGTAAACCAAGTATTTTGTCGAAATTTCGGATTACGGCGTACGGCGTACGGCGGACGGACATTTCGGATTTAGAATGTAGACCTCTTGAAACGGATAATGTCAAATTTTGAGCCCGATCGGAGTCGTCGACCCCCGTCGCGAAAACATAGGTGTATTATTCCAAGAATAATAAACCAAAACGATAGTAGATGTCACATAATATCTGTAAAAAATACCAGTTAATTTTAAGATGAGTTTCGAAATGAAAATCAGTTAAAGTTCGATTTTTAGGCGTAATTTGGATTAAGATATGCATGCGAATCGAGCTGCGCCTTCCTGCGGTCGGGCAGATTTTTTTCCTTATAGTTCTGACCCTAAAGAAAGAGCAGTGAAAGTTTGAGACCCCTTTTCATCCCTATACGGTCTCAGTTAATTTTTAAAGTTACCAATGCGGCTCCAATCCAATCGCCTTTCGTCTTTTCTGAGCGATCTCGTCCGAGCAGTAGGTACGATTTTTTTTTTTTTTTAAATCTGACATGTTGACAAAATCCTCGGTTTACCATCTAGTTGTGCCCTCAAAATTTTCAGTCCGATCGCCCGTGGGGCGCTATGGGGCTAAAATGGGACTACGGGAAGGATTTTTGAATGGTTTCGGCTATGGGGTCGAGTAGGGTGTCGTTTTCGAAGTATTTTTGAACGTATTATCAATTTTTGGGGGTCCCGGAACGATCCGATTCCGCCATGGGGATCAATGGGGCTTTCATGGGGCTACAAATGGGATTTTTGAGGGATCCCAAGAGGTCAATTAAAGTGTCGTTTTCCGAGTAATTTTTGTCGCCTAACTTTTGGTTTATTATTCTTGGAATAATACACCTATGTTTTCGCAACGGGGGTCGACGACTCCGATCGGCCTCAAAATTTGACATTATTCGTTTCAAGAGGTCTACATTCTAAATCCGAAATGTCCGTCCGCCGTCCGCCGTCCATGCCGTTTTGGGCAGTAGGAATTTTTTTTAAAATCTGAAATTTTGACAAAATACTTGGTTTACCATCTAGTTGTGCCCGCAAGGTTTTCAGTCCGATCGCCCAAACCCGTAGGGCGCTCTGGGGCTATAATGGGGCTACGGGAGGGTTTTTTTGAAGGCTTTTAGCTATGGGATCGAGTTAGGTGTCGTTTTCGAAGTATTTTTGGACGTAGAATCCATTTTTTGGGGTCTCGGAACGATCCGATTTCACTGGGGCGATCTTTAGGGCTTTCATGGGGCTAAAAATGGGATTTTTGACGGATCCCAGGATGTTGAATATTTTTCGAGTAAAAAATACATAATTTTTGAAAAAACACTTTTTTGAACAAAAAAATCCAAAAAAAAAAATTTTTTTGAGATAAAAATCCAAAAAAAAATTTTTTTTAATTTTTTCATTGACAGAATTAAATTTCTGCACAAGTAACGTATATCAAAGAATAAGAAACCCTTGTGTAAAATTTGCAGCGTTTTCCTAACTCATCCCCTTCATCGGTTTTCGGGAGGTCCTTCACGACGAAATTTGTTTATCTCTGATGTGTAACTAAGGAGGCCTCAAAAGGGGGACGAAAGTTTTTGTCCGATTTCGTTGGTACAAGGGTCTATGGGGTCTTTTTAGGATGATTCCAACGACTCCAAAACGGTTTTTGCAGCCTGAGCCGTTCGTTACCTCTGATCGGCATAAGGTTTTCTTACGCATTGGTCGTTAGGGTGCAGTTCTTTACGTAATGAGCATCACGTGGATATTTTTGATGTGTTGTGTGGCATAGTTTGGTCGCTAGATACCTACTGTTTCTTAGTTTCTCTCGCTCATTAAATATATCGTAATAACAGAAAGGTTGCGCTCATGTATTCAATTCAATTTATGGCTTGTTTAGATTGTGTGCCATAGCAAAGACATAAAATGTCAATTTACAGCGTTTTTGCGGTATCAGGGCGTTATTAGACATTTAATGGAACTAGCTTTCAATTACAATGTACAGTAAAAAATGCTTATATAGCTCATTCGGCCATGTTGTTGATCCTAATACACCTGCATGTTGCTAACTATTGAATTGCCAATCAATGTTATTTTATCATTCATCACTGATGAGCGAACGGTAATGAAACAAAGCTCGGACATCGAGCGGTTTCAATTCTCTGATCTTGATTCTATGTGGAAACTAATCCTTAGATTGAGCCAATCTATAATCCCCCTTTGGATCAACCCTACCCGCTTAATAGACCCCTTCAAAATAGCGCTCTCCCGGCGAAGACCGATATCAGGGACTTATATCCCTGGTGCCGCCCCGCCAGTCCCATCCGCAGCATCCGCATCTCCCCGAGGGCTACAATGTGATTGCAACCGGAGAACCTCACGCCGGAGTTGGATTACACATGTCCTAACCAATTATTAGCATTCGGAGGTCCCTTCTCAAACTTGCGCACTCCTCCCCCAACAGGCCTTCAAGCCTCGCAACGCCCTTTCCGTCCTCCCCCTCACTTCTATTCAACGCATCTCCCTAATGACACCGTCTACTGAGATAATAGTGCACGGGGGTCCTCTGAGTAGGCTGTGATAACATTGCCATCTACGCCCTCCGGTGTCAAGTTCTGAATCAATCAAACTCAATCGCCTCCCTTATTCCCCCTGCTAACCTGGGGTTTCTCCCTCATCGCACGAGTCTATTAAACAATAAAGCACCTTCCCACAGACCAAGAGGATTTTCACTCACACTAAAAGGCTCTCCACACGCTCAGTTTACCTGCGCAGTTTTCATGAGAAACAAGCTGAGCAAAAACTGTATAATATACGATAATACTATTAGGTTATCTGAGCTCAAGAGGTGCAGATGCACATGTCAGTTTTTCCCTTACGCCAGTCAAATAGTAAACTGGGCCTATTTGAGAAATTTTTGGCCTTTAAATGCAAATCTAGGCGTCTGAAAAAAAAGCTGCAATTTTTACACAAGGGTTTATTATTCTTTGATATAGGTTACATGTGCAAAAATTCTTTTTCTCATGTCCGAAAATTCTTTATTTTTACTCGAAAAATATTTTAACTCCTGGGATCCATCAAAAATCTCATTTGTAGCCCCGTTAAAGCCCCATAGATCGCAACAGTGAAATCGGATCGTTGCGGGATTCCAAAAAATGGATTCTACGTTCAAAAATACTTCGAAAACGACACCTAACTCGATCCCATAGCCAGAAACCCCTCCCATAGCCCCATTTTAGCCCTATAGCGCCCCACGGGTTTGGGCGATCGGACTGAAAACCATGTGGGCACAACTAGATGGTAAACCAAGTATTTTGACAAAAATTTCAGATTTAAAAAAAAATTCGTTGCCCCATGAAAGCCCCATTGTTCCCCCACAGTGGAATCGGATCGTACAGTATCCGTTTCAAGATGTCTAGAGTCCAAAAACGAAATGTCCGTCCGCCGTCCGAGCCGTTTCGGGCAGTAGGGATTTTTTTTTTAAATCTGAAATTTTGACAAAATACTTGGTTTACCATCTAGTTGTGCCCGCAAGGTTGTCAGCCCGTTCGCCCTAGCCCGCGGGGCGCTATGGGGCTATAATGGGGCTACAGAAGGGGTTTTTTGAAGGCTTTTGGCTATGGGATTGAGTCTGGAGTCGTTTTCGAAGTATTTTTGGACGTAGAATCCATTTTTGGGGTTCTCTCGCGATCCGATTTCACTGTTGCGATCTATAGGGCTTTCATGGGGCTACAAACGGGATGTTTGAAAAATCCCAGGAAAAAATCAGAAAAAATCCCAGGAAAAAAATCAAATATTTTTCAACTAAAAAACAAAGAAAATTTTGAAATTTTTTTTTACAAATCCAAAAATCTTTTTTGAAAAATAAAAATAAAAATAAAATTTTTTTCATTAACAGATTTTCTCTTTCTTTCAAGTCTTTAAAAATCACAGTGAAAAAAATCACGAAAAAAAGTTTGTTAAACAAATAAGCAAGCTCCACAGCCTTTGCTCTTGCTTCGTCGTCACTATCTTGCTGTGGGCGATAAGGCCCAAGCGCAGAGCAAGCCATCAGGTGAGCGTCATTCATATCAGCAGAGGCACACAGGGAACCTGTCCAGGAGAGCCTGCAGAAAATCATGGCCTGTTCTCATGCGGAAAATTGTTACAGCTGTCTTTCGAGGTGGGGATTGGGTGTCCAATGAGCGGCTGCCATTTTCTCCCATTGGAATCAAGCAAGCGCTTGTCGTGGATTTCCTTTGCAATGGCACCCTCGTTTTCCCGATATGCTGTAGAGAGTGGTTGTTTTCCTCCGGGGCTGGCGTGGCCCTTCCCTCCTTTGCCAGACGATCAGCAATTTCGTTGCCAGTGATATTCACATGACGTGGAATCCATTGTAGAACTATGTCCCAACCATTTCCAATGGCTCGACTCAACGGCAGGGCCAGCAAGCACTCCACCTCATCCTGGTTTGCCTGGGCCATGATTGTTGAGTCCACGAGAAATACCTCTTTGCCGGGAGTAGACACCGACAGCTCGGCGGCTCTCTTTATTGCTGCCATTTCACCATCAAAGTTGGTGCAGTGCCTTGCGAGGGCTCCACATTCAGAGGGAGATGGGTATAAACACCATAGCCAACCCGGTAACCACCTTGGAGGCTGACCCATCTGTAAAAACACGGCCATTCCGTTTGTGGATATCGTGTGCTCAACGTTTCCAAGTGGATGGCTCGGAGCAACAGAGGATCGTCTTCTCCTCCTTTGACATGCTGGACCAAATCCACTCGACACTCTGCCAGCATCAGAGCTCCTGGCGTTTGAGCAGGCCGAGTTTCACGCTTTCCAAGGTTTAGTTGGTACCTAATTTTCTTCCAAGGTCTTAGCATGCTGAGTTTTCACCCTACGCGAAAGCTAACTGGGTCTCTTTCCAATAGTCAGCAGCCGCAGAAGCCGTTCCCTCAAAGGTGACTTCTCCCTTCTGAGTGACAGAGGCTCAACGGCGCTATGTATCTCCATTGCTGGGATTGGCGTTAATTTGGCTGCCCCTTTTACTATCCGAAGGGCCTGGTTCTGCACCTTATCCAGCTTATCAGTCACGTTTTTCGTTGCTGTGGACAGGAGCTCACAACCATACAATCTGGGGCGTACATTTGTGACATGACATTTGACACAAATGACATGTGATGACATATTCATGTCAAAAAGTATTCTGATTTTTGCAATTCACAACAAAAGAACTGGCTCGCCAAGCTATTAGACTCAAAAGAAACAAAATTTGTTCCTTCAATTTAATGGAAGATCATCACTCTTCTACATCATCAGAGAAGAGCAGTCAACCTGATTATTTCACAACGAGGTTCAGGTTTATCATCAACCCACTTTAACACGAAACAAAATTATTAAACAGGGCGTAAAAATTTAATCTTCATAAAAGGCTGCGACAAAAAGGGATAAATTGTTGATTTAAATACCCCACGAAGTGATGAGGGTGAATAATTTTAGGTGAATAATTAATGAATTCCTGGGAAAAAGGGGTTGAGGATCGTGATTAGGGTGCGGTCATTACCGAGGGTAAGCTCAACAGCCTTTAATATCAAGGGGTGAAAGAGGCAACTGCCCGTCAAAACACAACCCCACCCCAGTAGGGGGCGCCTCCTTTAAAACTATAGCGTTGGGAGCCTCTTTTTACGGTCTCAGGAGAGATCCGGTCTCCGACAACCCCCTCGTGCGCTCTTCCCAGCAATCATTGCTAAGGTTTTCAAAGTGCTGCAACGCACGTGGCTCATCCTCTTCGATCCTTGGGGCTTATGGGTCCCTTCGCTGGAAAGTTCCCGCTGGTAACCTTTTTATAGAGCGGAAAACTGGGTTAAGACGTGGGTAGTTCGGATTTGGCCTCCATAAAAATAGAAGGTTAAGCTACAAGAATAAAGTCTTACTGCAGTAAATCCAAAGACTAGTGAGTGTTCAATGCGCTGAATCTGAACCTTTACCGACAAATCAGCTTTCGGCTCAGAGCAAGTCGTAAAACGAAGGTGCGGGAAATTGAACGTTATTCAATACAAACCAACACCGTTTACACTTTTTTAAACGCTGCAAAACAAAAGGATTTATTATGTATGCTGCAAAGTTTTGATGTGGTCTCAGCGGTCTATAAAGAAGAAATTTGAGAATCTGAGGGGGAAAATTCGCGTAGGTATATGGATCGCGTCTTATGATTTGCCAAATGAAACAGAATAGGTTTGTTCCAGGTCTAACGGCGTCTGTTAATAAAAGTTGATAGCTGTCGACAGCAGTCCCAATGCCTTCTGAATCGCTGTTGAGTTCTGTCGAACAGCCCACCTGCTGACCTGGAACGCGATCTGTCAACAAAATTTGTTGAACCAAGTCACGTGAACCACCGTGAAGTATTGCTACAACAATTTAATTACTTCATGGTGCTTCCCGTGACAGCAAATTTCATATGGAAAAATCCAAGTGATATTTTTGGTTTATTGTATTCAGAATAATCAACCTTTTTCGAGAGAGGAGTATCATAAGGGCGGGAATGAGTCATTTAAAGTGTTTGAGGGTATCTACGGGGACTTCGGGAGGATGTGTGTAGTAGGTACAACTTGACGCGCCGAGCACCAAAATAAAGTGAGAAGGTTAAGAGAGAGGTTTCAACTGGGTAGGGTTATCAAAGTCGACAGCACCCAACCGAACTCATTCGAGCTGTCGGTTTCCGTCCGACAGCAGTTGAACTGCTGTCAACCTACAAACCGACCTGGAACAGCCGGCGACTGCGACTTTTCGCCGACCCAGCCACCTGGAACGGCAGTTGTCTCAACTGCGGCGTATGTCTCCGTCAATTTCTGTTAACAGTCCGTCAAACCTGGAACAAACCTAATAACTTTCAGAACAGCGCAATCTTCCGGTCAGGTGACTCATTGCACACAAAAAACGCTGAAAATTTTACACAAGGGATTATCATTCATTGATATAGGTTACTTGTGCATAAATTTAATTGTCAAAAAAAGTTTTTTTGGAAAAAAATTATTATTTGATTTTTTCCAAAAAAATTTTGTTTTTTACTCGAAAAATACCTATTTGACCTGGGATCCTTCAAAAATCCCATTTATAGCCCCATGAAAGCCCTAAAGATCGCAACAGTGAAATCGGACCGCGAGAGAACCCCAAAAATAGATTCTACGTCCAAAAATAAATCGAAAACGACACCTAACTCGATCCCATGGCCAAATCCTTCAAAAACGTCTCCCGTAGCCCCATTTTAGCCTCGTAGCGCCCCCACGGGTTTGGGCGATCGCCCTGAATACCTTGTGGGCACAACTAGATGGTAAACCAAGTATGTGGTCAAAATTTCAGATTGTTAAAAAATTTTTAATATTCCTAATGCCCAAAACGACCCGGACGGCGGAAGGACATTTCGGTTTTGGAGTCTAAACCTTTTGCAACGGATAATGTCACATTTTGAGGCCGATCGGAGTCGTCGACCTTCGTCGCGATTACATAGGTGTATTATTCCAAGAATAATAAACCAAAAAAAAAAAAAGAAAAAAAAAAGTCTATACAATCTTAGACTGATGTGGGACCACGAAAAACGGATTTTTGCGTCCAAAATTACTCGGAAAACGACACCTTATTTGACCTCCTTGGATCCTTCGAAAATCCCATTCGTTGCCCCATGAAAGCCCCATCCCCACAGTGGAATCGGATCGTATCCGTTTCAAGATGTCTAGATTTCAAAAACGAAATGTCCTTCCGCCGTCCGAGCCGTTTCGGGGATTAGGGATTTTTTTTTTTTTTTAATCTGAAATTTTTACAAAATACTTGGTTTATGTACCATCTACTTGTGCCCGCAAGGTTTTCAGTCCGATCGCCCAAACCCGTGGGGCGCTATAGGGCTAAAATGGGGCTACGGGAGGGGTTTTTTGGAGGTTTTCGGCTATGGGGTCCTAGTACGATCCAATCTAACCGTGGGGATCTATCTATAATGCTTTCACGGGGCTACAAATAGGTTTTTTGAAAAATCCCAGAAGATCAAATAAGGCGTCTTCTTCCGAGTAGTTTTGGACGCAAAATCCTTTTTCAAAAAAAGTTTTTTCTAAATTTTTCAAAAATAAAAAAAGTTGTTCTTAATGACACAGGATTCATTTTTGCACAATTAATCAACATCGAAAAATAATAAACCTTTGTGTAAAATCTTTCAGCGTTTTTCAAAGTAGATACCCAAAAAATACAGATCACTTTTTTCAGCCTGCACGTTACATTGGCGACATGTCACACATTGCCACACGGGTGACGTGGCTCTGATGTTTCAATCGGGGGGGTCAAAGCTGATAAAGCGATAGGGGGTGGGTTGGGTACAGTTTTGTTCCGAGTTATATCGAATGATGGGTGGGAGGGACTCTCTAAGATGGTGGTCTGTGTTGTGCAGTGATTGGTGGGGGACGCGTTGCTATGGAAACCGCCCTGATAGAACAAACTCCCCCCCTTCCCATCGAGTTTTCGCCTTCCGTTCTTCGCCCTCGTTCTCGAGAAATCATGGTTTATACGTTGGTGTACTCCAACCTTTTAATAAATACTGCCAAACGTATGATAAAATGTATGTGTGTAGCGTGTAGTCGAGCAGCGTGGTCGAAAAATCAGTGGACTGCTGGAAATAATCCGAAAGTTAATGAAATTTTGGGGTGTTGTTTTGGGATGACTAGGGAAGGTAAATCCAAGTTTTCTGACAAAAAAAAAAAAAAAAAAAAAAAAAAAAAACCTGTGCTCGATTGTGGGTGGCCGAAAAACCGCGATTTTTTCGGAATGTTTTCGGTTTTCCGCCTATAACTCGAAAACTATGCCTCGAAAAGAGCTTATTTATTTCATTTTCGGAAAGAGCATTGAATTCCCTTCAAATTTCACTAGTCACATGTTTTTTTGGTTTTTAGCGCAACCTTTTTCCAAAAAATGGAAAGGTGCGCTCACCTCTTCGACATGTATGTTTTTTTTTTGTTTGTTTGTTTGTGTACAGAGCATCACGCCCGAGCGGCTCAACAGATTTTCATGAGGGTGGTCTCATTGTCATCAGCGAGTTCCGGGGGTGGTTATAGGCTACCTTGATTTTCCCTCCCTCATCCCCTTCATCGGTTTTCGGGAGGTCCTTCACGACGAAAGTTGTTTATCTCTGATGTGTAACTAAGGAGGCCTCAAAAGGGGGACGGAAGTTTTTGTCCGATTTCGTTGGTACAAGGGTCTATGGAATGAGCTTTTCAGGCTGATTCCAACGACTGCAAAACGATTTTTGCGGCCTGAGCCGTTCGTTGCCTCTGATCGGCATAAGGTTTTATTACGCATCGGTCGTTAGGGTGCAGTTGTTTACGTAATGAGCATCACGTGGATACTTTTGATGTGTTGTGTGGCATAGTTTGGTCGCTAGATACCTACTGTTTCTTAGTTTCTCTCGCTCATTAAATATTAATAACAAAAAGGTTGCGCTCATCTATTCAATTCAATTGATGGCTTGTTTTTTTTGTTTGTGTACAGAGCATCACTTCCGAGCGGCTCAACAGATTTTCATGAGGGTGGTCTCATTGTCATCAGCGAGTTCCGGGGGTGGTTATAGGCTACCTTGATTTTTCCTCCCTCATCCCTTTCATCGGTTTTCGGGAGGTACTTCACGACAAAAGTTGTTTATCTCTGATGTGTAACTAAGGAGGCCTCAATAGGGGGACGGAAGTTTTTGTCCGATTTCGTTGGTACAAGGGTCTATGGAATGAGCTTTTTAGGCTGATTCCAACGACTCCAAAACGATTTTTGCAGCCTGAGCCGTTCGTTACCTCTGATCGCCATAAGGTTTTATTACGCATCGGTCGTTAGGGTGCAGTTGTTTACGTAATGAGCATCACGTGGATGATGTGTTGTGTGGCATAGTTTGGTCGCTAGATACCTACTGTTTCTTAGTTTCTCTCGCTCATTAAATATATCGTAATAACAAAAAGGTTGCGCTCATCTATTCAATTCAATTGATGGCTTGTTTGACATGGATATGTCTCAGTTCTGGGGTCTTGCAAAATTTTGCGACACACAAAAAATGCCACGTTTTTTATTGGTTGCATCCGTGGCAACCCGTCAACTTAATTTTTCATTGTAACAACGCTTGTTAGTTTCTCGTAGTGAATTATCAAATTCCCGTCTATCACCAACTATATGCAGCCCACAGCAACCCATCAACTCAAAATGAAATTACTCTGTACCTATAAAACAAATCGAAGCTGCGCTACATTCGATTCATTTTATTTGCCATCATAAGAGATATCCATGTTCAGATGTATCTGCATGCAGTGTAGATACCTACTCGTCTTTTTTTTCCATTTTTTCCTATCACGCAGTTATTTGAAAACCCAAGTGACTTTATGCCCTTTCGTTTATTCCGTTGACAGTGAAACTTATGAAAATATTTTTCATAAGTTTCAAATAATTTGAAAAATAAAATTATTATTATTATTATTATTATTATTTTTTTTTTATTTTTTTTTTTTTTTACCGAATAGCTGCTAAGTTACAGCCGTTCCAAAGTAGTTCAAATTTCTCAAAATGTACAGTTTTACGGAAAAATGCATGTTTTAGCTTCTGAACATTTATTTGTACGTACGAAACAAGCAAAATAAGAAACGCCCAATCTGACACCGCGCGGAGAGCGGAAGCACGTTTTCGGTTGTAGCTCAGAAACTATTGGTCCGTTTCCAAATTTATTTTTTTCTCCCGTCGCAGCTATTCCGTGTGAAATTTCGATTTGAACTTTGATAAGGGAGGGAAAGAAGAACGTTTTCTGAAAAACGTGGTCGTAGATGGCCAAATTTCTTGTTTCCACATTTTCCGACGAATACTAACGGCACTTTTGTTGTTTCAATAGACATGCAATGTGCCGTTACTTATATAAAATTTAATCAGCTTTCTGACGAGAAAAAGAAAAGTACGATCGGACAAACCGTTCTCGAGTTATAGGCAGAAATGTGCAACGAATCATGTTTTATTCACAATGTACCACTTTTTTGCCGTGCCCGCCCGCCCCTTATCAAAGCTCAAATCAAAATTTCACACGGAATAGCTGCGATGGAGAATTTAATAAGCTTTCACGAGAAAAAAATTAATTTGGAATCGGACCAATAGTTTCTGAGCTACAACCGAAAACGTTCTGAAAAACGTGCTTCCGCTCTAAGCGAGGTGTCAAATTGGGCGTTTGTCATTTTGCTTTGAATTCGTTTCGTAGGTACAAATGAATGTTCAGAAGCTAAAACATGAATTTTTCCGTAAAATTGTACATTTTGAGAAATTTGAACTACTTTAGAACGGCTGTAACTTAGCAGCTATTCGGCAAAAAAAAGTGACTACCTAGTGAAATTTGAAGGAAATTCAATGCTCTTTCCGAAAATGAAATAAAAAACGCTGCAAATTTTACACAAGGGTTTATTATTCGTTGATATACGTTACTTGTGCAGAAATTTAATTCTGTCAATGAAAAAATTAAAAAAAAAAATTCCTTCAAAAATCTCATTTTTAGCCCCACGAATGCCCTAAACATCGCCCCAGTGAAATCGGATCGTTCCGGGACCCCAAAAAATGGATTCTACGTCCATTAACAAATATTTATTGGTTTATACTACTTCAATACAATTTTAAATGATTCATGTAATAAACTCTTCTTGTCGCCGTGGTCCTTGGGGTCCAGGTAGCTGCACCGGGGGGATAGGGGGACGTGGTGTCTCCCCAGGGAGGCGTTGTGTCCCTCGCCGTGTCCATCGGAAACAAATACAGGTAGCGCATCAGAAGGTGCATCAATACCGGGAGAAAATATAAGGGACGGGAATACTGACCTTGGGGGGGCTCAATGAGCCCCCGCTAGGTGTCTGCGTCTAAAGGCAGCCCATATAAAGCCACTTCCGTCCAACGTTCTCCTGGCAGCCCACTCCAATATGAACGGCGGAAAGATCCTTCGGAGCCCCCTCGCCGCGTGTGCGTCCCAGAGTCCACGCCATTGGAGAATAGCCGGAAGTACCTCCACCACCGTCGAATCCGTGAGCTCCCTGACGGCTTGCATCGCTACCGGAGTCCCGTACTTAGATTTCTTCCTATTCAGGAGGGTGCGCAAGGGAAAGGTCGGAGAGTTTGTCGAGATGGCCACCTCGACGACATAAGCAGTGTCATCTTTCTTGATTATGACGTCGGGTCGAATGGCTTGTTCGTCGGTCCTAATCAGGGTCTCCGTCCACACATTCCAACCCTTCCGCCGAGCATATTCACCAAACAGGGCACAGACAGCGTTATGTCGTTTGCAACGTGCTTCACGCATAGATGGACAAACTTGCAGCACATGGTTCGGCGTCTCGCGTTGGGGGCATCCTTCACGACATGCTGCCGAACCTGCCCGGCCTCTAGTCATCCGTGCCCGCAGCGGTATAGCAGCTGCGTATGTCTTGATCGCCGCCAGGGTCCGCCACACGGGCACCCGTTCGTTGGTGTTACGCATCCAGGCTGTTGACTGGGGAACATCCCGAGCAATTTTCATGTCTGCTCCGTCGACAGTGTTATGCCATGCAGCTGCCCGCTCGCGGCGCCTGTCAAGTGTCGATGATTCAATGCCACTGTTGTCTTCACGAAACAAAGTATTACGGGCCTCGCTGACACGCTTCTTCCGTAGCAAGGGGATAAGCGCTAAAAAGCACATCAAACCCAGCCCTCCATCCGCCACGGGGGCGTAGAAGAACGCATTGGGAACATCTCTGGGCAGCCTTAGGAATGATCGTAGAATTCCTCGCACTCGTATGTCAAGCCATTGGAGCTGTTTCTTCGTGTGTGCAGTTAAAACAAGTCCATGCACAAGCGACGGTTGCCAGTGGGTTCTGATTGCCTCTAACTTCGTCAGGGGTCCAAGAGTCGACCGAATTATCTTTCCTAAGTCCGTGATAGCTTTGTTGGGATCCGGTCTGACTGGGCCATAGGGATTAAATGTTACGCCGAGGTAGTTCCATACGGCATTCGAGCGAGCTACCGGTATATCATCTAGGTCACCCAGACTGGCAGTTACAGCCAACTTACCCTTCCTAGGAACCAATGGCACATAGAGAGACTTGCCGGCGTTGATCGACAACCCGCAGTGTTGTAGAGCTTCGCGGAAACTTCTGATGAGCACCCGTATCCCAGCGGCCGATGCCGCCAACAAACACGCGTCGTCTGCGAACGCAATCGATCGCCATCGTTTCCCACGGCAAGTGAAGCCAATTCTGCTAGGTAGCGACATCAGGGCATGATCCATGACTGCGTTGAAAAGAGTGCCAGAGAGCGGGTCTCCCTGCCGAACTCCAGCTCGGCACCGTATACGTTGTCCGCCCAAGATGGTGCTGGAAGATCCATACAACTTCATAATATAGTGGACCAAAGACGGAGACCACCCTCGTGCCACCATCACAGCTCTAATTGCATCGTGGCTAACAGAATCAAAGGCCTTGGCCACGTCGACCACCACCAGGTGCAGCTCCCTAAATTTCCGTTTTGCTTCCGCCAATATGGTCCCTTTAAGAGTTACGTTTTGGCCAATACCGTCGACGTTACTGATCAAGCCCCGTTGGTCCCGACAATGCCGGACATTCTGCATCAACCTGGCTGCCAAGATCTTGTGTAGGTGCCTCAACATCACCGACGGGACAGTGATCGGTCGATATTGATCAGGCCTCACTGGTCTAGTCACTTTGGGAATAAGTGTGGTGCGCCCCAACGTCATCCATTCAGGTGCTTCCTTCTGGCGTAGAATCGTATGGAAGATCAGTCTTTTGTACCTATGCGGCAGTGTGTTCCATTGGCCTGGCAGAATGCCGTCCACGCCCGCCGCTCCCCTTCGCAGGCGGTGCTCATCGAGCTCCTGGTCAGAGATTGGCTGAAACACGCCAACCATTGTGTCATTCCCCGGGCATGCAGGCTGCACGCCGTCAGGCCACGGAGTCGAGGCGCGCTCAAACTGGTCTCTCCAATATTGGATTGTTGCTGCTTCAGGGTTGACTGCGCCTGACCGTGCCAATCCGTCGGTCAAAATCTCATCGAGGGCAGCTCGCGGGTCTGTCTTCCAGAGTTCGCTGATCGACGGTGCCGTTCGTGGTCGTGCTCCATCAGTTGCTCTAGATCGCCAAGGGCGAGGCTCCCCGAACTTTGCAATTACCCACTGGTGGATACTGGGCATGCCGTCCCTACCTTCCAGCACTTCTCTGATCCCAGGCAGCAAGAGCCGTTGATCCTCCTCCGTCCAACCGTCATTGGTCTCCAGGTCTTCCAATATAGCGAGGTCTAGGATGGTCTCCTCATCCAACTCTGATGTGGTGTCCAGCTCAGGCACTGCTGGCTGCACAAACTCTTCGCTAACACGATCTCCCATCTCCGGGTTAATTAGTAAGGCATCCCTAATGTTGATGTAGGACTGCTGTCGTCTGTGTCGTCGAACTTGTTCATAACTCCTGCCAGGTAGGTGCTCCATCAGTCCTTGGCATATACCTCGCTCCGTCAGGTGGGTGGCTCGTATCCTAATCTCGGTCCTTGCCATGATGAGCATTTCTTCCTGGCTCCAATATTTATGGCGGCCCCTGGGGGTATCTTCTGCCGCCTGGACCTCAACAAATCTTTCCGGATGGGTCCGTCTCAGATGGTGGGTGAGGGCGTTCTTGGAGTTGAAGGAACGTCCGCACGCGTTGCATGTTAGGGGGCTACCGTCCATAGTCGGTGATTACCAACAGCCCAGCCACAGCTCTCCGATGGGCCTCACATTCCCTGCTCCCTAATTTATGGGCGCAATCCACTTTGATCTCCTGACACCCTATGCAGATGGGTGACTCCCGCTTATCGCACTGCCGCTCCAGGTGATCCTTGGACGTACACACACGGCAGCACTTTTCCCCGTCTCCGCACTTCTTGCATTGGGCCGCAATATGGCCGTAAGCCCCACAGCGGAAGCACCTCCTGACATCTAGAAAGTCCTCGACTGCGCATCTAAACCAGGAGATGTAAACCGTTCCTTTTTCGACCGACTTCTCCCTCATTTGACTCGGCATCTCCACGACGACATTGCCCCTTCTTGCATCACTGGAGACGTTCCCTGTCTGTGCCCATGGGATTCTGCGTATGGCCTTCACTTCTTTCTGGAAATCATCAACTGGTACGTCATTGAAATTTTGTCTCCACAAGGCCTGAAGAAAGGCTTCGTCCGTGAAATCCTGTCCGTCAACCTTGTAAGGTACTCCTCTTACCAGAACGGTTGGCTTCCTTTTAGGAAGAAGTTCAGCTTTCAACCCGGCAGCTCCAACGTCAACATCCGCCATAATCTTGTGGGCTTCAAGGGGGTTGGCCACCTCAACCACAAGGTCCTTGCCTCTGCGGCCTCTCATCCCTACCACCTGCCACCCCTTAGATTGGGGCTTAATTGCTCTGGTCAGCGTCTCACGGACAGCCTCAGTAGTCGACTTTTCGGGAGCTTCGTCTTTACTGCTCAAGACAACCAAGGTTTTCTTCGGGATTTCCCTAGATGCCACAGGGCCTCTACTTCTACTGCGTTCTCTCGGCCTCAGGACAGCAGCATAAGAAGGGGCAGTATGCCCCTGCACCACAGCTATCTGGCAGATCTTCTCCTCCATAGACATTATCCGAGCGGCGGTGGTTTCAAGGACCCCCTTCAGCGATTCAGTGTTGTCACTCAAGGTGTTCAAACCGGCTTTCTCCACGGCACAGATCAGTCGCTCAATTCGTTCGTCGCCTTTTGCATCCAACCGATTGAGAGCAGCCTCCATCTGGGTCACCTTTCGCATGATTTCTCCAATAGGTCCTTTTAGCTGCGCCAGACATCCCTTTGCCTTATCTGCACCCACCTTAGCCTCCTTGGCAGCTATCAAAAACGCCGCCTCAGCTGAAGCCCAAATCTCCATCAGTTCAATTACTGCGGATGTGGCTTCCGTAATGGGTTGCTCTGCTGCCACAGCAGCCATAAGTGACTCAGCCATGGCTACTCGGCAAGATTAGGTCCTTTTCTGGGCCAAGTACGTCAATACAAGGTCCTTGACCAACACTCCTTGTCCACAAATACGAGGTCCCTGACGATCGCCAAATACAAGAACTCTGTGACCAATGGTGGATCCACCCCTTATACCTCTATGATTTGCTTCACAGGGCCTCAAGGCTACCTCCTTACAAGGTCCCTCCAGTTATCTCCTGCTAACTCCTAGTCTCCTGATACCTGACCAAGCTTTAGAGGCTCAGAAATCGGGGTCCAACTTCTCCCAAATTTGGAGTAGGGATACAGTAGCACTCCCTCTACCACCTATGAGGTGGGGGGGGGCCTCAAGTGGGATGGGAAAAAGATACTCCCTTCCACCTAAAAGTGGGGGTAAACAACCTTCAATACAACACTGGGGTGTCAATGATCACACCCAGGGGTACCAGTTCCTTTACTAGGACTACTGACTCAGAGCTCCACAAGGGCTATGATGTAACCTTCCACTATTTGCCATGTGGCAAGCACATGGCATCATAGACAAATTTAACTCTCTTTATCCCCAAAACCACTCCATCGAATTGAACGAAATTTTCAACAGACCTTTCTATGAGGGAGCTCTCCAATTTCCCCCAGCCTCAGCGTTCAACCACCATCCACACAGCCACGGCACCAAACGGGTGATATCACTAACACCCAACACCCGAACACCCGGCCACGACAATCACCTTGAAAAGCACCACCGTCTCTACCACTCCACCAAATTTCGTGAAGAAATAACAAGTTTTTACCACTGAAACAAAAGGTTGTTTGAGAGCACACCTTTCACTGTCAGAAACAAAGACACAACTCCAAAAAATGGATTCTACGTCCAAAAATACTTCGAAAACGACACCTGACTCGATCCCATAGCTAAAAGCCTTCAAAAACCCCCTTCTGTAGCCCCATTATAGCCCCAGAGCGCCCCACGGGTTTGGGCGATCGGACTGAAAACCTTGCGGGCACAACTAGATGGTAAACCAAGTATTTTGTCAAAATTTCAGATTTTTAAAAAAATTCCTACTGCCCAAAACGGCCCGGACGGCGGACGGCGTACGGCGTACGGCGGACGGCGGACGGACATTTCGGATTTTGAATGTAGACCTCTTGAAACGGATAATGTCAAATTTTGAGGCCGATCCGAGTCGTCGACCCGCGTCGCGAAAACATAGGTGTATTATTCCAAGAATAATAAACCAAAAGGCCTTTACGAGACATAGTTTTCGAGTTATAGGCGGAAAACCGAAAAAAATTCCGAAAAAATCGCGGTTTTTCGGCCACCCACAATTAGGAATCGAAGCGTTTCTGGATTATTTTTTTTATCGATAGAAGGCGTCCAAATAATACTAAAAATGGGGTTAAAACACAAACTGCAAGCGTATGAATTTATAAAATTTATGGAAAAATTGCTATTTGAATTTTGGCGGGAACCCAAAGTCAGCTCCTATTGGTCGACACGTTGGCCACCATTACAAAACTAAAAACTAAAGAATCGGTCATTGGAATAAGTTAATTTATATCACAAATAAGTTGAGTAAATAAGCATGATCACATTCAAAACACGGCCATTTTCTCGTTACTCCAGTGTCACTAGAGCCAAACACTAAGAAAAAATCGAAAAAGAAGAAAAAATCGACCTGCACTCTGGTGTCTTTTGATTGGAAACCGGAACACCTGTGGGTGACGTCACTCACAGTGGTTTTTGAATCGGCCTAAATTACTTGAGATGATTGTAAACTACGTGAAAGACTTTTTGTCACAAAAATGATGTATTTTCCCTTTTTGACTTCTAACAACACGGTACAGGATTATTAAACCCGAAATTAGGGAGCACTTCTATCCCTAATTGAGCACAGGCTTTTTTTTGTCAGAAAACTCGGATTTAGCTTCCCTACGCATCCCAAAACAACACCCCAAAATTTCATTAACTTTCGGATTATGTCCAGGCACACCAAGTACCTCACTGCTGGACTAGTGTCCCAGTTTTAATTACTGCCGCTTGATCTTCATTTTATCTATTTTCTGTTTCAGGCGAAAAACCTCACAAGTGCCAGGTGTGCGGGAAAGCCTTTTCCCAGTCGTCGAACCTCATCACCCACTCGCGAAAACACACGGGGTACAAACCGTTCGCTTGCGACTTGTGCGGACGAGCGTTTCAACGAAAGGTCGACCTGAGGAGGCACAAGGAGACCCAACACACCGAACTGCGACCCGTGGCGTACCCTCCGCCGCCTTCGGAAACGTCCGCCCTTTCGCAGACAAGTGACGCCTCAACGCCTCAAACCAGGCCGGATATTACTCGCAAATTATTCACAAACGACTACCCCCAGTGAATATTTACAACACCCTCAAAAATAGAAAAACAGCACCAACCTTTTGTCCCATTTTTACTAAGAAACGTTACTGGTTCATCGTCAAAATTAAAATTTAATAATGACAAACTGACAGGAGGTTGTGGAAATAGTTTTTAAAATGAGTGTTTTCTACTTCAAACTTGAATAATGCAACTTGAGTTTAGAGGAGTCTCATGAGATTCTTAACGCGGTATCTTCTCACTCTTATAAATCTTCTGGGAGTGGAATCACTCAAGGGTTCATTCTTCCGGCTAGAACTTAATTTTTACAACGGTCGGACAATTCAGGGACCCCCCCACAATTATTCGATCCTCCGTCGAAACGACACCTTACTCGGCCATATCTTTCGTTGACCACATCCGTTGGCTCTTGGAATGGGGGCTATCGATGGAAAACAATGCTGACGTAACGAAGAGGGAAAGAACATATTTCGTCAAAATTTCAGATCACAAAAAACCCTGCACATTTCACACAAGGGTTTGTTAGTCGTTGTTGTAGGTTAATTGTGCAAAAATTAATTCTGGGTCATTTAGAAAAAATTTTTGAAAAAAAAAAAAAATAATAATAATAAGAGTGTCTGTACATTATTTGGGCAGACGTGGGACCTCGAAAAATGGATTATGCTTCAAAAATTACTCGTAAAACGACACCTTATTTGACCTCCTGGGATCCTTCAAAAATCCCATTTGTAGGGCGGAATTCACAGACGGTGCTCAAGTCTCGTCCCAAGTCAAATCGCCCTGACTCAAATCGCCGTCTCAAGCCAGTTTTTTTCCCATACTCCGGGCACTGGAGGTTATAACCTGCTATTTGCAAATTGCAACCTCTTCATGGATTCCGTGAGTGGTTTGTTTTGGTCTTCGTAAATGAATGCTGCATGGAGTTGTCCGTACAAGAATCTTCTCATAATTTATCATCAGATGTTTTCATGTCATGTTTTGCCGTATTCGGTAAATTTTGAGGCCGATCGAAATTTCCTGTTCTCACAAACATTGGTTGGTTATTCAGAGGTAATGCCGCGGGTACCTCTGAACCAGAAAGAAAGCGCCTTCATAACCAAAAAAAAGTTTGGTTGTGGAACATTTTGGTAGAATCGAGAAGGTTAGACCCTTCTCACCTCCTCCAAACACGACGAAAATGGCCACAATGCGTCCTGAGTCGCTCTCAATTCGGACTCAGAGCTGAGAAACGTCTGTGAATTCCGTCCGTAGCCCCATGAAGCCCCATTGATACCCCACAGTGGAATCGAATCGTTCGGGGACTTCCCAGAAATTGATTCTACATCCAAAAATCCCTCGAATTTAGCTGAAACCCTTCAAAAAAGACCTCCTGTAGCCCCTTTTTAGATCGGTCTGAAAACCTTGCGGGCACAACTAGATGGAAACCGAGTATTTTGTAGAAATTTCAGATTTAAAAAAAAAAAATCCTACTGCCCAAAACGGCTCGGACGGCGCATAGTTAGAAGCGGAAAAAGTCGATTTTCCGAAGTCGCTTTTTCGTTGATATTGTGCACTATTTCCATAGTTGATTACCTTCAGAATCGTGCTGAACTAATAGTTTTGCGGTTGAAGCGTTCGATTAGCGCGAAATTTAAGATGAAATACGAGTTTTCAGTTACGGAAGGGAATATTTGGAAAAAATCTTTCCTTCCTACGACGTTTCGGACAAGAAAGAAAAACACATCTTAGTAGAAGTCACATAGATAGTATCTGTAAAAAATAACAAAGTTAATTAAATTAACTTTGTTAATCAAATTTTGAAGATGAGTCTCGAAATGAAATGAGTTGATGAAATCAGTTAAATGTCTATTTTTGGGCGTAATTTGGATTAAGATATGCATACGAATCGAACTGCGCCTTCCTGCGGTCTGGCACATTTTTCTCCTTAAAGTTCTGACCCTAAATAAAGAGCTGTCAAAGTTTGTGACCCCTTTTCGTCCCTATACGGTCACAGTTAATTTTTAAAGTTACCAATACGCCATCCAAGCGCCTCTCGTCCTCTCTGCGCGATCTCGTCCGAGCAGTAGGTACGATTTTTTTTTTTAATCTGAAATTTTGACAAAATACTCGGTTTACCATCTAGTTGTGCCCGCAGTCCAATCGCACAGTCTCGTGGGGCGCTATGGGACAAAAACGGGACTACGGGAGGTTTATTTTTTTTTAAGGTTTCGGCTATGGGGTCGAGTGGGGTGTCGTTTTCGAAGTATTTTTTGGCCGTAGAACCTTTTTTAGGGGGTCCCAGAACGATCGATGTCACTGTGGGAATCTACGGAGCTACAAATGGGATTTTTAAAGGATTTTTGAAGGAGGTGAAATAAATCGTTTTCCGAGTAATTTTTGACGAATAGGTAATCTATTTTTGAGTTATACTTCAAAGAACTGATACGTGGCAGGAAACATTTCCTAATAATATTAGGAACTAATAATAATATTATGGTGCTGAACTGAGCAGGATACGATTCATGTTCAAGGTGCATCATCAACGGTACCTATTGAATATACCTAAGAAGCTACTGAATTTCATCGCGTCCAATTCGGTAACACTGGAACATTCAAAACAGTAAAAATGGGAATCCGTAGATGCTTTTAAGCAGCTTACGCAGTGGCATTTATACAGAAATTCAGCTTCCTAATTTACCACTTTGACCATCACTGCATGTTTTTGAAGTGGGAAGATTTACATTGCAAGGTGCCGTTTTGGTAACTTAGATCATTTATGAAACCAAAAGTCTACATAGTTGTAAATAGCCTTAAATGTTTAACGTGAATACATTTTATCCATGATCTCTTATTGTAAATATTATTCCTAAACAAGATCTCTGTATGTATCTATCTTCTTGACTATGTATTAGAAACTATGTTTATTTATTGATGAATAGTTACCTATCATTACAATTAGGACATACAATGCTTTGAGGTGTAAAAAGTGTAACTTGAGTGTTAAGATATTATTAAATGTGATTACCATATTCCTGTAACTCGTTTTCCCCCTTCACACATGATCGTCTAGATTATGGAATGTGGAGCTAAGAACGACAGTGCTTAGTGCAGCAAGCCCCCAAGAGTTTACTTTAGAAGCTTCTTTCACGATAGAGCCAGATGAAGATCTCAGAAGGCCGTCAAGAAAAGTGGGAAAGGGATAAAGTCGAGGCGCGGAAGACGAGGTTGCTGGCGAAGCGCTAGATTGAGATGGCTCCGCTTTCTTCGAAGTAATTAGGAAAGCACCTAACTCACTCCCGGAACGTCTCTCACTTTGCATTCTTGCCCGGTTTCAGCTTCCCCACCGACCTTCTTCCCTTCCGCACTCTCGTAAGTTCCCTTCCCTCGAGCGAGTCCTTCCTTCCAGGAACCATTTACTAAAGGAGTCTACTGTTACATAATTAGGGAATCTGTAATGGGATTCACGAGAGTGGCGTATCAGGTTGCCTCGCCTTTCCTCCTTTGAATAGCAAGAAGGCAGATTCTCCCTGGTGTTCTTCCCGTTGGGGGGGGGCGGAAAACCATATGGCAAAACTCTCCAAGAACCAACTGCGCAACGTATAAGACATTAAAAAATTCACCGAGTATTTTATTAGTCATTTCTAGTAGATAGAACTATAATTTTTTGAATCATAAATGTCATTCTTGTGACGTAATCATACTAGTCGAGGGCCAAGACATTTCCGGTATTGTGCAAGTTTTGCGCGATATTTTCACTACACCAAAAGTTACCAATATTTTAATTCAAACTAGCACTCAGACATAAGGCCTCGCTTCGCTCGGCCAAGTGTCAGTCGTTCAATGCACTAAATTCAAGGGGTGTAAAATTGGCCGGGGAATAGAGAGAGAAATCGTCTTCCCACACACCAGAATATATCCTAAATTAGCGTTGAATGAACCGTTTCCCAAAACTCCCCCGCCTCCTTCAACTTTCTAAGGTCCCTGGCACCCTCTTTCTAAGGTCCCTGGCGCCGTCCCAAATCACCCTCCCAAGACGCGCGCCTGATCTCTTCAAATCGTTCATTAAACTCGCCGTCTAAATTCGCTCAACGTCGGAAGTATTTTTTCTGGGATTTCGTATTAAAATTCGGATTTCTAGGTAGGATAAGGAGGAAACGCGAACTCAATCGGACGTTTATCGACCGAACAATTAGAAAGAAATTAGTTTCACGAACTCGCGATCGCCAAAAAATTCGCGCAACCCGCTTATCGGACGTAAAATTGGCCGAGGAATCCAAATTAGAGGTTCCCACTTAAAATAAGAAAGTTGGGCGCACATTCGCCTATTTGCGCGCATTTTTGGGATTTGGGGTTGCGGAGACTGTAGAAAAAATCGGCGTATTTTAATCGCTTACCGTTTAGGAGGAGTAGGCTTGTGACACACATACATACAGACACGTTCAGAATTAGTGATATAGATTGCTAAAACTAATTCAGCTCTACAATTTGCTACGAGTCTGTTTTTTTACTTTTAACCGCTTACAGCGATAACAACTTGAAAAAGAAACATTTTACAACGACGTAATGAAGCTTATGAGAATGGAAGAAGATAAGGCGGGGCTGAAGAGAATGGGAAGAAACCACCGTAGCAGAAAGTCGGCATGTTTATTAAGAGAGAATGTGGTGTGCATGACAAGGCGTCGGTTTAAAGGGAAGGTTTAATCAGTAGACTTTTGCGGAAGGAGGGAAGAGTTTAAAACCTGAGAGGGAATGCCACCAAAGGGAATAACGCACAGGTTGCATTTCCTCTCTGGGAAACCTTTCTTTTTCCCATCTCATGGCGATTACCAGGTTCCTCCTTTTCCTCTCTCGGTTGTTGTCAATTTGCATGCATTAAGCCGGCAAAACGGTCGAACGACGGAGTCGGAGCTCCAGAAAGGCGCACCCCTGCTTCTAAACGGATAAAAAAAACTTTCTTCTCCTTACGTTTTCTCCGTTCACTTGACGGAAGAATTTGCATTTTCCGTTGAAAATTTTCCCCCTTCTCCCGTTTTCACCATTTCCCTCGGCAAGCTCGTCTCTTTCACTTTCGTTGCCCCTCTAGCCCAGGAAGTGGAGCCCTTTTAACGAGAACAGAAGAGGCAGAAGAATACAAATCAGTCACTTAGTGGCGCCATCTTGAGAGACCATATTACAATAATCAGAGGAAGAGTATTCCCTCCCAGTGAATACATTAAAGTGTGGGGTTAGGGTCTCCGATGTCTCTCGAGTAAAGTCGCTTGAGTAGATACTTTGGAACACTTATCCCTTAAAAAAACCGATTGCTCGTCTGTACCAAAAGGATGAAATGGGAGAAGAGGTTCAATGAAATACAAAGGAAGAGTATGCTAACTCTGGATCTTCTTCAGGGTGGTCGTCAACTTGCCCCTCTCCAGAAAACAATCTACTTGCCCCAACAACGACACGGCAACTCAAAACGGCGAATCCAACTTGTATTGGACTTGTCTTCTCGTCTGAGTCTCTGCCTCCCGGAGCGCTTGGAGCTCCATTCTCATCGGGCCTCTGCCGCTCACTTTCACTATGACCCTCTCATAGTATAGGTACATATTCTCGTGGGCTTTTGCCGTTGTCACGATAAAATTAACTAATATGACCTCTCGTGCTGGTTAAATCTGTTTTCTCCCGTTCATTCCGAGGATCTGCTGGACTTGGGAAAACCCGACACTTCGGGAATTCCTAAGGAACCCAGATCCTCCATTTCTGCAGCTGAAATATTCTCAGTGACGGCAGATGGCACTGATGAAACTTCACCTGAACTCCCTGCTGCATCCTCCAAAAACACTGGCGGCGTATCCACGGATGCCGCGCCGTACAGACAGCAGGCGTTGTTAGGTAAAAAGTCTCTTGCGTAAGGGAACAAGTCACAACTTTTCGCCTCGGGGGCGAGTCAATGTGTCGAAAACAAATGGTGAACAGTAGGATGGGGGCGAGTTGATCGACAGCCCTCCTTCAAACAGTTTTCGCAAGCCCATAATTTCACCAAGTATAACATTGTCGAACATTGATACGGTTTTTGTGCAAATCCCGTTGTCATATTCCGCTTTTCCGTTCATTCATAATATGAATGATATTACTATGGTCCTCCTTTGAACGCGGGGAGTTTGGTCATGAAGAGTTCACAGGGAAGGAATCAATGGTCAATATTTCGGACCTCCGAGTTCAAAGAGAAGGGAGAGGTAATATTGCTTGACCCACGTCACTTGAAAATCCCACTCCAGATTGGCTAACACCGTTTGTTCTCGGGTTATCCATATTTCTCCATCTCGCTGGCCAATTCAATCAGAAGGCTTTTGAAGTTTTTTCCCCCATATTCTCTCCAATCGCCTCAAGTAACATACGAATACAAATTGCAATAGTGATCTATCGTTACGTATTGTTTATAAACAGTAACATTATATTCTTGAAACAGTCATAAAAGGTCTCAAGTCATAAAACCGCTGCATTGTGGGAGCATTTCGTTGTGGCAATCACAAATTAAATCAATTTGATGTGTGGACAGAGAACAAACAAGACTAACAGGATGTTGCCATCATACCTTCGTTATCCGGCTGACCACCTCTGCACAATAGCCCCATCAGCAGAATAGTTGTAAGCACCTTCCCTGAGGCCACTAAGGGGTGACATGTGAGCAAACAAGCGGCTTCCCTAATGCAATTGGAACAATGTAGGAGAGCTCTAAACACTATTTGATAAAGATGGAAACCTTAAGGCTACTAGGGCGGAATTTTATAGAAGAACTCAACCAAATCTTAGTTTCACGTTTCACAAGCAGTTTACACAATTTTACTAATGATGAATCATAGCCCACAGCGGTTATTTAGCGTGTCTTTGGAAGTTACTGTAGACGTTTCAGAAAGCTACTGAGATATTTTCAGGGAGCCAAAGATGGCAGTCGTGAGGGAGACAGTGAGAGGGAACGGGTATTAAAGCATCGGCATGCATGCGTAACTAGTGCACAAGCCACCTGCAGGGTTTATTGCAGTAATAATCTGCCGAGAGGGTCCGTGAGCGCGAGGTTCGGAGAGATTATATTTTCAATAGGGGAAGAATTTACGAGCCCGTTGGGGTGATTGCTATTAGGGCGAACATGTGAATATTTATTCATCACTTTTGGGAAGGGGTCTGTGCCTCTCGCCATCCAGTGAATTCATCTCCCCGCTCAAAGCTTTCGCTATATAACTGATTGTTTCTTGCTCGGAGCACGAATGGACTGATAAGGGATGCTGAGCGCACACCAATATCGTTCTTTTCAATCACCACTGAATAATTATGTCGTGCCGTGCTCATTACGACGTTCTCAGTCATAAACCGCCTGCCAATCCCACAAATGTCGATGACAGACAGGAACTGTTCAGTTTTCCCATCTCATGTCATCTCTAGTAAAGGAAAAGTAAGTACAATTACTGATGGTTAGAGTACAATACCTCTTAACCATCCCTGTAGTTACAGGTGGTCAGTCTGACGAGTGGATTTCGTGATGATCACGCGATCTGATGGGAGAGATAAAATAAAAACAACTCCATAACGAGTGCACTTTTCTTTTTCCTCCATTAGGTTCCCGGTGATACTAGTTGTTAAAACCTACTTTGTCTCTATCACACGTCCTTACATGGAATATCGCGTTGTCCGAGTCTAATGAAAGCGCGCTTTGTTCCTAAGTGATTAACCTTTGCTCGACAGTCTAGAAGCCCATTCCATTCCTCTGTTTCAAGAATATGAATTTTTTGAAGCAACACACGTTATTGGGTCCACTGAACTGGCTTCCCCTGACGAATTGTCGCCAGGGAAGGCCCAGTCCTCAGTCACAATCAAAACGCTGCAAATTTTACACAAGGGTTTATTATTCTTTGATATACGTTACTTGTGCTCAAATTTAATTCTTTGTCAATAAAATAAAATTTTGAAAAAAAAGATTTTTGCATTTTTTTTTTTCAAAAATTTGTTTTACTCGAAAAATATTTGACCTCCTAAAATCCTTCAAAAATCCCATTTGTAGCCCCATGAAAGCCCTATATATCGCCACAGTGAAATCGGATCGTTCTGGGACCCCCAAAAATGGATTGTACGTCCAAAAATACTTCGAAAACGACACCTAACTCGAGCCCATAGGCGACCGAATTCAAGTAGGAAGAGTTCTGCCCATGCGGCTAGAGGTGATGTTCTTTCAATATTTTGAACGGAGGACGTCATTAGTGATTCACATTAGGGTTGAAATGTGATTCAAGAGTTTATTTGTGGTATATATGGGCGAAAAACTCAACCAAGGGGCAGAGCCCAACGTGAATAATTGAACATTATACCAGTAACGGCAAGTCTGGTGAAGCCACTAAGGTTTTCCTCCGAACTCAAGATTCCGCTCTTCAGGATCAATAAAGGAATAAACGAGCAGGACTAGAGCAAAAGATTCGTGTTTTCGAACATCAACAAAACGATGAATTGTTTAACAGCAACGATAAAGGTAGAAGGAGAAGGCAGTCTGTGCCGGCGATCAAGCTGAATCAAGACTGTCGAGGTGAGCAAGTGTAATCTGCATGGAGCCATCAGGGTATACAGTATTCATAGGCACTCGAGGAGCCACCTGGAGCCCACGGCAGCATCTCTAATGCACTTACCCAACTCCCTTTAACTCTCTTCTCTGCCCTGAATTCCTTGGAAAAGCACTTCAAGCCTTTGCCTTCGAGGCATAGTTTCAAAGTTGAGCCAACGTCAGACCCCCCAACTCTCACATCAGTGCTGAAAAGGTTAGGATGACGCTCATAAAACATACAAATTATTTTTCTGTATTTACGCAGTGATAAGGTATTACGTAATAAATCTTCGATACTGTTGATTTCTTCATCTTTTAAAATGGCATTAAAAAAAGTAACCAATTCTGATTGTTCAGGTGCTAAATTTTTACGGAAGTATGATTATGTGATTCATGCTGAGAGTGAAGGGGATGGTGGCTTGACGTATGAACTTACTCCATGAATGCTTATCCTTAAAAGGATGGAGGGAAAAAAAAGTTGAAGGAAAAGTGGTTTGACAATCCCCCTAGAAGGCTTCTTATGAATGTTCCCCGCGTCTGGAGAGCCTTTACTGTATCACAGAAGAGTGTAATTTCACAAATGGAAGCAAGTTACGTATGCATAGGAGCCTTGCTTGGAACTTTTCGTACACCCTTCATCATCAAGAAGTTTGCAATATTTCCACGATTATAATTTCCAATGATTTTTACCTCTGCTTAGAGGTAGGTATTAATGAGGATATAGCCAGGAAGTGGTATTGATGATTTGCTTAAGATGTAATCCAGACAGTATCGGAATTACGTACACTGTACAGAGAAACCTGCTATAGCCGATGGGCCACACTTTATGGTAAATTCGCCCATGCTGCCGCCCATGGTTCAGTCGCAGGCTATGGGAAGCGCCCCCGTCGGCGGTGTGATTGGGAAGTCCGAATTCTCTCGTTAGCGGGAGCACGCCAATTACGTGGATGGTCCCAATTCCACCGTTCACATCATAATGATGATCAGTATATTTTCATTGTTTATTACACTGGCTATATAGTGAATTTTTGATTGGATCCAAAGACCAGGCGTCCCCCTGAAGACATTTGGTCTGGGGACGCCAAGTCAGCGGACCCAATTATTCCACTCCCGGGCAACCATTGTTGGCGCTTCAACTGCTTCAACACTTTGTGCCAGCCTAGAGATCGCGGGTCTCCCTATTTTGCCTCGATGCAGCCTCCCAGGCCAGCAGATTACGATCTCGCGTTATGCCCTGGGTTGGGGTACTCCAGGGGCGGATAGGCAGGTCGGGCGATCGGGCGACGCCCGAAGGGCCGAAGGTCCTGAGGGGCCAGTCGAAGATTAAAAAAAAAAAAAAAAAAAAAAAAATTGTCCTACCTAAAATATGTAAGTAAGTAATCGAGACCGAAAAGGAAAACTCAAACTAAAAAAAAGGCGATCTGGTTGGCTTTCTTCCTCATTCGGTGGATGGCAAGTGCAATAAAATTTATGCGTAATTTGTGCTACAAGATTTTAAAACCTCATGCCCTCATTGTATTGTATGCAAATCTCTTTTTGATTTACAACGTTTTGGTCAGTAACACTTTCTACGTCCTAAGTCAAGTGGCTTCAGTCGTTTCTGGCCCTCCTCGCCATCGCCTACCACTTGGTTCCATCTCCCTCATCAGCGAGAGTTTTATGATCCCACTTTGGTTACCTACCTAAATATTCTTGGAATAATGTACTTTCGTCTTTGCAACGGGGGGAGAGGGAGGGGGGGGGGGGGGGGGGTGTCAAACATTTTGTCATAATGTACCTATATCTACGTTTCAAGATGTGCAGAATCCAAACTTGAAACGTCCATCCGCCGTCCACGACGTTTTGGGCAGTAGAAATTTATTCAAATAGCTGATGAAATTGTTGACGCAATACTCGGTTCACCATCTAGTTGTGCTCGTAGGGTTTTGAGGCTGATCGCACAAACCCGTGGGGCTCTGTGGAACTAAAAAGGGCTACAGGATGGGGTTTTGAAGGGTTTCATCTATCCCCTAACGTCGAGTGAGGGGTCGTTTTCAAAATATTTTTGGACGTAGAACTCATATTTGGGGGTCCCAAAAGCATCCGATCTCACCTTGGGGGCTTTTGAAGGATATCAGGAAGTCGAATGAGGTCTCATTTTCCGAGTAATCTTGATAATTCATTTTTCAGGTCATCTGTCCAAACACTTAACATGACATTAATGATAAATTTTTGAAAACAAACTTTCTTTATAATTATATGTATACAGCTAAAAGGCGAATTCACCATGGGACTGAGGTTGAGCCTTGAATTCGCAAGAAATGAACAAGCAGGGGACATACGTGAGAAGGGTTGGAGGAGTGATGGCGAGGAGGGCTGAAACGCACAAAGCTTCTTGGCTCAGTGCTCCAGCCAGATGCTCTTTATCAATAAGCTGTGTAACTTCAGTAAGTGTGTAACTGAAGAAATGTGCAAAATGCATTCTAGCTTGAGTCGCTATTTTGTTTCTATTGTTGGTACCAAGTAATTCACAAACCAAGTGGCCCTTCAACTCTTTCTAAATATAGGTGCCGTTATTTTTCTCGTTCACCACAGTATTACCTAAGTTCACCTAATATTATTAGTGTTTTCTTATTCCTATGCATTTCTCATTTTTCCAAAATAAGAAGAACCCCTCATTTGTTGGTCTTTGGATAGGTAACTGTTGTGGTGGGGGAAGGGCCGGTAAAATTGAATCGTCCGGGCCGGTCAAAACCGCCTATCCGCCCCTGGGGTACTCAGATACTCCCTTCTTCTTCCTCCTAAGACACCAGGGGCGAAATCCCAGTTACGACACAAACAACAACAAAATAAATATTGATAGACCTATTAATCAATTAGGAACACAATATTTGCAAGTAGGTACACCTTCAACATTCATTCAGCAGGGTGCCCGACACCTGCCATTTGAAAACTTAAATCTGCCATTTAACAATTTTAGATAACGTAGCAAGAAGGAAGCTGTCATTACCAGTTTTCAGGCGTAGGCTGCACAGTTAGGACCTCCGTTCCAGAGGTATGCGGATTATGAGACTTGAAAGACGAATCACTTGATTAGATATGATAGGGTGGTGAAGCGACACTTATGGGTGAGCACGTCTAAACTCACCCTCAGGACAATTCGATACCAGTAATGGATGATCCCTCATGGTGATCCCTTCCTTGATGGAAAGGCTAATGCCGTATATGAAGTTTCCTCTTACAGCAGCCCTTTGTAATCTCTTCACAATCACTCCTATTATACTTATCACTCCACCCCTTAACGACCTTTTAAACCACCCAACTTCCCGCACTAATAGGATTTTATTATGAGATAAATTACTCCTGACGATGGCCGACACTTTTGTTCATAAATCTCCTCTTCGCACAACTGGCCCTCCTTCTTCATCGGGAAGCCGACCAAGAATTTTAAACAGCATTTCTTGAAGATGATATGATTTCCTGAAAATCGGCGATTCAGGGATGAAAGAAGAAAACGATACATTCCAAAGGGGGTTGTGTTTCACAAATTTTCTCAATACGTCTCATGAATATCAAAAAGCCAGACCTACTGCTGAGGAAACGAAATTAATGAAACGTGATGACAAGATAATCATTATTCCTAATTATATGAACAAACTGTGTCTTCCTCAGAAATCGCATTTTTTTAAAGAAAGAAGAAAAAAGCTCCCAGGTTGTTTAAAAAAGAGGCTTTCCCACTCCATACTCTTTCTAAGCTTTTTTTTTTTTCTTTTTTTTCTAGCAAGTAACCGAGTTCGCTCCCTCTCCGAACTCGTCAGGAACGCTTGAAAGGCTACTGTTATTGCACAATGACCGTTGAGAAACTTTTCAGTCCTCCCACCACACAGCATTCCGGAGGCTCATTGGAAATCTCTAAAAAGGGATTTCTCCAGGCGTGATGGATGGCACCACTGAACACATTCTTCAACTCCGAACGAGAATAGTTTTATTGCATTAGGATGTGTAATATCGTTGCTCCTCCTCCAAAACTACGAAACTTTAAACTGGTCAAATGCTTTCCAAATGTTCCTTTCCGTTAAATTTTCATTCAAGTTTTATCAGATTTTCAGGGCCTGAAATTCGGGCATCGCCGGAACTGCGTGAAAGCAAATTCCCAGCTGTTGGCACCCATCAGCACAATCACGTCAGACACACACTTTGGTACCGGTATTCATTTATTCATCTATGACCTTTTTATTCATTAATCAGCTTAAAAACACGGGCCGGCGTTGTCGCTGAGAAGTATAGAAGTAATGACTTACCCCAATCGAATCGTTAATTCGAAAGAGGATTCGAAGGTAATTGAAAGAGAGAAAATGAAAAATAATCATATCATCATATCATCATACAATAATATAAAATTGTGTTGGCCGACGGCCGTGTGGTAGCCGTGTGGTTTGTTGGTACGGGATAACGCGTTCCCGAGTGAGTTTTTTCACTTTCCGCTCGCTGGCCGTTTAGGGGGTCGAAAAAATTACGAAAAAATACGAGCCGTATAGATCACACCTGGAGGTAGACGTCGGTCAAATCAAAAATCCGAAATTCGCGCGGGAAATTCGTCGAAAATTCGTCGAAAAATCGTCTTTCTCCCGTTTGTCCTACGTTTTCCACTTTCAACTCGCGCCAAAGGCCGTTTAAGGGGTCGAAAATATTACGAAACAATACCAGCCGTATAGATCAGACCTGGAGGAACACGTCGGTCAAATCGTAGTTCGGAAATTCGCCCGGGAAATTCGCCGGAAATTCGTCGAAAAATCGTCTTTCTCGCGTTTGTCCCACGTTTTTTCGGGTTCAGTAAGGAGCCATTTTTTGGGTATGGTATCCGCGAGCCAAATGCGCGCCAAAATATGGCCAATCCGATTCCGAAGTCGGATTTCAAAAAAAACCGAGGGGGAGGGGGCGATTTCACGGTGAGAAGACAATTGGATCGTTTTAATTCGCGCGGGGCCAGGGATCTTAGAAAGGTGGAGAGGCGGGGAAACTGGTCGGCCGAGTATACAAGTGATTTCACTAGCACTCTGACAGGGGGGCCTTACTTCGCTCAGCTAATCATTTTATCGGCCAGGGGGCTCGCTTGGCTCGGCCATCCATGTAGGTAGGTAGTTCTATTATTATTGAGGGAAAACTTTTCAAATTTGAATAGACAGAGAGGGGGGGGGGGGGGGTTGCTTCGCTCGGCTGTTCATTTTCTCGGCCAGAGGGGGGCTCGCTTTGCTTGGCCACCCACATAAGTATATATGTAGTTTCTTGAAAATCTCGAGAAATTAAAAAATGATCTACATTCTGAGATAGATTGAGCGCCCTCAAGGATTTTTTACGTTTTCTCCTCCTTCAACCCCCTCTCCTTCCCTAAAGAAGGGTAGGAGTGGGGATTTCAGCCAATATCATTTTATCAGCCAGGGGGCTTGATGTTGAAGGAGCAGTTGACCTTGATGCAGGGTTATGAACGTGTCTATCGATGCTCCGCACCCCACTAGGGGAGCGAGCGAAGCGATGGGGAGGGGGCGAGTTCACGGTGAGAAGACAATAATTGGATCGTTTTAATTCACATGGGGTCTGCAGGCGGGTGATTTGAGGCACAGGTTTCTGTGTCTGTCGAGTCTTATAGGCACCTAAACGGCTGAACGGATTTCTGTGTAGGACGGGTGTGTAGGCAATTGGATCGTTTTAATTCGCGCGGGGACGAGCGGACATAATACGGATTTCTGTGTTGGACGGGTGAGAAGACAATAGATCGTTTTAATTCGCCGGAATTGTAAGGATGCGCGCCAAAATATGGCCAATCCGATTCCGAAGTCGGATTTCAAAAAAACTGAGGGGGAGGGGGCGATTTCACGGTGAGAAGACAATTGGATAGGTAGTTCTATTATTATTGAGGGTGAACTTTTCAAATTTGATTTCACTAGCACTCTGACAGGGGGGCCTTACTTCGCTCAGCTAATCATTTTATCGGCCAGGGGGCTGTTATATTATTATTGAGGGTGGACTTTTGAAATTTGATTTGACTAGCATATAGACAGGGGGGCCTTGCTGATGTTGATGTTGAAGGAGCAGTTGGCCTTGATGCAGGGTTATGAACGTGTCCATCAGCCAGGGGGGTTGATGTTGAAGGAGCAGTTAGCCTTGATGCAGGGTTATGAACGTGTCCATCGATGCTACGCACCCCACTAGGGGAGCGAGCGAAGCGAGCCAGAGAGACTAGTATTCAATAAATCCCGGTATGAAAGTTAGTAGAAGAAGAAGAAGCAAATTTTGCACAAGGGTTTATTATTCTTTGATATAGGTTGAGGGATAGTGATAAGTGTAGGAGGATGGGTAGTTTTTCAACCCTCCCTCTCCCTGTCACTCCACCTGCAGTGGATCCATGGATTTAGCAAAGAATAAATCAATCAGAGCAGGGATCAATTAAATTGTTTGATCAGTTCTATGCTGTACTGCCACCCAGCCTGGCAGTACCTGACAAGGGGCAACCAGTGCCCATTTCAAGACACTGAGCGGCGTGTCCCTCGAGAGCTGGGGCCTCCCAAACGGCATTTGGTACTCGCCCAAAACAGGTCAAACCACGACAAAGTGCTCCAGATCCTCCGGCACCCCCAGCAGAGATCGGAATGATGATCCTCCTCGGCAGGATATGAGGTCGGCTGTTGAGCTTTAGCAGTTCGGACTCTCATCACCCAATGCAAGACATCGAGGCCCTCCGAGTTTTAACCGTTATACGGACACATCGAACCTCCTAATCCAGGAATCTATAGATACGGAACATCGATCCTACTGCCCAGACCTTCATTGCCTACGTACAGCCTGCTGCATCTCCTCCAACTGCCCCACCATTCGTTTAGCCTCTCGTAGAGTCCACTGTAAGTCACCCTGTGATGCTCCCACAAGGCTCTGAGTGCTCTGAACCAGAACCGATTCCGGGCAACAATCTCCCAGCCACGCTTTGGAGGAACCAGCGCTCTGGTATATTTAGCAGGAACTTGTAGATTGTAGACCCCCAGCACGGAAGCCTGTGGGCTTATTGTGCTTCGCCAGAGCGCCCTGGTTCTAGTCCCCTGATAAGGGTTTTTAGATCCTTTACTAGGTGGTCGCGTGGAAATGTCCTCAAGTTCCCCGAGAAGGCAAATCTGCGGTGTATGAATGCAGGGCGCTCTAAGATTATACGTGTGGCGGTTTCTTCATCCTCCTCACACAACCTGCATAAGGTGGATGATTGTGATACCCCGATGCGATTCAAGTGAAACCGCAGGGGAGCAAAGCCAGTTATCAACCCTACCAGCCTACATCAGCGTTCCTGGTGTTGGGTTTTACCACCATGCGCTTACTCTGAGCCTGACCTTCGAGGAGTTGCCATCTTTTGGCGGTTTGTTATGACATCCACCCGTTGATGGCGCCTTTGAAGGAGGTTTGTGGGAGGCCAACTGCTGACTCTGGGTCGGCGAAGGGGGATCTGAGAGCCCTTTCTGGCCAGAGCGTCAGCGCGTTCGTTGCCTGTTATGCCTCTGTGCCCTTGCACTCACTCCAGGGAGAAAATTTCCTTCAAAAATCCCATTTGTAGCCCCCTGCGAGCCCAATAGATCCCCACGGTGAAATCGTTCTGGTACCCCCAACAATGGATTCTACGTCCAAAAATCAGCGAAAACGATACCTAACGCGATCCACAGCAGAAAAAAAGTCTAAGCTTAAAAAAACCTCCCGTAGCCCCATTTTAGCACCATAGCGCCCAAAGGGTTCGGGCGATGGGGCTGAAAACCTTGCGGGTACAACTAGATGGTAAACCGAGTATTTTGTCAAAATTTCAGATTTAAAAAAAAAAAAAAACCTACTGCCCATAACGGCCCGGACGGCGGACGGACATTTCGTTTTTGGAATCTAAACCACTTGAAACGGATAATGTGAAATTTTGAGGTCGATCTGAATTTTCGACCTCCGTCGCGATTGCATACGTGTATTATTCCAAGAAACCAAAAGGGGGAATTGCAGTCTCAAGGTAGATGAAGTAGTCCGGGGTGCGATTTGGCAGCTGGAAAATGCGCTTTACAAAAAAAAAAAACTTCAAAACCTGCTCATCCACCTGGTACCGATGAAAACCCTACATTTTCGACAGACGATTTCTAGAGTTTATCATTGCTAACTGTAGAAGCAGATATAAATAACACTTCGAAATGTATGAACCTTTCCCATTTACCTTTGCATTAAAACTTGATGAGAGAAGGATCATAAAAGGAATCTGTAAATCAGCTTCTTCCAACTGGAATTCCTCGATTGGATCGAATCTCATCGTATCGTCGATAGCTCATGTTGTGTAGAATCGGTAAGAGGCTTTACATTGTGACTCCTTGAGAAAATCGTCTTAGGTTGGCCGAAGATTGATTCATGATTGATTCGTAAATACGTAATTCCAAAGTTGGTGGGAGTAAAGGACGTTGAGCATGAATCGATTCTTTCGGGGTTCTCTAACGCTGTCAGCATTTCTATCGAGCGACTGGCAGAGGATCCAACTTGCTAGCGTGTTATTAATTAAAGCGTAAATCAGCCACAAGGTGACCCTCGTGCTGATATGACTTTGCCATTATTAAACAACTCCATTACTTAATTGACGTGGGATAAGAAGAAAACGTACGCCCATCCATGAAATGAAATATACTGTCACGTTAGGTAGACTGTGTTTATTCAGCAGCTCCGTGAATAATTAATGGTGATCAAAAAGAAGAAGCTGTGCACGAACTAATCGCAAGAACATTTTTAACTAGAGGTCACCAAAATAGGTGATTTGTGGGATATTTTCATCACTTCATCCAAAATCTTTCGCATCAACCTTCGGTCTCAAAAAAATATTGAGCGATTCCAATTTTTTAATTTTCGTTTTGGAGTTTACCAGAGAAATATGGACAACCTAGTGTAATATGCCAGAATTAATAGCTATGCCTCATTCACGTTTTTTCCGTCTGGCTCATACATTCTGAGGACACATTTACCTTGAACCGTATTTGCGAATGAGCAATAAAGCTTTGGCCGTTATTCTAAAACTGAGAGAGAGCAAAAGCAAGGGAGCCAGGGACAGCGTGGGGTTGGAAACCGCATGGAAGACCCCGCCCTGCCCACAGGTCCCATTCTCGCCAACTCCAGTCTCAACAGTCCAGCGATCGGCCCCCAGAGGTGTTTAGGGAGGCGGCAGGGGCCTCTCCACAGCAGAAGTGATATACTGCCTCATAACGTTCTCCAAAGGGTCCTCCAACTATGCCCAAAGCCTTCCCTCCCCTTTTCCAGTCATCTCGGATTTAATTTGCAGAGAGATTTCAACACAGTTAATCACGGGTGGGTGGCGGCAGCACATTAATCTACTGCACCTTATTGCTAGGGAGCGCCTCGCTGGTTCCACCGAATAGTTTTCAGTCAACCTCCGTTGTAAATTGCAACTCTCGCTCCACATTCTCCTGTTATGGCTATCGCGCACAGACAAGGAGCTTAGCAGTTTCTCCGGACATAGCAGCAGCAAATAAATGTATAAATATTTAAAAAAATAAAACGCTGCAAATTTCACACAAGGGTTTATCATTCTTTAATATAGGTTTCTTGTGCGAAAATTAATTCTGTCAAGGAAAAAAAATTAGAATTTTTTTTTTTTTACTCGGAAAATATTTGACCTCCTGGGATTTTCAAAATCCCATTTGTAGCCCCACGAAAGCCCTATAGATCCCTACAGTGAAATCTTATCGTTCCGGGACCCCCAAAAATGGATTCTACGTCCAAAAATACTTCAAAAACGACACCAAACTCGATCCCATAGCCAAAAGCCTTCTAAAAACCCCTCCCGTAGCCTCATTTTAGCCCCATAGCGCCCCACGGGTTTGTGCGATCGGGCTGAAAACCTTGCGGGCACAACTAGATGGTAAACCGAGTATTTTGTCAACATTTCAGGTTAAAAAAAAATTCCTACTGCCCAAAACGGCCCGGACGCCGGACGGCCATTTTTGAGGCCGATCGGAGTCGTCGACCTCCGTCGCGATTACATAATAATATTATGTACATATTATGTACATAATGTGTATGTACATATATTATATGTGTATTACCTATAGGTGTATTATTCCAAGAATAATAAACCAAAATCAAGTTTGGCGAGCATAGTGCGAGAAAAGTTTGAAACCACCAAATAGTAGCTCCATGTGGCGTATCTGAGCTCCAAAAGTGGAGCAAAAATCAGGGTTGGAGCAGTTGACTGGATGTTAAGGTTGCTGAGGGACGAGGGGTGTCTGGAGGCAATGCAGCTGACTCCTCCTCCCCTTAACCCCCCCTTAATTTTAATTTCTGACCGAATCTTCTGAACCTCAGAGAGAATCCCAGCATAAACTGAACTGAGTCCTGAGACCTCCTGAGTCCTGATACCTGTATCAGTCCACATGTTGCACGCAAATGTCAGTAAACTTACTGTTTACTTGTATGCCATCTTTTCAATATAAATTTTTTTTTGAAATTTAAATTTTATATAAAACAATGGGCCCGTCGACTAATACTTTTTTCTGAAAGAACTTCATAATTTGAAGGCATAGCAGTGAGTTTTGGACTCCTACGGTGTAATACAAATTTCCAGGGCACTGTCGAAAATTTCAACTTTGAATCTGGAGGGAAAAGTGGCGCTACTCTCTCATTGGCTGCTACAAGGCCGCCATTTCCGCCGTTACCTCCGGCAGATTCCCGTCGGTCCCTTCTTATGCTAGCGCACTCTGGCGGATTAGTAAAAGTGCGACCGCGGGAAAATTCAAAACGCCAAATATTCCCTAGTGATTTCCTCTGCTCAGACACCTAATTTCTCAGTGCTAACTGTACTGAGTACTTTCTTCATTACTAGTTCAACTATGTTCGGCCGAATTTTCCCCTTTCTCTGACCTAGTTCCTTGGCCCATTTATATGAATTCATCACTCAGGCTTTGTTACTGTTTGGGTCTTGAAGAAGGTTTAATATAAAACCGAAAGCTCGGTAAAGAAGGTTAAAGTACTGGTTGACTCCAATCCTAATCGCTGGAAGCGGGAATTATATTAGCTTTCTAGATGCACGAGTCATAGTCAATTGTTTACCTCACTTTGTACACAATACTTGTGAACTTGAACTTTATGAAGTTTGCGCTGTCCATAAAAAAGGGGTTTATGTCCCAATGAGTCCCAAGGCATGAATATCTAAGTAGCGAACCTTTCATCTGAAAATTATTAAAATTAATATTTAATACTCCTTAAATACAACACAAAAAGGTATCCTTTCATTCCGTAGTGAGCCGAAAAATGAACAATGAACGTTATATTAAAACGCCAGAGCGCGATGATCAAAATTGTCTGTCAAAAGATGTGTAATGATTCCTAAACGTTTCCATATACCAGAGGGAAGCGGGAAATGAATAACATAATTAGAATTGCTGTGATAAAGAGGTGGAAAGGGTCGGAAGGAATGCAAGATCGTTAGGGATAGGAATGTCCTGCACGATACCAGCAGGAGCCGTTCTATAATGCTCCTTTCTGCAGTGATAAATTGAAGCCTAATAGTTTAGGGTTTCGATTCTATCGAGTCAACCCAAAATACAATTTGAGATGTCAGTTCTAGGACATTAGTATTGACAATTTTTGATAAAGTAGCTACTTTTTGGAATATTTTTGGAATTCTCAAGACCCTGTGCTAGTGAACCGGAATTGTTTAAGCTTCCTGGGTCACTACACCAATAATGGTTTCGTTTCTACTCTCCACGAAATTGCACCTCAGTTGAAGAGGGTTAGCCGTAAGCAGTTTACCAAAGAGCACGTAGGATGCTATTCATATCTCTGAGTAACATGGCGATCGTTTGTGGGAAACGTGATCAGATAAACGTGTCCTTCAGAAGCCGGGCTCCATCAAAGTAATTGATTGGAAGGCGAATGCATTTATAATCAAATTTTCTTTCGGGAGTACCCCTCTGAAAAAAAGGACGTGGGCGGGTGGCCCGGAGGCTGTATTTGGGGAGTGGAACACGTCGTACATAAATCTACATGGAAGCTCCCTTAGCGTTTGGGACACCCTTGAATATTTTAGGGGTCTTCCGTGAATTGAAGGATTCAAGGTGGGCGGTTTTCCATCTGTGTTTGGATCGAGGGTGAGGACAGCAATGGCAACCATCCAAGTCCTCCTTTCCTCATACGGAACTTTCATGAATTTCGAAAACGCCTCGTGAAATATAGATACGCCCTCTCTTTTTCTCTTGAAACATGGCTCCCTTGATTTGAACTTTAAGGATGCCTCCCTCGTCTCTATTTTTATCATGCATCTCCCTATACTATTCATTTTGACTTCTCAAGTTTGAAATAGTCAAATGCCACGTATGGTTCGTGTAGAGTGAAGAAAAAATTAAATTAGCATTTAGCAACCCTATGAATCAGAACTTCAGTTCCTGAGAACAGCTCGAATTAGTCATTACCAGTCATGAAGGTACGGAGGCAGATAATGACAGATTATCCTCATTTGAAGTTGGTCGGCATCGTGGGAGAAGATAGGGGAGTGAGTAAGAGATCATTGAATGGAGTAATGCTGCTATATCAGTCCACTGTCCACAGTCATGAGAAAGGGGCTTGATATTGCATTCCTCAGCCCTTCCGTCCGGGCGAGGGGATGGCAGCGGCATGGGATCGGAGTGAGGGAGCTTCGGATATTGAAAGGGCCAAGGTTGCACCAAGAATTTGCGGCTTCCGACAATCTCTGGACCGATTCCTGCAAATCCCTACTTTCTGAGTCGCATATTTTTTCCGGATTTTTCGAGATGTCCGGCCGCACACAATATTTCAACGGAGAAAGATTTCCCTTGCCTTTATTTTGGCGTGCATCAATATTAAAGATAAACACAAAATAACTTCCTTGAACACAAAAAAACCACACATAATTGCTGTGGGCGTTCTGTTGGACCACAGTGAAGGGTTCAGGTCAGGGATGATTCCTGTTTAGTAACTAGTTACCTACCTACTTAATAAGAGGGAAATGGGTGTTCAAATTGAATCAATGAAAAGAAATGAATCTGAAAAATCATCCAAGGGTTTCTCGAAACCGCTTTCTAAAGCTTACCCTAATCTCATCCAGAGCAAGTGGATCCAGAGGAATGACAAAACACAACTAACAACAAGAATGAAAAACAAAATAACAACTAACAACAAAAGAAACAAAAACAAAAACATCACACAGCAAATTGCGGAAAACCAAAGTAGGACCATGGGCGCCGTGGACGCGTGGACTACTCGTCCCAAAACTGGAGGCCCGCTCCGTCTTCCAGTCCGAGACGCCGGAGGTACCTCGCAGTTGGGATGCAACTGCCCGGACGATAGCAGACTGCAGCTTCACCCGAACCCATGCAGCAACTTGCGAAAATGGACGAGCCCACTTTTCAGCCAGAGTCGAGGCGAGCTGTCGATTGATTCGCTGGAATTCTCTCCCCATGGATCCGTCACCAGTGGGGCGAATGAAGCCCTCAAGTCTTCAACAGCGGTGTCATATTTTGCATGTTTCGTGGACTCAGCATTCCTGGATACCTCGTCCCAGTTGAGGTAGTCATCACATGTCTCGGGCAAGCCCACAGGCTCCAATCCGTATCGTATGGCAAGGGCATCCCGGAACTATGAGCTGGAAAGATCGCAGTCATCCGCCGCCAAAGAGAGAACAGTGAAAGAAGAAAAGAAGAAAAGAAGTTTATTCTGAATTGAGCCGCAAGAAAGAAAAAAAAAGACAACATTTTTGTACAAGAAAGAACAGTGAGACAAAGGGAAGCGCCTTTCGTCCGCAGAATGAAGGATTTTTTGATGAAAGGGTAAAAGCGACAGCAGCTCGTCACCTCTAACTGACAGATCAGCCTTTCTCTGGACACGGGCCTCTTTCAGTGACTGGCTTGCATGGTCCTCGTGTTTGACCATGGAGCAGGAGGCGCTCTTCCAACTGCAGTTGGAAGAGCGCCTCCTGCTTGATGGCTTGAACCAAGCAGTAGGTAGCCTGTCTTGAGGTGTTGAAAACTAGGCTGGCAGTTGCCGCAGGATCCTCAATGGCCAGTCCTCCTAACCATAATCTCACTGTCTCTACAAGCCCGTCCCAATTTCTCTGTTGTCAATTGTAGGTACACAGTTACTCTAAAAAATACCGGTTGATACTATAATGGCTATGGGGTCGTATTAGGTGTCGTTTTAAAAGTATTTTTGGACGTAGAATCCATTTTTTGGGGTCCAAGAACGATCCGATTTCACCGTGGGAATCTATGGGGGTTTCGTAGGGCTACAAATGGGATTTTTAAGGGATCCCAGAAGGTATAATAAGGTGTCGTTTTCCGAGTAATTGTGGTCGCAAAATCCGTTTTTTCGACTTCCCACGTCTGTCCTGACATTTTTTTTTTCACATATTTTCTTATTGAATTAATTTTTGCACAATTTACCTGTATAAAGTATAATAAATGTAAAATATGCAAAGAAGGTGAAAAAGACCATCAGTTTGAAAACCAAATCAAGAGAACAATGATTGCAGTTTTACTTGCAATCGATAGCACGAGCGGACATCAAAAAAGTATTCTCTGTTTTAAGGCAACACTTTACTGAGTAGCCTCATAATATGATCGAATAATGTGAAGGAAACAGTTGTATCGATACAAAAACGCATGGTTCTCGTTAAGGCTCCTCTGTAGAAGGCCAGGAAGCCCTCGTACCTCCAAATTTGCTTTAAACAGTCCAGTGAATTTTTATATCTTTTCCTTTCAAGGCCCTGCATTCGTGTTTTCACCACGTCGATTGGATTGTTCAACGTCACTGTTATGAAGCTGGCGACTACTGCCCAAGCTAGTGTCGCAGCCGTCGGCACTGTGGCGGTCATGTCGCCTCCGGTGTACCAATCTTTGAAGCCTTCCATGAGCAAGAATCGACTGCCTTGGTTAGTGGATTGTTTGAGAATCGTTGGTAACAAACCCTGGTAAGTCCCTTTTATTCCTTCTTCTCTCAGGATCGTTGCTATACTGTTGAATGAACCGGTGTACTTTGGGGTCTTTCTGTTCAGATCATGAATAACTTTGCTTTTGATAGTTTCCATCGGGGCGACGGCTATAATTGCTTCGGCGACGCCAGCTGTCACACCACCGATAAGCTTCGCTCCGTTCGTCATCCGTCCCTCGTTGTCGCCGATAGTTTGTCTCACCATTTCAAACGTAGCAAACCTAGTTGCAGCTTTTGGGATATTGCCCACCATCATGACGCCCATTCCCCTGTAGAAACCCCGCAATCCATACTTTCGAAAGGTGGTCTTCGCAGCATCGCCCAGGTTGTTGTATGATTCAAGCTTTTCTACAACGGATTTCTGCTCAAACTGTAACTGGGTTTTTAAGAATTCGAGGGGATACGCGAAAAACAACTCGACTGCTCCACTCACACCACCGGTGATCATTGCTTTCAAGACGACATACGATTGCTTGTGCTCAGTAGCAGCAGTACCCGATATTTGCATCCATGGTCTACAGTGGAAGGACGTTTTCGGTGGTTCCTGTTTGAGGCTCCAAGACGGATTCACCATGACTTTTTCCCGGTCATGCTACTACACCATATCAAATAACCCAACTTATGATTGCTCCAAGTACATCACGAAGATAGATCATGTTTACTAATGAGAAAACAGAAGAATTGCTATGGTTTTACCTCAATTGTACGTATCCAAAGAACCATGAAACGGATTTTAATGATCTCGGTCTTTTCGTTTTATGCCTATTTAAGAAGCTTATAAATAGGGCCAGGGGAGGATAGGCGGTTTTGACTGGGCCGGGCGATTCGATTTACCAGCCTTCCCCCCACCGCGACAGTTAGGTACCTATCCAAAGACCAACAAAGGAGGGGTTCTACATATTTTGGAAAAACGAGAAAACACGACTACTTTTAATTAAAAGTAGTTATTAATACCTAGGTGAACTAAGGTAAGTAGGTAGTACTGAAGTGAACGAGAAAAATAACGGCGCCTATATTTAGAAAGAATAAAAGAGGCTTGTGAATTAGTTGGTACCGTCTGTACGAACAAAACAGTGACTCAAGCTAGAATGCATGCATTCTGTACATTTCTTCAGTTACACAGCATATTGATGAAGAGCATCTGGCTGGAGCACTGAGCCAAGAAGCTTTGGGCGTTTCCAGCCCTCCTCGCCATCACTCCTCCAACCCTTCTCACATACGTCCCCCGCTTGTTAACTTCTTTCGAATTCAAGGCTCAACCTCAGGCCCGTGGTAAATTGGCCAGTTAACTATATAAATTTAACTATTAAGAAAGTTTGTTTTCAAAAATTTAATATTATTGTCACGTTAAGTGTTTGGACACATGACGGACCCTGAAAAATGAATTATCAAGATTACTCGGAAAATGAGACCTCATTCGACTTCCTGGCATCCTTCACAAGCACCAAGGTGAAATCGGATGCTATAGGGACCCCCAAAAATGGATTTCACGTCCAAAAATACTTCGAAAAGGACCCCTAAATCGAGCTCAAAAACCACTCCTGTAGCCCTTTTTAGTTCCACGGAGCCCCGAGGGTTTGTGCGATCAGCCTCAAAACCTTGCCGGCACAACTAGATGGTGATCTGCTGATTGTTGTCACTCAGAGTTTGCCTCAGCCTTGTTTTGATGATTTTCAATTCTGAAAAACTCCTCTGACACTCGACTTAGGTCGTAGAAAGTGTTACCAAAACTTTGTAAATCAAGAGATTTGCATACAATCAGGGCATGAGGTTTTAAAACCTTGTAGCACAAATTACGCATTTATTGCACTTGCCATCCACCCAATGAAGAACAAAGCCAACCAGATCGCCTTCTTTTGTGTCTGAGTTTTCCTTTTCGGTCTCGATTACTTTACTGCTTTACTTTTTGGTTTTTGACCACTTCCACCCATTAATCATTAAGCAAGATGAGGGACTCCGCAGGTCACAGATGGAGCAGCGTTGCAAGGAAAATCAACGAACCACCTAGCGACCACAAGGCCAGGTCTTTTAGGTCTGATGGTACGGAATTGACATTTGAGTTAATTTGGCTAAATGATTTGAGACCCCCCCCAACCACTAGAAACCTAAAGGGAGATTGCATTATGAATCTGGTTCCAGAATTCAACGAAGTACCAACGCCGAGATATCTCCAAGTGCACCATCAGTTTTCATCATCTCAACTGTGGGAGCCCTGATGAGTCCTGATGAGACATTGTACGGAGAGTAATTTTCAACTATAATCAAACCAGTTGCAGCCATTTCCCGTTTCATGACCCGAGGGGTATCGGCTAAACTCATAGTGGAAATCACAGATCAAAGGAAAGTGGGGAACTCGGAGAACTCCAGCTCAAACACATTGTGATTCAAATGGGCAGTTTAGAGATTAGAGGCTTCGCTGCCAATTTGTCCATTCTCCTTTAGTTAGACGGAATTGATTTAACCCGCTACTTATCGGAACCCCTCCAGGGACTCGTATCTCGTAGGGTTATATTGATTGTTACAATACCCTACCGGCTCCCAGGGAGGCGTGTTAAAATTATTCAGTTGATCAATCCAATACGTCGGAAAGATCCCAAGAGACAGAGGGGTTAAATTCAGCAGGTTGTGGACCGAACCCCTCACACAACACCGATCCAGCAAAACTTGACAAATTTTATTGATCGATAAGTATCTACTACACAATACTTTGTTTCGGAACATAATATCCAAAACCAATCATTCTATGTTCAGCCCCAAACCTGAAATCACAGACGTAACTGATGAATAGAAATGAGGGGAGGCGAAATTATGAAGTAATCAATTTTTTTTTTTTTTTTACTTGAAAATTAAATGACTTCCTCGGATCCTTAAAAAAATACCATTTATAGCCCCATGAAAGCCCTATAGATCGCCTCAGAGAAATCGGATCTTTCCGGGACCCCCGAAAATGGATTCTACGTCCAAAAATACTTCGAAAACGACACCTAACTCGATCCCATAGCCAAAATCCTTCAAATAACCCCTCCCGTAACCCTTTTTTAGCCCCATAGCGCCCCACGTGTTTGGGCGATCGGGCTGAAAACCTAGCAGGCACAACTAGATGGTAAACCGAGTATTTTGTCAAAATTTCAGATTTAAAAAAAAAAAAATCCTACTGCCCGAAGCGGCCCGGACGGCGGACGGACATTTCGGTTTTTGAATCTAAGCCTCTTGAAACGAATAATGTCAAATTTTGAGGCCGATTAGAAATTTTCGGAGCTCGCCGCGACTATATAGGTGCACTATTCAAAGAATAATAAACCAGAAGACGAAAATCAACACTATCGCTATTATTCCTATATGTCCGTTCCTTTCTAAACGCAACCGTTACGTTACTACTCTTCCCCGATCAACCCTCTTTATCGCAGTTTGGTTTTGGGTAATGTTTCATGGGGGTAAGTGAGAGGCCAAGGAGAAATTCAGTATGCTGAGGGTTTTCCAAGGTACATTTATACAACTGAATCCATTAGACACCCACGAAGCGTGCCTTCTGGGATGTCACTTGCAAATCTACTTGGTGGAGCTGTTCGCGACGTGTTCGTGTCTCCCAAGCTAAGAGGACGGCCCCCCTTTTTCCGGACTTCTTTCCCTTACCCTTATATAAATTCTACATACACCGAAGAGGAAGGCGCAAGAAGTATGGGTCCAATTCCTCAATTCAATTCTGGCTGCTTTCTGTTACTTCGTGCAAGACATTGTTGATATGTTGAGAGCCTTTGCCTGCCTTGCTCCGAATTGACTGCTTGTGACGATGGACTCAACCTGGTGAACTTTCATATATTTTCTGATAAATGTGCATGTTCAAAAATAATTAACAACCACAAAACCACACTGGAGCAAGCGAATAATACTGTTTTAAATTTTCATTCATTTGTCATCCTACCAAACATGAACGCAGTTGTCACTTACATTGATGCAGTTTCCCTCAGTTCCAGCTGACAAAAATGGCTCTGACAGGATTGAAAGATGTGACACACGATGGAAGGAATATGTAACGGCATCTGAGGCCCAGTGTATTCCAATCCTCAGCTTCCTGTTCTGTGCGGATATGGTTGGAGATATTAGAAAGATTGCTTTTCTATTCTGTTCAGTATACATGCTATTTATCACCCATCGAAATCCAAGCGGATTCTAATAAATGTGGATATAAATTCGTTCGAAAAATTTAAAGCGCTTTGAACTACTTTAACAAAAAATTCATTTAATTTATAAATATAGACTGGCCTGGCTCTTTGTTCTAGGGTCTATTAGAGAGAACCTCTCTTACCTGTAAGAAGTGAACCACCTGACCGCCACATCGTCAAAACCAAGTCTCTCCAGTTTCAGTAAGAGCCTAGAAGTTTTGATCGAGTCAAAAGCTTTGGTAAGAGATCTATACAATTTATAGGAATATTTAATATTCATATTACTTTCTCATTTTCGCGTAAGCCATTCGAGATTTTTGAAACCACATCAACGATTGCATCCTGAATGCTAAACTTCTTTCGGAATTCGTATTGAGATGCGGATAGAAGATTGTTTTCTTCAAGGCGGTTACTTGTTCTTTGACGGGTTTCTGTAAAATTTTCGCAAAGTTAGACAGCAGGAAGATTGACGGTAATTGCCGTATGAGTAATTATAACTAGGGTGCCACTCCCTGCTGGCCACGCCAGCCAACCCCCGACCGTATGCCAGCTGGCCTCAGACCCAACAACTCGTTTTCCCATATTGTGCAGTTCTTTTTCTTAAAAAAACGCAGATTTTTGTTTTGTTTGGTTGGGAGGGGGTGGGGGTCGCGTAGCCTTCGAACAACACCCCTTGTCCCACAGCAACCTCATCATACAGTCAAGTCCTCCAAACCCTGATTTTTGCTCCACTTTTAGAGCTAAGATGTGCCACGTTTTGGAGCAACGTTTTGGTGGTTTCTTATTTCTCTCGTCATCTACTCGCCAAAACGGACTTTTGGTATTTTTTTCACATTTTGGTTTATTATTCTTGGAATAATACACCTATGTTTTCGCGACGCGGATCGACGACTCCGATCGGCCTCAAAATTTGACATTATCCGTTTCAAGAGGTCTACATTCAAAATCCGAAATGTCCGTCCGCCGTACGCCGTCCGCCGTCCGGGCCGTTTTGGGCAGTAGAAATTTTTTTAAAAATCTGAAATTTTGGCAAAATACTTGGTTTACCATCTAGTTGTGCCCGCAAGGTTTTCAGTCCGATCGCCCAAACCCGTGGGGCGCTATGGGGCTAAAATGGGGCTACTGTAACAGGAGGGGTGTTTTGAAGGCTTTTAGCTATGGGATCGAGTTAGGTGTCGTTTTCGAAGTATTTTTGGACGTAGAATCCATTTTTGGGGGTCCCGGAACGATCCGATTTCACTGTGGCGTTCTATAGGGCTTCCATGGGGCTAAAAATGGGATTTTTGAAGGATCCCAAGAAGTTAAATATTTTTCGAGTAAAAATTAAAGAATTTTTGAAAAAACACATTTTTGAAAAAAAAAATCCCCCCAAAAAATTTTTTTTAAAATATAAAAATCCAAAAAAAAAATTTTTTAATTTTTTTTATTGACAGAATTAAATGTCTGTACAAGTAACCTATATCACAGAATAATAAAGCCTTGTGTAAAATTTGCAGCGTTTTTTTAGAAAAAGTTTAATTTCCCGTTTTTCACACATTAGGAGCTCAGATACGCCACATAGAGCTACTTTTTGGTGGGCTATTAGAGGGCCACCCCCTGCTGGCTAAAGCAAGCCAACCCCTGACCTCTTCCACCTGGCCTTTGACAACTTCTTCTCGCTTTTCGAAAATGAATCTTTTTTTCTTTCTTAAAGAAATAGAGGATGAGGGTCTTTTGAAATTCTAATTTGAATTTGGATTCAGCATGAAAAAATGTATTGGATACCGTCATCCTGTATTAGATTCCTGAATAATATAAAAGAGATGAGAAACTGTGCATTTTGATCACAGAAATACTTTTTTTTTTACCTTATTATTCTCAATTAAATACATGGCGTGGATAGGGGGGGGAGGGGGTTATGATTTGACGGAATCCTGTTGGAAATCTCTCCCGCCCCCCTTCACCATTTTTTTCTCCCTATTTTGAGCTCTGCAGTTTCCGCAACTGTCTCTCTCTTATCAAACTCTGTGGAGTGGGTTCCTGGGCTTTTCTTTGTCCTGCGTGTCCCTCATTCTCCCTCAGCACTGTTATAATCCCGCGAGGAGCCGTGTCCTCCCTCCTCCCCTACCCACCCACCACCACTGGTTGAGGAGCCCTCATTTCCTCCCTCGACCCCCCTTCAATCAGACTTTTCCCAACATCCTTGTAAACTGAGCCTTTAACACATATTTGAGCCATTTTGAGCGGACTTTTTGGTGTTTTCACAATTTTCACTTACTATGCTCGCCAAACTGGATTCTTAAGGACCAATTTCAAATTTTTGCGACATCTAACAGTGCCTTAGAATAAAAATGAGCGTTCTCCTCGTGCTCTTCCTCCTCGGGCTGGAGCTCCAATATAATAGATTACTAGCCAACGTGCGTGTTCTCTTCTTAAATAGTGGCCGAAATGCTGCAATTTTCAGAGCGTTAGGAAATTTTCCATTCAACAAGCTAAGTTAACAGTTAACCTTACTAAGTTACTAAAGTTACAATATGGGTGAGTGGAACCGTCAAAAATAGTGAAAACTAGATGCTCCGGCTCGCTTTGCTCGCCTACGCACCCAGCTGGGGGGCTCCGCCCCCCAGACCCCCCGTGGGCCTCGCTACGCGAGGCCGATCGCTTAAGCAGAATTGTGGGTGAATTGCCGCTTGTGGGAGTATTGCCACCTGTGGGTGTATTGCCGCCTGTGAGGGTATATTGCCGCCTGTGGGTGAATTGCCGCCCCCCAGACCCTCCCTAGTGGGTGTATTGCCGCTTGTGGATGTATTGCCCACTGTGGTTGTATATTGCCGCCTGTGATTTGGGTGAATCATGGTATGAAAATGATTAGCCGAGTGAAGTAAGGCCCCCTTGTCAAAGTGCTAGTCTATTAGCTGAGCGAAGTAAGTCAAAGTGCTAGTGAAATCAATTTTCAAAAGTCTACTCTCTACCGCCCGAGCGAGGAACCGCCCCCCCCCTCCTTGCCATAGTGCTAGTGAAATCAAATCAAATTTGAAAACTCATAGGGAAAAAACCCATGGGGCGATATGGGGCTAAAAAGGCCGAGAAGATGATCAGCTGAGCGAAATAAGACGCCCCTCCTGTCAAAGTGCTAGTGAACTCAATTTTGAAAACTCCACCATCATAATAATAGAATAGAACTACCTATGTGGGTGGCTGAGCAAAGCGAGCTCCCTCTGGCCGATAACATGATCGGCAGAGCGAAGTAAGCCCCCCTCCCTCCCCTGTCAAAGTGCTAGTGAAATCAAATCAAAACTCACAGTAAAAAACCCGGTGGGGCGCTATGGGACTAAAATGCCGAGGGGGTAGAGTTAAGTGTCGTTTTCCAAGTATTTTTGGGGACGACCTATGGAGCTTTCATGGGGCTATACGAAATTAGACCCCCTGTCAACGTGCTAGTGAAATCAAATTTCCACCATCAATAATAATAGAACTACCTATGTGGGTGGCCGAGCAAAGCGAGTCCCCTGGCCGTTAAAATGATCGGCTGAGTGAAGTATGCCCCCCCCCCCCCTCCCAACCTATCATAGTGCTAGTGAAATCAAATCAAAGTTGAAAACTCACAGGAAAAATATGGGGCTAAAATGGCGAGGGGGTAGAGTTAAGTGTCGTTGGAAGGGAGGGGGTTGAAGGAGGGGAAAACGGAAAAAATCCTTGAGGGCGCTCAACCTATCTCAGAACGTAGAGCATTTTTGAATTTCTAGAGATTTTCAAGAATATTATATATATTAGTGATATAGATTATTTATAAGGGTCTTGCGTGATCGCTCGTACATAAGTAAGGACCCCCTGTCAAAGTGCTAGTGAAATCAAATTTGAAAACTCCACCATCAATAATAGGAGAACTACCTATGTCGGTGGCCGAGCAAAGCAAGACCCCTCTGGCTAATAAAATAATCGCCCGAGCGAAGCAAGACCCCCCCTGTCATTTGAAAAGTTTGAAAAAAGCCTCCCCTGGCTGGTAAATTGATCGGCCGAGCGAGAAACACCCCCTGGCAACGTGTCAAATTTGACAACTCACAGGAAAAAAACCCTGGGGTGCCATCAATAGTTAGTTGCTCGCCTACGCACCCAGCTGAGTAACCCTAGTGGGGTGCATAGCATCGATGGACACGTTCATAACCCTGCATCAAGGTCAACTGCTCCTTCAACATCAACCCCCCTGGCTGATAAAATGATCGGCCGAGTGAAGTATGCCCCCCCTCCCACCCTGTCATAGTGCTAGTGAAATCAAATCATAGTTGAAAACTCACAGGAAAAATATGGGGCTAAAATGGCGAGGGGGTAGAGTTAAGTGTCGTTTTCCAAGTATTTTTGGGGAAAGTAAGGCCCCCTGTCATAGTGCTAGTGAAATCAAATTTGCAAAGCCTTCCCTTGATAATAATAGAACTACCTATGTCGGTGGCCGAGCATTGCGAGTCCCCTGGCCGTTAAAATGATCGGCTGAGTGAAGTATGCCCCACCTCCCACCCTGTCATAGTGCTAGTGAAATCAAATCATAGTTGAAAACTCACAGGAAAAATATGGGGCTAAAATATGTAATTTATTACATATAAATATGTAGGTAGGTAGGACAATTGAATCCCCTGGCCGGTATAATGAAAACAAAGAAAAAATATGGGGCTAAAATGGCGAGGGGGTAGAGTTAGTGTCGTTTTCCAAGTATTTTTGGACTTAGAATCCCCTGGCGGATAAAATGATTCCCTGAAAATTTCATCAAAATCGAATCAATAGTGGCTTAAATCCCCACTCCTTTTCTTTAGTTGAAGGAGGGGAAAACGGAAAAAATCCTTGAGGGCGCTCAACGTATCTCAGAATTAAGATCATTTTTTTTTTTTTTTTTTTTTAATTTTTTTTTTTTATTTTTCAAATTAAATTAAATTCTTCGATAATCGATTCAATTTAAATCGATTCATTTAATTTACGTCCGTCCGGGAGATATCACGTAGACCTTGCTCGCGCCCCTTAAAGGCTGATGTCCCACCCGCTCAGAGTGAAGAGTGAGGGCGGGGGGATAGAGGGTGTTGAGAGGATGGGAGTGAAGCCGAGCCAGAATTCACCCGACGCGATGGGTCGGTGGCGATGGCCCAGTTTTTTCAAAACTCAACTCGCGCTCAAAATTCACTCGATTTCGAAATGAATTTGGTCGATATCAAGTATTAAAATTCGGATCTCTAGGTAGGCGTAGGACGAAACGCGGAAAAAATCCGTCTATTAACGACGGAATAAATCGAAAAAATTAATTCAGCGAATTCGCGCGCGTCATAAAATTCGCGCAACTCGCTTATCGGACGTAAAATTAGTCGAGGAATCCGAATCCGGTGAAAAAAATAGGGGTTCCCATTTGAAATAAGAAAGTTGATGTCAATTGCGCGGATTTGAGCGCATTTTAGAAAAATCTCGACCCCCCTAGATACACTTAAACGGTCCACACAGACGATAGGAAAAATCGGCGTATTTTTATCGCTTACCGTTTAGTCAGAGTAGGCGATTGACATACCCAGCCAGCCAGCCAGAGACAGAGACGGTGAGGATTAGTGATATAGACTAGATGCTCCGGCTCGCTTTGCTCGCCTACGCACCCAGCTGGGGGGCTCCGCCCCCCAGACCCCCCGTGGGCCTCGCTTCGCGAGGCCGATCGCTTAAGCAGACATGTGGGTGAATTGCCGCTTGTGGGTGTATTGCCACCTGTGGGTGTATTGCCGCCTGTGAGTGTATATTGCCGCCTGTGGGTGAATTGCCGCCCCCCAGACCCCCCCTAGTGGGTGTATTGCCGCTTGTGGATGTATTGCCCACTGTGGTTGTATATTGCCGCCTGTGATTTGGGTGAATCATGGTACGAAAATGATTAGCCGAGCGAAGTAAGGCCCCCTTGTCAAAGTGCTAGTCTATTAGCTGAGCGAAGTAAGTCAAAGTGCTAGTGAAATCAATTTTCAAAAGTCTACCCTCTACCGCCCGAGCGAGGAACCCCCCCCCCCCCCCTCCTTGCCATAGTGCTAGTGAAATCAAATCAAATTTGAAAACGCATAGGGAAAAAACCCATGGGGCGATATGGGGCTAAAAAGGCCGAGAAGATGATCAGCTGAGCGAAATAAGATGCCCCTCCTGTCAAAGTGCTAGTGAACTCAATTTTGAATACTCCACCATCATAATAATAGAATAGAACTACCTATGTGGGTGGCTGAGCAAAGCGAGCCCCCTCTGATCGGTAGAGCGAAGTAAGCCCCCCCCCCCCCCCTCCCCTGTCAAAGTGCTAGTGAAATCAAATCAAAACTCACAGTAAAAAACCCGGTGGGGCGCTATGGGACTAAAATGCCGAGGGGGTAGAGTTAAGTGTCGTTTTCCAAGTATTTTTGGGGACGACCTATGGAGCTTTCATGGGGCTATACGAAATTAGACCCCCTGTCAACGTGCTAGTGAAATCAATAATAATAGAACTACCTATGTGGGTGGCCGAGCAAAGCGAGTCCCCTGGCTGTTAAAATGATCGGCCGAGTGAAGTATGCCCCCCCCCCCTCACAACCTGTCATAGTGCTAGTGAAATCAAATCAAAGTTGAAAACTCACAGGAAAAATATGGGACTAAAATGGCGAGGTGGTAGAGTTAAGTGTCGTTTTCCAAGTATTTTTGGGGAAAGGGGAAGTATTTTTGGGGAAATTAAGGCCCCCCTATCAAGTGCTAGTGAAATCAAATTTGAAAAGCCTTCCCTTGATAATAATAGAACTACTTATGTTGGTGGCCGAGCAAAGCGAGTCCCCTGGCCGTTAAAATGATCGGCCGAGTAAAGTATGCCCCCCCTCCCGCCATGTCATAGCCCTGCCCGGTGGGGCGCTATGGGACTAAAATGCCGAGGGGGTAGAGTTAAGTGTCGTTTTCCAAGTATTTTTGGGGACGACCTATGGAGCTTTCATGGGGCTATACGAAATTAGACCCCCTGTCAACGTGCTAGTGAAATCAATAATAATAGAACTACCTATGTGGGTGGCCGAGCAAAGCGAGTCCCCTGGCCGTTATAATGATCGGCCGAGTGAAGTATGCCCCCCCCCCCTCCCAACCTGTCATAGTGCTAGTGAAATCAAATCAAAGTTGAAAACTCACAGGAAAAATATGGGGCTAAAATGGCGAGGGGGTAGAGTTAAGTGTCGTTTTCCAAGTATATTTGGGGAAAGGGGAAGTATTTTTGGGGAAATTAAGGCCCCCCTATCAAGTGCTAGTGAAATCAAATTTGAAAAGCCTTCCCTTGATAATAATAGAACTACATATGTTGGTGGCCGAGCAAAGCGAGTCCCCTGGCCATTAAAATGATCGGCCAAGTAAAGTATGCCCCCCTCCCGCCATGTCATAGTGCTAGTGAAATCAAATCAAAGTTGAAAACTCACAGGAAAAATATGGGGCTAAAATGGCGAGGTGGTAGAGTTAAGTGTCGTTTTCCAAGTATTTTTGGGGAAAGAGGAAGTATTTTTGGGGAAATTAAGGCCCCCCTGTCAAGTGCTAGTGAAATCAAATTTGAAATGCCTTCCCTTGATAATAATAGAACTACCTATGTCGGTGGCCGAGCAAAGCGAGTCCCCTGGCCGTTATAATGGTGGACCAAGCTAAGTAAGGCCCCCCTGTCATAGTGCTAGTGAAATCAAATTTCAAAAGTCTTCCCTCGATAATAATAGAACTACCTATGTCGGTGGCCGAGCAAAGCGAGTCCCCTGGCCGTTAAAATGATAGGCCGAGTGAAGTATGCCCCCCCCCCTCCCACCCTGTCATAGTGCTAGTGAAATCAAATCAAAGTTGAAGGAGGGGAAAACGGAAAAAATCCTTGAGGGCGCTCAACCTATCTCAGAATGTAGATCATTTTTGTATTTCTCGAGATTTTCAAGAATATATATAAATTTTTTTATCGTGAAATGTACCAATGTCAAATGGCCGAGCAAAGAGACAATAGAACTACCTACCAATGTGGGCAGCCCAGGCAAGCGAGCCTCCCCTGGCCAGTAAAATGATCGGCCGAGTGAAGTAACCCCCCCCCCCCCCCCCCCCCCCTCGCTGTCATAGTGCTAGTGAAATAAAATCAAATTTGAAAACACAGGAAAAAAATGGGGCTAAAATTTGTTAATAATTTTTTTTTTCCGATTCAATTCAACTTTTCGATACTTTTCTCGATAATCGATTCAATTTAAATCGATTCATTTAATTTACATCCATTTCCGTCTGGAAGACCTTGCGCATAGACCTTGGGAGCGCCCCTTAAAGGCTGATGTCCAACCCGCTCGGAGTGATGAGTGAGGGCGGGGGGGTATCGGCATTCGGTAAGCCGAGCAAGAATTCACCCGACGGCTCGCCCGCCCCGCGATTTAACGAAAACTGCAAAACTGAAATCGCCGTCCTGATCCGCTCATTGTCGGAATGAATTTGGTCGATATCTCCTATTAAAATTCGGATCTCTAGGTAGGCGTAGGACGAAACGCGGAAAAAATCGGTCTATTACCGACGGAATAAATCGAAAAAATTAATTCAGCGAATTCGCGCGCGCCAAAAAATTCGCGCAATTCGCTTATCGGACGTAAAATTGGTCGAGGAATCCGAATCCGGTGAAAAAAATAGGGGTTCCCATTTGAAATAAGAAAGTTGATGTCAATTGCGCGGATTTGAGCGCATTTTAGAAAAATCTCGACCCCCCTAGATACACTTAAACGGTCCACACAGACGATAGGAAAAATCGGCGTATTTTTATCGCTTACCGGTTAGTCAGAGTAGGCGATTGACATACTCAGCCAGCCAGCCAGCCACATAGTCAGCCAATGTCAAATGGCCGAGCAAAGAGACAATAGAACTACCTACCAATGTGGGCAGCCCAGGCAAGCGAGCCTCCCCTGGCCAGTAAAATGATCGGCCGAGTGAAGTAACCCCCCCCCCCCCCCTCGCTGTCATAGTGCTAGTGAAATAAAATCAAATTTGAAAACACAGGAAAAAAATGGGGCTAAAATTTGTTAATAATTTTTTTTCCGATTCAATTCAACTTTTCGATACTTTTCTCGATAATCGATTCAATTTAAATCGATTCATTTAATTTACATCCATTTCCGTCTGGAAGACCTTGCGCATAGACCTTGGGAGCGCCCCTTAAAGGCTGATGTCCAACCCGCTCGGAGTGATGAGTGAGGGCGGGGGGGTATCGGCATTCGGTAAGCCGAGCAAGAATTCACCCGACGGCTCGCCCGCCCCGCGATTTAACGAAAACTGCAAAACTGAAATCGCCGTCCTGATCCGCTCATTGTCGGAATGAATTTGGTCGATATCTCCTATTAAAATTCGGATCTCTAGGTAGGCGTAGGACGAAACGCGGAAAAAATCGGTCTATTACCGACGGAATAAATCGAAAAAATTAATTCAGCGAATTCGCGCGCGCCAAAAAATTCGCGCAATTCGCTTATCGGACGTAAAATTGGTCGAGGAATCCGAATCCGGTGAAAAAAATAGGGGTTCCCATTTGAAATAAGAAAGTTGATGTCAATTGCGCGGATTTGAGCGCATTTTAGAAAAATCTCGACCCCCCTAGATACACTTAAACGGTCCACACAGACGATAGGAAAAATCGGCGTATTTTTATCGCTTACCGGTTAGTCAGAGTAGGCGATTGACATACTCAGCCAGCCAGCCAGCCACATAGTCAGCCACAGACACGGTGAGAATTAGTGATTGAGGGCTTTGAATTATAAGGGTTGGGGGGGGGGGAGAAGTAAGGACCCCCTGTCAAAGTGCTAGTGAAATCAAATTTGAAAACTCCACCATCAATAATAGGAGAACTACCTATGTCGGTGGCCAAGCAAAGCAAGACCCCTCTGGCTAATAAAATAATCGCCCGAGCGAAGCAAGACCCCCCCTGTCATTTGAAAAGTTTGAAAAAAGCCTCCCCTGGCTGGTAAATTGATCGGCCGAGCGAGAAACCCCCCCTGGCAACTTGTCAAATTTGACAACTCACAGGAAAAAAAACCCTGGGGTGCCATCAATAGTTAGTTGCTCGCTTACGCACCCAGCTGATAAAATGATCGGCCGAGTGAAGTATGCCCCCCCTCCCACCCTGTCATAGTGCTAGTGAAATCAAATCATAGTTGAAAACTCACAGGAAAAATATGGGGCTAAAATGGCGAGGGGGTAGAGTTAAGTGTCGTTTTCCAAGTATTTTTGGGGAAAGTAAGGCCCCCTGTCATAGTGCTAGTGAAATCAAATTTGCAAAGCCTTCCCTTGATAATAATAGAACTACCTATGTCGGTGGCCGAGCATTGCGAGTCCCCTGGCCGTTAAAATGATCGGCCGAGTGAAGTATGCCCCACCTCCCACCCTGTCATAGTGCTAGTGACATCGTAGTTGAAAACTCACCGGAAAAATATGGGGCTAAAATATGTAATTTATTACATATAAATATGTAGGTAGGTAGGACAATTGAATCCCCTGGCCGGTATAATGAAAACAAAGAAAAAATATGGGGCTAAAATGGCGAGGGGGTAGAGTTAGTGTCGTTTTCCAAGTATTTTTGGACGTAGAATCCCCTGGCGGATAAAATGATTCCCTGAAAATTTCATCAAAATCGAATCAATAGTGGCTTAAATCCCCACTCCTTTTCTTTAGTTGAAGGAGGGGAAAACGGAAAAAATCCTTGAGGGCGCTCAACGTATCTCAGAATTAAGATCATTTTTTTTATTTTTTTTTTTTATTTTAATTTTTTATTTTTATTTTTCAAATTAAATTAAATTTTTCGATAATCGATTCAGTTTAAATCGATTCTACTTTTCTCGATAATCGATTCAATTTAAATCGATTCATTTAATTTACGTCCGTCCGGGAGAGATCACGTAGACCTTGCTCGCGCCCCTTAAAGGCTGATGTCCCACCCGCTCAGAGTGAAGAGTGAGGGCGGGGGGATAGAAGGTGTTGAGAGGATGGGAGTGAAGCCGAGCCAGAATTCACCCGACGCGATGGGTCGGTGGCGACGGCCCAGTTTTTTCAAAACTCAACTCGCGCTCAAAATTCACTCGATTTCGAAATGAATTTGGTCGATATCAAGTATTAAAATTCGGATCTCTAGGTAGGCGTAGGACGAAACGCGAGAAAAATCCGTCTATTAACGACGGAATAAATCGAAAAAATTAATTCAGCGAATTCGCGCGCGCCAAAAAATTCGCGCAATCCGCTTATCGGACGTAAAATTGGTCGAGGAATCGGAATCCGATGAAAAAAATAGGGGTTCCCATTTGAAATAAGAAAGTTGATGTCAATTGCGCGGATTTGAGCGAATTTTTGAGAATTCTCGACCCCCCTAGTGACTCTTAAACGGTCGACCGAGACGAATGGAAAAATCGGCGTATTTTTACGACTTATAGTTTAGTCAGAGTAGGCGATTGACATACTCAGCCAGATAGTCAGCCACAGACACGGTGAGGATTAGTGATTTAGATTCCTTAAGTAAATTTGACGAAATGACGGCACCGTCCCATCCGGGTCCAGTCCCAACTTTTATTGAAGCGATAATTCTGAAAATTCGGTCATCAGTCACAGCATGGAAACTCACTGATAAACAGCGCTAGCCTTCGTAAACGATTTATTTGGTTGCTACGGCTGTTCCAAGTGAAGCATGGATTGCATTATTGATGGTGATGGACGGGAATTTGATATTTCGTGCAAAGCATGGGTTTCCAACTAGTGTAATGATAATTTTCAATACCATCACTTGATAGACCGGAATGATAGTGAATCATGAATGGAAGCGATGGAAAGCGCGAACTATGGATTTCCACTCATCCAATTTACTGAGAACAAACAACGGCGAGCGTAATGCACCAGGGGCAGTCTATTTCTGGCTTTGCCGATAATGAAATTAGCAATTTGAACTACGTTTGGATGAATAGGGTGTTCCCGCACTGTCAGATTGAGTTATGAAAGTGATCCCATTAGGTGTTCGTATGCGGGATTTCGGTCAGCCTTTGTCATTTATAAATACAGTGAAACTTGTCTAAATTGGAAACGCTTGGGACGATTAAATCCGCAGTTTTCGGTTCACCCGGGGTCAAGAGTGGGAAACGAAAACCGCATTTATGCATTGTGACAAATCACACATGAGTGCGCTTAAATAATCACACCAAAATAAAATATAGGAGCAATTCTTAGAGCCAATTAATCACGTAAATAAAGCATTGCAGCTCGATCGGGTGGTGCAGATTGGATCGTGCTCACGTTTCTGAATATTTCTCACAATATTCCATCCCCTGAGGGATGACCTCTACGAGCCGAAGTGTAAATCTTGCCCTATCTGAGTTGTAGTAACCCAAAGAGATGCGATGGGGTATTATAACAGTCCAGATGTGAGGGAAAGGGGTTCTGTTTTGCATAATTGAATCTTTTTTGGACGAGGTAAATCCAGGAATGGCGCCGAGGCCCTTACCTACCGAAGCCGTTTACCACCCCATGTTGGGATCTTCCCAACCGATAAATTTTAATCTTGGCCCCTTATTTATTGTAATGGGAAGTTTCAGCGTGGGGAGTGCCGAAATATTGCCACTCTGCCCCCATTTCAAGTTGGGATTCTCCCTCACCTTCATTTTTCATCAAAAGCCTTATTCTATTATAAGCCGCACATGGTTTTTTCCACACTGGTAAACGTTGATGCTATTCTTAGATTATATAAGCTAGAACAAGTAGTATGGTAGCAACTAATAGAATGAAGATGTGGGGAATTACAAGCACGTCTATGGCTGTATTGCCAGCCCGCCGCAAAGCAATCCTTGCAGATAACCCGCCAATTAATATATTATCAATTTGATAATATATCAAATGTTTGTTTATATTTATTGTTGTGTTTGTTTATTATCATATTGAATATATGATAGGAGATTAAAGCAAAATATAAAAAAAGTACTATATAAGTAGTCGTCAAATTTAGGCATAGAGAGCAGTTTGATACCCCCTCGCATAATTTCTACCCAACCGTCCACACCTTGTTACACGAGGAAGAGACTGCACACTGGATCGTAAAATTATACCGGAAAAGTGAAGGAAGCACTAGGGGAGAGATAAAGGTTGATAATTGAAGATAATAAGCTTGTAGCTACGGATGGGGCGTCTAAGCGGGGAGATTATAATGTTTGTGCAAGTGGTAGTATTTGTTTGAACGAGGGATCTAGCGGTGTGCCTGGGGGAAGTGTGGTCTTTCCGTGTGAAATGTATATTACAATCAATACATAACACAGCTTTACAAAAACAAACAAAAAGTAATTTTCGAGGTGAGATGCTAAAAACCACTTTAAGAGCCTTTAAGGTAGGTATATCTCACATAGTACGTATATTTGCATTATTTACTGTCCTATTACAGTTGTGAACCTAGCTGTGGCAAACTACATGAGTAGACACATCTTTGAGGCAAAAATATTTTTTCTGGCTGAGATTTGTTCAGGGAAAGAATTGAATTAAATTCAACGAGAAATCAAATACTTTACTGATTCAATGTAATGAAAAGGGAAGAGTGGAACAAATTGGAAGCACCGTGCGGTGAATTTAAATTGCAAAACAAATCGTAGGTAACCTTCTGATTGAAGGGGGCGCAGACGTCGGGAGTGGCGGAGGGGGGGATGCGGACTTCCATTTCGATTGCAACGGGATTGCATTATTCTGCTCTCGGTGCATCGTTGTGTTCTCTCTTTTTCCCCTCGAAAGAGCCCACGTCAAATCAACGTTAACGAGAACGAATTTGGAAAGTGAATTGGGCCTAAAGAGCGGAATGATGGCAGTGACTAGGATCCATTTAATTACTCACCTATGTAGTTAGTGCAAATCGTTGTGGAAGGCCAGATTGGAACTAACCATCTGCCAGTTTTAATCTTTGCCTAGTTATGTCTAATAATTAGTGCATTGGCCTAGTTATGGCTGTCAATCATTGACAGAATGAAATTTGATTAAGACCGATTTTGCTCTGTGGAAATCTACATTGCGATTACTTTTTAGCTGATAGCGTGCTAATAAAATCTGAAAGTATTATAAACTAGCCTTCCTGACTGAGGGCCTCGCTTCGCTACCACTTTCACGGACAGGGGGGGGGGGGATTAAAATTTGGATCTCTAGGTTGGGTACAGAGGAAACGCCGGCTCAATCGGACTGTAAACAATGAATATAGAAAGAGTTGCGCGGATTTGCGAATTTAATATAATATACTAGTCTCTCTGGTTCGCTTCGCTCGCTCCCCTAGTGGGGTGTATTGCCGCCTGTGGGGTGCGTAGCATCGATGGACACGTTCAAACCCCTACTCAGACATAAGGCCTCGCTCCGCTCGGCCGAGCGCTTATTCGGACAGGGGGGTCTCGCCTCGCTCGGCCGGGGGGGGGGGGGATCCCCCCCCCCTATTCGTAGCAGAGACGATAGAAAAAATCGGCGTATTTTTAGGGCTTACCGTTTAGGAAATTATTATTTTTAATTCAATTCAACTTTTTTAAATTCAATTCAACTTTTTTTAAATAATCGATTCAATTTAAATCGATTCATTTAATTTACATCCATTTCCGTCAGGGAGAGATGTCGTAGACCTAGCGAGCGCCCCTTAAAGGCTGATGTCCCACCCGCTCAGAGTGAAGAATGATGGCGGGGGGGGGGGGGGGGGGGTAGAGGCAGTTGGAGTGAAGCCGAGCCAAATTCACGTGGGGTCAACTGCTCCTTCAACATCAACTGCTCCTTCAACATCAACCCCCTGGACCCTCCGTTTTCTAAGATCCCTGGCCCCGCGCGAATTAAAACGATCCAATTGTCTTCTCACCGTGAAATTGCCCCCTCCCCCTCGGTTTTTTTTTAAATCGAATTTTTAAGGCGAAGTAAGGCCCCCCCTGTCAGAGTGCTAGTGAAATCACTTGTATACTCGGCCGACCAGTTTCCCCGCCTCTCCATCTATCAAAGGTCCCTGGACCCTCCGTTTTCTAAGATCCCTGGCCCCGCGCGAATTAAAACGATCCAATTGTCTTCTCACCATGAAATCGCCCCCTCCCCCTCGGTTTTTTTGAAATCCGACTTCGGAATCGGATTGGCCATATTTTGGCGCGCATTTGGTTCGCGGATACCATACCCAAAAAATGGCTCCTTACTGGGTATTTTTGAACCCGAAAAAACGTGGGACAAACGCGAGAAAGACGATTTTTCGACGAATTTTCGACGAATTTCCCGGGCGAATTTCGGATTTTCGATTTGACCGACGTCTACCTCCAGGTCTGATCTATACGGCTCGTATTCTTTCGTAATTTTTTCGACCCCTTAAACGGGCTTTGGCGCGAGTTGAAAGTGGAAAACGTAGGACAAACGGGAGAAAGACGATTTTTCGACGATTTTTCGACGAATTTTCGACGAATTTCCCGGGCGAATTTCGGATTTACGATTTGACCGACGTCTTCCTCCAGTTCTGATCTATACGGCTCGTATTTTTTCGTAATTTTTTCGACCCCCTAAACGGCCAGCGAGCGGAAAGTGAAAAAACTCACTCGGGAACGCGTTATCCCGTACCAACAAACCACACGGCTACCACACGGCCGTCTACCACACGTCGGCCAACACAATTTTATATTATTGTATGATGATATGATATGATGATGATATGATATGATGATATGATGATGATATGATATGATTATGTTATTATAACATATTATGTTGAGCGCAATCGTACCCCAGATCGTTTACTAAAAATATCGCAGAACTCCGCTCAGCCGCTTAGGCGCCTATAAGGCACGACAGATAGACAGACAGAGACCTGATTTTATATATAAGATAGATACATAGAGAGCCTTGATATATACTACATATTGTGCCCATGTTCTGCATCAATCACTGAATACATTGTACCGAAGTAAACATTTGAATTACGTCAATCGAAACAACGTTTAAAATAATTATAAACGAGAGGTCTTCAACGAAGATAAACTGCTAAGCAGAAAGCATTTTTCCACCTCCTGCAGTTGGAGATAATCGACCTTTGGGTAGAACAGTTTTCCCTCACTTCATCAAGTACTGTTTTGTATGCGACACCCATTCCGAAGGTGATCAACAGTCATTTGTTCCCCCAGTTCCCCTTGGATATTCTTTTCTTACTTTTTATTCCCCTACGCCTGTTTAGCCGAACAAGTGGCCCTTTCCCAACTAATGATGATGAATCTGTCACTCGTTTTTTGAATATTTTTCAACGCATCAGGGCTGACGGAGACAAAAAGGTTAATTAATTCTCAAACAATTGCCAGTTTTCCTCTTGCGTACATGAAGCTGTCCACTTACAAGGCATTTAGTTGGACAGCTTTTTTAAGACGCAAAACTAAAAAGTTTGACGAATTTTTAGTGCTCTTACAAAATACAAACGATCATTACAAGATGCCCCATGCACCCAAAATAATTAGCATTACACGCTACCTACTGGCGATGCGATAAAATTCAGAAAAAGAACTTGGGCCAAACCTGCGTTTTTATTCCACGGCCAATCTAGAGTTAGACTGTCAGTATTGTTTGTACAAGGGGAGTGAGAAAAAAAAATTATTGCTCCCAAAAGCAACCCTTACTAATGAAAAAATGGAAGGTTTCCCGCGCATATTACGAGAAAACAGTTGTGGGAAGTAGAGAGGGGATGAAAAAAACTCAATTCCACTGCGGGAACGTCAGAATCTCTCGAGGGCTAACTCGAAACTGTCTTTCGAAAAAAGCGCTCCTGTCCATGAATTAACTGAAAATCCGACACAGACCGCCCCCGAAAAAAACCTCTTTATAATTGGACAGGTACGTCCGCCATTGCCATCATCCCGCTAATTGCTGGGGTAAAAATTGTTTTTGGGAAAAACTTTTTCCACGTCCTGCTAATAAAAAAAAAAAGGGGGGGCGAAAAAACGGGGAAAAACCCCGATGCCGGGGAAGGGGTGAGCTGTTGGCACGAAAACTTGTTATTGCCGGGGAAAAAAGGGGAATAGCAGGACAATTGGGAACTTTTTTTTTCGGAACGGAGCATCAGAACCTCAGGGGGAAAACTGGCTTTGAAATATTAACCAGCGTAAGAGCTACTTCTGAAGCACCGACGTCATGTCTGCCGTGACATCTTTTTATCGGGATTCCTTGGTTTGGGAGTTCTGCATGAGGTACATTAAAACAAATTTAAAAAAAAAGTTCCGGTCAGCTCGTACGTTTACGGACTTGACACATGCTCAAAATGTTGAGTGTCAACTCGTCCTACGGAAAACTGTACACTGAGAGAAAAAAAGGGCCTATTCTTCGGTTATTTTTCGATTTTTTTCTAGGTTAAATGCTGCCAACCTAGATTTTTTTGGTTTTCATTCTAGGGTGGAAAATTTAGTCTAGGTTGAATATCATTTAACCTAGATTGAAAATACTGGTGAAGTTACCGTCCTAAAAATGCAAACAACCAAGATTTAAAATGCGCCACCCCCACACTTTAGTTCTAGGTTAAGTTCACGGTGTGTGCTGCTGCCTCCATCCATTTACAGTCTAGGTTAAAAACATTAATGTCTTGGTTGTCTCACCCTGGTATTCAATGTTTTTCACTTTCATAGACGGTTGATTTACCCTAAAACGAAAACGTTCTCACCCCACCTCAAACAATTTACAGCCATGGCGCGTTAACCTAGAACCCATTTTTCTCTAGGTTGTGACCCTTTATTTACGAGGTTGTTTCAATTACTATCCCTGTTGTACCAGTTAAATTTCTAGGTAGCTTCCTATTCTTTTCAGGTTGGTCCTAATAAATTACTAGGTGGTCCCCTTTTCTTTCTAGGTTGGGCCAACCTGGTTGGCTCCACTTCCATTGCAGGTTGGTTCTATCAACTTCAACTATCTTTCTGGGTTGTCTCTGTTTCCAACTCAGTACAAAAATTTGAATGTGACATCATAATATGACTGCACATAGTGACAGAAAATATATGATTAGAATTTGACAGAGATTTGGCCTCAACCCCACCGGCTAAATAGCAGGGGTGCCAAGACAACGCCCACCGCCTACAGTGGCGCTCTACGCGACCGCTTAGCGTACCGTAGAAACAACCTGGAATTTATTGAATGAATTACAATCACTGTTGTTTAAACCTAAACCTATTTGTGGTACTACGGTAGTTTTAACCGAGACTGAAAGTCTAACTTTTTCTTCTGGGTTGTTACCTAAAGTAACAATCTCGCCTTTTAAATCTCTCGGTTGTTTTCAGTTGTACAACCGAGACTTTAATGGAGGTTAATTATATGGAAGGTCAAATCATTCGATTCTAGGTTACCCCACTTAAAAGTCAAAGATAGGTAATATATTTTCTAGGTCTTCACAATGTCAACCTAGACCAAATGTGAAGTTCACATTTGATCTAGGTTGACACTTTATTATTCCAGGTTGTGGTCAGAGGGCAGGTAATAACGGATTAGGTTGTTTCTATATGGGTCTAGGTTGTATTAATATTTTTCTATGTTACTTTAACCTGGACCTATTTTTTTCTAGGTTGAATCAATTGATTCTAGGTGGTTTCAATTTCTTTTCGAGGTTATTTCGGATTTAACCTAGCCACTAAAAAAATCTTTTCTCTCAGTGTAGAAATGTTAAGGGCGAAGACAAACCATGGTGTGTACACATTTCAGTGAATTTTCAGACATCAGTGCTCCGTGCGCCATGTAACGCTGGTGTGTGTACAATTTATCATTGATGCAATTGGAGGGCAAAGAGCACTGATGCCCGAGGATTCACTGACACCACTGAAATGTGTGGATCGACCTTAAACTGGTAAGTTTACCGAGAAACGACTCACGCGCGTTTGTCATTCTACCACTTTGCTTGATTCTTATGGCGGAAAGTTGGATTTCGGCGTTAGGTAGGTCGCCCTGAGGTAGTTTACAAAATCCATATTATTAGCCGCAAGATGTCTGAAGAGCCACAAGGTCTTGGCTTGCCTCGTCTTCTTCATATCACTCTTACCAAGTCCAAGTCAGGGCCGGACCAGTTGACTCATTTCGAACTTGGTAGGACGACCTGACCTGCTTCCAAAAAAGCTCTAGTATGACACCGCAACGTGGTTTCACACGCAGGACCACCAACCGAGAAAATGCTGCACATTTTAGACAAGGGTTTATTATTGTTTTTGTATAAATTGTGATTTTTCATTAAAATTGAGTAAAATGCGCAGCAATTAATTATAATTTAATTAAAAAATTGAAATTAAAAAGAGCTGTATTTCTGTACTGTGGGACACATGAGATGTGATGGACTATTATAGTATGTACAATTCGTCCAAATTTGTCATGCTGATACGACCAATTGTTAAATATAATACGTCCAAACTTACTCCAAACGACGCCCCATTCGACCTCCCGCCTTTCTTTAAAGTCACATTTGTAGCCCCATGAAACCCTCATTGATCCCCACTGTGAAATTGTATGGATTCTGGGACTCATGTAAATCGATTCTACGTTCAAAGATATGTCCTTCGAAAACGTCAACCAACTCAACCTTCCACCCTAATATGCGTAAGGACATAATATTATTATGTCCTTCAAAAATACTTTCCGTTCCCCTTTTTAGCCCCACAGAGCCCCACGGGTTTGATTGATCGGGCTTAAAACCTTGCGTCACATCTAGATGGAGAACCGAGTATTCTGTCAAATTTTCAGATTAAAAAAAAAAAAAAAAATCCTACTGCCCAAAACTACATAATGTGTCATTTTGAAACGTGTCATGACGAATTTTGAGGCGGATCACCATTTTTTACCCCCGGGCGCGAATACGTAGGTGTATTAACCCGAAAATAATAAATCAAAACTGTGAATGATGATAATTTATATAACTAACGCACCACTATTAAAATTTAATGATTTTATTGACATTTGCCCAAGGCGCTAAATTAGGCGAACCAAACTATTTTCACGCTTGCGTCCAGTGGGTGGGGTCAAACCCAATCCCAATCACCGGAAGCAGACGTTCTTCGTGGGTTGGTCCACATATTTCAAGTATTTTCACGCTGCTGAATCCATTTGAGTGTCTTAGGAGGTTGAGCGTTGTGGGTAGTTTTGAATTGATGGGGACACCTCCCTTCTTTGGGGACCGAAGGCTATTGCATCCTCCCCTTCCAAATGCTCCTTCGATCTCTTGTTAAGTCAAGTACCTATGCGAGGAGCATCGGTCATTTATCCACTTGTCAAGTCGGGAGAAGGGCTTCGAGCCATTGAAGATTCAGGTATTGGGCGTCCGAGTTGACGAATGGGCTAGGGCTCATTCCAGAATCCAATAACGGAGGACAAATTGCCTAACCCTTATTTACCAGTTCGACTACGGCCACAATGGACGGGTTTCCAACATCCTTTTGTCCACCAGTCAACGAAATGCTACACAATATTATACCAATAGCTTTGGTACATTCAGTTATGATACTAGCACCCTTATATGAGTTAGAATAAGTCTTACCCATTTTGTTGTTGTTGTAAATCTGTCTTATCTAAATAACTTTTATAATAATAATAATAATAATAATAATAATAATAATAATATAATCTTTATTGAGAGAGAGAGAGACATACATGTATAACATAATATTATGTTGCCCATTTCGTACTCTCACGTAAACAGCCATGGAAACAATATCAAAAATACCTAGTTGATAAAATGAAAAGAATAACCGTGGAATGGAAGTGATAATGGGGGCCACTTTTGTGTCGTGCCCGCCCCTTCCTTATCAAAGCTCAAATCGAAATTTCACACGGAATAGCTGCGATGGAGAACTTAATCGGCTTTCACGAGGAAAAAATAAATTTGGAATCGGACCAATAGTTTCTGAGCTTACAACCGAAAACGTTCTGAAAAACGTTGTTTCCGCTCTCCGCGCGGTGTCAGAATGGACGTTTCTTTACGGCTGTTAGGTACTTAGCAGCTATTCGGTAAAAAAAAAAAAAAAAAAACGTGACCAGTGAAATTGTCATATTATGAGAATTAAGGTGTCAGGGTACCTTATGTGGGGTTCGGGGGACCGATTGTGGTGTTTAATAGTGTTTAATAGGCTTCGGAAGTCTGGAATACGATGATTTTGGCTTAGTTAGGAAAAATTGTGGTTATCAGTGACTCAGTGGTTTGAGCGTTGGACTACTCAGTCAAAGGTTGCTGGTTCGATCCCAGCAGCCGCAAGACATCTTCCTCATACTGATAATCACCTTTCGGAAGGCAATGGCAACCCACCGAAAGTATTCTGCCGTGGAAAACCTCTCAAATTTGCCGTTCGGAACCGGCGTTAAGCAGTAGGTCCCTACTACTTCTGTATTAGCTGGTCAACACGCTCAACAGATGTTAGTAGCGAGAGGTCGCCAACGCCCGATTACGGGTATGGCACCCAAAGAAGAAGAAGAAGAAGGAAAAATTGTCAAAATTCAGCACGCTCTAGCGGCCAAACGGAGAAAGCTAGCGAGGCGTTTTTGGTTTCATGATTTAGGAAATTTCATCAGCTTTAATTTCGTATAGGGTAGTCATGTCGCTGGGACGCAAGGTTTCCGAGTTAAAGGCAAAAAACCAAAAAAATAACCGAAATTTCGCCATTTTCATAGTGAAGCCATATCTGAATCTATTAGATAACCAAATTTTCGGATTCAGCACCCCCAAAAACGTACAGATCCGTCGAGAAAAATTCTTCAGGTATTTTTTTCCGTTCCAAACTATCTAATGACTGGACTAATATACGGCCCAAGCGTTTCATTTCGAATTTGTCTTCTAAGGGTGCCGAAGGCAATGTTCTTGAGATGGGAAGGTAACAGTATTCATCTCTCGAAAATCACGCACACGAAAAAAATTCAACAAATTCAACGACTAGAAAATTATTACGACTCCATCGAAACAACACATTTCGAGCAAAAGGAGGGACGAGAACAGGTTTGGCAACATGCTTGTAAGGAGGGCACTTGTTGCCAGTAAAAATTCCCTCACAGCAAAATTGCTCCTCCCTCACAGGAAATTTTTCCTTTTCTTTTTCTTCTCTGGTATTTCCAGCACAGTGTTCAACAAACCCTTTGGGGCCGCACTCTTGTACGTTAAACTCACCGGCACGCCGCGGGAAGTGCTGCGACTGGTGGTGGGATCGGGTGGTCTCAGCTTCTCGCGGCTTCACCTCCCCCACCCGGACTGTCCCTTATCTCACCGCCAGGTATCCTTTCACTGATCGATCATAATGTCCGAGGACAAACATCGCAGTGGCTTTTTGATTAGGACTGCTGTCCAGGCCTCCCCAGCCGACAATTTGATGTGAAAGGCCGGAACAGCGGACCCAATATTTTCGCCCTGGACAGCTGCCCTATAAGCGACAATACTGCTAATAGAAGAGACTGCACGCAACTGAAGTCAGTATTTCAATTCTTCAAACGTATTTGCGCCCACATACCATCAGTATTTATGGTGGACAAGGACTTCAACGAAATCTCTGTTTTCAACTGTTTTCCAAACCGCTACAACACATTCCCTTTCACAGTCCGAGGAAGAGAAGAAGGAACACCAGCCCTCCAGATTCAGCAATATGACCTTCAGAAAAAATGTGAGCGTCCGAGGGAGACCGAAGCGGCCTGTGCGGCAGCTATGCTCTTTTAACAATACTGTTGCTGACAAGCGGAATACCAGAAAGAGGCCGTTGGAAGCATCAAGTGATGACGAATGATCAATGACGACTTTTTACTCACATGAGCTTTTTGACCATTTTATTTTTATAAGCGCAATAATTTCGTGTGTTACCACAAATAAACATTGTTGAAACCGTACCTGCAAATAGCTTTTTGTGGTACTGTACCTGCAAGTAGCCTCAACCATATCTATATCCATAATATAGAGACAGATATTATCTGTATCTAATACCCCAAACCGAAAACCTACTTTTACGACGGAGTGGGATGGAGAGGATGTTATGTTTATATTTCTGCGTCTAATGGACAAGAGGTCCTATAAGAACCTATAGGTTCAAAACTACACTAATCAAAGTCTATTCAATTGTATATTACCAACAGAAATGTGCAGCTACAGGCAGAGATTGTTGATGTTAAGGTGGTGCGAACCCCTTCCATGGGGTGGGTTATACGGAGGGATACTCCTTCCTCCATGAACCCCCTCGTCGTGCCCACAGCTATAATTATTTGTAAAGGGTTTTTAATTAAGTATTTTCTCACATTACGTTTATCCGATTCACGGAAAAAAGAGATTGAATGAAAAAAAGTAGGCAATTAAAAATCCCATTCTGCAGGACCTGAACATGAATGTTAATAATCTCATTATTACTTGTTTTCTAAACCGATGGTGTAATTGACGTTTATTCCCTCATAGCAATCGCAACAAAAGACCTGATCACATTTAGTGTGATTTTGGTTTTCCTAAATTTTGACCTCATTGTGGTACATCCCCACTGAGGGTCAATAGTTGACTGATAGTGTGAACATCAAGAGAAGCAGAGAACAGAACACGATTCGCCACGCCTGTTAAGGGGAGGAGGTCCTGATGAAATTCTCATCGCTGTTTGACAAACGCCCAACCTCCAAAGCCTCTAATTGATTAATTCGTGGTAACTGAAACCTTTCCATTAAGGTTAATTCAGAGTGGTTGTTTAGTCTCGTGACACCAATGTTATAATTTCGCCTGTTTACCACCAGCTTTCTCGTTGTTAACTTTACCCTTCATCGCACAATTTAATACCTTTAAAAGCATCTCTTCTGTTTCAACGGAGTCCAGCAATCCATCATTTCTCCACCTGACATAGCAACTGTAAGATTTCTACAGTTTGTATTCATAGGTTCGATCGAGTCAATACTTTTTCAATAGAACAGTTATTGTTCTACGACAATAATTTTATTGTATTTACACGACTTGCTATCACGTTTGGACAAATTTTATATTCAAACGTTGAAAATATTATCTACCAAGGAAATGAATAATTTAGATGATCAAGAACCACATTTTTCATTTTCCGAGTTTCTTTTCCAAACCAAAATGGAAGATAATATTCTGAAGGAAATGAAAACAGAGTGAATTCAAGGGCTGAAGCGGTAGCCGCCATTCTCTTCGTTCATCAAAACAAATGGAAACCGAGATGTGCTCCAACCAGGAGGTAAAAAGAAAATGCATATTATATGTCTCGAGGGCAACAGAAATCATGCGCTATGTCGCAAGAGTTTTTGGCTCGGAAGATAAATCCAAGAGTCTCCGCCTTTCCAAGGATGAATAAATGAGGGGGTTCCCCTTCGCCCTGCTTTCTCAAATATAAATCAAAAAGGCGCATCCTCTGCTCCTCCGCCCGCCTTTTTATACGCACAGAGAAATTGAAAGGACTGAGCGTTCTGAATCCACAAATTATTCAAACCTTCAACCTTTCTTTGATTAAAGGGCTAGAGGTTTTTTTCTTTTTTGAGGAGAGGAGGAGGCAGAAACGGAAGTTTCATGTTCGCTGGGCGAAAAATGATTTGGGAACGATTGTCTAAAAATTGTCTAGATTTAGTTGCATTTAAAGATATTAACCGGTCGGTTCCACAAATATTTACAACAGGTATTGAAGCTTGAGCTGCCTTGGCCATTTATCAATTAATGTAGGTGAACCATATAAAGTTCATGAATACATTTTCACCAAAATAATAGTTGAGCGAAACCAGCCCTAAATGGAGGTGGACAATTAATATTGAGCTCTGGGTACGGTTAATTCACTTCAATACAAACGATTGGAATCTAGAGGTGAAAAATGTTTCACCTTGTAACACCTACGCTTGGTACCTATTAATTCAATAGGTTTTTTGACATAGAAAATGTCTTAGTCGACGGGTCAACCGTAAATTTTGTTACGCAAAGAAAACAAGCCATCAATTGAATTGAATAGATGAGCGCAACCTTTCTGTTACTACGAAATATTACCGCGTCTTTATTGAAACCAAATTCGTTGACGATTCGTCATCTTCTCGGGATCGGACGAATCGTCGACGACGGAGGTGATTTTGATAGCCTATAACCACCCCCAGAACTCGCTGATCACAATGAGACCACCCTCATGAAAATCTGTTCAGCCGCTCGGGCGTGATGCTGTGATACACACACCAAAAAAAAAAAAAAAAAAACCGTCGAAGAGATGAGCGCACCTTTCCATTTTTTGAGGAAAGGTTGCCCTAAAAACGTCACGCAACCTATAAACAGTTTAGGTGTTGTTATGATCAATAAATCATAATAATATTATCATATAATATGTTTGGTTGGAGAAATCAGTACGAGTTGTTACTACTAAGTTTCATGTGCATAATGGATAATATAAAAGGATGAAGAAAGAAACAACACCGAGGAAACACAGAATACCTAAAGCACCTAAACCCAAACCTATACTTTCAAAGGAGGAACAATAAAAGAAGAAGAAATTAGAAGTTGAACGAGTTCAAGCATATCGTTTATGGAAGAAATTAGAAGCAATTTTATTTGAAACAATAAAAACTTTGAAATTACTGAGACATTTTCAATGCTCATAGCTCTTCTCTCATAAGCGAGAAAGTACGAGCAGCCTGCCTTTTTTTTTTTAATTCAGTGAGCTATTATAATATTATACAATTAGTTACCTACAATATTAAATTATTAATTTAATAGCACAATTTAACACTATTATACTACTATTCCTCGGCCAGCTGGCCGTCGTATTTTAATACTATACCTACTACTGTTTGCAATTATTGATACATTTAACAATATGTACCAACAGCAGCAAAACTAGAATCACTTGGTGTGCCCACGGATTTTAAGACTTAGTGATGATGGAGTGGCAGGAGGGTTGGCAGAAGGGAACGTTTTCTGACATCTGTATGGCGTTGCCCGGAATACTTTCGTACAAAAGGTTCGCTCGACGCTCGCTAGAATGCAGGGTGGTCTCCTCCACGAAGCGGTTCCCCACTGAATGGTAACGACTCGAGAGTTGCACACACGAAGGGTAGTACTACAACAAAATTTGGACACATTTAGTGTTCCATCTCTGTGGTTCAGAAGGCGATATGAAGAGTTATTTGGAAATGGAAATCGAATTCCATAGCCCGCATTTTTCGATTAGTTTTGGTGATTCTTTCGTGGTGCGCGGCAGGGTTCCGAATTTCGAAAATGAAGGACAACGTTTACGCGGTTTTTTTTTTTTAGAGTGAACCAAACACTGGAGGCGTAGGTCTCGGGATCATCTTTCCGAACATTTTAGGCTCGATCTCATCAACTTTGTTGAATATTTAGAGAGAAATTTCAGCAAAACCAAAAATTCTGCTGCTTCGCTGAATGGGCTCCTTGTCGGAATTCATCATTTCTAACAACATAATCGGATTCTGCACCCATTAAAACCCCCCCAACACAAATGTTTAGTTCGAAAATCCGTATAGATACGCGCAAAACTGTTTTAGAAATAATGGAGATTTTGAACTGAACGCGAAGGGCTCGTGACGTCACACTATGCCTGGATGGGCATCAAGTAGTTTGGCATGGAGCCGCCAGTGGGCTGAAGAATAAACACACTCAATTTTCGAGCCGGGTGGATGTTTGAATAACCTTCTTTGATAACCTCAAAGCTCGAGTTTTGAAAGACCTTCACTGATGATTAACCCGATTCTCGATTTTCGCGGTCAGCGTTTCGCGTAGCAACGTTGGCTAACTTGCATCTCTCGGCCAATCAAAAGATGACTAAGGAGCCCACGTCATGTACCTACCCCCTCCAGACCTCGTAATTCAAATATTATATTTTTCCGAATAGAGACGGGTTTTCTGCAATGTTGACCCATTTTCTTAACTTTTGAAACATGACCATTCCAGGAAAAAAATTTCAAAAAATCATTCAAGTAGCTCATTCGCCCGTTTAATATTCAACCGATTTTTATAGAACTAGCACTTACTCAGAATGATTTACTCAAGAAACTATACCCAGGTAGGTACATACATCCTTTTAAAAAAATACCGTGAAAACATGTTCCTTCCTCTTCAAAATTACTTCCAACACTTTTGGTTTATTATTCTGGGAATACACCTGTTTTCGCGACGGAGGTCGACGACTCCGATCGGCCTCAAAATTTTACATTATCCGTTTCAAGAGGTCTAGATTCCAAAACCAAAATGTACGTCCGCCGTCCGGGCCGTTTTGGGCAGTAGGAATCTTTTTGAAAATCTGAAATTTTGACAAAAATACTCGGTAGGTACTCGGTTTACCATGGGGCTAAAATGGGGCTAAGGGAGGGTTTTTGAAGGCTTTTGGCTATGGGATCGAGATAGGTGTTGTTTTCGAAGTACTTTTGGACGTAGAATCCATGTTTTGGGGTCTCGGAACGATCCGATTTCACTGTGGCGATCTATGGGGCCTTCATGGAGCTACAAATGGGATTTTTGAAGGATCCCAGGAGGTCAAATTTTTTCAAGTAAAAAACGAAAATTTTTAGAAAAAAATTGTTGAAAAAAAAATTAAAAAAAAATTTGTTTCCCTAAAATTTTTTCATTGACACAAACTTAAGTTTCTGCACAAGTAACCTATATCAAAGAATAATAAAATTTTATCACATTTTGGGATTATCAAAATCTTCACTGCAGCCCCGTAGAGAGGGGGGGGGGGGGGGCACTGGACCCGTTGCCCCCGGGCCCGGCCTTCGTAGGGGGGCCCGGATTTTCTTGATTTTTTTTTTTTTTTTTTTTTTTTTTTTTTTTGTAAAAAAGGGGGTAGGAGAGGCAAAATGGGAAAAGGGACAGATCAATATAGGAAACATTTTCATACAACCTTTTTTTTTTTTTTTTAGGGGGGTCCGATGAATTTTGCCCCCAGGCCCGGATTTTCTCTCCACGGCCCTGCTTCACTGAACAGAAGTTCAATATTCCGAAACAACGTGGTGCAGAAATGAAACATCTAGAAGATAATTAAATAGGTAACTATGATTACAAACATTACAGAACTGAAACGGCCAGCTCAGTGAAGCATGAAAACGTTTCATTGGAAAGGTTGGGTACCGACCTACCTATCTTTTTTGCATACAGGTTTTATCACTGTTGAACGGAACCAGTCCTATGAAATTTAAAAAAAAAAAAAAAATTAACTCAAAAACATTTGACCTCCTGGGATCCTTCAAAAATCCCATTTGTAGCCCCATGAAAGCTCTATAGACCCCCACAGTGAAAACGGATCGTTCCGGGACCCCCAAAACCGGATGGTACGTCCAAAAATACTTTGAAAACGACACCTGACTCGATCTCAGAGCCAAAAGCTTTTAAGAGGTTTTTTTTTTTTAAAGCCGTAGCTCCGTTTTAGCCCCATAGCGCCGCATTTTATTTATTTCCGTTTTTGTTTATTTTCAGGGGCGGTCCGAAACGGTCTGGGCGTTGGAAACCCCTAAAGAACGGAAAACCCTACAAGACGGGTACCAGGAGTGCCACTTTATGAAGGGTTGGGCGCAGGACTGGTGGGTTTTTCCCCGTCCCACTGGTCTAGGATGGATGAGGTGAATGAAAGACGCGCGGAAGAGAATAGACGAGGGAAAAATTATGTGATATGTGTGTCATTGTATGTATGTTCAGATTTTTATTTTTGCCTCGGGTAGTCGTGTTAGTTTTAGAGGGGAGGAAATTTTTTAGAAGTACTCGCCCTTCACCAGACAAGTAAACGTGGAGAGAACGTTTCAGAACGAGAACGTTTCAGAACGTGGATCTGAAAACTGCAAGCTAAAAGAAGAGGCAGAAGAGTAGGTGCTGTCTGTTGCATTCCACCAACGACCCGGTCACCACAAGTTACAAGAAGAGGTGGAATAGTAGGTAGGTCCGTTGCGATGACTCTTGTCCCAAAGAATTCGAGCCAATTGAATATGATAAGACCTCCTATAAAACCCGGCACCTCCACGTTGGTCCATCCCGAGCGCACCAGAATGGTGTGGCTAACGCCGGAGGGGCCAGGAGGGCCCGCTGTTCTCCCCCTAGGCGAGTGCTGAAGACCAAGGAAGAAGAAAAAAGATTGAAGAAACAAGAGTGCACTTCCCCTAAAGGAAGAAAATTCGCAGAAGGAACGAGAAAGGTTGTAATGGGCCAGAAACGGCCTTTGGCATAACCTAAGAAGCTCTGTACAGCGGACGGACATTTCGGTTTTGAAATCTACACCTCTTGAAACGGATGTCAAATTTTGAGGCCAATCGAAGCCGTCGACCTCCGTCGAGATTACATAGGTGTATTATTCCAAGAATAATTAACCAAAAATGATTGGAACCTAACAAGACAGCAATAGGTAACTCTATTATTTGAATTGAAATCTGAATATACAATTTTGACCAAAATGAATTTCAGGAAAGACGGGCCGTTTTTCTTTTGGGAGTTTCCCCAATGGGCCCCAATCCCTCATTAGCAACAGTGTATGCCCTGAAAATAATCCTTCCTGACCCTTCAAGAATGCCCTTTTGGGCCCCCGAGCAGAAAACGAAGAGTTTGGCCCCTCCCCCCAAGAATAACCCACAACGGCGGAAACTAGCTGAACAACAAAGTACTTAACGTGTAACCGCTGAACCGCCCTCTACCATGATTGGCCTACCTGAAATCTACACGCCACAATTATTGTGAATGAGGGAAAACAGAAATGATGGCATTGTGCATTCCCTTTTCCAAGTCCAAAACTACGAAGTTCGGAGGCAAAACGAGATCATGCTCGGAACATACGTCGCAAATAATGGAAAAGCACGTCACATAAGTATCCTCCCTTTTGTCGTTCAACAATAAACTAGAGGGATATAGAGCCCATTTAAGTAACCATGAATCGAAAAAACTTGTACAAAACATTTGGGGCTGTATTCGAACGTTCCGTCGACATAAATTTTTTCGGCCTGACAAAGAGTATCCAAATTTGTACGTGTGCTGAAAATTACTATGTACATGTGAGTCTGTATCGTTTGCAAGTAAGTAGAAACTTTTCTTTTCTTTATCACCCCTACCACGCAGGGGCCTAACAGGGCTCTTTCGACCTCCCTTTTTTTGACTCTCGACGGATTAGAGGCACCTCATTATCGCCTTGACCTGAGGGATTGGGGCCCAAACGTAAAATAGTTGTTTTAACAGAGACCTCTTGCTGAAAATGGCGATTCGACAAGGGCACTTAACAATGAACCGCAACCACGGCATATATGGGTAATTCGGCGAAAAATTGCCTTTTCTTGTCCCGAAAGTGGTCTTCCATAACAGATTTAAAAAATTTTGATAAGAGTGTTGTGTAAGGCTTGGCTCCGTGTATTAGGATCCATTTATTTCAGTAGATTAAATATTAAGGACTAATTTGTAGGTTTCCGCATTTATTCATTATCTGATCACCCTTTGCTTAGCCCCCCCCCCTCCTCACCATCAATCACTTGGAACCAAACGCACACGTGCGGATACATGTATCCTCTGAATCTTAAACAGAACGCGTGTTCTGTGCATAATAAAGCTTGCGTTCACTAGGCAGCCTTCCAGCAGTTGCTGGAACCCCGAGAGTGATAAATTCGAAGGAAATGTGAGCCGAATAGACTGTGGATAAGCTGTGAAAGCGAATGGACGACGCAGAGGAGGGAAAAACGAGTCCCAGTCGACAGTCACCAGCCTCAAGTTTCAGTGCCGTCTGCGATCCCGCCGCGGGAAGGCAATCTCCGCCTGGAGAGTCAGTGAACCCACCTTTTGTACCTTTCTACTCCGCGTACTAACCTTCAATAGTTTATTACGGCCCTTGGCGCGGGTGTAGTTTCATGTTCCCAGTGCGAAAACGTGCGTTCTATGTCACTCTTCGTTCGTTGCAGTTGACGCTGGTACGTAGTCGGAGGAATCACGACACGATTTGACAAAGGCGGTAGTAGGAATTTACGCCGGCCACCTGTTTCTCTCAACACGGAAAATCTACCTTCAGATACATAAATACATCAGATAATGTATTTTTTTAATGATTGTGTGGGTTTGTAATAGCCGTAGGCCAGCACTCAAATTATCGGAGCACCCAACTGTCACTAAATAATAGCTCGGAGTCAACCCGAAATTGAAAAAGCATTTAATACTCAGAAAATCTTCAGAAATATCTCTTCCACGAGGCACGGCAGCTTTACTTCAGCCATATCGACTGAAGCTCCGATTTAGAGCTCCCAACATGAGTGAAAAGCGCATTTTCCATCTCGGTTTGTAAGTCGGTTGTTTATTCCATCTCCGCTGTTTTAAATTGAGTTTTCCCTGCAATCATTTGTCCGTTAATGATCAGTTCAAATGGTGTACATTCAGAAATGAATTTCCACGGTTCTGTTCAGCACCTACCTATTTCCTCTAAAATGTCATGTTTGGATTGATAGCGCACGAACGAATCAACTGAACTCTTCATGAGCACTTTTGTGAAGCTTTTGCAAATATTTGCCCTATACGTACGACCAAGAGATAACACAGTTATCGATAACAGAAGACACTTTTCGATTGAACCTCTTCCCGTTTATAGCCGCAGAAAACAAAACCTAATTTCCAAAAAAACAGGTGGAAAAGTTTATAAATTGCGCTTATTTCGGTAATACTATATATGTTACGCCCATATTGTGAAATCGCCCAATTCACGAAATGAGCAGAAAAGTTGCCCAATTCATGAAATGATCGACCCCTTTGCCTTTTTCGTGAAATGAGCAGCAGATTTAGTCCTTTTTCCGCGATTTAGGCAGATTATTTTCGCCCATTGCATGAAATGAGCCTGCATAATTTTTCGATGTTTTCCCAACGCTGTCGTTAATTATGTATTACAAATATGAGAAATTTTAACAGACATGTAATAGATTCATGTGACGAGAGGATTTCACCAATCACTCGAAAACTAAGCATAATACAGAAAATGTTTGAATTACAAAGTTTAAGATCATAAAATGCTGCGTCGAATGACCGCCTTAAACATTAGAATCGGTTCAGCCGTTTAGCCACAATCAAGCGTCAAAAATTTAAGTCTCATACTAATCAGGTATCTATACTTTTTTCAAGTACCTGTTCTATCAGGTGCCTATCATAGCTATAATATATATTATAATATATAGCATATATTATATGCCTACCTATCAGGCACCTATTCAGGGTAGGTACCAGTTCAGCACCCCAAATACAGAGGTATACGATGTCAATTTAATGTCAACGTCAATTAATCCACTGATTAGGGCTTTTTGCCGTTTTAAGGGGTTTGAGGCCACTGTGCATCTTCAAAACGCTGCAAATGTTACACAAGGGTTTATTATTCTTTGATATAGGTTACTTGTGCAAAAATTATTTCTGTGTCAAAAGAAAATATTTTGGAAAAAAAATTTTTTTGAGGATTTTTTTTCAAAAAAATTTTTTTTTCAAAAATTCTTTATTTTTTACTCGAAAAATATTTAAGCTCCTGGGATCCTTCGAAAATCCCATTTGTAGCCCCATAAAAGCCCTATAGATCGCAACAGTGAAATCGGATCGTTCCGACTGAAAACCTTGCGGGCACAACTAGATGGTAAACCGAGTATTTTGTCAAAATTTCAGATTTTTAAAAAAATTCCTACTGACCAAAACGGCGCGGACGGCGGACGGACATTTCGGATTTAGAATGTAGACCTCTTGAAACGGATAATGTCAAAGTTTGAGGCCGATCGGAGTCGTCGACCCCCGTCGCGAAAACATAAGTACCTAGGTGTATTATTCCAAGAATAATAAACCAAAATAGCATTTCATGATCTATTATGATATAGGTGGTTAAGAATAGTTAATAGGTATACAATAAAGTTAAAACATTTAAAATTTTCACATGAAAACCTCCGTTTAACAACGATCGGTTCTACATATTTTGAAACTTGAATAAACAAGGTTTTCATAGTAATTATCCAGCTATAAATAATGTGGCTAATAATACCACGTATTATGTCAGAGTAGACCGCGATTAAATGACATTAGTGTTTTGGAGAATATTTTCACTTCTACCTGACCTTACTTGGCATCCAATTTCTGTCCCCAGAAGTAACGTCTTTGAAAAACACCTCACACAAAAACGCACGTTTAGGTGGTTTTACGATCTGACCGAGCATTCATTGCCTTACTTCTTAATCTTCGGTTGCTCTTAGATTGGGAAAATAACAGCTCGGTCAGCCGGTTTTTCTTCACGGAGATCGTTTTTCGAGATACGACGAGGGGGTTCAAACCTGATTTTACGACTTGAATAAATATCTTGAAGAAGTGGCAGAGCGAACGGACATGGTAATGCGAGCCATCATGGGTGCATATCAAATCGGTCGTAAAGCCCGACTGATTGCTTTCTCGCATCCTTTGGGTTATCTCCAGGGATTAATCGGGAGCCCCCAATCAGGGACGTCCAGGGCAAACTGGCGTGGGTGCTGGACCTGGTAGCCCTTATAAGATGACCGAACATAATAACAGCCTCCTGTTTCCTACCGGAGCAAGATTTTGTTTTTTTTCTTGCTGACCCCTCGGGGCTTCTCTTTACAGGTGGATGAAAGCCGACAAGAATTATGATTAAAGAGCTAGGTGCTTCTTCACACCTTACTACACGGTCTGATTTAGTACGTCCTTGTCTGAAGGTTTCCGTTAAGTGGGCACCTTGGAAGAAATGTGTATAATCTAGATCTACATTCGGTAATTTAGGATGGGGCGTCAGTTGATTCTAACTGAACACACGCCTAAATGAACTCGGAGCACCGTTCCTTTACAAAACTGCGCCTGAAGTCGAAAGTCTCCGTATTTCTTTAATCATCTCATCTTGAGACATCGTTTGCCTACCTCACACTTACCCAGCTAGGACGTTTTCATAACGGCGAAAATCAATCAACAAGTTGTAATTTGATTGAAGCAGATAATATTATTTAATTGAGAGAACCCATCGATCCTCTATTTTGGATGTGCATGCAAGTTGCATGAGTCAATATCCTGTTTCATTCATCCCCACATATGTTGACCGACTTCTTAAACGCCATAAGAAATGCTCCTCTAACTTTCTCAAGCGCTGGAAGATCCGTCTTTATGAACGTTGCATTCAGATGTCTACCATGTTGCCACATGCCTCACCTTTCCAATCCACCTTCCCGAGAGAGCAATCAAAATTTCAAATAGCGGTATTTGGACTTTTTTTCAGATAAAACATTATACGGCGATGTTGTACACTTTCGAATCATTCGCCGTCACTGGGAGGTTAATAAAAATTTTCAGTCTGTTGAAAGCGATACTTGATGATAATCACTTGAAGCAGTCTAATAAAAACGCTGCAAATTTTACACTCGGGCTTACAAGCACATATAAAAGCTTACATATAGGTTACTTGTGCATAAATTTAATTCTGTGTCATTGAAAAAAATTAGACATTTTTTAAAAATTTTTATATTTCAAAAAAAAATTTATTGGATTTTTTTTTCAAACTTTTTTGTTTTTCACTTGAAAAATATTTGATCTCCTGGGATCCATAAAAAATCTCATTTGTAGCCCCATGAAAGCCCTACAGATCGCAACAGTGAAATCGGATCGTTGTGGGACCCCAAAAAATGGATTCTACGTCCAAAAATACTTCGAAAACGACACCTAACTCGATCCCATAGCCAAAAGCCTTCAAAAAAAAAAAAAAAAAAAAAACCTCCCGTAGCCCCATAGCGCCTCACGGGTTTGGGCGATCGGGCTGAAAACCTTGCAGACACAACTAGATGGTAAACCGAGTATTTTGTCAAAATTTCAGATTTTTAAAAAAATTCCTACTGCCCAAAACGGCGCGGACGGCGGACGGACATTTCGGTTTTGGAATCTAGACCTCTTGAAACGGATAATGTCAAATTTTGAGGCCGATCGGAGTCGACGACCCCCGTCGCGATTACATAGGTGTATTATTCCAAGAATAATAATTCAAATTAACGAAAATAACTCTTGCAAGTTGAATGTTGACGATTTTGGCACGTTATCTTCGTTAAAATATTGCTAATTTTTTACAGACTCGTTAAAAATCCTGATGAAAGGCTATTTTGGCAAAACACATATAATGAGTAAGATTATAAATCATTAAGGGCATTGGGCGCCCCGCCGCGTTTCCACTGATTTCCTCATTAAATAAATTTTATTCCCTAACGCCCTAAAAGAATGAAATTTATTCACAATGCTCTTTTATGTTGCCAGATTTTTCATAACTTCATCAGGAACGAGTTGACAGCCCAAAGTAAAGCTTTTTCACGTTATCCCTGAACTGATCGTAATCAAATTTTTACCAGCCACTTTGGACAACCTGAGGCACATTTATGATGTGTCATTCTTTTTTTCTTTTTTTTTTTACCGACTACAAACAATGACAAGTCGCAAAATTCGGATTTCATTGTTTCCATGAACAAAACCAGCTGTTGCGGCGTTGCTGCTGCCTTCTAAAATGCTTCGTACCTTCATCATAAAATTTATGATGAAATTTAATTTACCACTTTTCATAGCAAACACAACGAAAAAAAAAAATCTCAAATCGGAGTTGCTGGAGCCGAGAAAAGCTTCAGTTTGTAAGTTTGTATTAAAAAAATAAAAAAATTAAAAAAAATAAAATAACTGTGTTTTCAGGAAATCGTGTTTTCTAAAAGTAGGTACCAACAAGGGTACGGCAGCGAACCGTCCGGATTAGAATAGGCCTATCTCCTCTCCAGAATTTTATTTTGTGCAATTATGCTATATGTAAATGACAGTTGGATTCTCTAGTTTTTTTTTTTTTTTTTTTTTTTTCCAAGACAAAAAACGAAAAATTGACTCTGGTCGAAATTCGCCTTACGAGGTGCCTTTAAGAGATATAGCTAACATCAGAAATCACCAACGTCCCCTTATGGATAAGCCGCACTGCACAGGAAACGATAATTATCGGTAAACAATCCATCCGTACAAGAGACCACGAGATGCCCTCGCCCACGCATCTTTTACAGAGACACTTATGCTCGGGGTTGGTCTTGTACGTGCGCACCGGAAGGCATAAAAACAGAAAGTTAATTAAGAACCAGAGCGAGTTTTTAACACACGACGAGTTCGGTAATAAAATTTGTAGGGTGCATCGTAACGTCGTCCCACTAAACGATGTTAATCGTCAATTCCCAGTGTTTTGCGCAGTATCTGAGTAATGAGACATAAATAATTTGTGGGCGTTCTAAGATTCCAAGATGGTTTTTTAATCAAAATCCACACATTGTCATAATGTTATGTCAATGGGGATTCCCCGTGTATGGGCTTTCGATCAGTTTCACCCGGTTCCCAAATCGTGTGACTCATGGTTTCCCACTTTTTTACTACTAGCGCGGCACGACTGGCTTGTCTTAAAACCGATTCAGAGGGAGAACGACGCACCGGTAACGGGTTCTTTACTCTCTCAGAAAAGGTCACGCTGTTCTTCGCTAAATACAGCTGTGACCCCGGAACCATCCCCTTGTTCTGTAAATACTATTCATGGGTGTTGTTGGGTCACGTCAGCTGAGTAGCGGATCACGATGCTGGCGGAGCGCTATCAAAATGTTCCTCGAGGCCTTACCTAACTTCAGCGAACCACCCGACTCCCGTTTAGATAAGGAGGAGACAACCGAAAAGCTTTCCCCTCTCAATCGACCCATATGGGCGCCGTTTTTCTTAAATGCACACGTATATGTATCGTAACCAATAAATTACAATACTAATTGATGTACATATTAAGTATCAACACACACAAATTTGGATTTCACGAGTTCTGCCCTTGGAAGACCATAATAATTATTTATAAGACCATAAAATTATTTTCGTAAGAACTCGGAGCGTTACCCAACTGACTCCCAGAGGACCAAAACCGTGAGGGCGCTTTCTCTTGGGAAGCCCATCTGACTCCCGGGAGCTCATGGCCTCAAAGAAAACGCTAACCACTGCGATCCCATCTGACTCCCCCAAAAATATGGGGACAGGCACATTGGGGGCCTTGCAAGGTCTGTTTGTGAAAATCTACAGATGCGTTTCTTATCGTGCGTCTCTAGCTTTATCTAGAGCGCACGATCAATACTTACCTACAGATACGGGCTACGCCCAATCTACAAAGATAGTAATATTATCTTAACAATAATATTATTATATTATAATAAATATTGGGTCTAAGAAATTAAATAATCGACTCCTATGTAACAGAAAATAGATCAATCACCTTGAATATGAAACGACGCCACTTTGCCTCTTCATAGTCGGTAGATTACGTATGCGCCAGAAGAGCGAAAATAAGCCATAAAATTGGTCAACATTTGCACCAGTCCTAGCACTACAATTCCGCCAAGCGTAAACCCTACATTTGCTCCAATAAATATTTTAAAAACTACGTTTGCGTTGCTCCAAAAACCATCATTTGCGCCAGGGCTTCGTGCAGCAAGCATAATTAAAACGTTGCACATTTTACACTAGGGTTTATTATTCTTCGATATAGGTTACTTCTGCTAAAACTTTTTCTGTGTCAATGGAAAACATTTTGGAAAAAAAACTTTTTTTTTCAAAATTTTTTTTACTCGGAAAATATTTGACCTCCTGGGATCCTTCAAAAATCCCATTTGTAGCCCCAAGAAAGCCCTATAGATCCCCCCAGTGAAATCGGATCGTTCCGGGACCCCCAAAAATGAATTCTACGTCCAAAAATACTTCGAAAACGACACCTAACTCGATCCCATAGCCAAAAGCCTTAAACAAACCTCCAGTAGCCTCATGTTAGCCCCATAGCGCCCCACGGGATTGGGCGATCGGACTGAAAACCTTGCGGGCACAACTAGATGGTAAACCAAGTATTTTGTCAAAATTTCAGATTTTTATAAAAATTCCTACTGCCCAAAACGGCCCAGACGGCGGACGGACATTTCGGTTTTTGAATCTACACCTCTTGAAATGAATAATTTCAAATTTTCAGGCCGATCGGAGTCGTCGACTTCCGTCACGATTATATAGGTGTATTATTCTAAGAATAATAAACCAAAAACACAAATTTTTCATAAAATTTAAAATTCATAAAATTTTCATAAAAAGTCTTATTTAGAAAAATGGTTGTCAGCTCACGAGTGCTTCACAAGTTTTCGTAGGACCGCATCCCCTCACAAGGATCGAATTCTTTAGGAAAAACTATTCATTATCGAAAAGCTAATAGAAGGGGTCTGAGGCCAGGTGGGTAAGGGGTGGACTAGCTCCCTAGTTGTAGTTCTAGACCTGGCGCAAATGTGGAGACATTTTTCCAATTTTCCCGTAATCCAATTGGCGCAAACGTATGCCTCTTGTCTTCCTAAACTGATACAAATGTTTGGTAAGTAGTCCTGTTGTGACTGGAGATGCAATTTTTGCTTTGAAATAAACTACAGATCCGACAACATATGACTATGAGGCGATTTCACGAACTATGAACCCAAACCCAACTTATTCTTATTCCAGAAAAGCAGTGTTTTGGCGAAAAATTAGGAATGGAAAAAGTCTGAAAACCGCCAAAACGTCAGTTATATTAGCCGGTGTTGCATTTTTAACCCCATCTGGACGTCCTAAGTCTGTGAATTGGGAAGGAAAATTTGTGGAAATCACCCACAGAGCTTCTGTAACCGCTGGGAGTCAGTTGGGACAATTCTTTCAGTTTTTCGCCAGTGGGGAGTCAGTTGGGCTTTCATTTTCGTACTGCCCGGGAGTCAGATGGCAAGCATCCGTTTTGCGATGTCGATCCGCGAGCTGAAAGGGAGAAGCTGTTTATATTTGGTTAGGATCGTACCTACGAAAATGGAAACCGTTATCATCACTGCTAAACCTGGATCTCGGTGCAGGAGATGAAGCTCCACGTGCAGGAATTCTCCTTTCCGTCTAACTGTCCGTGCCGGTGCGGCGAGCCAAACTAGTTTTTGAAATTATTCCATTCTTATTTAAGGTCATCCCATTCGGACGTTATTCCTGCAACAAAAGAGAAATATCTGCATTTTCACAATAGATGCAATTTAACTTGAGTAAACATACTGCCGAGTATCATAGTTTCCTCCATGGCTAGATATGATAAAGCACAGATATGAAATCCATCCAATCGTACTTATTCAAGTAGGTACTATCAATCCCATACCTGTCATAGGAATAGAAAATACAGGTTGGTTGGAAAAAATTATCACGAAAAATAAGGCCATCGGAGGATGGGAGCTTTTTATAGCTGTAGAGGCTGACGCGATGTAAGTGTAGCTGACACGATGTTAGTTTAACAGGAAACGCAGTTCAAATAGTATCTATTTTTAAAAACATGAGTTTCAAACGCAATAACGAGACTCATGTCAAGACAAATGAGTAACACTGGACAAGGATGGTTCTGGGGAAACATGTGTACGGGGTAGGACTCCAATGTGCTTATGGAACTAAAAAATAGTAGTTAAAGTAGTTAAAAATTGGTTAATGAATTCAGAATTTAATTCTGAAGTAAAAATTCAGCACATTTTTTACTAAGTTTCATTATCCGTACAAACAATTGTGCAAAAACGTTCGGTAAATAGAGAAGAATTCAAGAAAAATAATCATAAATTTAACAAAATTAGAAATTGAAAACAAGAATACCTACCTAGATAGTGTTTAAACAAACGAGAGCCCCCCAAAAAATGGAATCTACTTCCCAAAATACGTCGAAACCAACGTCCCCCTCGACTTCCTTCTCTGAAATCCTTCAACAACTATCCAATGGTAAAATTGGCCCTTGGGTAATTACAATAGTACATATGCAGGTATATTGGATAGTTATTATTATTATGTTCCCATGTTCCAAGAGCGAATCGAGGGACTGACAAAATCGGGGGGGAATTGAGGCTCGTTGGTTCAGAAACTACTTCCCCGAACGTCTCTCATTTAAAATATTATTCCTTGGAACAGTTTTATAAAGTACCATAACATTATATAACGTACCTATTAGTAAAGGCATGTGCCGAGAAGAATCGCGGTCCTTCCGTGCCATCATTTCTCAATAAAAATTTTGCTTTCAGAAAACTACAGCTTCGTTTGAAAGGACGGTGTTGAGCATTTGAAAACGCGCGGTCGAGTTGTGGCTCCCTCTCGTTTCGAGCCCCCCCCCCCCCCCCCCCCCGCAGCAATGCGCGAGTTAGTGCCAACACCCACCACGAGGTATCTCTGAGGTTTCCATTCGCGACGAGACCCATTTAGAGATGCGAGTCAGGTCCATGTGGCTGCAGGATTATTTACAGAGCAGAAGAGCTGGAATCGATAGCCAGAAAATTGCAAACCCTTGATGTACGTACACTTACTGTCTGAAGAAATTAGGAAAAAACTGAAGACGGGCTGACACCCGAAACCGGCCTTAAAAGTACGCTGGTGTGCATACAACCTTTTCATTCTTTGAAAAATCACACACCCTTAAATAACTTACCAACAATAAGAATAGCAGCCTCGTTAAATCACAATTAGGTCGTCTCTTTGTCTCTCTTAATTCTTGAAGTCCATGATCACTCAGCAGCTCAATTGCCTCATCAGAAAAGTCAACACTTGGTACTATTACAAATCATCACCACTTGAACGAGTTGTACCTGCTCTAAGTAGGTATTCCTGAAAGAATGAAGGGTTTATCATCAATTTGCATAGATCACGAAAACAGACATTAAAAAAACTTTATAATAGAGTTAAGACGCAAAAGACCCCCAACAAGGGATTCTACGCCCGCAATTACTTCGAAAAGACCAAAGTTCTTTAAAAGCTCAATTTGGAGCCCATTAAAAGCTCTCTTAGGATACTATAAGCGAAATATCCGCCCACCTACGCTTGAACTACTATAATACAACTTATAGTAAGTACTTGGATCAATAAATGCTATAATTTAAATAAAATTATTTAAATAACGTGATTTTACGTTATTATAACGTAATTATTACATTAAAGTATCTACTTTTCCATATAACATGTAAATGCAGGTAGGTAATGGAGGTAGGTAGATGAAAATGGAATTGTTCAATTTTGTAAACCTTCAGTCACAATTTGCTTTGAGTCTCTAAAATGTAGAGTCTCCAAGATGAATTCAGATAGGAACTGACTAGGTACCTACTTATGCTTTTATTAGAGATCTCGACGGAAACTCATGAACTTGGGTCCAGAAGAGACACTTGATAGATAGACCATTACCTTGGTGTACGTCCCGGATTCGAACCAGGCTGATCAGTACTACCGTAACGTAGGTAACGACAGATTGTAATTAGCCGCCTTGGTCCACTGGCCACACTATAATTAATAAGCGGAATGCCTATTAAAAATGACAGTAATCATAATCATACAATATAACCCAAGGATCGGTAATACATACTTTTTTAAATTTATTACATAAACCGCTTCAACGTGGTGAATTCAGGCGTTCATTCCATGAACTTCTTGAACTGGGGTCGCAGTCAAGAACTCTTTGATACCGAGTCGTTGTCGACGATGATCAGCGTCATCTTTGCTGATACGACTGGACAAGTATGCTCGATCATCAAAGGGGAACTGTGTTCAATATCCACCTGAATAAAGGCCTCTTGCGGTTTTCAAAGAGCACGCCCTTCAAGTTTTCCTTTCATAAGACTGCAAGAGAGAGTGCCTACTAAGTAAAAAGAGCTGAACTTAGAAGGGAAGAGGGTTGGTCGGCTAAAACAAGCTCGATGATATACCTCCTTCACAGATGAAGGATTATACACATCTTTTGAAACATGAAGTGCACAAATTATACCTTTCGGCAGATACAATGGGTGTGAAATTAATTTGTTCACCCCTCAAAGCCCTCCTGGGTCAATTATCAGGTTGAAAATTCGCAAGTTACGCACAGAAAAGTTATGTACCCATCTAAATTGAGATGTGGAACAGAACCTATTCTACAGAATCTGATCCTCTACAACAAAAGTGAAAAGCATGACTTCACCTCAAACGGACAGAAACAGGCATGACGTCACACATACTAAGCGCCTGGAGCTCACCTTCAATATTTCAAGACAACCCCAGCGTTCCAAGGATTTTTATAGGTCTATTTAAGAAAATGAGCAAGCCCAATTACAAAATGAAATACAAAAAAACGATCTACCTACCTAGCTAGGTAAAGCCATGTCGGATTTAAGTTAATTGAGCAAAAATTTAATCAGCCATTAAAAAAATAAATAAAATAAAAACATTTCCTACACAAAACAGACCTTGGACAATTGTGGCGGCCTCAAAAAATGGATTCAGCGTCCAAAAATACATACTTTAAAAAAACACCTACTTAACTCGACCCCAAAGCCAAAACACTTGACTTTTGAAATCTATGCGTCATGAAAGAACAGTTCTTTTAGAAAGAATCAGTTACTGATGTCAAATTTTGAGGCCTGTGACCTTGACCTGTGTATTATTCCAAGAATAATAGACCAACAGGTTTAGATTCGGATGAAGGTCCGGGAGAAGATTTGCAGTCCTTGGTATCCTAGACAGTGGCTCATAGTTGGAGATAGTTATTGATAGATCATAGTTAGGAGATAGTTCGTTGGCCATAAGTGCACGGCGGAAGAGGCTTGTAGGTCAGTTCCGGATCCAAACCGTGGGAAAGTTCCGTGTAAACCAAAGCTGAGGTTGTCAATATTTTAATGAAGAAATCATCGGTGGAAATCATGAACAAAACGTTACCAATAAATCAAAATTTGATTAATGTTCTCAATCAATATTACTCACGATCAAAAATATTGTCATGCTGCAACGAAGCAGTGTCAAAAGTGGAGCGGAGTGGTGCTTGCGGTTTTGAACCAGTGTGAAAGCATCCATTTTTATTCGTTGAGACGACTGTAATTCAGTCACTGTATGAAATCCTTTTTGGCTCGCACTTTTTTCGAAGAAGTCGAGGTTCTCCTCATGACGAGTGTCTGCGTGTACTTCAGTGCTTCAATGAAATAGAATGGATGTTGGGGCGAAGAGCAATTTTTAGCGAAGGATGCATGAAAAGACTCGCATAAACACACAAAGTTTATGTCACGAACACTGACATCACAAGGCGAGAGTTTCAGGTTCCTAAGCAAAAGTCAAGGATCAAGACTTGATAGTATTCCTAGAACGACGGAGGGATGTCCAATACTTAGAAAATTATCGATAATTAATGTATCGATAGTTATGAAAAATATCGAAATATAAATATCGAAACCTACCAAAATTTTTAAAAGGATCGATACTTTTTTAAAGTGAAACTTTAAAAACTTTCAAATAAAATTTATTACATCGTCTCAAATTTTTTGGTCTGTGTGTCGTTTCTTGTAACGTCACGCTACCGTTGATTTTCGCTTACAGCCGATTCGTTGCTACGGAACTTCATCTTCGCCAGTTATAATCGTACAAAAATCGTTCACCATTCGTTGGAAAGCTCTCGATTTATCACGCATTTCTTTCGTACTTGTTCTTTGTCATTATGTCCCTATTTTATATTTATTGATGTTATTAATGGATGCAGTAAACAATGCCGCTTGTTTTGTTGTTATCAGTTGCCACGTTAGAAATCAATTTGAGAAAACGCCAAAATGAAGCCGTGGGTTGAGATACAAGGGTACCTAGGTGAATGAGTAGGAAATGGTGGGGGGGGGGGGGGGGGGGGGGGATAGACATAAAAAACGTGTCCATCGATGCTACGTACCCCACTAGGGGAGCGAGCGAAGCGAGCCGGAGAGACTAGTGGGAAAAAAGTTTCACTTTTACCGTGGTTTCATAAAACCACACCCCAGTTTTTTTCAACGCTGCAAATTTTACAGAAGGGTTTATTATTCTTTGATACAGGTCAACTGCGCAAAAATTAATTCTGTGTCATAATATTAAATAATTATAAAATTTTTATATTATAAAAATATTTTTGAAAAAATAAAAAAATTTTCTGCGAGAACTCGAAAAACGGATTTTGCGTCCAAAATTATATATTACATTATATTACTCGGATGCTGCGAAATTGCATTGGGGTTACACGCAAGGGTTTGAGTGAATTAATGAAAAACATTTAATGTGATGCCGAAACTTTTCTGAAAAGTATCGATACTTATAAAATCGATAGTTCCCTAAGTAGTACATATCACTGATATCCCTATCATAATATGTACTGTAATGATATTATCCCTTTCTAGTAAGTACATAATTATTATGGCATGACAGTATAATATAGCTGCCTACAATATTATTGTACTGTTACACTCGTTTTGTTTCATATCATAGTTCAATTCGTGGTACGTCAAGTTCTGCTGGATCAGTATGAAGGATTTTCGCCAGCCGAACACCACAGCTCGCCTGCCACCAACAAAAATCAGCTAAGACATCTTATAGTTCTCCTGTTAAACTTTCACACAATTTCACCTCGCCAATTTAACAATGGCTTGTTGATTTTGTAGAGACGTTGTTTTGAATGCACGAGGACTCCTGAGAGTGAATTTCCCGAGATTTTGTTTGATTGCGTGGTCAAAACAGAAAGAATCGGCTGACAATGTGATTATCTAGATTCTTTCTGGGTTCTTTGAATTAGGTAGGTACTTACGACAGCCCAAGGCGAAATTGATTATTAAATCATTTTAGGGTGTTCAGGGGGTGGGGGGGGGGGGGGGGGGGGCAAGGCGGAGTTAAGAGCGGTTCTACATCCTCAAGGGTGGAGATAAATGAGGTAGAGTAGGGATTTTGAGTCGTAGGTATGAGAGGGAGAAAAGTAGAAAGTAAGTTGGGGAAAGGCCAGGTTTGTGAGAAAAGTAGCTATTAAGAATGTTTGAATAGGGGTTGCTTTCTTAATTTGGGTTTTATAACCAAGCGTGAGAAATAAACTATTTCAAAAGTGTGGGTTTACCTAGGCGATAGCCTGTCTTAATAGGGATTTTATGACAAGGGACAGGCCAGTCGACGCCAGACAGATATCGCAAAGATTTATGTATGTCATGCGTCTTGGGAGGTAATTGAATAACTGGAAGGGATTTGGTATGTTTTGGTGGAAAAAACCAACCACGTGGGAAACATGTGTTAATACTGGGAGTTCAAAATAAGAAAATATAGGTACCTATCCAAAACGTAGGTGACTTCAAGAGAAAATTATAAATCGTTAAGTTAGGGAAAATGATTATTGGGTGAGGGATGATAGCGAGGGATATGACAACAGTCACCAGGAACCCATTGACCCCACCGACACCCATGATTTGAGTCGATACGTACCTACCCATTACTCTTCATGGGGGGTCGTACTAATAACCAACCAACTGACATTTCTGACATCTGATAGCAGATTTGGTGATCTTGTGTTGTAGTAATTTTACACCCTTGTTCTTTTACAACGGGAAAATGCATTAATTAAATGGAATTCCGAAATTGAAACTGGCGATTGTTCCCGCCTGCTGGGAACACACATCGGGAAAGTCCGGATTCGTCTCAGTACTCGTCTCATCGATAAGAAAACAACTGGATTCGTCTCCTCCCGATTTAAGAGTGATAAGACCATGGCTGGATTCGTCTCATCTCTGAACTCACTATCAATACTATAATACTATAATACTCACTATCAATACTATTATAGACTGTTATTGTCGCCCTTCCCAACGTTAACCGGTAACCAGTTCCCTTCTAGTTCTTCCTTCCGTCAGTCGAGAAGAAAATTCAGGCTTTGGGTCTCTCTGGTGATTATAAAAGCGACAATGAAGTTGGCCAATGGCTGAAATGGTGCTATGGGCTCATGTTTCTTGATTCATCGGAGGTGGCGGACTGTTTCGTTTTTGATTTAGTGTCCGTTCAACCTCAAGGAGATGCTGTGGCGAAATTTGCTGACTACCTAGTCAATACCTACGTATCCGACGACTCTAAATTTCCGCCAGATGTGTGGGCTGCCCATTCCAGTTCATTACAGCGTACAACTAACGCCTGCGAATCTTTTTATTCGCATTTAGCCCGCTCTTTTTCACTGCATCCCTCCATTCCTCTTTTTGTCAATGTGCCGAGGTGGCTCATACGACAGGTTTACTTTCATCAAGGCCGTATGTCATTACTATATAGACAGAAAAAATAGAAAGACATGAATAAGTTCCTAACATGACTATTGCATGACTATTTCGTTTGAAATGGGTTTCCTCAATTTCATCGCGAGTGACTTAGTTCACTTTCCTACCGTTCTTTAAAGACACCTAACTGGTAACCGGTTAAAATTTTAACCGGTTACCAGTTAGGTGTTATCGGGAACTGAGACGAATCAGGCCGTAGGGGAGAAGGCACCCATTTAAGTAGGAGACGAGTCAGGCTATGGGTTTAGTCTCTAATTGCTAACGTGATACTAATTGGAGACGAATCCGGATCCACCCCACACATCGATTGATCCCCCGTAAATTTTGGCGAGTGACCCCGGTTTGTCAACTGCTCCCCCTACAACTTTCGGGGATTCCTCCCGATAAAGTTATCGGTTATGTTCAGGCTAGAAAATGGTGTCAGATCAGTTGAGGAAGAAGGGATTTGTGGTAAGATGATGGGAGAAGGGGAAAGAGTCCTTTTCGTGAACCCAAGTGTTTTATGAAGTTCCTTGATTCCAGTACAAGCAACGCACTGACTCCAGTGATCCAGTGATCCAGTGATCGTGGCAGTTCCCTGGCGTTGGCAGAGAGGGAGACAACTGGTATGCCACCATCGATTGCTAAGGCTTGCCGCTCTTCTGCGTAGGATTGGAGGGCCAGGATTGAAAGGGCTAGCTTTTACAGGGCCTGTCATTGATCAGTTGAGGATTCCCTCTGGACTGCTGGTTGAGACCGTTCAGGTAGAATGCCACCATCCCTCAGATAATACGAGTATCTGACCATAATATCCACCATCAAGGACACTTCGGTGATCCTACTTGAACTTCTTGGAATAATACACCTATGTAATCGCGATGGAGGCCGACGACTCCGATCGCCTCAAAATTTGACATTATCCGTTTCAAGAGGTCTAGATTCCAAAACCGAAATGTCCGTCCGCCGTACGCCGTCCGAGCCGTTTTGGGCAGTAGGAATTTTTTAGAAAACCTGAAATTTTGACTTGGTTTACCATCTAGTTGTGCCCCCAAGGTTTTCAGCCCGATCGCCCAAACCCGTGGGGCGCTATGGAGCTAAAATGGGGCTACGAGAGGGGTTTTTGAAGGTTTTCTGCTATGGGGTCGAGTTAGGTGTCGTTTTCGAAGTATTTTTGGACATAGAATCCATTTTTTGGGTCCCGAAAGGGTCCGAGTTCACTGTGGGGATCTATAGGGCTTTCATGGGGCTACAAATGGGATTTTTGAAACATCCCACGAGGTCAAATATTTTCCAAGTAAAAATAAAATGAACGCTCGTAGTTGTGTTGCTGACTAATATAGTGTATTGTTTACTGTGTGTTAAGTAGGATGTCACAAAATCGTCAAAATCGTTAGGTAGGTACACAACAACGGGGGGAGGCCAGAGCAGAAATTTTATGTTTTTCGGTGGTTGAATCCGAATCTGAAGTTGCAACAAAAAATAAAAAATAAATAAAATAAAAATAAAAAAACGGCTTCACAACAAAAATTGCAAAAAAGCCCTAAAAATTTCGGACGTTTTCCACAAAATAACTTATAACTTGAAAAGTATGCATCCTAGCGTATCCCTCACTATCACTACCGAATGGAACCGGGCATTTAACCTATATCAAAGAATAATAAACCCTTGTGTAAAATTTGCAGCGTTTTTGGGATGAAGCAATGAGGATCTTTGTGTAATACTAGTAGTACCTAGGTACCTACAGCACACTGTAGACTCTAGACAGGTGCTCTCACGTTCGAGATGGAATGGAAAGGCACAGTGAAGAAGAGCCGCTTGTAATCCCTTTCCCGAAATTGAGTTTTGTCATTAACTTTTGTTTTGCTCTGCCTCGATTTTGCAGCGGCAAATAGAATGGGAGTTTCTCGAGTTCTGTAGGATCTTCCATAGCCGTTGTGATCTCCCCCTTTTGACTCTCGCATTACTCTTTGCTCCCTTAATAAAGTTGTAATTTATCACTCGCTCTTGCTTTAGGGTGGAGATTCCTCACTTGTTCACTGTTCGCCCTTATAAGGCTTCTCCCTTTGTTCAACGTGGAAGGCCATCAATGCTCAAGACTCACGGTTGAGGCACTTCAAGAATAATATTTAGATAATAAATTAAATGTAAAAAAAAGAGTGTCTCAGAAATCATAACGAATTTAAAATTGACGGGTTTTTGTAAATGACGGTTGGCGGACCTGATGCTTCGATTTTTGTAATCAGTAATCCTTCCCATTTATGGTATGAAAAGTTTGTTTTGCTTGTTTTGTGTGACACAACACGAGCAAAACAAAACTTTAAACAACTTGTGTCTTTCGCTGTGGAACGTAAGACCCTCGACCCTGGATTTTGGTCGTTTGGTTCGCCAGAAGCATAATTTTTGGTTTATTATTCTTGGAATAATACTCCTTTGTTATCGCGACGGAGGTCGACGACTCCGTTCGACCCCAAAATGTGACATTATCCGTTTCAAGAGGTCTAGATTCCAAAACCGAAATGTCCGTCCGCCGTCCGAGCCGTTTTGGGCAGTAGGCTTTTTTTTTTTAATCTGAAATTTTGACAAAATACTTGGTTTACCATCTACTAGTAGTTGTGCCCGCAAGGTCTTCAGCCCGTTCGCCCAAACCTCCGGGGCGCTATGGAGCTACGGGAAGGGTGGAGGCTTTTGGCTAAGGGATCGAGTTAGGTGTCTTTTTCGAAGTATTTTTGGACGTATAATTCATTTTTGGGGGTCTCAGAACGATCCGATTTCACAGTGGGACTAATAGGGCTTTCATGGAGCTACGAATAGTGCGTTTATGTGCTAGTGTTAGCACTTTTCTTAAGCACCACACGCCACGCCCACTTTGTAACCTTATTTTACGCTTCGTGAGAACTTCGGAGTATGGTGCATGAATTTTAATTGAATGTCGGATTTCTGTATTAATGGGGGTCTTCATCTGAAGGGAGAGGGCTCGGAAATTAGGGATAACATAGGGGGAGAGAAAAGCACTACCGGCGTGCGCCGACCCCGTTTCCTCACCCTACACACCACACTCGCCCCCTGGCCTTCACATTTTCATGATTCGACCACCCCCGCGCCACACTGTGTGCTCAGCCTTTCCCTCACCCCACGCGGAGGTGCCGGCAATGGACCGGCTCGCTCACCGATTCAGTCGGTTCAGTCCTTTGACGCCTCGCACGTTTCGTGCGTGCTCGGCGCAGTTTTTGCACGGTGCCCGCGCTTTTCGGGGTTCCCAGTTCGGGCAAGTGCCGTACGTGGTGTAAGTGTGTAAATACGCGTTAAACAGTGAGAAACGAAGTAACCATGGGGAAAAGCAGTAGCAAGCTCAAAAAGAAAGATCGGAGTCAAAGTAAGGGCAGCGTATATCTGTAAAACGTTACATACTATGCTAAATACTATTCTACACACCTTAATTTCTACACTGTTAATGCACCGAATAACGTAAAAACATAATCCAATGTATGAATTGTGAATCCCTATTCGACATTTGGTGATGGTGACCCGCCTTTTTCCCAGAAAACATGTGAAGAAGACGTGTGAACTAAACCATACCGAATTTTCGTCACGGCCGTTAATCACGTCCCGCCAATACAAGAATAACTTGAGTAAATAACTAAGTTGTAGAATTGTTTTAGGGTGTTGTCAGATGAACGCTCACCGAGTTTTTCTTTATATTTTGAGCTGCATTATTCCTGGTATCCTGGTAGGTACCATCGAAAATTATAAGAATGGTTCCCTGAGTGCAAGTTCAAGTTGGGCTGGTTTACTATATCGCTTTGATGGACTGCGGCTCATCTGTCCATCGTACTTAGATTCGGAATGGATGATTCAACTATTTACTCTTTAAATTTTTTATGAAACATTTCTTTCTCTCTCGTTTGGAATATTAAAACCCCTCATTGAAAATTGGGGGAAATAGAGGAACCTTTCCTTTGCCTATTTAATTATCAGCAGCTTTAAGATTGAGTTTCAATTTTTAATTCTCATCTTCTGTAGGATTTTCAATTGGACAAGATGCAGTTCCATGCCGAACAATTACTCCGTACTTATATATAATTGAACGTTTGAGATAAATATATTTTGGTGTTAGTCGGAAAAAGCTTTGTTTGACTCATTGCAACCATCGGGTAGGTCTTTCTAAGGTCATCTTGGTGGCGTCATCATTCCCTCGCTCATCTGACCGCAAAAGCGTATCAAACTGTTGAGTGAACGTAATGTTGGGGACATTTCGTACTCAGCGCGATTTGGGATTGATGCTTTTTTTTTAAATTTGACAATGTCAACGTTGCACGTTTGTGAGATTAAAATAGTTCAACCCAAAGGGGAGAAACGTTATCAGTTTAAAGCCGCCCGTCTTCCAAACTGTTACGCTTCAATGCCACAGCACTTATATTACTTGACGTAACATCGTACTGTGGCAATTGCTGGTTTACAACGTTATTTTCAGTGCTCATTATGCGGAGCACATCTCATCCGACACACCAATGACGCTCTTTGACAATTACTTTTTTTTACCGTATTGTTCGAATTTATGAACTCGAGACGTCACGGGGCACGAAACCATCACCGAGAGATAACTCGGTTACAATGAAGGTTGCTCCAGATAGTCGGATTACCTGTTTATTTCGAGTTCCTAGTGGTTCCACATCACAGGTGTTTCAAAACTCCTTATCTGCCTAACAGCATGAAGAAATGCGCTAAATTTGGTGAGTGAATCTTTGTACAGGCAACACATTTCCCTGGGACCTTTAAAACTGAACATGTGATATTATCTCTGTGTTATTGCGCCGCCAATCACAACCTCTACGTGTTGGTATTTGTAAATAAGATACGTGCTTTTGAAAAAACCACAGGGAAAGAAAATTACCAGATTACAGTAGGATTGGTTGGGATACATAGTCATGTTTTAGTAGGATGGGTTTCCCCTTGCTTTAAAGATGCCAGAAAAAAATCGCTGTATAATTTATTTATATTAGTAAAAAGTATCGACGGCACATCTTCTCCGACATCAACAAAAATCGGAGAGAGAATGAGATTTAAAAAGTGCGCGGCAACGGTAATTTCCACTTGATTTGTGAATGCACTTCATGGGGGAAGACGTCTCGGCGTGGGAGTGTGTGGGAATGCAATTTTGAGGGGGCGACCAACCACACGTGGTGCCACACGTGTGGCAGGTTGCAAAAGTGGGGGCATGAGAGGTAGCTCGAGTGCAGACCGTTTTCGTCGGAATTCTAAAGGGATGACTCCACAAAGGCGCCATTATGTCAAATCAGGTGTTCTGATGTCTCGAGTAGCTCTTCCCAGTAGAATGAACAGGATTAGAATATTCGGTAGCACATAATTATTTGATTGCACTCGCTTCAAGAAAAAAGAATCGTTGGGGCAGCGGCTTGCCCGACTTGGGAGTACGAGGGCTCTTCGTGTGTGGTTCCAAAACTCGTTCCGTCTTCCCCGTTATGAGATCAAAACCATCAACATATTAAAGAGTTTGGCCAAGGCAAGCCCAATCGGTCCAGTGAGGTGAGTGCGGCAAGGTGAATTAATACTGTTAGGGAAGGTTATTAGAGAGTTTTTGTTTTCTACGTAGCTACTGTTTTCGTTGGAACGAAAAGAGAAAAAACGAACTGCGCATGCGCCAACAACGAGAAGGGTCTCGTACAAACGAAAAGGGTTTTCGTACCGACGTGAAGGGGGTCCCCTCACGTCGAACGAAAAGCGGTTTTCGTTGTTACGAAACCCTTCTCGTAGTTGGCGCATGCGCAGTTCGTTTTTCCTACTCTGTCGTAAAGGATCCGCCCCAAGGTCAACGTAAAATAGTTAGCATCTTCGTGTGCTCGCGCTAGGGGCTGCTCCTCTCGTTTCAACGAAAAGTTCGCACGTGAAGAACAAAAACTCTCTATTATGCCCGCATCAATCAATAGTGTCGTCATAATGTTGTGTTTACAAATCCTTCCAACCATTACGAATTCTTATCTCCGCAAATTCAAGATAAGAATAATTTACGCTCAATCAGGACCTGTTATTGCAGTTCTTACATACGACACACCATAGTTGTGCGTTGTCTTTTTGGCGTAGAACTTGAGTCAACTTCTTTTGAAGACGCGTTAAGTGAGAAACTGCCATCTTTCATCACTGTGCAAATAAACTTAACCGCAGTCATCCGTCTGTGATTTTTTTCTCAGAACTCTCCTCTTAGGATGAGACAGTTTGCCATTGTAATCTGTTCTTGTGTAATGACTCTGCACGAGTTGTGCTGAGCTATGCAACCTATTACTACCATTGTATGCAATCAATAGGTGCTGAGATCACTTCTGGCCCAATTAACTGAGCGGGCATCTTCTGCATTGCCTCAATAATCACCTACTTATCAACTCAGGGGTTGGATGAGGGATGTTTCAAAGGTAGTGGAGTCGCGGATCAATATAGTATAAATTGGCGGGGTTGTATCGTCGCTGTCTTGTAAGGCTGGGGGAAAAGCGGGACGGATGAAACGTTGCCATGACGATCTTCTTCGGCCCGCCACGCTGCATTTTTGCTTTTCACCGGATTTCCACCCACTTCTCCGGAGTTTCTTACTCCTTGATGGAATAAGAGCGAATTTCATAGTTGAAAACAGAGTGTGATGGGAGATACAACTTCTAACGCACGATGAATTTGAATGGTTTCTTCACATATGCCCAAGGCCGACCAGTATGCTGATCGAGATTAGTATCACGACCATTAAAATTTGCTTTATATGCCGACGATTCTCAAAATTCTGCTGTAACCACACGTAAATTTTACGTCGCCAATTTCATACATTGCTACCTTGATCAATGTAACGTAATGTTTTGTTACCGTAGGGCCTACCCGCGGGCTGTGAATTCACCCTCCAGAGCCACAACGCAGCAGCTTTATTACAAGAAAAAGTTTAACGACTTCGGTCTTTACAATCGCTAATTCTCGATTTAACTTCGTGGGAGCTAAATGGCTGTGATGAAATAACTGAAGGGGTCCCTATAGAAACGTTCCATCCAACAAATTTTTCGAAATGCCGTTTTCAGCGTAAAAACGTAACTGAACAGTTCAATTACGGACAGTCCAATTGTTGGATGGAACGTTTTTATAGGGATCCATTCAACTGTTGAACAAAATTAAGTCACAAACCACCTATTCATGGATTACAGGCGAGTATCGCTTCAACAGTTAACAGCGCCCATTTAATTTTCAGGGGTTGTCTTCACTACCCTTTCTATAAATCATTCGAGCTTTTCAAGAGTGTAATATACTCTTGAAGTTTATTCATACTAGCACTCTGACAGGGGGAGGGGGGCCTCGCTTCGCTCGGCCGACCACGTCTTGACATCGTTCAGTGTTGGGGTAGGATACAGAGGAATCGCCGACTCAATCGGACTGTAAACAACCAAGATAGGAAGAGTTGCGCGGGTTTGCATATGTCGGAAATTGCACTCAATGGGCTTGGACGTAAAATTGGCCAGGGAATCCAAATTTGCAAAAAATTTAGGGGTTCCCTTTTAAAATAAGAAAGTTGGGCGCATCTACGCCCATTTGCGCGCATTTTCACCGGATCCCCCCCCCCCCCCCCCCCCCCCAACCATCAGTAGGTTATGTTTGGGAGGCCTAGTCGGTAGAAAAAATTTATCACTTTTATTATCACTACGTATTTTTTATTAGTATTTTTGTCACTTACGGTTTTGGAGGAGAAGGTTTGTGACGTACACACATGCAAAGACGGTGAGAATAAGTGGCATAGATTTATCATTTATATAATGATATTATATGAATGATATATTATATGTATGATATATTATGCTATACATAATATAAATATATAATATATTATCTGATATAGAAATTCATTAATGAGTAATAATTTTTTGCCGTTAAATCAGAGAAACTTTTATTCTCCGGGCTTCTTTCCTTGTGGTTAAGTCGGGACGATCAAAGACGATGTGCTACCCTGAAGGTGTGTTAAAAAGTCGAGTGAGATAAAAGCAGGTTGCTGACCTTGATCGAGGCAGAGCGAAAAATTTTCGCTCAGCTCAGAAATACCTGACGTGCACATTGCCGGTTGCCCTTGAATTCAACTTGTACACTTTATTCTTCCGCCTACGTAAGCGTTCTCTTTCTTTCTTCTCTCCCAATGATCAGGCCCATTAAATGAACACCTCCGTCAAAAATGAATTTAACTCACGCAGAATGTTCAGTTGATAAAGCGCTACATTGTTTTACTCAGTTATGATGCAAGGTGGCTCAAACCAGAGCGTACCTACGTTCAGAGGTATTTTCAAAATATTATTCAATTTAATCAACTATACTTTGCGACAAAATATAATTGAATGCCAGTTATCTACTAATGTAAACTAGTTCCATGCGATCTCCAATCACTTCAATTACTGACAACAATTTCTAACTACATGTATTAACTAGTACGGTGTGTGAGTTGTTTGGTGTAATACAGAAAACGTCAAGTTCAGAGAGCCAGAGAACTGTTTGTTTGATTCTAGGAGCGCGTTTGCTTTCAAAAGACGTGAGCTCAGGGCCAGGTGTTGCTCTTGCAGCAGTTCACACGCCCTCGTCACATCTCTTTATCAACGAGTAAACATTACCAGATACGATAGGGTTCACCAGGCTCCGACTGGACACACAACTTTCATCTCAACTCCTTCAACTCGTGAAGAGAACTGATTGACCGATTAAAAACGTCGGCGTTGGGCGAGAGAAGACGCTTTTGGTTTATTATTCTTGGAATAATACACGTATGTAATCGCGACGAAGATCGACGACTCGGATCGGCCTCAAAATTTGACATTATCCGTTTCAAGAGGTCTACATTCTAAATCCGAAATGTCCGTCCGCCGTCCAGGCCGTTTTGGGCAGTAGGAATTTTTTTTTTAAATTTGAAATTTTGACAAAATACTTGGTTTACCATTTAGTTGTGCTCGCAAGGTTTTCAGTCCGATCGCCCAAACCCGTGGGGCGCTATGGGGCTAAAATGGGGCTACAGGAGGGGGTTTTTGAAGGCTTTTAGCTATGGGATCGAGTTAGGTGTCGTTTTCGAAGTATTTTTGGACGTAGAATCCATTTTTTGGGGTCCCGGAACGATCCGATTTCACTGGGGCGATCTTTAGGGCTTTCATGGGGCTAAAAATGGGATTTTTGAAGGATCCCAGGATGTTAAATAATTTTCGAGTAAAAAATACAGAATTTTTGAAAAAACACATTTTTGAACAAAAAAAATCCAAAAAAAATTTTTTTTTTAATTTTTTCATCGACAGAATTAAATTTCTGCACAAGTAACGTATATCAAAGAATAATAAACCCTTGTGTAAAATTTGCGTTTTTTTTCTGTATTCGAGGAAATTTTTCGATTTGCTTCGAAGCCATAAAGTTCCTACCTATTTTCGGGTCATGCCCAGTCCACGTTTTCGGAAAATTGAGTATGCATTCAAAGTTAATCTATTTGTCTGAGTACGCATTCTGAGCTGTACGTATTTTTTAGTCCTGAAGATGGTTTAAAAATAGACCGAAACGTTGGCGTAGAAGAACTGGAAGTCTTTTAAGACTGATCCTCGCTACCCTCATCTATAAGCATTCTAAGTTTAATCTATTGAATAGATTGAATTTTAATCAACTGGTTGGTTCGTTGTCGGTTGTGTTAGAAAGAAATATCGAACCATTTATTTCTCTCTTGTTGAATATGTCTTGGTTTTGAATATGAAGGGTTTGTCAAGTGATTTCTTACCTATATACCTGTTGCAGCAACAAGTTTTACTCAAACGGCCAGACGATGATATTTTTATGTAGGTAAAACTTCATGGGTATTAGATAACCCCATCTTTCACGGTATTCCATCTTAGGTTAAAAGTTAACGGTAAAAGGTAAAACTTTTAACCTAAATTTCAACCGTATCTAGTGCGTAACTTAGACCCAATTTATTCTATTAATTAAACGCTGCTCATTTTACACAAGGGTTTATTATTATTTTAAATAGGTTACTTGTAAAAAAATTTATTCTATGTAAATGAAAAAAACAAATTTTTCTTCAAATTTTTATTTGGAAAATATTTGACCTCCTGGGATCCTTCAAGTATCCCATTTGTAGCCCCATGAAAGCTCTATAGATCCCCAAAGTGAAATCGGATCGTTTCGGGACCCCCAAAAATGGATTCTACGTCCAAAAGTACTTCGAAAACGACACCTAACTCGATCCCATAGCCAAAAGCCATCAAAAAAATCCTCCAGTTGCCTCATTTGAGCCCCATAGCGCACCACGGGTTTGGGAGATCGGGCTGAAAACCTTGCGGGCACAACTAGATGGCAAACCAAATATGTTGTCAAAATTTCAGATTTTAATAAAAATTCCTACTGCTCAAAACGGCCCAGTCGGCGGACGGACATTTCGGTTTTAGAATCTAGACCTCTTGAAACAGATAATGTCAAATTTTGAGGCCGTGGGAGTCGTCGACCTCCGTCGCAAAAACATAGGTGTATTATTCCAAGAATAATAAACCAAAATTGCTACGGGTGTTCTAAGTGAAGCTTTGATAAGTTATGGACCCATCGTTGTATTTCGTGCGACGCACGGGTGTCCCAGCCATGCGGCCACGAGTGTCTGTTGTTAGCCTTCCATTCGAGGTGCTTTGATACTTTATGACGAGAAATGGGTTGCCACAGGTGTTCCAAGTGAAAGCTGGATGCATAGGTGAGGAATGGGAATTTGAAATTTCGTGCAAAGCACGGGTGTCCCAGCTACAATTAAGAAAAATTACAAGTTGTTCGTTACATGCTGACGGGGTTGCCACGGTTGTTCTGAGTGAACCATGGGTTGCATTATTGATATTTCGTGCGAAGCACGGGTGTCCGAGATAGTAATAAATAAAATGAATATTTAATTAAGTAAATCGTAATTGCGATGATAAATCGATAATTAAATAATCAGTTTTCCGTTTCATTCGAGTTATCATCATGTTAATGTTCCCGAACTTGTTAAAGACACTTAAAAGATTAGTTATCATCTTCAGGTGGTGACTTTCGAAGGGCTTACCCTACTACGCGTTTTATCGTGGAATGCATAACCCCGCTACACGCTCTTGTGTATTGTGATTCATTTTATCACTGATAAAATTCCAAGGAAAAGGTGTCGGCGAAGAAACGTTTTTGAAATGATTCGTACAATTACAGCTATGCGTGTAATCTCGTAGAAAACTTTATTGAAAATAATCGAGCAACTCTGGCAAATGATCAATAAACGACAAATGGTTGGCAAGAATTTTAATTAATATTTAATTATTTTGGAATATACAAAGTTTTGAAGTTCACATTCAAAGACAAAATCCACTCAATCTTTCATTTTGGAATCCGTGGTTGTGGTTTCATTGTATTCTTCATAAGAGATCTCAAATAGTGCAATTTTCATCACGCTGCACGTACTACGGGGCATCGTTTAGAAAACTGTACGCTCGTATTCTTGAGCTCTCTCATTGTAAGATATTTGTATTCAAGTTCGTTGAACTTTAAGTCGGTCGTCAAATGGTATTTCTTTATAACTATGGCCATCATCGTTTTCATAATCTGGAAGCTGTACTGCTTACCTGTAATTTGAATAATTGAAAAGAGGATAAAACAATACGATGTGAGGTGTGATTGGCTATCTCCCTGCTCAAGTTCTCTGTTAGCTCCTTTTCTGTTGTTGCTAAATAATAATTATTAAAAGGTCTTCATATTAATTATAAAAACACCTGCAGAAAATTAAGTGCAAGTCACACTTAAATATTACCTGGGCACATTCTTGGACCAGAAGCAAAAGGCATGAAAGCTCCTTTCGGTCGTTTGGCTGATGATTCTGCCGAGAAGTGTTCCGGATAAAATTCCAATGGTCTTTCCCAGTACTTGGGATCAGTGAGTGTTAGGTACAGCGTAAAACCCAATGTTGCTCCTTTCGGAATTTTGTAGCCATCTAGAAATGAAAGTCGAAACAAAATGTAATGATGCAATGAATGAATAATTAGTGAAAACGATCCTTGAGCTGATTACAATTGGCTCATTTACAAAATTTAATGTAATTTTTTAAAGATATCATCATCTTGAACTTGATGGGATTATCATTTCAACTGTTATACAATATAAACTTATTATATAAATAACTATATTATATTATAATACGAAAACCTCACCTATAATTATTTCTTCATCTACATATCGAGCATTTGCTACGGGGCTGCAGAATCTTAACGCTTCCTTAAGACACATTTCCAGAAAAACCATTTGTTTCACGTCACTTTCGTTTGGTAGCCGATCTGATGTACCTAGCACTTCTGTTAGTTCTTGATAAACTTTGTCTTGATACTCCTGGTGGATCGCTAGGGAAATGAGAAGAGTTGTGACGACCGCACTATGAGTTTCGGACCCCTAAAACAAGGAATGATTTTATTACATTGAATGTATGAATTTCATTCTTTAAGATACGATTCATCGAGTAAAGGTATTGGTACCCTCTTTTCCATCTAGTTCACCCTAACCCTTGAGTTCTGTGGGGATAAAAAGTGGCTAAACGATGGGGCTTTTAAAAGGATCTAGGATATGGTGCCGTTTTAGAAGTACCTACTTTAGACGTAGCATCCATTTTTAGGGCTCTCCCTTCTGTCCTAACAGTCCAGTCAATATATCCGGAAAAACGCTGCAAATTTTACTCAAGGGGTTATTATTCTTTGATATAGGTTACTTGTGCAAAAATTAATTCTGTGTCCGTAAAAAAATGTAAAAAAAAGTTTTTTTCCAACTTTTTTTTCATTCGGAAAATATTTGACCTCCTGGGATCTTTCAAAAATCCCATTTGTAGCCCTTGAAAGCTCTGTAGATCGCAACAGTGAAATCGGATCGTTCCGGGACCCCAAAAAATGGATTCTACGTCCAAAAATATTTCGAAAACGACACCTAACTCGATCCCACAGCCAAAGCCTTAAAAAAAAAACGCCTCCCTTAGCCCCATTTTAGCCCCACAGATTTGGGCGATCGGGCTGAAAACTTCGCGGGCACGACTAGATCGTAGACCGAGTATTTTGTCAAAATTTCAGATTAAAAAAAAAAAAAATTCCTACTGCCAAAAACGGCCCAGACGGCGGACGGACATTTCGGTTTTGGAATCTAGACCTCTTGAAACGGATAATGTCAAATTTTTAGGCCGATCGGAGTCGTCGACCCCCGTCGCGAAAACATAGGTGTATTATTCCAAGAATAATAAACCAAAAGGCGTCCCGTTTTCAAAAAATCGGAACTTTCCTATATTTTGGTGGGTCGTTTGGGACCCATCAGGGACCCTAAATTCAGAAACTCAGACTGACTAACCCTGTGCTAACTTCAGGGGGCCCTAAAAACTATTTTTGGAGATATTTTTCAGTTTTTGGGTTATAACTTGTTTCCTATCCAACCATTCGAAAACCGGTCGAAGTAAAAGTGAAAGAGGACAAAGTCCGGCACAGAGTCGCGGTTGGGCCCATTCGACGCAGAAACAATGTAGGCCTACCTACAATACGTTTTGAGAAAAGAAATGTTTTTGACTTCCTTAGTTTTTACGCAAGAAAATAAAATGTACCAAAAAAAACCTGACTTTGGTTTTGACAAAACCTCGTTTTTTCAATAATTTTCTGGACAAATCGCACACTTTTTGTGGTTTTAGACCCCAACTATGTATCTATTCGGAATCAGCGATAAATTTCCAGTAAGAAGAGAGTTTTTGTGGAATTTTTGGGCATCCACTCGTTTAGCTGTGATTTCTAAACTGAAAAAGACCGAAAAAACGAAAAGTCGCTAATATCTCGAAAATTTGGACGTGACCGGAAAAAACGGAGCACCCCAAAAAACGTAGTTTACTTAATGATTTTTTCCGCGGCGCCTGAGAGTGACCTGTATTTTTGTAAACCTGTGTAATTCGTGTAGGCGAGCACTTCGCTCGTCGCCAATTTTTAACCCCACCCACCCTCTCTGTTTGTTCTGAGAAAATAGTAATCCAAAGTAGGTTCTCCATTATAACCTCAACAATGTGCTAATGGTGAGGCTCTCTATTATCCTATATAGAAATTTAGGTAAGATCTTACTGCTGCAATGAAGTCCGAAATAAGAAAGGCAGTATCGTCGTTGGACTTGTTCTCTTCCTCCCCAATTCGCAGAACGAAATCTGCGAAACGTTCTGGTTTATCTGCACATAAATATAAACAATTGGATTGGTGCATATATTATATCATGAATATATTGTACTGTGCATAATGTATGACGCTTGTTATACTTTATATCATTCATGCACCTACCTATCATGTAGTTTCTTCCTGCTATCAATATCTGCCTCCGCCTTCTTTCCATCGGCTGAACAAATATTTACCGTTAGACATTTATTTTTACCAGCTAGGTACGTTAAATGTATGCAGAATATAGTAAAGTCAACTATTACAATAATAACTTCAAGGTAAACCGTTATCATAAGTACTACAGACCTCGAAAATCATATTTCCAATTACTCGACGTATGGGAGTAGGGTCCGATTTCCGTAGCCTTAGGAGTGTCGAAAAATTCCAAATGTTGCCAAATATATTTTCAAATTCCCTTTCAATACAATAAACATGTTCATGAGATTGCGTTTTTCAAGTGGGTGAAACAATATTAAATATTATCTCACCCATTTGGATACCTATGTCTTTTGTAAGCACAACTTACTGTTCAAATGCGTGCAATAAGTCATATAGTTTTTTTCTGGATAAGAAACCCAGAGCATCCTTCCCAAATTCAACATCTGCAAGACGCCATTGGTTTATTGGTTTATAATATAAACCAATAAACTAATAATATAATATAATATAAACCAATAAACATTATATTATAATGTAACGCTCTACTTTTTATTACTATTGGAAGTATGAAAAGAACATACCACAGATCACCTCGAATGAACAAAGTTTGATGTAACTTGATAATTCAAAGCTTCCTTTGTCAACTTTCGCATCTAGCTCGGAGCACATTCGTTCAACATATCTGCATATAGTGTCTTGAAAATTATCTATTTTTTTCGGTTGGATGAGTGGACTCAGCTCTTTTCTCATTCGTTGCCATCCTTCTCCTGTGAAGAGGGAAAAACATGTGTGTGTTACGAGGCAAAATTTTCTTTATATGAACCCTTGGGCGCTTTTGCGAACCGATTAGCAACATTTTCTGCTCTCCCAAGATATGAACATACCGTTTCTAGAAAAAATTCCTCCTCCAGAAATGTCTTCAAACACTTTATAGAAAAACTTATCCTTATTTGCAGCATTCCGATGGTTTAGAAGAGCCTGCAAGTAAATTCACTTGAGTTAATGATTCTTAGGTATTCTTTTTAATAATTTACCAATTTAGTAAAGCAATAACCAAAGTTATAAAGTAATGGAGCAGTCTGCCTACAAGTCTGCCTGCAACTTCATTACATCCTGGAATACAAAATTCGAGGATTGCATTTTAATGCTTGAATTTATTGCTTTCTTTGGAGCATTGTAAGCTTCTATGTAAGTTCTTCACGTGGGTGGAATGTTGTTGAGGGTGATTCCCGTCTGGTCTCCAAAATAATCCATTTCTGTGGAAGACATCCTTTCTCGTCTCTGTCTTATTTTTTTTTAATCGATAGAAGACGTCCAAATAATACTACAAATGGGGTTAAAACGCAAACTGTAAGCTCGTATGAATTTATAAAATTTATGGAAAAATTTCTATTTGAATTTTGGCGGAAACCCGAGGTCAGCTCCTATTGGTCCATGGAGGAAAGAAAAGGAGATTCCTCTTCTATGTTAACTTGCGTCCGCGGCTGTGGGGCGAAACCGACGCTGCTGCGACCTGCTGGATTTCATTTAAGTGAACCGTCTGATTGTGTTGAACCTCAACAATCACAGAGAGCGGTAGAAGAGAAGATTTGGGAAACTCACCACAACCAGCCTTCAAAAGCAGTTATCCCGCGAAAATAATAGATGAATTAACTGTGAATTTATGTGCAATGTTGTTTTCACGAAGAGAACGCAGGAGGAAACCACTGAGGAGAACCTCAGGAGGAAAAATAGGTCGCACCATCAAGTTTTCCAAGTCAGTAAACAAACAGTGGCTCACCCTAGCGAAATCAGTGCGAACTGATAAAAAAGGCCACCTCCAAAATGAGATCCCGCAGATAGCGTTGCGGGTGCAAGCATGAAGGGCTGGACGCGATTTCCCATGAAGAGGAATCTCCTTTTCTTTCCTCCATGCTATTGGTCGAAGAGTTGGCCACCATTACAAAACTAAAAACTAGATTAAGATTAAGTTAATTTATATCACAAATAAGATGAGTCAATAAGCATGATCACATTCACACCAAAGCGAACACAGCCATTTTCGCGTAACTCCACTGTCATCAGAGCCAAATGCCAAGAAAAAATCGAAAATAGAAGAAAAAATCGACCTGCACTCTGGTGTTTTTTGATTGGGAACCGGAACCACTATAGGTTACGTTAAATGATTATAAACTACGTGAAAGACTTTTTGTCAGTTTTTGGGCCTTGATCGCGCCTCCCCTGGAGACCCTTCACGCCCCCCCAAGGGGGGCGTGCCCCCCAGGTTGGGAATCCCTGGTCTAGCTGTTCCGTCCTCTATGCCCATCCGTAAAATAATTAGCCAGTGAGGACACACTTTGCTAGTTTTGAACAATTATAAGTACCAGCCCAATTTTAACGTAGGTACTAGCCCAGTCAATATAAAATATAAAGGATATTATCCTTTAAAGTTTACAAAAAATCGGAACTTACCGCCATTTTGGTGGGTCGTTTGGGACTCATCAGGGTCCCTAAATTCAAGAAGTCGGCTAAAAACCACGATTTTTGAACGTTTTCAAGTTGTTGGGTCGTAACTTTTTCCCTATCCAACCAATCGAAAATCAGGTCGATTTAAAAGTTAAAAAGGACAAAACTCTGAACAAATTGCACTACTTACGTTTAATTTTCGATCAAATAGGTACCAAGTTACGTAAGTTCAAAATGGTCCAAGTTTCTCAAAATGCTTCAAAAAATCAACCAAATTGTTCTGGAGGGAAAGTTAGTTCTCAACCCCTCAGTGAAGAAAAGTGATTTGTGTTCTGGGTTCTGTTAGTAAAAGTTATTGGAATATAAATAATGCAATACATTGTTAGCCCTGATGATAGGAGAATATATATCTTGAAACGTCGGCACATTCTAGTTTTCTTTGACCTACCATCAACAACTTTCCATCCACATTAATTGAAATGGTCAACATTGACATCAACAGTAATTTCTTCACCATCCTATTCGTATAAATTAATTGTTAAATTCAATCAATTAGTATTATATTAAATTTTATGATAAGAGCAATTGTTGGCATGTTAGAGCAAAAATGATTACGGATTGACTGTGTCAGACTTACTTCAATGTATCGAGGACTCTTCACCAGAATGAGCAATTTAGGTCCCAGCCAAACTCGAGTCAGTGGAGAATCATTCGCCTGAGCCATTTTTGTGAATGCTTTTAATTTTTCTAAAACAAAAATTTGCGAGATTAGAACAATAAAAAATGGATGCTTATGGTTGAACGAAACCTCACGCATAATACGCATAAGTCCAGTCAAATTAGGTGCAAGGGGGAGTTATTATGTATCCCCCTTGTATTATGTACCTACCTTATTATAGTAATATTTTAAATTTTTTCATGTCTATTGTGCCTTAATATGTTTTTTTATAGTTATATATTGTGATGGCAACCATCACATGGGGGTCCGAACAGATCCAAAGATGACCCAAGCCGTGGAGCAGTGGCCTACCCCTAGGAGCAAACGGGACGTTCGGTCATTCATGGGGATGTGCTCGTACTACACGCGGTTTGTGAAGGATTTCGCAAAAATCGCCCAGCCTCTGTACAAGCTCATGGACACCGCCACCCCTTTTGCCTGGAACGTGCAGTGTGAAGGGAGTTTCCAAAAGCTGAAGCTTGCGATGACTTCTGCCCCAGTCCTTGCATACCCCGACCTGCAGAAACCATTCATTCTTGATTGTGATGCCAGTGCTCATTCGGTGGGTGCTGTGCTCTCTCAGGAGATTGAAGGCCAGGAAAGGGTGATCGCCTATTTCAGCAAAACGATGTCATCGGCGCAAAAGAATTACTGTGCTACGAGACGGGAACTGTTGGCAGTGGTGCTGAGCATTGAGCACTTCCACCAATATCTGTATGGTACTGGATTCACGTTGCGAACTGACCATGCGTCCCTGAAGTGGTTAACCTCCTTTAAAAGGCCAGAAGGACAGCTTGCGCGTTGGTTGGAAACCCTTCAGACGTATTCCTTCCAGATTGTGCATAGACCAGGTAAAGCCCATGGTAACGCCGATGGCCTTTCGAGGCGTCCATGTTCTGCTGACTGTTCATTTTTCCTGCGGAAGGACAAGCAATGGTCAAGGGAAGTAAACGTCATATCTGTGGATTTGGCGGGACAGTGTCATAAACACCGTGATTGCTTGGGTTACGGCAGGCAGGAAACCACTACCGGACGAAATGGCAGCACTGGACCCTGCAGTGAAGCAACTGCTGGCTCGTTGGGACTCCTTATTGGTGAAGGATGCCTGCCTCTACCACAAGTGGGAAACACCGGAGGGCCCCTTCCATTGGCAGATTGTAGTCCCCATTGGCCAAATTCCTTGGGCGCTGTAGAACTGCCACAGTAGCACCACAGGCGGGAACTTCGGTTTCCAGAAGACTCTGGGGAAGGTACGTCAACGCTATTTTTGGCCAAGGATGACGTCAGATGTGAAGGCGTGGTGTAAATCCTGCATCACTTGCCAAAAAGCCAACGGACCTCAACATGTTGCAACGGTGTCCTGCTCCATTGAAGCAATTCACAGTGGGAGGGCCTTTTGAGAGGATGGGCATTGACATCCTGGGACCATTCCCAAAGACAGGACAAGGGAATCGGTTTGTCCTAGTAGCCTCAGATTACTTTACAAAATGGCCAGAGGCTATTGCCATCCCCAACCAAGAAGCAGAGACAGTTGCCACCGCACTTGTCGAACACGTCTTCAGCAGGCATGGGGTTCCGTCCGAAATCCACACTGACCAGGGGCGCAACTTCGAATCAAGGTTGATTAAGGAAATGAGCCACCTCCTGGGAACCAGGCACACTCGGTCGATCCCACTCAACCCATAGTCAGGAGGGCTGGTAGAACGCCTCAATCGAACGATAGCCAAATTTCTGACAAAGTTCGTCAACCAGAAGCAAAATGATTGGGACAGGCTGCTACCACTTTTCCTGCTGGCCTACGGGAGTGCACCCCATGTCACGACTGGCTTCTCACCAGCATTGATGGTGTATGGTCGCGAGCTCCAGCTACCAGAGGACTTGGTGAGACCCGTCATGAGGGAAGAGCCACTCTCGGTTCCGTACGTGTTTTCTCTTCGGAAGCACATGCAGGAAACCAGAGAGTGCGCTTCAAGGATCATGGGGGTCCAGATGCGGCAGCAGAAGGAGCGTTTCGATCGTCGAGCCCAGCAGAAGGAGTTCAAGCCTGGGGACTGGGTTTGGCTGCATGACCCAAAACGAACGGTGGGGCGCTGCCCGAAACTCCAGCCGCAATGGACGGGCCCATGGGTCGTGATGGCGAAGAGGAACGACGTGCTCTACCGGGTTCGGCTCGGGAAAGTGACGAAGATGGTCCACGTCAACCGGCTGGCTCTCGCCGACGTGAAGAGGGGGGTAGTGTGACGGCAACCATCACATGGGGGGTTTTAGTTTCAGTCAAAAATAGTTGTGGTCCATATACACGTTGTTGTTGAACATTGTTCAAAAGTGTTTTCTTACAATATTTTAAATTATTTTACCTTTTCATTATATTATTACCTTGGTACACCATTTCCAAACTCAAGACTAGCATTTTTGAGAGAAACGACTTTTCCAGTCGGAGCGCTTATGGCTGCAGATTTGAATTTCTACGAGTAAGTACCTCCTACCGAGATTGGAATTTGAGGGGCTTTTTGAAATCAGCGTTTGATGCCCTACAAGTTTCATTCTATTCATTTTGCTTCCGAGTCTGCGAAGCAGCGGAAGCCTTGTGTTCACTTTCGGGAGAAAAAAAATTTTTGTTGTCCAAATTCAAAATTTCCACTCGCATTTTGCGTTTCATAGCCTACTGAACAAATTTGGTTCCGTGTCTGTCGGTCTGTGGGTTTGTCGGTCTGTCCGCATTTCCTTGTTACAACCATAATTTCCACAATTTTCAATGAATTTAGCTCAAATTTTGAGGGATTATGCGGATAAGGATCCTTGAGGTCCCATACGAATTTCATCACAATTGAAGCAGCGGTACGCTCTGCGCATGCGCTAACGTGAAATTCTTGAAACAGGCATAACTTTCTCAATTTTGATCGGATTTCAATCAAATTTTCAGGAATTGTGTGCGTATAGCTCTGGATGGTACCCTGTCAGTTTCATCACGATTGAAACAGCGGTACGCTCAGCGCATGCGCGAACGTAATTTCCTTGCCACAGCCATAACTCCTACAATTTTGATCGGATTTCAATCAAATTTTCAGGAATTGTGTGGGTATTGCCCTAGATGGTTGCCTATCAGTTTCATCACGATTGAATCAGTGGTACTCCCTGCGCATGCGCGAACGTAATTTTCTTGTTACAGTTGTTACGTTCATTTTGAACTTGGCACGAGGAAGCTCATGTGCCATTGCCTTGGCAGTGTATTTTCAATTGGAGTAGGCGTTTGGACATCAGAGACGAATAAAAACTGACATGTCATGTTATGTATATGTTAAATTTTGGCAAAGTTGGGGAAAATGGTCGATTTTCAACCATGGATTGTGACCATACCCTTGGAGCAAATTCAAACTTTGAGGTACTCATTCGACGCAGAATTTAATGCTCTTTCACTTTGTCAAGAGCGAGATTTTCTATCCGAAGCTTAGTTTAGAAGTTATAGGCGAAAAACTGCAACAAGTCCGAAAATCTCGTGGTTTTCGGGATGCCCCACAGCGAGCCGAGGGTCTGCACATTCGCAAACTCATATTACATCTAACAGACACCTACTAAAGCGATTAGAACAATTTCCAGCTTTCCAACAGTTTTTTTGGTGGTCAGGACCTTATTTGACTGGTTGTATATTTGCTTGGCAAACATTTACAACAGGCAGCACATAAGATAATCACTTTAGTATAATGAATTATGTTTAATTACGGCTTCTTCCTTACGCTCAACGGTGTTCGCTCCTATGAAGTAGTCTGCGTTTCCAATAATGGGCCAACCTGCCGGTCCCGGGATGTTCGTGGTTAGTTTGCGTTTAGTTCGACGAAATACGAAATAGCATAATGTAACTGCCGTCAGGGCAAAGAGAAGGAGAGCTGTGACTTCCATAGCGGCAAATGCACTAATGCCGGATTGCCTTTCGTACTCAAGAACTCCTCTCATGAATAACCATGACCATTACTATAACAGTCACGCATTCGCCGTTTACATATAGAAACAATGCAAATCTATAAACGAATCGCGAATACCTTCGCACGACGACAATGACAGCTCCTCATCAAAAAGGATAGTTTCGGGAAAATTTTCAACGATTAGTTACTTTGCAATGTTAGCGACTGTCTGGCAAGCAGTCATCTTGTAAAGATACAACGCTCATCTCCGCAATTATGTCATTGTATCCCGGCGAGGTCGCTTTCATTATATAAATTGTGAATTTTTAAATAAAAAACAATCCATTTTCGCAAATACGTTCTCCTCTGAAGGAATCTGTGGACAATTTAATGTTGCATAGTAACTTCAGTCACAAATTTGCAACACCTTGCTGGAGCTTCATTCTACGGAGCCAATTTCCCTGCTACATTAAAAATACATTAAATTCATACTCTAAATTTAATTGTATTAAGTATCTTCCACGTAAAGCCAACATATTTACCAAGTAATATTTCTTACTTAATGCAGTTGTGGTTCGTAATTTCATTACCTAATCTCCACGCGTGATGGACTGAATCGTGAGCGAGATCTCCTACGAGTTTAGACTTACCAACAAACCTCGAGTGTCTCTGAATAATAAACCCTTGTGTAAAATTTGTAGCGTTTTATACTTGGAAAATATTCGACCTCCTGGGATCCCTCAAAAATCCTATTTGTAGCCCCATGAAAGCGCTATAGATCCCCGCAGTGAAATCGGATCGTTCCGGGACCCCCAAAAATGGATTCTACTTCCAAAAATACTTCGAAAACGACGCCTAACTCGATACCATAGCCAAAAGCCTTCAAATAACCCCTCTCGTAGCCCCATTTTAGCCCCATAGCGCCCCACGGGTGGCGGGCACAACTAGATAGTAAACCAAGTATTTTGTCAAAATGTCAGATTAAAAAAAAAAATCCTACTGCTCAAAACTGCCCGGACGGCGTACAAAGGTGTTATTCCGAGAATAATCAACCAAACTGGATGTCTGTATGTATGTTTGTTTGTTTGTTCCTACATCACGCCTTAACGGCTGAACCGATTTCCCAGTGGGTGGGAGCAAATTGATGAGCGAGTTCCGACTTAGATTATTATAATTGACTAAATTCGATAAATAGGAGAAAATACGATCAGGTTTTTGGAAAGAGTGGGAGTTGTGCAGAAAATCGAATTTCTCTCCCTCTCCTCGCAGAGCGCTAAAATTTGGTAGGTACCTACGGGTACAGGTTTTGAGGATCAATGGAAGTAAACCTACATGGACAGGTAATTGTACCCTCTCTTATTAAACAGGCCAGCATGAGGGGTCAACTAGCGTTGTTTCGTAGAAAAATTGCTACGGGTGTTCTGAGTGAAGCATTGATAACTGACGGACCGGACGTTGTATTTCGTGCGACGCACGGGTGTCCCAGCTGCGAGTTTCTTTTGCTAGCCTTCCATTGAAGTAATTTGATACTTCATGGTGAGAAACGGGTTGCTACAGATGTTCCAAGTGAAAGATGGATGCATAGGTGAGGAATGGGAATTTGAAATTTCGTGCAAAGCACGGGTGTCCCAGCTACAATTAAGAAAAATTACGAGTTGTTCGTTACATGCTGACGGGGTTGCCACAGTTGTTCTGAGTGAACCATGGGTTGCATTATTAATATTTCTTGCGAAGCACAGGCGTCCGAGCTAGTATTAAATTAAATTAATATTTAATTATCTAAATTGTAATTGCGATGATAAATCGACAATTAAATAATCAGTTTTCCGTTTCATTCGAGTTATCATCATGTTAATGTTCCCGAACTTGTTAAAGACACTTAAAAGATTAGTTATCATCTTCAGGTGGTGACTTTCGAAGGGCTTACCCTACTACGCGTTTTATCGTGGAATGCATAACCCCGCTACACGCTCTTGTGTATTGTGATTCATTTTATCACTGATAAAATTCCAAGGAAAAGGTGTTGGCGAAGAAACGTTTTTGAAATGATTCGTACAGCTATGCGTGTAATCTCGTAGAAAACTTTATTGAAAATGATCGAGCAACTCTGGCAAATGATCAATAAACGTCAAATGGTTGGCAAGAATTTTAATTAATATTTAATTATTTTGGAATATACAAAGTTTTGAAGTTCACATTCAAAGACAAAATCCACTCAATCTTTCATTTTGGAATCCGTGGTTGTGGTTTCATTGTATTCTTCATAGGAGATCTCAAATAGTGCAATTTTCATCACGCTGCACGTACTACGGGGCATCGTTTAGAAAACTGTACGCTCGTATTCTTGAGCTCTCTCATTGTAAGATATTTGTATTCAAGTTCGTTGAACTTTAAGTCGGTCGTCAAATTGTATTTCTTTATAACTATGGCCATCATCGTTTTCATAATCTGGAAGCTGAACTGCTTACCTGTAATTTGAATAATTGAAAAGAGGATAAAACAATACGCATGTGAGGTGTGATTGGCTATCTCCCTGCTCGAATTCTCTAATAGCTCACTTCTGTCGTTGGTAAATAATAATAATTATTTAATAATAATGTTTTAGTAATTAATCTGAAGATCTTTTAATAATTATTATTAAAAGATCTTCAGATTAATTACTAAAACACCTGCAGAAAATTAAGTGCAAGTCACACTTAAATATTACCTGGGCACATTCTTGGACCAGAAGCAAAAGGCATGAAAGCTCCTTTTGGTCGTTTGGCTGATGCTTCTGCCGAGAAGTGTTCCGGATAAAATTCCAATGGTCTTTCCCAGTACTTGGGATCAGTGAGTGTTAGGTACAGCGTAAAACCCAATGTTGCTCCTTTCGGAATCACAAAGCCATCTAGAAATGAGTCGAAACAAAATGTAATGATGCAATGGACTAATAATTAGTGAAAACGATCCTTGAGCTGATTTCAATTGGCTCATTTACAAAATTTAATGTAATTTTTTAATGATATCATCATCTTGAACTTGATGCGATTATCATTTCAACTGTACTACAATATAAACTTATTATATAAATAACTATATTAGGTATGTTATAATATGAAAACCTCACCTATAACTATTTCTTCATCTACATATCGAGCAATTGCTACGGGGCTGCAGAATCTTAACGCTTCCTTGAGACACATTTCCAGAAAAACCATTTGTTTAACGTCACTTTCGTTTGGTAGCCGATCTGATGTACCTAGCACTTCTGTTAGTTCTTGATGAACTTTGTCTTGATACTCCTGGTGGATCGCTAGGAAAATGAGAAGAGTTGTGACGAGCGCACTGTGACTGTCGGACCCCTAAAACAAGGAATGATTTTTTTACGCTCATTCTTTCTTTAAGAAAGGATTCATCGGGTAAAAGTATTGGTACCCTCTTTTCCACCTAGTTCACCCTAACCCCTGGGTTCTGTGGGGATAAAAAGGGGTTAACCGGTGGAGCTTTCAAAAGGATCTAGGATATGGTGCCGTTTTAGAAGTTCTTAGGACGTAGCATCCATTTTTAGGGCTCTCCCTTCTGTCCTAACGCTCCAGTCCAGTCAATAGATCAGGAAAACGCAGAAAATTTTACACAAGGGTTTATTATTCTTTGATATAGGTTAGGGGAGAATGGGGTAATACCGCCACCTTAAGGAAATCTACCCACAACAGCCAAATTAGGAGGTTTCGAGCTCCAAATTCTGAAGGAAATCAACGTATGATATCTCCCCTAGTGAATCATAATGGTTCGATGGTTTCTTGGCAACTTAGGTAACTGTAAATAGCGATTTACAAATACCTTCGAAATGGCGGTATTACCCCAGCTAGCTGGGGAAATACCGCCATGGGGTGTTGGGTAATACCGCCACATGAATAGAACGAGAAATCAAGCACACTAAAAGAAATGAATACCCAATTTTTTTTAAATATCCTTCCTGAATAACTTCCCAGTTCCATGATTTGCATGAGTGAAATTGCAAAGGATATTTATTAAGTGACTCTAACCCTTAATATTATTGGCATAGCAACGCCATTGAAACAATAAAAAAATAAAAAAAAATATCGGTAACGAACTTGGTTTTTTTCCAGGATCTCAATATATTACAACATTCTTAAATGTTTTAGGAACTTTAATACATTTTTTTAGGAACTTATTTGAAGAATAAAATGAACATTGCACAAAAATAGGTCACTCCTTTTAAAAGGTTTTCAGCATTCATAGCCTTCTGCAGCTCCTCTTCACTCCATCCAACTCTCCTGTTGGTCGTTCTTGGTCGTGCACGAACAATGTCTTCTCCTATTAAATAAAAAAAAGAACGTTAATTATTTGTCAAAGTATTTGAATTACTTCAGTTAGGTACTCGACAGCTACTTCAGGACTAGTTTTTAAAATCCGAGGGGATGAATAATTTATAATGATAATATTATTAAATAATACTAATATATTAATAATAATAAATATTAAACAATAATATTATTATTTTATAATGCATAATAATAATTATTTAACTATGGGGCAATACCGCCATGGCGGTATTAACCTGAAATTGGCATGGCGGTATTACCCCAAACGCTTTTTCTACGTAATCAACCGTTAATCCAAAAATTATTGGTATAAACCAATAAATTATGGATGGAAACGAAAGTTGAACGATTTTTCTATCCTGTCAAAACCAAAAATTGAGCCAAAAGTAAGAAAAACGGCACTTACCTCAATGTTGAAAACTCGTCGATACTAGCTTCAGGAGGGTCAAAAACTTCAATGACCACTACAGCGGATATGAACGAACAAATGATGCCATGCCAATTTTTCCAACGCTACAGCTGATTCAAAGATGAGAAAACACCTGCAATAAGCCTTATAACTCAAGGCGTTGAATAATAATGAGGAGTGGCGGTATTACCCAAGCTGGCGGTATTACCCCGGTCTCCCCTACTTGTGCAAAAATTAATACTGTGTCTGAAAAAAATGTAAAAAACGTTTTTAAAAAAATTCTTTTTTTCAAAATTTTTTTCTTTCGGAAAATGTTTGACTTCCTGGGATCCTTAAAAAATCCCATTGGTAGCCCCATGAAAGCCCTATCGATCCCAAAAGTTAAATCAGATCGTTCCGGGACCCCCAAGTATGGATTCTACGTCCAAAAATACTTCAAAAACGACAACTAACTCGATCCCATAGCCAAAAGCCTTCATATAATCCCTCCCGTAGCCCCATTTTAGCCCCATCGCGCCCCACGGGTTTGAGCGATCGTGCTGAAAACCGTGCGGGCACAACTAGATGGTAAATCGATTATTTTGTCAAAATTTCAGATTAAAAAAAAAAAATTCCTACTGTCCAAAACGGCCTGGACGGCGGACGGCGGACGGTCTTTCGGTTTAGGAATCTGGACCTTTTGAAACGGATAATGTCAAATTTTGAGGCCGATCGGAGTCGTTGACCTCTGTCGCGATTACATAGGTGTATTATTCCAAGAATAATAAACAGAAAACGCTGAAAATTTACACTAGGGTTTATTATTCTTTGACAGGTTACCTACTTGTGCAGAAATTTAATTCTGTCAATGAAAAAAATTTAGAAGAAACTTTCTTTTATTATTATTATTTTTTTTTTTTTTCCAAAAGTGTTTTTTTCAAACATTTTTCGTGTTTTTACTTGAAAAATATTTGACCTCCTGGGATCCTTCAAAAATCCCATTTGTAGCCCACGAAAGCCCTATAGATCGCAACAGTGAAATCGGATCGTTCCGGGCCCCCAAAAAATGGATTCTACGTCCAAAAATACTTCGAAAACGACACCCGAAATAACTCGATCCCTTAGCCAAAAGCCTTCAAAAAAACGCCTCCCGTAGCCCCATTTTAGCCCCATAGCGCCCCACGGGTTTGAGAGATCGGGCTGAAAACCTTGCAGGCACAACTAGATGGTAAACCGAGTATTTTGTCAAAATTTCAGATTTTAAAAAATGCCTACTGCCCAAAACGGCCCGGACGGCGTACGGCGGACGGGCATTTCGGATTTTGAATGTAGACCTCTTGAAATGGATAATACCAAATTTTGAGGCCGATCGGAGTCGTCGACCACCTTCGCGAAAATATAGGTGTATTATTTCAAGAATAATAAACCAAAAGGGGTCCCGTTAGCAAAAAATCGGAACTTTCCGATATTTTAGTGGGTCCTTTGGGACCCATCAGGGACCCTAAATTCAGAAATTCAGACTGACTAACCCTGTGTTAACTTCAGGGGGCCCTAAAAACTACGATTTTTGGAGACATTTTTCAGTTTTTGGGTTACAACTTTTTTCCTTTCCAACCAATCGAAAACCGGTCGAAATAAAAGTTAAAGAGGACAAAAGTCTGAACAATTTTCACTACAAACGTTCGATTTTTGATCAGGTACCAAGTTGCGTAGATTCAAAAATGAGCCAAGTTTCCCAAAATGGCAAAAACCCTTTTAGACTAGGTGTTTTCAGTTTGCAACCCATTTCATACGATCCCTATTCAATGACTTTATAGTATTACGTCAGTACCCCCCCCCCCCCCTACCGGAGAACCCCAGTGATCAGTATGAAAAATAGCCCAATTACATAGGTGCCTCCTATATGATGAGCTTGGAAAACACTGGTTGAACGTTACACTTAAAAAAAAATCGCACACTTTTTGTGGTTTTAGACCCGAACTCTGTATATAATATATAGACGAATATTATTCGGAATCAGCGATAAATTTCCAGTAAGAAGAGAGTTTTTGTGAAATTTTTGGGCATCCACTCGTTTAGCTGTGATTTCTAAACTGAAAAAGGCCGAAAAAACGAAAAGTCGCAAATATCTCGAAAATTTGGAAGTGACCGGAAAAAACGGAGGTCAGATTCGGATTCAGCACCCCAAAAACCGTAGTTTACTTAATGGTTTTTTCCGCAGCGCCTGAGATTGACCTTTTCTTTTTGTAAACCTGTGTGATTCGTGTTGGCGAGCATTTCGCTCGTCGCCAATTTTTAACCCCACCCACCCCCTCTGTTTGTTCTGAAAATCGTAAACCAAAGTAGATTCTCCATTATAACCTCAACAATGTGCTAATTGTGAGGCTCTTTATTATCCTATATAGAAATTTAGTTAATATCTTACTGCTGCAATGAAGTCCGTAATAAGAAGGGCAGTTTCGTAGTTGGACTTGTTCTGTTCTTCCCCAAAGCGCAGGAGAAAATCTGCGAAACGTTCTGGTTTGTCTGCACATAAATTTAAACAAGAGGATTGGTGCATATAATATATTATATTATATTATTATATCATATTATAATATTATTATATATTATATGATACAGTATTATTATATCATGAATATATTGTACTGTGCATAATGTATGACGCTTGTTATAATTTATATAATTCATGCACCTACCTATCATGTAGTTTCTTCCTGCCAACAATATCTGTCTCCGCCTTCTTTCCATCGGCTGAACAAATATTAATCGTTAGACATTTATTTTTACCAGCTACGTACGTTAATGTATGTAGAATATGGTAAAGTCAACTATTACAATAATAACTTCAAGGTAAACCGTAATCATAAGTACTACCAACCTCGAAAAACATATTTCCAAATAGTCGACGTAAGGGAGTAGTGTCCAATTTCCGTAGCCCCAGGAGTGTCGAAAAATTCCAAATGTTGGAAAAAATTCTCTCAAATTCCCTTTCAACATAAACATGTTCATGAGATTGTGTTTTTTCAAGTGGGTGAAACAATATTAAATATTATCTCACCCATTTGGATACCTACGCCGTAGGTCCTACGGCTTATGTTAGCGAGCATACTTACTGTTCTAATGCGTGCAATAAGTCGTATTGTTTTTTTCTGGATAAGAAACCCAGAGCATCCTTCCCAAATTCAACATCTGCAAGATGCCATTGGTTTATTGGTTTATATAATCTGACGCTCTACTTTTTATTACTATTGGAAGTATGAAAAGAACATACCACAGATCACCTCTACTGAACAAAGTTTGATGTAACTTGATAATTCAAAGCTTCCCTTGTCAACTTTCGCATCTAGCTCGGAGCACATTCGTTCAACATATCTGCATATAGTGTCTTGAAAATTATCTATTTTTTTCGGTTGGATGAGTGGACTCAGCTCTTTTCTCATTCGTTGCCATCCTTCTCCTGAGAAGAGGGGAACAACACAGGTGTGTTACGAGGCAAAATTTACTTTATACGAACCCTTGGGCACTTTTGCGAACCGATTAGCGACATTTTCTGCTCTCCTAAAATATGAACATACCGTTTCTGGCAAAAATTCCTCCTCCAGACATTTCGTCAAACGCTTTATAGAAAAACTTATCCTTATTTGCAGCATTCCGATGGTTTAGAAGGGCCTGTAAGTAAATGCACTTGAGGTTAATGATTCTTAAGTATTCTTTTTAATAATTTACCATTTTAGTGAAGCAATAACCAAAGTAATAAAGTAATGGAGCAGTCTGCTTACAAGTCTGCCTACAACTTCATCCCGGAATACAAAATTCGAGGATTGCATTTTAATGCTTGAATTTATTGCTTGCTTTGGAGCATTGTGAGCTTCTATGCAAGTTCTTCATGTGGGTGGAAAACTTCATGTGAGTGACTGGGCCATACTTACCTCAATATATTGGGCACTCTTCACCAGAATTAATAATTTAGGTCCCAACCAAACTCGAGTCAGTGGAGAATCATTCGCCTGAGCCATTTTTGTGAATGCTTTTAATTGTTCTAAAACAAAAATTAGCAAGTTTAGGACAATAAAAATTGGGTGCTTAGAGATGAACGAAACCTCACACATAACTTGACAGGCCAGCTGCGGAGCTTTGTCGCTCGCAACGAGTTGTATATTTGCTTGGCAAACATGTAAAACAGGCAGCACATAAGATAATCACTTTACTATAATGAATTATGTTTAAATGCGGGTTTCTCCTTACGCTCAACGGTGTTCGCTCCTATGAAGTAGTCCGCATTTCCAATAATGGGCCAACCGGCCGGTCCCGGGATGTTCGTGGTTAGTTTGCGTTTAGTTCGACGAAATACGAAATAGCATAATGTAACTGCCGTCAGGGCAAAGAGAAGGAGAGTTGTGACTTCTTCCATAGCGACAAACGCACTAATGCCGGTTTGCCTTTAGTACTCAAGAACTCCTCTCATGAATAACCATGACCATTACTATAACAGTCACGCATTCGCTGTTAACATATAGAAACAATGACAGCGCCTCATCAAAAAGGATAGTTTCGGGGAAATTTTCAACGATTAGTTACTTTGCAATGTTAGCGACTGTGAAGGAATCCTCTGAAGGAATCTGTGGACAATTTAATGTTGCATAGTAATTTCAGTCACAAATTTGCAACACCTTGCTGGAGCTTCATTCTACGGAGCCAATTTCCCTGCTACATTAAAAATACATTAAATTCATACTCTAAATTTAATTGTATTAAGTATCTTCCACGTAAAGCCAACATATTTTCCAAGTAATATTTCTTAATGCATTTGTGGTTCGTAATTTAATTACCTAATCTCCACGCGTGATGGACTGAATCATGAGTGAAATCTCCTACGAGTTTACTTACCAACAAACCTCGAGTGTCTCCGTTGAGGTTCCTTGTCACGTAGTTGGTATGAGGCTAAACCAGTAAATCTTGGACCTTGGGAAAAGTAATAAAGGTCTCCAGAACCGCGAACTTCGAGTGTCTCTGAATAATAAACCCTTGTGTAAAATTTGTAGCGTTTTATACTTGGAAAATATTCGACCTCCTGGGATCCCTCAAAAATCCTATTTGTAGCCCCAGAAAGCCCTATAGATCGTCACAGTGAAATCCGATCGTTCCGGGACCCTCAAAAATGGATTCTACGTCCAAAAATACTTCGAAAACGACGCCTAACTCGATACCATAGCCAAAAGCCTTCAAATAACCCCTCTCGTAGCCCCATTTTAGCCCCATAGCGCCCCACGGGTGGCGGGCACAACTAGATAGTAAACCAAGTATTTTGTCAAAATGTCAGATTAAAAAAAAAACCTACTGCTCAAAACTGCCAGGACGGCGTAAAAAGGTGTTATTCCGAGAATAATAAACCAAACTGGATGTCTGTATGTATGTTTGTTTGTTTGTTCCTACATCACGCCTTAACGGCTGAACCAATTTCCCAGTGGGTGGGCGCTAATTGACTAGCGAGTTCCGACTTAGATTATTATAATAGGCTAAATTCGATAAATAGGAGAAAATACGATCAGGTTTTTGGAAAGAGTGGGAGTTGTGCAGAAAATCGAATTTCTCTCCCTCTCATCGCAGAGCGCTAAAATTTGCTAGGTACCTACGGGTACAGGTTCTTGAGGATCAATGGAAGTAAACCTACATGGACAGGTAATTGTACCCTCTCTTATTAAACAGGCCAGCATGAGGGGTCAACTAGCGTTGTTTCTTTGAAAAATTGCTACGGGTGTTCTGAGTGAAGCATTGATAACTGACGGACCGGACGTTGTATTTAGTGCGACGCACGGGAGTAGAAGAAAAGTATGCTTACCGCGCCAAAATCCCCTGCGGTCGGCTGAATATGCACTTCGTGCGGGTCTTGTCCGGCCGACGATGCTCGGGAGCTAAGGGGTCCCCTCCCCCCTTCCTTCTTCCTTTCCGGTTCGAGCAGCTCAGCGCGTGTTTCCTTTTGTTTTGTGTAAAGCTTTTAACGTAACAATTAAGAGAGTTATGACATCGGAATGTTCAACTTCTGACGAGCTGTAGAAAACCTCCTCAATGTAGGTTTTTTTCACTTTTGATTAGAATTATAACTGTTTTTCCGAGTTCCTGTTACGTATTATTACTCTCTCAACTAATGGAAGGGTATGAAAAGAAAAAAAAGGAACAACGTTAAACACAATTTATTCGGCATTAAATTACATATAATTCACTCGAAAGCTTCATTACGTTGACAATTACAAAGTCGTTTCTTCACTGAGTCATTTTCAAGACTCCAATCTTGGGATAGCCGTCCACAAAAAAATACATCTCGTTTTATCGCCAACGTTCGTGTAAAATTGTCCGGCATCGACAAGTTGCTGAAGAAGCGGTTTCAAAATAGTTGGCCAATTTTGAAAACTGGCGATTCTGTTACGATAGTTCCCGTAATAGGCGTATTTCCAAACAACGTCTCGGTGCGAAGAATATTTTTCACCGTCACAGCATCGCTCTCGTTGTTCCCTCTGCAGTCGAATATATGGACATGTAGGTGACCATCGCTCATGGTCAGCATCTGCTCGATCTCCGATGACCCAATTATGAAGCATGATATTGCAAAAGGCGCATTGTACTACATCGCTCGTACCGGTAAAGAAAAGACCCGCATCCGCCAGTTCTTGCGGTTTAATGAAAGGCACGGGCCATTTAGCGTAAGTGGCGAGTCGCGCGGTGACGTCTTTAAAATTAACATTCTTACGAATTACATCAAAAACCGGCGACGCTCTTCCGTAAGGAACGCTTCTGCGGACAATCGAGGTAAGATATTTCAAAATACTCGCTAATAAACCCATTTGATTCAACATCCGTTTTGAAATTGAGTAAACGCGGAAGGAGACGTAGCATTATATGCATAAATGCACAGGAGGAGGGGGAGGGGAGGATATGAAAAAGAAAAAAATCACAAACTAAACATTCGTTTTATTGCATAACCAATTAATCATACATTTCACTTTATAAGTAGTGCAATAATTTGCATTTTTTTTATGCATTAAACAATGTGAACCGGTTAATTCACCCATATTGGATGCAATAACATTAAATTTAGGGCACTCGAGATCTTCTAAATTAATGAAATTAACGCGCTTATATTTCTTCTCGAAAAAACTTATTTTCTGCTGTCCCTTGATGAAAACAACATCGGCATTTAACAAGATGTTATCCAGTATTCTGTTTAAATCGGAGTAATGTACATCGCCAGCTTCCCACCGAATACTATGCAAATTACGAATAACCCATTTATTCGTTTCTTGCGCTTTCCTGCTTAACCGATCAAATTTAAATGGCGGTTTGAAAATCCAATGTTGCGTAGCATGGTTATCTGTGAGTTCGCAAACTGTCAACTCTTTAATTATATAATCGAAAGAGCTGGTGTAGAAACATTGAACGTCCAAAACGTATTTTCTGCTCGAAGCGTCAGTAGCAGCCATCATAATTAAACTCTGTAAAAGAAAAGTTTCCTTTTTTCACTGACGAGATTTACTTTTCGCGCGCGCGAAAGAGAGAGAGATAAAAAATACCTACCGACGACGATGATATGTATTACCAAACTATCGACCGAATGAATTCAAAAGCTTTCCAACAGTTTTTTATATGATGACGCAACTCTTCTTCTTCTTCTTCTTCTTATTGTTCTTAGAACACTGTTGAACTTTTAAACTGAGAAAACAAAAAAATAATCTTGTAGACTCGACTAGTTGCGAACCCGAGGTTTTAACACCAGAAGCGGACTGCATACCAAATAAGCTACGAAGAATCATTTATCAAACGCTTTTAATATTGAGATGAAAAAAAAACCTACCATCCGAGTAATTATAAATCTAAAAATCATGACAGTTATCATACCGCGAGCAACCTAAAAAATTATAGCGGGGGGGGTCAGTAGACATTAGCATTCGCTAAATGTATAAATGGATGAGAATGACAGTGTCTGCCTGCAAACCGAGGTAAGTTTTTATTTTATTTTATTTTTTTTTTTTTATTTCCTCCATTAACGTTGATTGCCTGCATAGATAGAGACTTTAACTCATATCCGTCTTTTGTTCGGATTTTTCGGAAAGCAGGATGCCAGGAACGACAATTCAGCCATCTGTGACGAATGTACTTGTTAAACCTCCTCTAGACCGGAAGATGCCTTCGCTGGCTTTAAGTTAAAATCCAGCAGACTACTGCACAACGTTCACATTAGCGATTTTTTTTTTTTTTTTTTAGTCATTCCACCATTTAAACTCAACGGTAAGTTGCTCCCTCCCACTCCTCAACTGTGATATAAAACTCGGGTTTTGAAGTTAAAGGGACACATTACTTCGCCTCCTCTGTGATATCGCCGCTTCACCAACTTGCTTTTGTTCAACTAAGTTCATCCTCGTTCCCGTGAGTAAATACTTTCAAATAACTATGCACACCAAAAAAGATAACGTTTCAATCACCGCTCCTTTTTCACTAGAATTTCTAAGTTTAAAATTCATTATATTGAATCAGATTGATCGAGAAAGCGAAATTTACCAATTAAACGTACCTTCAATCATTAAAGATTCGTTATTGTTAGTTTGGGCACGGTATAAAATCCAGAACTCTCATAATTATTCTTTCAATTTATTCGATTATAAAAGCGTCAAACTATCTAATTTAACTAAAGAATCATATTGCGCAATACTTCATTACCCTTGCTGTACGGGTAAAATCGAAGTTCCACCTTTTCTTAAATCAGATTCTGAGAATCACGTCGCATTTTTCAAAAGCTATTGCGACATAGTAAATCGAACCGGCGATTCTATTATTAAACGCGTATGTCGAAAATGTATAAAATCGGTGTTTGATAATTTTAGATTTAGTTATAATTATTATGTACGGTACGGGGATGAACAGTTTGAAATTCCGAGTCATTTATGGGCAACAGTGATTTTTGATTCTCGTCAGTGGTGTTCAAACTGTCTAATCAATACATTTTTAGACCCCTTCTAACTTACATCACCATTCTATTCATCAACCTGTCTGCTCACTTGCATGCAAGGTGAGGAGGTATCCATTTCATTTGAAGGCGTGAGGAACCAATGAAGTAATATTTAATAGTTTAATTTACGACTTTCTTTCTGATTTCAGAATATGGCTCCCGTACCTACACCTCCTGCTCCATCTAACAGCTTATCAGCTTTAATTAAGGTCATGAATAACGCGCGACCAACACGTTTTATCTCAATCAATGAAATGAGAATTGATGAACCATATACAATCAACAGTCTCTATAAGGCTCATCGCCGTTTCGGTGAAGTGGCTGAAGCTGTGATTCGTCTCAGCAGCAGCAGCAGCCGGGATGATGAAGGGGCTGGAGATTTTGTAACGATCTCACTGCCTGCACGTTATACAGCAGCGTTGGGAGAGGATATCATCCAAAATTATGAGGGTAATTTTTAATCTCTCTCTCTCTCTCTCTCTCTCTCTCTTTCTCTTTTCCTGTTCAAAGTTTACATACCTGTCCTGTTGATTGTTAAAGTTCACCTTTTCGTTTTCAATTTTTTGTTACAGCCGACTCTATGGGCATCCGATTTAAGGGAAAACGAGGTGCGGCTTATGAGCTGGAATTTTTTCCAGTGCAGCAATGAGGAGAAGGCTGAGGAGACTAACGTACCAGAACGACAATAAATAAAAAACATATTATCACTCACTAATGTAAACGTCATAGTTTTTGAGGTAATAAATAACTTCTTTATTCAGTATTATTATTAATTATCTTACTTCTCACCCACCCAGGTTGATACATGCAGGTTTGATTAAAACGTAATTCTTCAAAAAAAAAACATTTATTACGTAAGAAGAGTACATCAGAATACATTAGAACAAGGTGCTTTCAAGTTTCAAAGTATTAATTACATGTGCTGGTAAAATTCTCGGCGCATACTTGCCGGATGAATGTCTGAAATTATCGACATACTCTAAAATAAATTCTTTTTTATATTTTAAATCGTACATACATTCGAGAATACATGGTATGAAATTATAAAGATATAGAAATTCACCAGCTGATAAGGTGAAAAATTCGGGAGCATCTTTTTTATCGAGTTTGAAACAGATACCTGATGGTAGTTTTTTGGGACAAAATGTCAACTGACCATCTTTTGTTTCAAACAAAGACGATAGCTCATTATTGCTGTGTGGATTAGTCAAGTTGAGTAGTTCTAGACCAACTGAATAAATTTCCTCGAGTTGACATTCATTGAGAAATAGATAGTTTGGATATGAAGCAAATTTTCTCAACATCACCACTGGTTCGTAATTATATGTTTTAAACAATCCTACCGTTGCGGACTTTGTTCCGTGACAATTTAAATCTAATTGCATGATTTTAGCGTAACCGTTCGTCGGGCACGAGTTGTATTGTTGTTTAATGAACGCGCTCAAACTGTCATAATAGCGTTGATTGTTTAACACATCACTGACACTTTGGAGATTACTCAGAGGAGTGACGACACTTTTTCGACCAGTCTTTTTCTTCGTTAACGGCGATGACGGCGGCGGCGGTGGTGGTGACGTTTGCGTTTCAACGAAATTGTTTTCTTCTTTCTCTTCGATGTATGGAAACTCTATGATATCAACAGCATCAGCAGGAGACGTTGCCAACATTTCTTCAATGTTATTAATATCGAGCAGTTTATTTAAAGCGGCGGCAGCGGCGTAACTTTCGGTACCTCCGTTGATGCAATCATGATATTCACTGATGTTTAGGTTATTGTGCACTGGTGAGAAGAACTGCGAGGAAGACAATGGATCCATGTTGACGTGTCAAGAGTCGACGATATACTAAATCACTGTTGACGAGTTACTATTCCAGTCAAAGGTTGATAAACATTGATTACGTCATTTACAATCATGCAATAGGCTGTTGTATCGGCTGGGAAATTTATGTCAGCTTCAAATTCCAATTTCAAATCGATCGTTCCATTTTTAACGGACATTTCCTGATGATAACAGTCAATGACGTAAATTGGCGTAGATTCAAAGTCCTTTCGACTCATGTAGGGTGCTGCAGCGATTGATGAAGTTCCAACTTGATTGTAACTCGCTGGAAATCTCGAATACAACTCGTACATTGTGGCTTTTTCTCCTTTCAAGTTCAAATATGGGAAAGATCTTTCGTTGAGAAAGACTTTCAACTCCGTCAAATTACATCCGTCGAAAAACGAAGCGTCTTTTTTCAGTTGATTTTTTCTTCCAGTTTGAAAGGCCAAGATGATGAATCGAGGAGTTTCCGACGCCAGCGATGTCCGTAAAGTCCAGCTCACTTTGTTCGTTTGTGGCAATGACGGGTATTCATAGAGTTCCCAACATCTCGATGCAATCTGTATCGGTCGATCAGTTTCGACGATCTTCATCAAATTCAATTTATTGTACGCGTCGAGCTTCAAATGCGGAACCCGCCATTGCATTTCGAGAAGGTCGAGCTTGTAGTCTGAATCCTTGTCCGATGCGTCCGTTTTCAGAATGCAATTATGACGTGACGATGCCATCAGTAGAATCAGTTCTTGTTTCTGATTCAAGATAATCTTGTTATAATGCTCAAACACCGGTAGCAGGAACTTTAGCGGGATACAGAACGCGAATTTACCGTTTATGTGCGAGCTAACCCAGCCACTATTGTCCAGCGTTTTGTCCCACGGTCTGTTAATTAAAAGCCCTCGAAGTCGCGATGATATGCCTACATTTTTCAGTTTATCGATCGACACCCCGGCAATTTCGTATCTTATTTGATCGAATAGAAAGCAAACGCCGTTGTTGACGAGTTTCGAGTTGGGATCGACGACGGTGCCATCCTTGGTGAGATTTCCAACGATGTAAAGATACGATTCAGATGGTAAGGTTATTGAATCTTGATGATTAATCAGAATCCTTATTTCATCGTTGGGATTGTACGTGTTCGAAGAGAATGGTGAATGGCTGCGGTATTCGAAATGTGTGATGACGTCATCCGATGAAACTTGTTGAGTCACATCTAAAATGTCCATTCTGAAGGAGGTTGCGTTAGACGTCGTCGTCGTCGTCGTCCTCGTCGTAGTCGTGCTAATGGCCGGACGTTCCTTTCACTCGTAGTCCCAACGATTCGAGAAATTTTCTGTTCCGTGAAGTTAACTTGACCGACGGTGAAGCTCTTCTGGTCTGATGAAGTGTCCGAGCCGATGGTTTTATAGATGATCGACGAGACTGATGATTAAATACTATACCCATACTTAAGTTTTAATTAAATGTAATTTTACATTAATTAGTTCGCCTCTAAAATTAACTAATCGATCCTCCTGATCTTTCAAAGTAATTACAATTTTTTCCACGCGTTTAGTATTTATAGGCAGATAAATCGTATTTTTAGGCGTGGCGACGAGTTTAAATCCTGGCGGAACGTTAGGATGAATTTCGTAAAGCATGTGAGATAATTTACCGTTTTGATACGAACCAGTGATTAGATTACATTCAAGTCGTATCGAGTGTACACTCTGAATTGAAACCGGTTGATCGCTACTATGCTTTATATTCGGTTCTAAAACCTTCGGTGTAAACCCTAAAATAGAACCGATAGTGTTTTCTCGCGTGAAATCTATCGATAGATTAGACTGAATTTCAGTCTGCAAAGTGTTATTGTTTGCTTCAATATTTACGTAGTTTGGTGTTTTTATAGATTTTTTAATAAAATTACCTATATCAGCCAATTCGTAAGATCCCGTGGGTATTTCAATTACTTGATCACCTAGGTAAAAGAGGTTATTTTTACCCGCTTCAACGTTTGGGATTGAATTGTACACTGAAAAATCGATTAACCCCAATTTCCATTCACCCTGGGACGTGTCAATGTGTGGCCAAACGTCAACGGTTATTGTAGGATTATTCCCATAAAGACAAAACATGACCACCAGGCGCAAGACAACGGCGGCTGCGGCGGCGGCGGCGGCGGTGATTTTACGACTGTACCCGTTGAAATCTCGTCCCAAACTAATGTTTTTGCGTTAAAAACTGTAAACATAAATGACCGCAAATAATCTGATTACCCTTCTGGAGAGCGTCATAATTGTAAAAAACGGTCGCGTTCCCGAAATATTCCCTCAACTGTCGGGGAGGGGGTAGATTACCGTACGAATCGAAATAATGAACTGTATCGAATTTACGTTTATACGCTACCCAATGAGTACCGCTTCCAAACTTTGTGTCTAAATTGACTATACCGCATTCGTACGGTTTGTAATGTGCGAGCTGTGGTGGTGGTGGTGGTGGTAGAGAATCTTTCGTGAAAATACCTCGAAAATGTCGGATTTTAAACTTTTTCACGTACTTGATTAGTTCGAAATTTGACAAAGGATGTAAAGGTATTTCAATTCCATTTACTATCATTTTTCCCGGTCTTCTTCTTCTTCTTCTTCTTGTTGTTGTTTTTCTTTGCCTTGAACCCGCTACCATTATATGGACGTAAATATAAGCCTTTTCCGCTCTGACTTTGTTGTTGCTGTTTTTGCTGTTGCAATCGCCTTAGTAACGCTTCGTTAGTTTTCTTGTCGGAAATTGCCTTTGTTAGCGAACCCACTCCACCGACTATAGAACCGAGTGCGGCTAACCCGCTTAAAATTAACGGTAGTACGCCTCCTTTTATTTTTTTCGATCGATTAACGCTTTTACGTTGTTTTTTTCCCACACCAGCACCGGACAATTTGCGTTTGACTTTCATACCGGTTGTGACTAACCAAGCTGCGGCTTTTTCACCTAGACTGGAATCAGCGGATTTTACACGTTCCCAAGCGCCTTCTTCTAGTTTTTTATCAGCCTGTCGACGAATCGAGTCGTATTGATCGGCGGTGGCGGCGGAATTTTTCGATTGAGCGTACGAAATATCGTGATCACGACATAATTTATCTAACGGGTTTATTCCCGATTGATTCAGAGCCAGACGTTGCTCTAATTTTGTACCAGGACCGCAGAATTGATATTTGGGAAAGTGGAGTTCAAACGGTAAGCTATCAATAGCCTTGTTAATCAACCCTTTACCTACAATCTTTTTACAGCGACTAACTCTTTTCTTCACGTTCTTGCTCATTTTATACTATTAGATACACGCTATTGATGATGATGATGATGATGATGATGTATCATGAAACCTATACCTGCCTACTATGACCAATCACTTGCTCCTCGACTTATATACGATTCAGTATGACTTCGCATCAGACCAGATTTAGGTTCGTTAAAATACGCGTTAATTATGTTATCAGCAATCCATCGATCACGTTTAGACGGGTCAGCATTTATCGAAGCTTGAAACGCCGCACTATTTGGTGTAACCTGACTATATAAATCGAAAAACATCACCGAGAGTAATCTAACTAGATAATTTACCGTGCAAACGTCCGAAAAGGTCTTGGGATCTCCAACGTTGACGATACGTTTATTGTTCATATCAACTTTGTCGCTTCTATCATTGTGATAAAATGACGTTTTTTCATTAATATATTCGACGCAAAACTGTTGCTTATCAACGAGTTTTTTATCGACGTAAGATTTAGTCGCTACATCAGACCCGAATGTGGGTTCTACAACGTTGGAAAGTTGTCTAGCGTCGAAATCCCACTTATTTTCACTTTTTATTGGCGTGTGAGAATCAACGTACGCTTTATTCACTACATCGTAAGGTTCAAAAGGTTCTTGTTCGAAATATTTCAATTTAGTTTTCTTCAAATCAACAACTTCGTCATTGTCACGCATTAGACAGTAACGTTTCAAATATCTGATTTTAACTAAATGGTCGTCTAGAGTGGGTTCAATGACATTCACTATAGATCGTCCTTGGGCGTCAAATTCTTTGTTATTAGCCGTTAATTTCATACATTTTCTTTCCAATCCACGCAATTGTTCGAACGTAATGACATCGTGTTTGTTAACGCCTTTCCCCGCATTAACTAACCGCTTTTGTTCTAAATCATAGTTTCCCGAAGGTGTGAGTGTGAACCCAATGCCGGGAGGTCCGCTTTTGACCCCAGCCGCCGCCGCCGAACCTAGTAGGCCATTTTCAGCAGTTAGAGACCACCGCCCGAATTTGTCAATACTCATCGTAGTAATGAATCTAAAACGTGCGAACGAGGAGTTTTTATAACACCTAGCTCGGTCAATTCTTCCAAAATTGAGATAATTTCGTTCGAAAGACCGTCATTTCCGGCTTGAACAGCTGCTACAAGCTTCATGAGACGTTCGCAAATTTCGTTCACGTCATCGAAATAAACGTATTGCATCACGGCATCCGCCGATGGTTGCACTTTCATTTGATATCCCGTACCCAAAAGCGAGGTTGATAAGTCCATTTCGTTACTAACATCGTTATGACCGTCATCATCATCATCATCATCATTGCGAGGACGTGGTAATTTTTGTTTAACTGGGAAAAGTTTAGAAATTACGTTAATGTACTTAGCTCCTTTACTAGATTTAATTTTACCGCTGCTACTTCTATGTACGCCAGTTTTTTTAAGAATAGTTTTATAATTTTCGGCATCGCGACTCGTATATTGCGTGGGTTCTGTCAGAAATAACAATTCCAATAGACCGGGACTTAAATCAACGGAGACGGCGGCGTTAGCGTCATTCTCATCCTCTTTTTCTACTATTACCCGATTTTGTGTGAATTTAATTTTTGAATTCCCCATAACCCATTTCCCTTCCCCCTCCCCATCTTCACCGGGTATATTGGTGACACCATAAATTCGATCGTGAATTTTACGTTTTGAAGGATGAATGGCTATATCGCGATAGTTTTCCAGTAAATTTTCCAGGAAATGATTATTAGGTTTTTCATTTTTTACCGCAGCCGTTGCCGACGACGACGACGACGACGACGTTATTGCGTCATCACTTTCTATTTTCTCCTTCTTTATATTATTATTATTATTATTCGCCGCGACTGCGTTTCTTAACGATAAAATAGGTTCAGTTATCGGCTTGAATTGAGTTTCTAACGATTTTTGAAGCAAAGATTTGTTAGATTGTAATCGATTGTATTTATTTTTAACGTTTTTACGTAATTGATGAAGCTCTTTTATAATTTTCTCCACATCCGACCGCTTAGACTTCATTTTAATAAATGAACGAAATGTCGCTATGTTTCACCATTTATGTTCAAACGTCAATCGTAATCATCGTATGTTTGATAATCGTAACGTCCGAGCGTTCGACGTTCGATCCACCGAACGTTCGATCGTCCAACGTTCAACGTCCGAACGTTCGATCGTCCGACGTGATCATTGAACGTCTAACGTTCAACGTCCGAACGTTCGATCGTCCGACGTGATCATTGAACGTCTAACGTTCAACGTCCGAACGTTCGATCGTCCGGCGTGATCATTGAACGTCTAACGTTCAACGTCCGAACGTTCGATCGTCCGACGTTGGACGCTCGATCGACCGACCGACGTTCGGACGTCACGATCGACGTTCACGTTGATCACTCCCTCCCCCCTCCTCCTCATTGTTCTATAGACGGATGTATTTGTCAATCGTGTCTCTGTATCGTCCGTTTGACGCGGGATGTTCGCAGGAAATTGTTAAAAACCCGTTCTTCTTATTTTTCCACGACCGTTGACATAACGAACGAAATTTAGCATATGTCATATCAGCGGAAACGTAATCGTTGAAAATATGTTTCAAATTTGTCTCATCTTGTTTAAAAATTATAATAAAATTTGCATTATCGCGAATTAAATGTTTGGGTACTCTAGAGTAACTTTGACCTAAATATGCGGTATCTAGTAATTTATGACGTCCCATCGAGAAAAAATTTCGAATTTGAGTTTGTTTTTCGGTCGAAACATCGTCAAAAATCATCAAAGAGTTGGGTTTAACATCATTAGGGTGTGGAACGTCATTTTCATCGGTGATCGCGTAATAACCAATTTCAGGTATATCAGCCAAGACTTTTTGAAGAAATATATATTTTGGTTGATACAAAGATTTAGAAAATATGTACACATTTTCAAAACATATACCATTAGCAGCTAACATAAGATTTACAAGTACATTGGTCTTCCCGCTTGAGGATGGACCTGTCATCAGACAACGGATGTTATTAGGAAATAACTGACCGTGACGATCATATTCATTCGTGCCACCATCACCGCCACAACCAACACCTTGACAATATACGTCGAAATTAACAATTTTTAACGATGGAGTCATCGCATCAAAAACTATCCTGCTTCTTAACGTTAACCTATTCTAAAGTTAAATGAGACAGATTTTCTATATCAAATCCTTTTTATCTATCCATGTAGAGTGTTTACCATCGAACCCTAACCATTTAACTAATCTTTTGTTTCCTTTCGAACGTATAATCTTTTCCACGAGATAGACATCCTCGTAATTGGTTTTTTTCAGCTCCTGGTTATAAAAACTACCGCTAATTTCACGCTGTTCATGATCTTTCAACTTGTACGTCACAGGAATCGTATTTTTCACTTCAGATACGACGAATATTTCGTTAGTATAGTTGGCTATGTACCCTTTTGCGAAAATATTTTTGAATTTACTTATACGGACGCGGTCCCCCACCTTGAAGCGAACCACTTTATCCCGCGGTTTATACTTTTGTCTATTCAACGTAATGTTCGCTAGAACCCTTTTTTCATTCTTTCTACTAACTTGCGAAGGTTTCATTCCGATAGTACGATGCTTCGTGTTATTATAAGCTCGGACTATGCTATCTAGAATGGAAATCCATTTGTACGTGCCGAGCTCGGTAAATTTCCGATACATTCTCGACTTTAGAGTTCTATTGAAACGTTCAACGATAGAAGCCTTTTTGTCAGAGTGCGTTACATACGCGCTTATATTTAAATCTTTCATCAATTTTTTAAAAGTATTATTTCTAAATTCTTTACCCTCGTCCGAATGTATGAATCGAATAGGTAAATTCGCTTTTAAAACCGGCTCTAGCGCTTTAACGATGGACTCGGCTTTTTTATCTTTTAAAGGTAACGCGTACGCTTTTTTCGAAAAACAGTTTATCGCCGTTAGAATGTACTTGTATCCACGGTTAGCTTTAGCGTGCGGTATCATTTCAACCAGGTCAATCTCCCAAAGGTCATTAACCCCCTTAAGTTCGACAACCCTCGTGGGAAAGTTTTTCCGTGCGGGTGCGTGTAACTCTTTGGCAATTGCTTCACGAATCGACGGTTGGGCTGATGATGAAGTCATTATTAACCCGTTCGAAATGAGATCGTTTATATTTATACCTATATGGTTGCCACGTCCTCGTCATCTTCCGCTGCCGTCACATTCTCCTCCTCTTCAGCCTCCTCCTCCCCCTCCTCCTCCTCCTCCTCTCTCATGTTTTTAATCTTATAGTGCCCGTAAGCGAGACTCGAAACCCCGTCGTAAAGTAAATATCGTTTGCTATCGAAAGGTGTTAGAGCGACTTTTTTCATGCTGTACGTGAATAATTTATGTTCTTTAGATCTGATTGCCTTATGAGTCGTCGAATTTACTTCTAAATTAAATAAACATTTCTCGTAAGTGTCAAATTTTAATTGCTGTTTAACCGATATCCTAGCGACCCCTTTGGCGATTTTTTTCTCCTTTAGATTATGTAACAAAAATGAGTAACACTTGGGCTTCAGTCCGATAAATTTCCAGATCTGCTCGCTATTACATTCATCGGTGAACGTTCCTAGACGTTTTTTATTATACGTGATTCGACATTTATGACCTATAGGGTAATTGTAGGTGTCGAATAGGTGGATATTCTTCAACATATCTGAGAAAATATTCTCTGTCACGATTTTATACATGAGTGAATCAGTGTCCGTGAATAAAAGGCGAATATTCGCCCTAGGGTATGTAGCCATCATGTACAAGTAATGAAAACGGTACATGATGTTTTTAGATACTTCCAGCGTCGTAAATCCTACGTAAGTGGGTCTGAATAACTTGCACGTGATTTTCTTCAACGCTAAACCGACAAAATTATCATCATACAGATGCATACTCTTCAATCTAGGAGATGAGGACCATTTCAGCAGCTGTTTCTCGTTTGCTATAAGTTTAAAATCTGTATGTTTTCGCACATTTTCCAAAGTTTTACCATAGACTGAATTGATCATGATTTTAAAAAAGTCTGATTCAAATTGTGTTTTAGCCTGTTGTCGTTTCAACGTATTAAATTGAATGAATGGTTTCATCCATGCCTCTTGAGTGAATGCTAACACTCTATGTATTTTTTTCAATTTTAATCCTAATTGTAAATATAATTTCAAGTTTCGATAATGAATAATGTATTTTTCCTTATCGTATAACGTCGTTAATAACTTTTCAGATTTTTGCAATGTGAGACCACATTCTTCAATGATACGCCGATGATACGGTGATAACATGTCTTTTTTAACGACCATACGTTCCGGTGCTAGGGGGTAATCGTTGAAATAATCGTGCAACTCTGAGGGAACTTCGAGATCGACTTGAAGTATGAAACCCGTTTCAGCATCGTCCGCAATGTTTGTGAAATCGATATTTTCGATTTCCTTTTTCGACAACCATCGGAAATTGGACTTTGGCAAAGCTTCGGATAAACTTGTTCCGTACAGATTCGTACAGTCCACGTAATGTATCCAAGAATTAGGTTCATCCGGATTATATTCTGGTACATGAGGATTGTTCGCTACAGCGTATCTATGGGAAATTTGAGATATTCCTCCTCTGATTGAAGACTCGATCATGAGCTGCTGATTCACATCGTGGATTAGTTCCAATTCTATTTTAGTGAGCTTTAACATGCTCGCCCATGCCAGGCCTGGTGCCGAAAATGTGCGTAATGGATCAATTTTATAGTACGATAACGCCATTTTTCTAAATTTCTCAAAAATGCACGCTAAGAGAATCGCGTCCGTCATAAGGTACAGGTCATGAAATTGTCTCATGTTCTTAATCTCGAAAGATTTCCATACATTTTGCGCATGTTGGTAATCCTCATCGGACACGACCTCATTTGTTAAATCGTTGAAAAATTTCGTTTTGTCGGGTAATTGTGTTTCGGAAAACTTTGTCACATCAGTCATATAAGTGTAGGGGTAAATTCCCTTACGTAGAAGTAACGGAATTTCCGCTTCACGATGTTCGGGTAGTACTTGATAGAAAAAATCGAAATTGTTTCTAATGTCACCTTCATCGTACAGATTTTTCGCCAACGTTTGAAGACTCGCGTTTAAAAATGCTAGAGAATCTAAAAACCTCAAGTCATCGAGACTTATTGAAAGATATTTTTCACTAGATTGACTGATGCAGCTCATTTTTGAATCCTTATATTTACTAAACCCGGATAATAACAAGTGCGCGTCGTAAGATTTCAAGTTATGAAACACAACTGGGACGAAAAAACGATCTTGTCGCGATAAATTACAGCTTTGGTGCGCAATCCCTAACACTTCACCAGTCCTATGGTCGTGGTCAAACACTCTTACATCTTCCGGATTGAACATTTTTTCACATAGATAACATATGGTTTCAGTCTCTTTTCGTCGTATTATTTCAGGCGTTAACTTCATGGGAGCGATGACATTGCTTAGAAATGAGTATTTGATTTCATGCATTATATTCACTAAATCGTTTAAGAACGTGTCGATAACATTTTCACCTGAATAGACTTTATGCGAAATAACTCTTCCCTCAATATCAACGAGAACGTAGCAGTATCCTGAGAGTACATGTTTCGAAATCTTTCTAGCGCTCTTTGTCGGCTTATCATCTTCTATCGGGGTAATGAAAGCTTCAAAATCGCAATAAATCGTGAATAACACTTCGTTACATAACGAGTAATTGGAAAATTTCAGTATATTTTCCCCTTTTTCCGGTAACATAGTTTTCTGTGCACCGAATGGTTTACAATATTCAATATGATTCTTCAACCGCTTATCAGTGGAGAACTTGTGCAAGCAGAAATTACAGTAAAAACATTGAGGCGACGATTTATTTAAGTTGCGTAGCAAACTGTCGAGTTTTTTAATCAAACAATAGTGCGATCTTGACTCGTCATTTATGACGCTGGTTAAGAGTAAAAGATTTACGTGATATCGCCTCTGCTTGTACTCTGTGATGCGTAAAGGGTAGACTGTATTTTCCCATCCGAATACGTTGACTGATATTGAGGGATTACATTTTTCGAAAGTTTCAATTTTTGAAATTTTCACTGGAAATTGCAAACATTTGAAATCGAATTTAGGTTCGAGTTTTTTCAATGCAGTCACTCTATAATGACGTTGTTTACAATTGAGGAAATTCGCTAAAATGGACCATTTGAAACATTCCTGATCGTCTTTGTTCCGTACATTTATTATCCCTAATTTAGGGTTTTTAAGCTTGTTAGGTGTCGGGATGTATGAAGATCCCGCGATGGGTTGATATTTTACGTAATATAACTTAATTTCTTCGATGGAATCGTATTGCCAACCTGATCCATCTTGAACGAATTTCTCTAGACAGTGCGCGATATTTTCACACGAATTTCTGTATTGGTTTTCGAATTGATGCTCGTGTAAAAGTGTTTGCATTTTCCCGTGAAAGCAAGGGAAATTGTAAATTTCCTCGTTATTGACAATTTTACTAAGTTTAACTCGTGCGTTAATGTACCATTTAACATTTTTGTGCTTACGAATAAAGTTTAATAAAATTTCTTCAACTTGACTTTTAACATTGAGTAAAGCGTTTTCTAAATCGCTATCTTGAGAAATATCCAATTCGTTCAAATGATAGTTATACGAGTTAATTAAATCTACGAAAGCTGAACATTGACTCATAATGAACTGTTGGACAGGTTACAGTCTCGAATAAAGTTTATGCAGAATATCCTTAAGTCTCTGATAGGTTACATCTCGTTCATAAACATTGAAATTGACGTTATAAAGTCGATTAATCGTTAATTTAATATCGATGGCTAACCTGAGAATACGTCTTTGTCTCGTTGCTGTGTTACTTCTGCTGGAAATTTGCTTCGTTAAATATTGTAAACGACGTATTTTTTCTGTACAGTCAAAAAAAAGATGCGAATCTTTGTCATCTATTAAAGTCAATACTGGTTCGGATATGAAAATCTGATACCATGTATCATTTTTCAACACGTTGAGCGCTTCCATAAACTTGTAGAGGTAGGTGCGTGTGTGCGTGTGTGAGTGCTGTGGACGCTGTATTGCTGTAAAATAATGAAAAAATGATTATTTAGTGAATAGCGATGTTAATGCTGACGCTTTTAACTCTTCAATATGAGGCTATACACGAGCAGAAATCCGTCGAAAACTCGAATCTGTCAGACGAACGTCGGTGACAGACCTGAATCCATGGTAGATTTCATCCCGCTAACGATCAGATGGCATCGGGAGACATATCTCGGGCACGAAAGATCGGCCGAAAAGTTTTTTATGTTAAGGGGCAACGATCGATTTCATCGGTCACTCCAGATCGTTAGCGATATCTATCAGATGAGATCGACCGGATAAATCTGCCGCGGATTTCTGTTTGTGTATGGGCCGCAAATGTTTTCTACAAACCTTGAATTCGGTAAAAGATGTGTGAGCGTTATTCACTCTTCACAATCCTTTTCTGACGTTCAGATGGTGATGATTGTGTTGTTATAGATGATGGAGGTGTATCGAAGGTTAAATGTAGAATTAAACTATTGAAAACACTGCAACGACTGTTGTATTTCACTGGTTTCCGTGACGGTTCAACCTGAACTGAGCTTTTTCCAAATCGCGCTTTTAATTATTCGTCTCTCCACCTCCACTTATGGCGGTGGGTGATTCACCTTTTAGAAGTGTAACATACGGCTTTCATTAACTCTCGGTTGAAGAAAAAAATCCTTAAAGAAAAGGAAGTGCATGGCTCTGGCAGCCCCTCACTCACTCACTTACGTAGGCAGTAGGTTTCCGCTATTTTTTTTTTTTTTTTTTTCTAAAGTGAAACACGCTTATCTCATTAACTCTCTTAATTGACGCGTAAAAAACTCGCGAGCTTCGAGAGGACAAGGGGGAGGGAGGGGGAGGGGACCCATTAGCTCCCGAGCATCGTCGGCCGGACAAGACCCGCACGAAGTGCATATTCAGCCGACCGCAGGGGATTTTGGCGCGGTAAGCATACTTTTCTTCTACTCACGGGTGTCCCAGCTAGGTGGCCGCGAGTTTCTTTTGCTAGCCTTCCATTTGAAGTAATTTGATACTTCTAGGCGAGAAACGGGTTGCTACAGATGTTCCAAGTGAAAGATGGATGCATAGGTGAGGAATGGGAATTTGAAATTTCGTGCAAAGCACGGGTGTCCCAGCTACAATTAAGAAAAATTACGAGTTGTTCGTTACATGGTGACGGGTTTGCCACAGTTGTTCTGAGTGAACCATGGGTTGCATTATTAATATTTCTTGCGAAGCACAGGCGTCCGAGCTAGTATTAAATTAATTAATATTTAATTATCTAAATTTTAATTGCGATGATAAATCGACAATTAAATAATCAGTTTTCCGTTTCATTCGAGTTATCATCATGTTAATGTTCCCGAACTTGTTAAAGACACTTAATAGATTAATTATCATCTTCAGGTGGTGACTTTCGAAGGGCTTACCCTACTACGCGTTTTATCGTGGAATGCATAACCCCGCTACACGCTCTTGTGTATTGGGATTCATTTTATCACTGATAAAATTCCAAGGAAAAGGTGTCGGCGAAGAAACGTTTTTGAAATGATTCGTATAATTACAGCTATGCGTGTAATCTCGTAGAAAACTTTATTGAAAATGATCGAGCAACTCTGGCGAATGAGCAATAAACGACAAATGGTTGCCAAGAAATTTAATTAATATTTAGTTATTGTGGAATGTACAAAGTTTCGAAGTTCACATTCAAAGACAAAATCCACTCAATCTTTCGTTTTGGAATTCGTGGTTGTGGTTTCATTTTATTCGTCATCTGCGATCTCATATAGTGCAATTTTCGTCACGCTGCACGTACTACGGGGCATCGTTTAGAAAACTGTACGCTCGTATTCTTGAGCTCTCTCATTAGAAGATATTTGTATTCAAGTTCGTTGAACTTTAAGTCGGTCGTCAAACGGTATCTCTTTATAACTATGGCCACCATCGTTTTCATAATCTGGAAGCTGTACTGCTTACCTGTAATTTGAATAAGTGAAAAGAGGATAAAAAAAAAAAAAAAAAAAAAAAAAAAAATACGCATGTGAGGTGTGATTGGCTATCTCCCTGCTCAAGTTCTCTAATAGCTCCTTTTCTGTTGTTGCTAAATAATAATTATTAAAAGATCTTCAGATTAATTATAAAAACACCTGCAGAAAATAAATATTACCTGGGCACATTCTTGGACCAGAAGCAAAAGGCATGAAAGCTCCTTTTGGTCGTTTGGCTGATGCTTCTGCCGAGAAGTGTTCCGGATAAAATTCCAATGGTCTTTCCCAGTACTTGGGATCAGTGAGTGTTAGGTACAGCGTAAAACCCAATGTTGCTCCTTTCGGAATTACATAGCCATCTGGAAATGAAAGTCGAAACAAAATGTAATGATGCAATGAACTAATAATTAGTGAACACGATCCTTGAGCTGATTACAATTGGCTCATTTACAAAATTTAATGTAATTTTTTTTAAAGATATCATCATCTCGAACTTGATGGGATTATCATTTCAACTGTAATACAATATAAACTTATTATATAAATAACTATATTATATTATAATTCGAAACCTTCACCTATAAGTATTTCTTCATCTACATATCGAGCATTTGCTACGGGGCTGCAGAATCTTAACGCTTCCTTGAGACACATTTCCAGAAAAACCATTTGTTTCACGTCACTTTCGTTTGGTAGCCGATCTGATGTACCTAGTATTTCTGTTAGTTCTTGATAAACTTTGTCTTGATACTCCTGGTGGATCGCTAGGAAAATGAGAAGAGTTGTGACGAGCGCACTATGAGTGTCGGACCCCTAAAACAAGGAATGAATTTGATTACATTCTTTCTATAAGAAAGGATTCATCGGGTAAAAGTAAGGGTACCCTCTTTTCCACTTAGTTCACCCTAACCCCTGGGTTCTGTGGGGATAAAAAGGGGTTAACCGGTGGGGCTTTTAAAAGGATCTAGGATATGGTGCCGTTTTAGAAGTACTTTGGACGTAGCATCCATTTTTAGGGCTCTCCCTTTTGTCCTAACGCTATTAGTCCAGTCAATATATCCGGAAAAGGGGGTCCTGTTTGAAAAAAATCGGAACTTTCCGATATTTTGGTGGGTCTTTGCGACCCACTTCACTTGTCCTAACTTCAGAAGGCCCTTAAAACTACGATTTTTTGAGACTTTTTCAGTTTTTGGGTTAGTTTTTGGGTTACTTATAACTTTTTTCATATCCAACCAATCGAAAACCGGTCGAAGTAAAAGTTAAAGAAGAGAAGATTCTGAACAATTTTTACTACGTTCAATTATTGATCAAATAGGTACAAAGTTACGTAGATTAAAAAATGGGCCAAGTTTCCCAAAATGGCAAAAAACCTTTTAAACTTGGTGTTTTCAGTTTGCAATCCATTTCATACGATCCCTATTCAATGACTGTATAGTATTACGTCAGTACCCCCCCCCCCCCCTACCGGAGAACCTCAGTGATCAGTAGAAAAATAGTCCAACTACTGTAGTTGTAACATTGGTGCCTCCTACACCCCCCCCCCCCCCCTCAACACCGTGTAGAGTTTAATGGTTCTCCGCGGCGCCTGAGTGACTTTTTTTTTCTTTTTTGTTGTGTAAATCCGTGTTGGCGAGCACTTCGCTCGTCGCCAATTTTTAACCCCACCCACCTCCTCTGTTTGTTCTGAAAATCGTAAACCAAAATAGATTCTCCATTATAACCTCAACAATGTGCTAATTGAGAGGCTCTTTATTATCCTATATAGAAATTTAGTTAATATCTTACTGCTGCAATGAAGTCCGCAATAAGAAGGGCAGTTTCGTCGTTGGACTTGTTCTGTTCTTCCCCAAAGCGCAGGAGAAAATCTGCGAAACGTTCTGGTTTGTCTGCACATAGATTTAAACAAGAGGATTGGTGCATATATTATATCATGAATATATTGTATTGTGCTAATGTAGGACGCTTGTTATACTTAATATAATTCATGCGCCTACCTATCATGTAGTTTCTTCCTGCTAAAAATATCTGCCTCCGCCTTCTTTCCATCGGCTGAACAAAAATTTTACGTTTAGACATCTATTTTTACCAGCTACGTACGTTAAATGTATGTATAATATGGTAAATTCAACTATTACAATAATAACTTCAAGGTAAACCGTAATCATAAGAACTACCGACCTCGAAAATCATATTTCCAAATAGTCGACGTATGGGAGTAGTGTCCAATTTCCGTAGCCCCAGGAGTGTCGATAAATTCCACATGTTGGCCATTATTTTCTCAAATTCCCTTTCAACATAAACATGTTCATGAGATTGCGTTTTTCAAGTGGGTGAAACAATATTAAATATTATCTCACTCATTTGGATACCTACGGCTTATGTAAGCGAGCACACTTACTGTTCTAATGCGTGCAATAAGTCGTATTGTTCTTTTCTGGATAAGAAACCCAGAGCATCCTTCCCAAATTCAACATCTGCAAGATGCCATTGGTTTATTGGTTTATATAATGTGACGCTCTACTTTTTATTACTATTGGAAGTATGAAAAGAACATACCACAGATCACCTCTAATGAACAAAGTTTGATGTAACTTGATAATTCAAAGCTTCCTTTGTCAACTTTCGCATCTAGCTCGGAGCACATTCGTTCAACAAATCTGCATATAGTGTCTTGAAAATTATCTATTTTTTTCGGTTGGATGAGTGGACTCAGCTCTTTTCTCATTCGTTGCCATCCTTCTCCTGTGAAGAGGGGAACAACACGGGTGTGTTACGAGGCAAAATTTACTTTATACGAACCCTAGGGCACTTTTGTGAACCGATTAGCGACATTTTCTGCTCTCCTAAAATATGAACATACCGTTTCTGGCAAAAATTCCTCCTCCAGTAATGTCTTCAAACGCTCTATAGAAAAACTTATCCTTATTTGCTGCATTCCGATGGTTTAGAAGGGCCTGTAAGTTGATCACTTGAGTTAATGATTCTTAGTTATTCTTTTTATAATTTACCAGTTTAGTAAAGCAATAAGAAATTGTTGGGTTTCTAGGTAACAGGGTTTCTCATCATTCACAGTTAGGCCAGTCGCCAAAGGCCTGGGGGGGGGGGGGGGTGACTCTTGCAAGAAATGATGTAGAAGCTTTTATAGCGTTGTAACGGGTCTGAACAAGAAAATATCAAAAATGGTAGCGAAATGTTTGCTGGGAGAACTTTTGGCTGCCTAAAAACCTCGATTTTTTCGGGTAATTTCGAGTTTTTCACCGATAACTCGAAAACTAATCATCGCAGAGAAAACATTACAATTACAATGTAATTGTAATGTTTTCTCGCAGAATTCTACCTATGCTCTTTTACTATGTCATAGTAAAATAGCATATAATTCTGCGTCGAATGACCTTCTTACACATTAGAATTGATTCATCCGTGTAGCCACAACCAATCGTCAAAAATAAGTAATTTTTCCCGATTTCTGAACCGAAATGGAGGGGGGGGGGGGGGGGGGCTTGGTTGGGGGCGCGGATCCTCCGAGTCTTGCTGGGGGGGGGGGGGGGGGGCTGGTATATAAAAGTTTGGGAAATACAGGTTTAGCCGAAGGCTGGTGGCCCACAGTGCGATGGAAAGTCAATTTAGGTGGCAAACCACCTACCACTCATTTCTAAGAGAAGAGTGGTAATAATTGTTGTTTTAGGGGTATTTGGGACCGTAGAACACGAATCTGACGTACAATTTTACATCAATACCGTTTTCTCCCCTCCAAAGGTGGTGGTCAAGTATTTTAGGTATACCTATAGGAACGAGGCAGTTTAGGGGGGGGGCTTTGGTTAGGAGTGGTAAAAAATGTTGTTTCAGCGGTAGTTTGGACCGTAGAACACGAATTTTTCATGTCCAATTTTACATCAAGGTCGTTTTCTCCCCTCCAAAGATGGTGTTCAAATATTTAAGGTGTGAATGTGGCAGCTTTTCGAAAAAAAAAAAACAAACAACTATATCTAGGCCTACTAATAATTCACGCACACCCACATGCATGTATATATTCTAACAAGTCTCAAAGATTTGGAATGACGGGTATCAATGCCATTCTGCTTCTCGATATGCATTTGTATAAAAATTTAATGATCCTTATGATAGACCTCTCGAAATGTTTCTTTTTCTTCACAAATAGCGAGTCAAACAACATGTAGAAACATGTAGAAAAGGATGTGAGAAGTTTCGTATCGTTCTGTAAACTTTCACTCTTCGGAGTTTTTGCCACCTAAATTGACGTTTCATCGCATTGTGTGGCGTGACTCCACGATTTCGCCGCTATGTGTCTTGGAGGAAGAGGAAGGGAGTATGGGAACATCTCTTACTAAGGCTTCGTACGAATTGTGGTACTCTACAGACTTAGAAGATGATGCAGCCACAATTGAAGACCGCACTCGTCAGGCTTGCGTGAAGTGCGAGGTCCATGGAAGGAAACCGTGAAGATGCTGATACCCAACATGAGGAGACATGGCTGTTATCAGTTCCTTCAGGATTTGCAGCGAAACTGAGATCAAAAGTTTCAGCTGCCTCAAATGAAGTGTCATCAAAAACGGCCTGACGTTTTGATCCAGTCTTACCCGGATTCACTGTTGCAGCTTCCACCACTGATTTGTCAGTAATGAAGGCCTGGCCAGCAGATCCGTGCGTCGAGATCTGCTGTTGCAGCTTCCTCAACTGATTCGTCCGTAATGAAGGCCTGTCCAGCAGACTTAATCTCTTCTCTCACTGTTAATCGACATTTCGTTTAATGTCACGATAAATGAACAGCACGGTGCGACATTAGCGCCCCCCGGTGCCATTTCCGGCGGGCTGGCAATACCAGTAATGAAGCGTGGGAGTTCCCACAATAGCAATCAGAAAAATAATTTTGGACGACATTGGAACGGATTTTAAAACATATTGATTGACATATTGATAAAACAGATTGATGTATGTATTAGGATATTTAAAAAAATTAATGATTTGAACATAGAACAAGTGTAAACAGTATGTATACACTGTGAAAAAAAGGAAGGGGTGGATGAAACAATAAACAAACATATAAATAATAAAAAAATAAGTAAATGAAATAAACATTATTCATATTAAAATATTTTAATTAATAAAAACAAATAAAGAAGAAAAATGAATAAAAATAATAAAATTGAAGTAATAAAAAATTAATTAATTAATTTAAAAATCCATGTAGGTAAATAAAATAAAAATAAAACATAAATTATGGAGGAGGGAACCCCTTTTTCCACCAAGGTGCAATACCAAAAAAAAAAAAAAAAAAAAAACACTAATGAACACGAAATAAGTAATATCTAAATATTACATTGATAGAAATAGTTTCTATCAACAATGTTTAAATCTTCAATTTATTAAATACCTCAAGTTTCTACATATCCTATCCTCAATAATATTGAACAAACATTGAACAAACATATTATGTTTTTAAACACAGTTACAAATGTACGCATTTAAAAATGTCCATTTTAAACTCTGTTTCAATGTCCTCCGAAATTATTTTTCTGATTTCTGTCACTTGTTCATTTCATTAGGCCCTGATATAGGAGAATATAATATATATATAATATATTTAAACGTCGGCACATTCTCGTTTTCTTTGACCAACCCTCAACAACTTTCCACCCACATTAATTGAAACGGTCAACAGTGTCATCAACAGTAAGTTCTTCACCGTCCCATTCCTATAAATTAATTCTGTTAAATTCAATCAGTTAGTATTATATTAAATTTTATGATAAGAGGCAATGGTTGGCATCTTTGACCAAAAATGATTACGGAGTGACTGTGCCGTACTTACCTCAATATATTGGGGGCTCTTCACCAGAATTGCCAATTTTGGTCCCATCCAAACTCGAGTCAGTGGAGAATCATTCGCCTGAGCCATTTTTGTGAATGCTTTTAATTGTTCTAAAACAAAAATTTGCAAGTTCAGAACAATAAAAAACGCTGCAAATTTTACACAAGGGTTTATTATTCTTTGATATAGATTACTTGTGCAGAAATTTAATTCTGTGTTAATGAAAAAAAAATTTTTAATTTTTTCTTTTTTCAACAGATTTTTTGATTTTGTTTTTTCAAAAAATGTTTTTTCAAATTTTGTTTTGTTTTTTACTTAAAAAATATTTGACCTCCTGGGATCTTTCAAAAATCCCATTTGTAGCCCCATGAAAGCCTTATAGATCGCAACAGTGAAATCGGATCGCTGCGGGACCCCATAAAATGGATTCTACGTCCAAAACTACTTCGAAAACGACACCTGACTCGATCTCATAGCCGAAAGCCTTCAAAAACCCCCTTCTGTAGCCCCATTTTAGCCCCATAGCGCCCCACGGGTTAAAGCGATCGGGCTGAAAACCTTGCGGGCACAACTAGATGGTAAACCGAGTATTTTGTCAAAATTTCAGATTTACAAAAAAATTCCTACTGTCCAAAACGGCCTGGACGGCGGACGGCGGACGGACATTTCGGTTTTGGAATCTAGACCACTTGAAACGGATAATGTCAAATTTTGGGGCCGATCGGAGTCGTCGACCCCCGTCGCGAAAACATAGGTGTATCATTCCAAGAATAATAAACCAAAATGGGTGCATAGAGATGAATGAAACCTCACACATAATAATATTATGTGTGAGGTTTCGTTCATCTCTATGCACCCATTTTGGTTTATTATTCTTGGTCATATTATGACTGCGGAGCTTTGTCGCTCACAACGAGTTGTAGGTATATTTGCTTGGCAAACATTTAAAACAGGCAGCACATCAGATAATCATTATACTGTAATGAATTATGTTTAAATACGGCTTCTTCCTTACGCTCAACGGTGTTCGCTCCTATGAAGTAGTCTGCATTTCCAATAATGGGCCAACCGGCCGGTCCCGGGATGTTCGTGGTTAGTTTGCGTTTAGTTCGACGAAATACGAAATAGCATAATGTAACTGCCGTCAGGGCAAAGAGAAGGAGAGTTGTGACTTCTGCCATAGCGACAAACGCACTAATGCCGGTATGCCTTTAGTACTCAAGAACTCCTCTCATGAATAACCCTGCCAAGATACTCCAGGATTATGTATTTTTTCCTTTAGTTGGGGGAGGTCATGACCGTGTCCATTATTATAACAGTCACGCATTCGCTGTTTAAATATGGAAACAATGCATGTCTATAAACGAATCACGAATGCCTACGCACGAAGACAATGACAGCTCCTCATCAAAAAGGAAACTTTCGGGAAAATTCTCAACGATTGCAATGTTAGCGACTGTCTGGCAAGTAGGAAAGATACATCGCTCATATCCGCAGTTATGTCATTGTAGCCCGGCGAGGTCGCAGTCATTATATAAATTGTGACTTTTTAAATAAAAAAAAAAACCACGGTAAAAGTGACAATTTTTCCCCACTAGTCTCTCCGGCTCGCTTCGCTCGCTCCCCTAGTGGGGTACGTAGCATCGATGGACACGTTTTTTATGTCTAGCCCCCCCCCCATTTCCTACTCATTCACCTATCTACCCTTGTATCTCTACCCACGGCTTCATTTTGGCGTTTTCTCAAATTGATTTCTAACGTGGCAACTGATAACAACAAAACAAGCGGCATTGTTTACTGCATCCATTAATAACATCAATAAATATAAAATGGGGACATAATGACAAAGAACAAGTACGAAAGAAATGCATGATAAATCGAGAGCTTTCCAACGAATGGTGAATGATTTTTGTACTATTATAACTGGCGAAGATGAAGTTCCGTAGCAACGAATCGGTTGTAAGCGAAAATCAACGGTAGCGTGACGCTACAAGAAACGTCACACAGACCAAAAAATTTGGCACGATGTAATAAAAGTTCACTTTAAAAACAATCTATTTTCGCAAATACGTTCTCCTCTGAAAGAATCTGTGGACAATTTAATGTTGCATAGTCATTTCAGACACAGATTTGCAAAACCTTGTTGGAGCTTCATTCTACGGAGCCAATTTCCCTGCTTCACTAAAAATACATTAAAATCACTCTCACATTAAGTATCTTCCACGTAAAGCCCACATTTGTACCAAGTAATATTTCTTACTTAATGCAGTTGTGGTTAGTAATTTCATTACCTATTCTCCACGCGTGATGGACTGAATCGTGAGTGAGATCTCTTGCGAGTTTAGACTTACCAACAAACCTCGGGTGTCTCCGTTGAGGTTCCTTGTCACGTAGTTGGTATGAGGCTAAACCAGTAAATCTTGGACCTTGGGAAAAGTAAAGGTCTCCAGAACCGCGAACTTCATCTTCCACTTAGCAGCCTGGCGTGCGTAAAAATAATGACATCAAAATAAAGAAGCAGTCCGGCAGCATTTTAATTCAAAAAACGCTGCAAATTTTACACAAGGGTTTATTATTCTTTGATATAGGTTACTTGTGCAAAAATTATTTCTATGTCAATGGAAAAAATTTTGAAAAAAAAAAAAATTCATTTTTATTTGTCAATTTTTTTTTTTGATTTTTGTTCAACAAAATTTTTTGTTCAAAAATTCTTTATTTTTTGCTCGAAAAATATTTAACCTCCTGGGATCCTGGGAAACCTTGCGGGCACAACTAGATGGTAAACCAAGTATTTTTCAAAATTTCAGATACCTATTTAAAAAATTCCTACTGCCCAAAACGACCCGGATGGCGCACTTTTCGTGGTTTTAGACCCCAACTCATAGGTATATATATATATATTCTGAATCAGCGATAAATTTCCAGTAAGAAAAGAGTTTTTGTGGAATTTTTGGGCATCTACTCGTCTAGCTGTGCTTTTCTAAACTGAAAAAGACCGAAAAAAACGAAAAGTCGCCAATATCTCAAAAATTTGGACGTGACCGGAAAAAACGGAGGTCAGATTCGGATTCAGCACCCCAAAGAACGTAGTTTTTTTTTCAAACTTTTTTTTTTTTTACTTGAAAAATATTTTACCTCCTGGGATCCTTCAAAATTCCCATTTGTAGCCCCATGAAAGCCCTACAGATCGCAACAGTGAAATCGGATCGTTCCGGGACCCCGAAAAATGGATTCTACGTCCAAAAATACTTCGAAAACGACACCTAACTCGATCCCATAGCCAAAACCCTTCAAAAAACCCTCCCGTAGCCCAATTTCACCCCCATGATGCCCCACGGGTTTGGGCGATCGGGCTGAAAACCTTGCGGGCAGATGGTAAACCGAGTATTTTGTCAAATTTCAGATTTTTAGAAAAATTCCTACTGCCCAAAACGGCCCGGACGGCGTACGGCGGACGGACATTTCGGTTTTGGAATCTAGACCTCTTGAAGCGGATAATGTCAAATTTTGAGGCCGATCAGAGTCGACCTCTGTCGCGAAAACATAGGTGTATTATTCCAAGAATAATAAACCAAAATCATACTTAATTGATCATCATTTATCCCTGACAAGAGAGTTACACAAAATCATTCAACTAGCTTTAATTAATTGTCATGTTTGCAGGTATTTTGTGGAGTTTCCGGTTCCCAACGTCCCGGAGGAAGATGGCTCCAACACCCAGTACGCCCCTGTCACCTCCGCAGCCTCACATGGAGATCTCAAAGTGGCTCGACATACTTGACCTGACGGAATACGGTCACATATTTGATTCGTATAAAGGAGTAGAGGTACGGCGATAAAAAAGATCGATGATATAATTGCGGTTCATCCCGAGATAAACTTTCTCGGCCGATGTAAGAACGAAAAAATCTAATTGGCACGGCTCTGAAATAATGTTTGAAAACATCCTCCCTCCTGAGTGGTTATAAACACCGACGTGAGACCGAAAACAAATCTAAATGGCACCCGCTTTCCAGGCTCTAAAATAATGATGTTTGAAACAATCCGACCAAGTTTGTTCTAACAATAATTGAAAATAAGAGCAATGACTCTCATTGCAGCACTCAACTTCATATCTATAAAATTTGATTTCATTTTCATTTCCTCTTTCCAGGACCTGCTTGATTTCTCGGAAGGCGACATAAAAGATATGGGTGTCAAAAATTCAGCGCATCGAGCGAGGATTGTTTCCAGCCTGGTTGCTTTGAAAGCCAAATATAATAAAGGTTAGTAAAGTGAATGTTATCGTTTGTGTTCTGATTAATTTTATTCAAAATTATTTTATCGCTTAATTCAAAGCTGGACTTGGATCCATTGTCTGTCAGAATGAATTAATCCTCAGAGGTCAAATGAATTAATACTTAACCGTAGGCTATTAGTTAACGAACTCAAACCTTGACCAACTCTTCGACTTTATCGACGGCATGGCCTTGATCTTCCCTAGAGATGACTTCATTCAACCAACGTCTTTACATATCCGGTTTAATGTGAGGGCCCCCATCCCACCCGTCAATGGAATCACCTTTATTTTAAATTCAGACGTGTTCAGCAACGTGCTAGACAGTAATCTAATCACACCATCTTACTATTTCCAAAGGAAAGGAAAGGAAAACCACAATTACCTACATAGTTTTGTAGCTCGTCATAACCGCTGTCTAATTTGGTTTAATTTCGGCAAAAACTGTGTCATCATCAGGGCCTATGACAATCAAACGGACCCATAAACTGTGAAGTCAATAAATCAATAAATTTACTATCTGTCGTAACAGGCATTCACCACTATATTCAATTTTAAAACACAAGAGTATTAATAATTATTAATATAACAATTATAATTGTTTAATACATCGGTTTGCTTGTATCTATTACGTAGTATTAAATAGGTCTAATAATTAGTTTCGAAATTCAACTCCCAAACACTTCCACGGAATGATAAACCGTTTGATAAAATGTGATTCTTTTTTGTATTGAGTTGGAAATTGCTATCAGTCCTTTATTCTAGTCAAGGGCAGATCATCACAGGTTCAATCATGCTAATGATGAAGGCACACTTGGTTCATTACTGATTTCCCTTGTTATTTATTTATTTTACCAGGACATAAGATAAAAAAAATCTTTCCTCGCATCCTAGCGTAGCAAAGGAGGTTGAGAATACAACTGATATACCTCACGCATATTGATTATAGTGCCTTAGGAAAAATATAATATTTGAATTCCAAGGTCTGGAGGGGGTACATGACGTGGGGTGCTTCGTCATCCTTTGATTGGCCGAGATCTCTCTCTCTCTCTCTCTCTCTCTCTCTCTCTCTCTCTCTCTCTCTCTCTCAAATTAACGGTGCGAGACTCAATTATGTTAACAAAATTAAATGTCTAGGAATAACACTGGAAGAAAATCTAGCCTGGTCAGAGCAAACAAACATTACAGCAAGTAAAATAAATTCGACACTCTACTGCCTCAAGAAATTATTAGTTTATAAATCAATTAATATCAAAAAATACTTAGTTAATGCACTCATCATGCCATTCCTACACCAAGTCTGTGTTGTTATGTGTGATTTGAATTACGAATTGTCACTCAAGCTTCATAGGGCATTGAACTGTTGCATACGATTCATTCTAAACTTAAAATACGATGATCGAGTAATTGATAAATACAAAATGTTAGACATTCTCGACTTTTCCCGACTCCAAACTTACTCAATTCTCACTTACTTTTTCAAAATCATTAATCTCAAGAAACCTAGCTATCTATTTAAAGAATACGACCGATTATCTGATATTCATCGAGCTAATACCCGGTTTGCAAATGTGAATTTCAAGATTCCCACGTGTAGAACCACAGCCTATAACAATTCATTTTTATTTAAATCGATCCAGCTCTACAATAACTTACCGGCCAAACTGAAATCCAACGTAACTCTCCCGACGTTCAAAAAGAATCTGAAGAAACACCTATTCGAGCAATGTTAGTACTTTTATTTCACTCTCGGGTCTTGTATTTGTAAAATTTATAAGCACCAGACTTGAGACGTTATGGGCATTTGATACTTATAACATCGAAGTGTGGACTTTTATAATTAGAATCATAAGCATTATATGAATTACTCTAAGTGCACGTATCACTTTTACTATGTAGCATGTACTTGTACGCTGGTTAGGTGGAAGAATGGCCATTTATGGCCAAACCTTGCCAGATTAAATAAAACGAATCAAATCAAATCAAATCTCTCTCTCTCTCTCTCTCTCTCTCTCTCTCTCTCTCTCTCTCTCTCGCATCTTATCTATGCAAGTTAGCCAACTTTGCTACGCGAACAGCCGACCCCGAAAATCGGAAATCGGAGTAGGTCATTCAAAAATAGAGCATTGAGGTTACATCCGTACAAATTGAATTTTATTATTCAGCGCTCTGGCGGCTCCGTGCCCAACTACTCGACGCCTCTGCTTTCAGTTAAGAATCTTCAAATGTCTAAAACAGTTCTGCACGTAATTATGCGGTTTTTGAACTAAAAAATTGTGTAGCGGGGGTTTTAAATGGCGCTGAATCCGAATATGTTGATAGAAATGATGAATTCCGACCATTTCAAGGAGCCCATTGTCATTATTGGTTTCAAAATTTTTAGATTCCACAAACGAATTTTCCGTCCGCCGACTTGGAAGTTTTGGGCAGTGTGTTTTTTTAAATCTGTTATTTTGACAAAATGCTCTGTTTACCATCTAGTTGTGCCCAGTGAGTATAGAATATAATTATTATATTCTATACTCACTGGTTGTGCCCGCAAGGTTTTCAGCCCGATCGCCTAACCCCATGGGTCTCTCCTCTTCTCTCCTCATGTGATTAGTTATTGTGAACCTAACGCTTCATATTTGATGAACGTCACTCATTGTGTGCAACACCTTTTTTACCTAAGTAGGTATTTGATGAACGTCACTCATTGTGTGCAACACCTTTTTTACCAAAGTAGGATGTTTCCTGACCAAACGCATAGGGGGGCCCTTAGGTTCATATAGGTTCATGTTTCTTTAATGTCGGGAACATCGGAAACTATGATTATTATATTACCTATGATGATTATTATATTATTCTGAATAATTTAAACATGAGGTATCGTAAGTAATATTTATTCATTAGGTATCTTCATATTATGAGCTTATGTTATTGTTTTATTTACTTTATTTTTATTTTCTGGGGTCTCCAGCAGGGGGGATTTCACATCCACAGTTCGCGTTTTTTTAAATTTTGGTATCAATTGTCACTTGGTAGTGATGATTTCTTCTCGTGAGCCATTTCTCTATTTCTTTTCCATTGGCTAGTAGTACTCATGTGGTGTGGATCTGGATCACGCCGGGGCCACGGCGGGATCAGCTTGTGTTCTGAAGACGGCGGGAGTTGAATAGTCTCTGGAGAGGAGTGGGATCGATGTTGCTCTCTCGCGGCGAATGATGAAATCAGCTTACTTGACATAGGGGCCAGAGAGAGGCGCTTGTGTCTCAGTGAACCGCTTCAACGAAAGATTCGCCCGTTGTGGGGACAGATGTTTCGATTGTCTCCTAATAATCACGGAACTTAGGTACAATACATTCCTCACTTTCATAGATTATCAGAATCACAATTTAGAAGTAGTATTTTTGGAGCGCCTTACCCTAGATGAAAAGGTTACTGGCTCTTGGGAACTGATTGAAGCTATGACTACACTGAGAGAAAAGATTTTTTTAGTGGCTAGGTTAAATCCGAAATAACCTCGAAAAGAAATTGAAACCACCTAGAATCAATTAATTCAACCTAGAAAAAAATAGGTCCAGGTTAAAGTAACATAGAAAAATAATAATACAACCTAGACCCATATAGAAACAACCTAATCCGTTATAACCTACCCTCTGACCACAACCTGGAATAAAAAAGTGTCAACCTAGATCAAATGTGAACTTCACATTTGGTCTAGGTTGACGTTGTGAAGACCTAGAAAATATATTACCTATCTTTGACTTTTAAGTGGGGTAACCTAGAATCGAATGATTTGACCTTCCATATAATTACCCTCCATTAAAGTCTCGGTTGTACAACTGAAAACAACCGAGAGATTTAAAAGGCGAGATTGTTACTTTAGGTAACAACCCAGAAGAAAAAGTTAGACTTTCAGTCTCGGGTTAAAACCACAAATAGGTTTAGGTTTAAACAACAGTGATTGTAATTCATTCAATAAATTCCAGGTTGTTTCTACGGTACGCTAAGCGGTCGCGTAGAGCACCACTGTAGGCGGTGGGCGTTAATTCTCGTTGTCTTGGCACCCCTGCTATTTATCCGGTGGGGTTGAGGCCAAATCTCTGTCAAATTCTAATCATCTATTTTCTGTCACTATGTGCAGTCATATTATGACTTCACATTCAAATTTTTGAACTGAGTTGGAAACAGAGACAACCCAGAAAGATAGTTGAAGTTGATAGAACCAACCTGCAATGGAAGTGGAGCAAACCTAGAAAGAAAAGGGGACCACCTAGTAATTTATTAGGACCAACCTGAAAAGAATAGGAAGCTACCTAGAAATTTAACTGGTACAACAGGGATAGTAATTGAAACAACCTCGTAAATAAAGGGACACAACCTAGAGAAAAAAGGGTTCTAGGTTAACACGCCATGGCTGTAAATTGTTTGAGGTGGGGTGAGAACGTTTTTGTTTTAGGGTAAATCAACCGTCTATGAAAGTGAAAACATTGAATACCAGGGTGAGACAACCAAGACATTAATGTTTTTAACCTAAATTGTAAATGGATGGAGGCGGCGGCACACACTGTTAACTTAACCTAGAACTAAAGTGTGGGGGTGGCGTATTTTAAATCTTGGTTGTTTGCATTTTTAGGAAGGTAACTTCACCAGTATTTTCAATCTAGGTTAAATTATATTCAACCTAGACTAAATTGTTCCACCCTAGAATGAAAACCAAAAAAAAATCTAGGTTGGCAGCATTTAACCTAGAAAAAATCGAAGAATAACCTAGAATAGGCCCTTTTTTTCTCTCAGTGTACATGATTGCCCTCTGCAAGATATCCCGAAATTCAAAAGAGTCGAATAAAAAAGGCTAAATTGAAATAATCGTCCGACGTATTGACGCAGATGTGCGTCTGATTCTCGGTTACATTCCTACAGCTAGCTGTTGAGCGTGAATTGAACCCCGAAGACGCTTCATTTGGAATTAATTTTCAACTCTTCAAATGAGAGCCTTCAAATCAGAGGTTGGGATCCCCCTGGTTTCAGATGGGTACCTTCTATGGTTTCTGAGAGCACACATTGGTCCGTACACAGTTCCTAAGGAAGTAATAAGGAGTATAAGTTAAAGGAATGCAGCCGCATCTTCCAACTTAAATCCCCCCCCCCCCCCCCCCGGTCACTCGCGGTCCACGGGAAGCGCCACTTCTGACGGCGCGATTCTCTCGTAAAGGTGATTGCTCTTACCCGAGCTCGCCAATCGTGCCGTCAAATTTATCATATAACTGACATACATTTTTATTGAAAGCTCGATAAAAATGTCAATATCAAATGCGTTTTTGATTGGGACCGCTGACTGGGCCTACCCTGGCGACAATTCGTTTGGGGAAGGCAGGACTTCAGAACCAGTTATTTGCGAGTTCATTGCTCGGGCAGCTAGTGGAGACAATTCCTCTGTAGCCGATTGAACTTTCTTAGGAAACAGTCAGCAGGCCCGGCCTCTTTTGACGACAAATCGCCTGAGGAAGCCAGCCTTCTGATTGATCTATCAAATGCGGATGTAGGACGAATTAATTAACATTAATATTGATGTTGACACATCAACTTCAATATTAAAACCTCCTAGACTCCCATCCGAAACCCAACGCATCCCAGTCTACTACGACATTTCCTGGAGATGACGGGCTTTCAAATAGTGCTTTGATATCACCTCCTGGGGTAGCAGATCGCGACAATTTGCGTTAAGCCCAAGATAGGGATATTCAAGTACTCCCTTCACCTTGCTCCAAAGACATCGGTGGCGAAATCCCAGTAACGCTATAGCTATAGAGGCCTTCCCCCAAACACACTCAAATTGACAGGACTAATTGCAATTTAGGAACTCAATTTAAGCATGTAGTTACTCGCCCAACACCCGCATTATTGGGCGAACCTACAAGGAGTATTCCCAGGTATACAACGTCTTTACGGAAGGACATCGCTCTTCAAACAAAACACTCCGGAAGATTGTACCATTCATTATTTATAATATACAATATTATAATATTGTATAACTCAACGCCCAATTTTGTGGTGCGAATTTTCGCAGTTATTGCTGCGCAGTTAAATACAAATTTTTAATTAGCTAATTGTCCCCATAACCTATTGATTAATGTGAATGCATAACGTAAGGTGAGATTAATAGCATTCGTTTCAAATTTGTTGTGAAACCGTAGGCGTACGCGGGGGGGGGGGGGGGGGGGGGGGGGTGCTGAACAGACGAAAAATATATTTATACACTTTCAGATCAAAAGAAATAAATAGAGGAAGTAGTGGTTGAAAAATTCGCTCAGAACCCGAGGTGGCTCATGTTGTAAATTTAAAGGGGAAAAAACACGACTTTGTTCGGTACTTAGGTTGTGTACATTTTGTGTAAATGTTGTAAATTAAGAGAGAAAAAAGGTGAACTACAACACTTGATTTTGTAAAAATGTTTTGAATGTAATTTTGTACTATTACTCAATTTAAAGCTGTGAAATATTATTATCGGGTACCTACAACACTCTTTTTAGCGCAACCTTTTTTCCAAAAAATGGAAAGGTGCGCTCACCTCTTCGACATGTTTGTTTGTGTGTGTGTGCCCGAGCGGCTGAACAGATTTTCATGAGGGTGGTCTCATTGTGATCAGCGAGTTCTGGGGGTGGTTATAGGCTATCAAAATCACCTCCGTCGTCGACGATTCGTCCGAGCCCGAGAAGATGACTCTCGGAAAAGGTGACCCAGCGCGTTGTCGTTAGATGCCCTGTGTGTCAAGTTACGAATTCTTAGTTAAGGTTTTGGTTTACATAAAGACGCGGTAATATTTCGTAGTAACAGAAAGGTTGCGCTCTTCTATTCAATTCAATTGATGGCTTGTTTTTAATTAATTTTGATTGAACATGCAAATTTACGATCATTTTTAATTTTAATTTAACTACCCTCGCTGGCAGCATGCCAACCTGCAATATTTTTTAGCCCCCCCCCCCCCCCCCCCCCCCACCTTTGAGTGTATGCCTGTAATATTACCCCCAACAATGTATTACATCGTTGCATTTTGTATTCGCAGGATCAAGAAATACGCAGAAGGCTGCTATGAGGCACAGTGTTGCTGTGGACCCTTTGAAGTTGGTTCCAGAAAGTACTGAGTAAGTGTCCTTGTCTCACACAAAATGCAATATTCTCTGTACGTTCCCACCCGCGAGCTGCTCAATATGCTGCAAACATCTATGAATAAGTCTTCAACAAGCTCTTGCGACATCGAATTGGATAAGAACTTTGCTTGGCCTCCATCAAATCTCCGCTTCGGCGATTGTGCGAGGGTAATTGCTTCAATTACTACCCGACAGGTGTGGCCCTTTCCATGTATAATGCAACAGCTATCTTGGATTGCTAAAGGGAAGTCTCAGGACACTTTCACTTCGGCTAATTAAATTGATGCGGTAGGATCCATGCTGTAAAATGGACCACATGAAACGGATAACAAAAAACCTTTATTTTTGCTGTTCAATAAAAACTCCTAGTAAACTCCCCTCGTTGTTGAAGGAATTTTTGGTTGGTAGCTTTTCAACATTTGTCATTATGATTTAGACTATAACAATAGCCGGCATTCTTCCCCGTCCTGTGGAATCGGTCAGGAATAATACAAGGGTGAGCGGTTTTGGGGGTGTGCGATAGGGAGCGGTGGAAAACAATAGTGAACTGCGCAGAGGGAGCCTGCGAGACGGGCAGATCAATAAGAAAGTAAAGGAATCGTTGGGGAGGAGACCCCAGTGTTGTGCCGCTAGTGAGACTGTGCTGACTCTGTGCCGCGCTCCGTCTTGAGCCAGCCACCCTCGTCCCTACGGAAACCGCGATTTCATTATGGTTCTCTCATCAGGTTAGCATGAGTGATTAATCAAATTATTTTCAACTCGCTCGCTCCGTGTAGCGCCACAGCGATTGTCCTCAGGTGGACGAATGTAAAAGATTTCTTACGTCAATTTATTGATATTTGATGTTTGTGGTTGTTGACATAGGCGTGTCATGGGGCTTAATCGGCCAAGCAAGAATTTGTCATATGGACGAAGCTCTGTAGTTCTACCAATGAAGACTTGTCTCTCTTCTACTGCCACTCCTTGTGGCTCAATAATACTAAGTAGACACAAGTACGTACAGAAGTCGAGAAAAAGGCTGTTGGAGCAATACCTTGTCGGAATGAACCATGCGTACAGTGGACATCTTCAGATGCTGAACAATATACATTGGTTCATATTTTTAGTGATGAGGAATCTGTCTTTCATCTCACGAATTGACTCCATTTTAGTATCTTCGTTTGATTTTATGTCTTTCATCTATGCACGGCCAGAAATTAGATTTGTGGGCAAGAAAAGTTGTACCTACTCACATTGGTAATACGAATCTTTGGCAAAGCGAATGAAAAAGAAGAACGGAAGGATTAAGCTATTCAAATTGTTCTTCCCAATGCGGAGCAGTTTTTTGTTTGCTAAATTTCTTTCAACAAAGCCTGCTTTATTGACGGCAACTATTCAAAAAGACAATGACTTCGCCTAGAACATTGAACTAGAACATGTTAAGGGTGGAATCCACTCCCTCAAACCCATCCCAGACTATAAACCCCCTGGAACGCATAAATTATAATAAACTTATTCTTCTGACTTGCCAATGCCAGAAGGGGAACTTTATCGATAACACATCGTGTTAATATCACAGAGTTATCACATCTTCTTTTTCACTGTGGGAGAACTATTGCTATGTGCGAGTCCCTTAAAAGAAGGGTCATGAGCAATGATGCTTTTAAATTAATGAAGGGATCCCCGATTTTCCGCTTCAAATAGCGAGCATGGTCTTTCCGTAGATTGGCTTCAGGATAAGATTTCCAACGCTTCTCTCAGGAGGTTTTCAATTCATTCCCCAGGGGTTTTCCCTTTAGCAACTCCTGAATGCGGAATGCTCATTAGCTGTGCTTGATGTGGGACACCCCATACAGCGGGTGAGGGGTGTGCATCTAAAAGTGTTTATGTTTCTAAATTTGAATTTCAATTCACTATGCTTTGTGTGTTAAGCGGAAAGCCTGAGGCGTTTATCCACGATTTCGCCGCCGTTGTCTTTGGAGGAACAAGAAGGGATTGTGGGAATATTCCCGTCCTGGGCATAACACGAAGTATTGTCGTGATCTGCTAACCAGGGGGGGGATACTGCCACAGAAAAGGAAGACTCGCTTGCTCCAGGCCTATTTGAAGTGTCAAGGTACTTCGGAGAGGAACATAATACCCTGCTTGTGGTGCCATGCTGGGTATTATCTCGCCCTGGATTCTCCGCGCTACCAAAGCCCGCTGGTTCAGCTGCCTTAGTCTAAGTGTCAAAAAAGTGGCCTGGACAGCGGACCCTGTCTTACATGGGACAGCCCCCCTCGGCTTCCTTAGACGAAGTGTCATCAAAGGAGGCGCAATGGTTTACGGCAATCCCAAGCATTGGGATCTCACCCGCTAATTCAGCTTCTCTGGACGAAATGTCGTCAGGGGAGGCCTGGTCAGCGGGCTCAATCCCAAAAAAAGTTACTGTGGAAGTTTAACATTATAATAATGTTTTTAACCCCAGTGGCACAGTGTCTTGCTCTTCTAAATTATATCCCGTCTGCGGACTGGCAGACTGTCGTACTGGAGAAGGGAGGTTTATGCACAATCGCGTTGCGACTGTAGCGCTCCCCACCTCCTCCGCAGGTACCAGATCTGGCGGGCTGGCGAGATGATCAGAAAGTGGGATAAAATCCCCACACTTGATGTGTAAAACATTGGAAGTAGCCTATACGAGATTCCCGATACGAACCGACAGCCATTACTATGGAGTGAGGCGACATTCACCGCTTCATTCCTAATGTGGTGACGATTAATATCTTTTGTGGATTTATCAATCGTTTTATCCTGGCTTTTGATTTATCAATGGACAAACAAAATCTCATTAATTTGTAACGAATTGTCCAACCTGATAGCAGATCAAAATATTCTCTATTGAATTTACGGTAGAATAACTTTGCACGATTACTAAAACATACTGGGCCTAACAATGATACCCATTATGAGCCCACCCAACGTCAATTGACCACCTTGATTGTCGATGTTCAATATCTATTCAAAACCTCCTCGTAAAAAGGACGAGCGAGTCAAGCGAATCTATTGTCCTCTGCTATTCCGAAGAAAGCATGTTACCTGAACCAGGAAGATCCTCCCACGTTCTTCCCACATTGAGTTCCTCAGTCCTGCTGAGCTGCATTCAAAATCTCATAATCACGCTGCTTGTTGGGGTTTTAAGAAACCGTCTTGTGGCTCATTGGTTTCTTTTTTTACAACAGTTGGCCCCGTTAATACGGGCGCAATTCTGTGTTCTTGCTAAGTTTCGAGTTTGAACATTTTGAAGTGTATAATTGCGTGAAACTTATTGCCCGTACGATTTGAAGGAGGGGCAAAGTCGTGATACAGCTGTGGCTCATTTAGAACTACTTGTTTATCAGGGATCGATAAACCGACCATGTCAACAATACCAGATGTTAATCTCAAAAGTTAGCTTCCCCCTATTTCTCCAGATCTGGATTAACTTATTCTCTCGCCCAGCCCGGGAATTCCATGATAGCGGATCACAATCTTCACGTTTCCTATTCGCCGTTAAGATTAGAACAATTCCTTTCGGTTACGACTTTCACGGATTTGAGTCACGCCATAGTCTCATCAGAAATGTCGGTGTTCCGTGGCCGGTAAACGTGGAAAAATTTGTTACCTTGATGATTCTGAGGTTTTCACGGTCATCGTTCGTTGGAACTTGACCAAGAGTAACACCCTTTGCGACAAAAGAAACTTCCCGAGTTTAGTGAACCTTTTCGTGTCCTTACTAAGCTGGTTCGGAGGGATCCACCAGAAGAACGTAGCTTAGTACAATAACGTTGGAGTTCCGGATCGCCTATTTCCAGTCACGGCAATCACCTAATTTCGACACCTTTGTTTTTTATTAACATCTACTCGGAACTTCAAATCGTACTGTACCATTTGGGGTTTGACGTCCAACCAAGCAACACCCAGTAGTTTTAACAGGTAGGCTTCCCTAGAACAGGACGACAATGGGTCAAATAGTCCGAAATCGTCATCCACACTGAGAGAAAAGATTTTTTTAGTGGCTAGGTTAAATCCGAAATAACCTCGAAAAGAAATTGAAACCACCTAGAATCAATTGATTCAACCTAGAAAAAAATAGGTCCAGGTTAAAGTAACATCGAAAAATATTAATACAACCTAGACCCTTATAGAAACAACCTAACCACATTACCCGCCCTCTGACCACAACCTGGAATAAAAAAGTGTCAACCTAGACCAAATGTGAACTTCACATTTGGTCTAGGTTGACATTGTGAAGACCTGGAAAATATATTACCTACCTTTGACTTCTAAGTGGGGTAACCTAGAATTGAATGATTTGACCTTCCATATAATTCCCCTCCATTAAAGTCTCGGTTGTACAACTGAAAACAACCGAGAGATTTAAAAGGCGAGATTTTTACTTTAGGTAACATCCCAAAAGAAAAAGTTAGACTTTCAGTCTCGGTTAAAACTACCGTAGTACCACAAATAGTTTTAAGTTTAAACAACAGTGATTGTAATTCATTCAATAAATTCCAGGTTGTTTCTACAGTACGCTAAGCGGCCGCGGAGAGCGCCACTGTAGGCGGTGGGCGTTAATTCTCGTTGTCTTGGCACCCCTGCTATTTAGCCGGTGGGGTTGAGGCCAAATCTTTGACAAATTCTAATCATCAAATTTCTGTCACTATGTGCAGTCATATTATGACGTCACATTCAAATCTTCGTACTGAGTTGGAAACAGAGACAACCCAGAAAGATAGTTGAAGTTGATAGAAACAACCTGCAATGGAAGTGGAGCAAACCTAGAAAGAAAAGGGGACCACCTAGTAATTTATTAGGACCATCCTGAAAAGAATAGGAAGCAACCTAGAAATTTAACTGGTACAACAGGGATAGTAATTGAAACAACCTCGTAAATAAAGGGACACAACCTAGAGAAAAAAGGGTTCTAGGTTAACGCGCCATGGCTGTAAATTGTTTGAGGTGGGGTGAGAACGTTTTTGTTTTAGGGTAAATCAACCGTCTATGAAAGTGAAAAACATTGAATACCAGGGTGAGACAACCAAGACATTAATGTTTTTAACCTAGACTGTAAATGGATGGAGGCGGCGGCACACACCGTGAACTTAACCTAGAACTAATGTGTGGGGGTGGCGTATTTTAAATCTTGGTTATTTGCATTTTTAGGAAGGTAACTTCACCAGTATTTTCAATCTAGGTTAAATTATATTCAACCTAGACTAAATTGTTCCACCCTAGAATGAAAACCAAAAAAAATCTAGGTTGGCAGCATTTAACCTAGAAAAAAATCGAAAAATAACCTAGAATAGGCCCTTTTTTTCTCTCAGTGCAGACAACCTGAGACCCTGGCAGGACTGTCTCTCCAACCATGTTCACAGCGAAATTTCCTTACAGTTGGTTCCTGGGCGTTAATGCAGTTCAATGGTTTCCTCTTTTACAAGTGGAACGCTTTTGATATTGCTCCTTACAATCCACTTTTTTTCTTCTTTTTTTTTAATGTTTGTCTCTAACTCTTTCAGTCCGCAGCTGCAATGCGAAGAATAGAGCGTATTCAAAAGAACTTCCGTCCTTTGAATTGACCCATTGCGCACTGCCTATGTGTTTTATGTTTATTTCTTCGACTGTCAGTTTTCTGTGCTCTCCTCATCCTGGAGATATTTCATCAATCAAGAATAATTTACCGAAAGTTTGGCGCAATTTACGGTGATGACATTAATTGTGTTACTGCCTGTCGCGTTTTTCAAATGTACTTGCGACAGTCACAATTTTTATTTTTTTACGAAATGAAAAATCCTTTATGGACTGACGGCGGGGAAGTGTGATGTTTCCCCCGCCCTTCTTGTGGGACTCCTGCTTACATCAGTATACCCACTAAAAACGCTGCAAATTTTACACAAGGGTTTATTATTCTTTGATATAGGTTACTTGTGCAGAAATTTAATTCTGTGTTAATGAAAAAAATTTTTAAAAAAATTTTTTTTACCAAAAAAGAATTTTTTGATTTTGTTTAAAAAAAAAATTTCAAATTTTTGTTTGTTTTTTACTTGAAAAATATTTGACCTCTTGGAATCTTTCAAAAATCCCATTTGTAGCCCCATGAAAGCCCTATAGATCGCAACAGTGAAATCGGATCGCTGCGGGACCCCAAAAAATGGATTCTACGTCCGAAAATACTACGAAAACGACACCTGACTCGATCCCATAGCCGAAAGCCTTCAAAACCCCCCCTTCTGCAGCCCCATTTTAGCCCCACAGCGCCCCATGAGTTTGGGCGATCGGGTTGAAAACCTTGCGGGCACAACTAGATGGTAAACCGAGTATTTTGTCAAAATTCCTGATATTAAAGAAAATTCCTACTGTCCAAAACGGCCCGGACGGCGTGTAGTATCTGTTCTTATCATCTTATAGAATCTGGACGGCGGACGGACATTTCGGATTTTGAATGTAGACCACTTGAAACGGATAATGTCAAATTTTGAGGCCGATAGGAGCCCTCGACCTCCGTCGCGAAAACATAGGTGTATTATTCCAAAAATAATAAACCAAAACGCCTCAATTTCTCCCACGAAGCTGCCCCGGAACTAAGTAGTTAGTATTACTTCAGGGCAGTTCCTTTGGTTAGCTGGGTATGGCCTCTTCTTTTAGTCGGTGTAAATCCTTGTCTCCTGTTTTTTTTAGGGAGATAGGGATAAGTGTGGGAGGGCAGGTTCTTCAGCCTTCCTTCCTTATCTCCATCCGCCTGTCCTGGCCTCCTGATCTGCTAGTTCTCTCCTTTTCATGGGGTGTTCATTCGTCAGATGGTCCAGCACCAATCTTTCCCACTCCTTGTCTCTCTCTTATGTCGTCAGTATTGCCATGACGAACTCGGCGTTCCAATTGTCTTTCACCGCCAGCATCTTTGCTACAATGGTTTCTGGCTCAAAGTCTTCGAGCTCCTCCATCAAACGCTCCACAACCTTTGCCGGTTGCTCACAAAGGGGGCTCACAAAGAAGGTGTGATGGCCGTCGTCGTCCTCAGTGTGGCAGTACATGCACTCTGCTTCTATAGTCTTTCCTATCTTTCACAGGTATGCTCGAAAATAGCCATGGCCTGTGAGGAACTGGGTGAGGTAGTAGCTCGTCTTTCCATGCTTCTGACCACTCTCTAACATTTCACAAGTGACGACAGTCACAATACAAGCATTCATAATAATTACGAATGCATTTGAAACTTGATTGGAACCATTAGACTGTCTTTCGTGGACCCTACTCGACCATCTTTTTCGTAGTTAGTTGGAATGCTGAGTCGGCACACAGCCTGAGAACAGTATCATTCACAAAAGTCTATCTGATTGGTTTGTGAGACGGGACACGAATGTTGGCCTTCTGTAGTTTACGACGTGCGAATAGACTCTTGAGGGTCGGTCGGGAGTCGAGCTCCCCTCCTTTCAAGTGTTTCGACTTGAGGATGACAACAGGGCTGCCACAAACCAGAGTACCTTCGTCCCTTTACCAACCTCCCCTTAGAGTTGCTAAGTAGGCATGAGTTGGTTCTTGTCTACGATTAAGAATAACAAGCTAGAACTCTAACATGTGTAATTGTGCCCCTCAAATGTAATATTTTATTGGGAGGGGAAGAACGACATTTGTTCGATAATTAATACCTAACGATGCACATCAAACACATCATTCTTCAAACACAAATTGTCTCTCAGACGAAAAGTTATCGGTCAACCCGTACTTGAAGGAATTGATGTTGTCACTGTAATTCAGTATTATTACCTAATGAATATTAGATGCCAGTATATCAAAAGATGGTAATTAGATGAAACTCACCCCAACTACTGGGGTTTAAGGGCCTCCCCTATTGAGAGTCTTCTGGACCATTCGTATCAATAATTAATTTCACGTCTGCGTACGGCTGATGAGTAAAAACGACTTTGATCGTGTTTTTTTTTTTTTTTTTTTTTGTCATCCTGGATTTGATTAAAACACTCATGCTCTTTGAGCCTTTGAGGGGGGCTGGGCAGCCAGGAAATTTGATTTAGCGTGAACGCGTTGAATCTCCACCCTTTTCATCATCGGGCAAACCTTCGCATCCTGTGTTCCCGTTTCCTCTTCCTAATCCGATTCAAAATCCCTTTCGCCTTCGTCTGACCGCTTTCCTCGGTTGCTCCCCCCCCCCCCCCCCCCTACCGACGTACTGTTTCAAATGGGGGAATATTCATGAACGCGTTTGTAAGGACACGCACCGATTCACTGCCGAATCTGTAAGAGACCTCCTCCGTAGTATTCCCAACAGGATTTAAATTGCAAAGCAATGAAATGAAAATATTTATTTGTGCCGTCTTTCCGGCTTTACAAGGTTAATTTTAAAGTATAACAACAGCCGCCAACTGGTGAAGTTTATTTTAAACTCAAAAGACCCCCTTTTTGGTGAATTATTATTACACACCTATGTAATCGCGATGGTGCACAGTGTATCGATAATAGTTGTGAAATGGACAAAACTCTTTTTCCGGCGGATCCATTTAGGAAATTTCTCGCAGATTGCTAAAATACCCACAAAGAAGAAAAAAAACCTTCAAAATCCGCGTTTTTTACCCTGTTACCTGAAAATAACTTGTTTGCTAAGCTATTTATATATAATTAGTAATTATTACTATTTTAACTTGTTTAGTATACTTAGTTTGATGAACACTTTAAAATTAAAACCGGAAGAAGAAAATAATTTAAGGAATAAGAAAGGTAATTATTACCTTTTTGGAGAAACGTCCAAATTAAGATTGACTAGTTTGACTAGATTGACTTGTTTACAGATAATTCAGAACTAAGATATTTGATTTTTTGAATTATTTTTTTCTTTGCAAATGACATAATATGTCCCTCCCTATATTATAGGGGAAGACCTCCTACCTTGGTCACATTTTTCTAACCTCCAAAAAATCATACCTAGGATGGTTTTTTGGACCTTTGATGTATGGATCTGGATAGCAAGCTGTTGAATTGACGAAGAACTAATCATTTTAGTATCACTCACATCAAGTTGACCAAGGTAGGAAGGACTTGCCCTGACCAAGGTAGGGCCAACTCCCAAAAATCTTCAACTTTCTCCAGAATAATTAATTCGGCGTGAACTTGAGAAATTATGCGTGAATTTCATGTATCGAGGCTTGGATTTAACGATAAACCAAAAGGATTTACCGAAATTTACGTACTTTCTTCGTCAGCTGACGAAAACTATGGTGTCAACGCCTCGGAAAGTTTGATAACCAAATAAAGCTTATCAGGGCGAGAAAAGCGGGGAAACCCTTTTGACGCAGTGTTGACTTACCCAAAACATTAGAAATTTAGGATAAAATATTTCCCTCGTGTACACAACCCACACTATCAACTGACTAAGGTTGGGACCTGACCATGGGAGGAGGTCTTTTCCTACTTACGCACCCTGTGGAAGAGTGTCCGTCGTCGGAGAACTAATACCTCTCGCGGAGATCTCGAATGTATTAAAGATAATGATAACTTTTTTTTTTCTTTTTTTTCACCTCAAGCCGACTCTCAACTTTGACACGTTCAGACGTGATAAGTTCGCCTTCGATCGACATAATTATCGTTATTTACTATCCTTTGGTAACCCCTAATGACAAGGCATAGTCCACCGGGGCCAATTCAAAACTTCACTTTTATGTCTTTTGTCACACTGAGCGGCGATCGAAAATTCTGATCGGCCTCAAAGTTTAACATAATACTTTTCAAGATGTCCAGATTCCAAAAACGAAATGTCCGTCCGCCGTCCGGGCCGTTTTGGGCAGTAGGGATTTTTATAAAAATCTGAAATTTTGACAAAATACTCGGTTTATCATCTAGTTGTGCCCGCAAGGTTTTCAGCCCGATCGCCCAAACCCGTGGGGCGCCATAGGGCTACAGGAGAGGTTTTTGAAGGTATTCGACTATGGGGTCGAGTCAGGTGTCGTTTTCGAAGTATTTTTGGACGTAGAATCCATTTTTGGGGGTCCCGAAACGATCCGATTTCACCATGGGGATCTTTGGGGGCTTTCAAGGGCCTGCAAATATTATTTTTTAAGGATCCAAGCAGGTCAAAATTGTCTTTTTCCGAGTAATTTTGGACGCATAATCCATTTTTTGGGGTCTCACGTCTGTCCAAACATTGTACAGAAAGAAACTTTCAAATTTAACATTTTTAGTCCAGGAGACATGTAGTTTGAGGTGGAAAGTATTTTGAAGTTTTTTTTTAAATTTTCACAGGTCACTCAGGGGTCCACTGGGATGTCAATGCTAAGTTTTCGACCTCGTAGACTCTGTGCTAACTTGGGGAGTGGGAAAACCCTGCATTTTTTCGGTCCTTTTTTCCGTTTTCTGTGAATTTTTATTAGACCATAAAAAAGTACATTTAATTTCCATTCGATTGCGCTACCTTCGTTTTTGTTTTTGGTCTAATAGGTACCAAACTACGGCATTTTGAAAATTCCACATTTTTCACAAACGTAAATATTAGCGGAAAAAAAAGCGTTTCCGCACCCGTAAAATACACTAATCATCATTAATCGAGTACTCAACGTATCTACGTATACCACACGTAGTAAGTATACCCTCCGACCCCCCCCCCCCCCCCCCCCCCCCATCCGGAACCAAATTCCAGAAATTAATACAATTAAAATGCCTGTTTTCCCTGGAACTTTGAACGATTAGATATGCAACCATCAATGTCACCCGGGGGAGGGGGTCCGCTGACTGAGTGCCTAACATTATAATTTTAGTTTGTTTCACATTTGACTCCAGGTAAAGGGGGATTTCATGAAAAGAGCTGTTGAGTTCCCAAGTTCTTTTTCTTTCAGTGGGAAGGTGATGAACGACTGCCTGTGAGCCTTACTTAGGTATGCGCAGCAACTTCTTGGTGGTTTCAGTCTTTTCTCGTAGGTAATACGCTCGCCAAGACGAATTTTTTAAGAACCATTTGAAATTTTCCGACATCTAGAAGTGCCTTATAATTTAGATTTTTATCCTCCTCGCAGTTTTAATACAATAGATGTACATTATTATTATAGTATCAATGTGGGGGTCCGTTTATTCGCCTTACCTCCTGGCGACAGAATGTATTCTACGTCCTCCGTAGCCTTGATTGGTCCTCCCAGTTGTCAGGTATAGGTTTCGTTGTCAGGACTCAGTTCCTATGATGTCTTCAGGTCTCCAAACTGACAGTATCAAACGCACATCGCTCTCTCTATAATTCGTGAGTTTGAATAGTATGAAACGGAGGGTGGATCCGTCAACTGCAGCGTTCCTCCTGACAACCAAGGGGTAAGTGTTCAGCTGTGATAACGTCGTTTCTATTTGGGCTCTCCCGTCATACGTTTGCGTTTGTGGCTTTGCCCCCCGACTACTATCTCTTTGTTGATTAGTTTCTCATTTCGACCTGCCTGCTTTTGTTCTCGTTTGGCACAATCGAGTTTTGTGTTCGATCTATATTTTGGTGCGAGACAAAAACTCACATTGATTGGTCCGGTGTCACTGACTTTGGCTGCATCTGAGTCCAGATTTATTCATTGTCTGTGTTTCACGACGGTGAAATTATTCCACATTTTAATTTGTCTTTCCCGAGCTGTTCTTCCAATCTTGACGACACTTGGTAGTTCGGAATGGCTCTTAGGTGGTAGGGGATAGAGGCTTGGCACACCAGCTCCTGATCCAGAAATTCCTAACAGCCCCATTACATTGTTATGCATAAGACGCCCACTTCATTTTACGCTTTCAGTTCTGATGATTTCTTCTACAACCACTTATTTCTTACGTCAACGCTCGAACAAGGCCTCTGCACTATCTCACAGTATACGAGCCCCCAGAACTCGGCTACTACGAATACATCCGGAACAGTTACAAGCCGCGTGTTAGTAGGAGGGCACTTTCTGATGGGAGTTGGAAAGATGAATGAAACTAGATTGCACCGTCCGGTGGGCGGGAAGTTGCGATCGTGAGGATACTGAGAAGAAGGGAAGTGTCGGGGTAAATACTGGACAGGGCGGGGTTGATCAATAGTCTCTTCTCCACCCAGAACGATACTCCCCGTATCCCTTCTATCGATAGGTTGTGCTTGAAACGTGACATGTAGTTGGAAGAACACGTGGGCCTACCAAACAAGAAAACGCTACAAACACCTTATAGGCCAAAAGATGAGATGGTATAGAGCACGATCTCATTTCAGCGCCTTCGTGGTAGTCAAAAATTGAATTTGAGCCAAATCAAACGAAAATTCACTACCGACTTATAGGCCAGTACACTAAAAATCGCTAAAATCGCAAGAAAACGGCTAGTTCTAATTGTTTTTAAATGTTGTTAGGATCACTCCCAGTAGTGTATACCCAAGTTTGCAGCTTCGAAAAACCTGTTCTCGCTGCGTGACAGTCGAATAACCTCAAAATTTTCGGACGTTTTTTGGTTTTTGGCATATATCTCCGTAAGAGTGCACTCTACAAAAAAAGATACTCGTACCTTTGTTAAAGTAGACAAAATGTTCTAACTTTTGCGACTAACCGCAGCTCTGTAGGTCTGATAGTTCCCGAGATACAGCTTTTCAAAAAATGGTCATTTTTTCGAAAAACTTGAAATTTAACCATTAGGTCCACTTTAGACCCCAATATCGAGAAAAATGCCCATCTTAAAGGGAAAACCATAGGAAGAGATGTTGTAGCAAATTTAATAAGCTTTAATTTAAGCGCAAAGCGAAGTCTGTACGCCCAATAGTTTCATCACAATGGTACAAAGTCTGAAAAATGGGAAAAGTGCATTTTTGTCGAATTTCATCTTCTGAGTTGACACAAAGATGTGAGGGTAGTTTAAAAGGAAACACCATCTGTATAAAATGACGATTTCAGACGAAGTAGTCTATTTCCACGATAAATAAAATAACAATTTGTAGACGCGTTTCGGTTAACTAAACCATCATCAGTACAATACAGAATGAGGAAGTTGTGAGAAGTTCCTTATATACAAAAGTGAATGTGCCTTCTTATGGGCGTGGCATTAGAAAGGTGGCAAGAAAAGAGAATGTGAAAGGCAAATAGGTGAAAGGAGAATTCACAGGAAAATATCGATTAGAGGGGAACGCCTAATTACATCCAAGTCATTAACTGATATTCCTAAATTGTAAACTTTCTGAATTTCCAAAGATTCTAAAGCATCTAGTTTTGGACCTTTTTGGCAAACAAATGGAAATAGACTACTTCGTCTGAAATCGTCATTTTATAGGATGGATTCCCACTATCTCGCCGCATCCACCTTACGTTAACACCATCTGTATTATCAAAACTGACTTTATATTTAGATGATTGAGTTGACGAACAACTTTTCGGGTGAGCACATGACTCAAGACATTCTCATATCAGAACATGATGGATCAGCCTCGACTGCTCTCATTATTCTGAGGTGTTTCTAGTCTTGAATTGGATCTTTCCAGTTTGTAATAAGCTGCCTGTTCACTTCGCATTGTCGAATTATAATTACTTTTTGAACTAATTGCGTTGGCGACTGTTTTAGGTGTGCAGATGTTCATGTTAAACCATTCGCGGGAGAGTTCCTTTTCCAGGCGGCTTCCTGACTCCTGATAGGCCCCAAGCTGCTGATCCTCAATACCTGGAGTGCACGAAGGGTTCTGCAAAGGATGTGTCGGAGGCTCTAATGAGTCTGACTCATCCAGAAAGAATGCCGGTTATGGAGGTGATACCCTGTCCAGTATCCCAAGACGCCGACCACAATGGGCTGACCTTGCACTTCCTTTCGCTTAGTAGGCCGGGAGATGTCTATAAATAAACACTTCAATCGTTCAGCATCGTCTTGCATCTCTTCGTTGACGCATTATTCGTAACGCAGTGGTTGCTCCTTTTGAAGGAGTTATGTACCATACAAACTCTGCCTAACGCGAATACGTTGCATCACATAGTGAATAGCCAGTAAAATTTACTTCACTTAGTAATTTAGTAATTCACTTATTTAATAAGCTATTAATCCTTCATCGCTGCGGTATAGATGAAGACAGAATTAAATGTTTCCAACTCGATAACTACATGCCTACTTTACGAGAGCAGTAATTCCAATTGTGGAATTACTATTATTACCCCTTTCAAGTCGGCTCGGGTTTTCAATGCTAGTTGTATATCGTTCACTGCATGTTATCGGCGTTTGGCATTTCACGTTTTATCGTGCTTTAGAAGGAGTAGCGTAACAGGATCAGGTTTAATTCGCAACTGGGTAAAGTAGGTAATTTTCTGGGGAAAATGCGCAGATCAATCTCAGCTGCAAAATTTATGCGGTAATTTTTTCTAAGTCGCTGACATTTCGCAATCCTGTAGGTCGTGTTATAGGCCCCAAGAATATTGCGCTCCGACTCCTGAACTCTGGTGGTGGAAATCGAACTACTGTTCGCTCGAAATTTCCCCGTTCCATCACGTTTTTCCCTTCCTAGTGGCAGCACATCTCTTTTTTCTCCCTTCAAACGGTTTCATTAAATGAAAAATTTTGAATACCTCATGATTGAATAGAACCTAACGACTTTTATTCTAGTTTTTAGTATCAGGAAGAATTAGGAATACCTACCTCACTAATTAAAAAAAACGGTGCAAATTTTACACAAGGGTTTATTATTCTTTGATATTGGTTACTTGTGCAAAAATTAATTCTGTCTGTAAAAATTAAGCAAAAAAAATATTAAAAAAAAAAAATTCTTCAAAATTTAAAAGATCTTTTTTAATTGTTTTTTACTCGGAAAATGGTATTTTGAACTCCTGGGATTTTTCAAAAATCTCATTTATAGCCCCATGAAAGCCCTATATATCCCCACTATGAAATAGGATCGTTCTGAGACCCCCAAAAATGGAATCTACGTCCAAAAATACTTCGAAAACGACACCTAACTCGATCCCATAGCTTAAAGCCTTCAAAAAACCCTCCCTCAGCCCCATTTTAGCCCCATAGCGCACCACGGGTTTCGGCGATCGGACTGAAAACCTTGCGAGCACAACTAGATGGTAAACCAAGTATTTTGTCAAAATTTCATATTTTAAACAAAATTCCTACTGCCCAAAACGGCCCGGACGGCGGACGGACATTTTGGTTTTGAAATGTAAACCTCTTGAAACGGATAATGTCAAATTTTGAGGCCGATCCGAGTCGTCGACCTCCGTCGCGATTACATAGGCGTATTATTCCAAGAATAATAAACCAAAATATGGAATTCTACTCAATAAGCCTTGAAAATGAAACAAAAATAGCAGGAAACGGGCCGTATGTATACGTGTTGTTCACTAGATAATCGGATGCTGTTTTTGAGTAATTTCCTGAGCAGTTACTTTGAAACTGGGAAATTCGATAGAAACGACCCTTCCAAACTGCTTGAAAACTTTCAATTCGAAAAATTTGTTACGGTATCTATTCTGAGGACGGCAACTAAAATAGTTGGAAGGAGCTCAGTAGATTAGTCCGAGGATCTAATGGAGGAATAACTAAGGATTGTGAGGGGAGATTTTTGAGTGATTCATCGGATCTGTCGAGTATCGATCGACGTGGCTAGCCAGAACGTTTCTTACACAACCTTTGCCGACCGTCTGTTCGTTTTTGTTATATATTACACAATATCCAATCTTACTATACAGTTGCTAATTATTAACGATTCGGAAATTCACTTTGTTATCAAATAACAAATAACAGTTTGTTATTAAAAAGCAAATTTTGACAAACATCTCCGAAGTTATCGAGTGCTGATGAATACTTTTTGTGAGACTACCTACCGTCGATTTAAAAGTTGAAAATAAATTGGAGATGTTCTAAGTGACTGAATGCAGTTTGGCACTTGGGTAAAAAAAAAAAAAAAAAATGAAATACGAATATTTCGTCGGCTAATCGGCAACACCACGTAAGTACTTTTTGGCCAAAATAAGCTCGTAGTGCTACTAGCTTGAATTTTTCACGCAGAATCCGATGAAAACATCTGATTCGTCGTTTTCTCAACCGCTCGATCTATAAAACGACGAATTTTGATGGTGTCATCGGATTCCGCGTGAAAAAACTCAAGCTAGTAGCACTTCAAACTATTTTTTCGCCAAAAAGTGACTTACGCGGTGTTGCCGATTAGACCATTTGGAAATCTTCACAACGGACGCCTATACCTCTAAAATGTTGAACCCATATATTAGGGGGACAGAATCATTTCTACATTTATTGTAAAGCTGCCTTGAAACCTCTCACTTCTTGGCAGGGTCGTAAGTCCCCATCCCCCTAAGAGTTATAAATTGTCATTCTAAACCGTACATTATGAGTCGTTTGGGATCGTAACTCGATATGGCTTTGAGGGAGGGCGAACATGTGATGGTCCAGTTATTATGGTGTTCACTTTCCAACGTTGTTTAAAGCCCTGCATGTCTGTTGATCTCTTGAGGTATTTTACCTAATAATAATTATCCCTCGCAGAAGTGGCAATTTATTTGGTTTATTTACAACGATGAACCGCCGAGTTGATTTCATTGTGTGAGATATTCTACGCACATGAGGTGAAAACTACTGCTATGGTTGGTGTAGTTAGCTCAATCTATTCCATTAACGAAATAACGCCCTCGATAGCCATCACATCCTAGCCCCTGCTTTACTCCCGCGGATAGGAGTATTAAGTCCAAGGGGGAACAGATGAGTCACATAGCGGTTAGTCTGGATATCCGTCACGATAGGCTAATCCCCCAGGCCTCCATCATTCGGTGTGACGTGACTACTGCCGTTTAAAAAGACCGGCTTGAGTGGTGGGGGGATGTTCAACATCATTAAACCCTATTAGTCAATGTGTCTCAGCCACGAAGTTCCATTTCACCGACGGCGTTTATCACTTCGAATTCGGTTGTTAGGTTTCCCTCTAAGTCTAGCGTATTCGTGAGTTTGCCAAGTATGTCAGAACCGTCAAGTGGAATGTTCTACCGTTTCTGGCTTCTTTAGAATCCAATTTCGTTTTATTCCACCTTGAAGTACACTAAAGTAGGTATTGTAGGACACCATTCTCCTACCTAACGCTTCTTCCTCCGCGTGTGACGATGCCATCGCAATCTTCCTTTCCTTTGTCCCGGAGGATTCGCTCCGGTATTCGGGCGTTTCCCCATTCTTCCTGAACCTCCTGCGGCTAGCGGAAGCTCGATGAAGAACCGGAGTGAATAGCATTTTGACAAAGCAATGGTTCACTTCTTTTTTAAAAAAAGCAGCGAAAGCCAGTAGTTAAGCTTTTTTTCGTAGACGAAGCTCACTCGTCGTTCACCACACCGTTAGCGGCTTTGGTTGGCCTGGTTAAAACCGTAAAATTGGCACTGTGTAACGTTAGGTGCTACTTATTTTGGAGTGAGTAGAGCAAGACAGCCACCTCAGCTGCGATTGATGTTGGCTCAACCTGAATAATACACGAGGAGGTTATAATAATAATCTATACGACTCACCGTGTTCGTGGCTAACTAACTGACTGGTAGAGTATGTCACAAGCCGTCTCCTCCGTTTTTTCTACCGTCTCGGCTTCACCTTTCCCTATTATATGAATAGGGGGGTTGAGAGCCCCCTGAGATGCGCGCAAATATGCGCATTTGCGCTCAAATTTCTTATTTTAAATGGCAACCCCTGAATTGTTTGCGAATTTGGATTCCCCGGCCAATTTTATGTCTGACAAGCGCACTGAGCGCGATTTTCGACGCGCACCAATTCGGGGAACTCCTCCTATCTTCGTGGTTTACAGTCTGATTGAGTCGGCGTTTCCTCCGTTTCCTACCTAGCGATCCAAATAGTGTGGTGTTTGCCGACGGTTCAGAGATCTAATCCAATGAGGTGGTTAGGGTGAGAAATGATCGAGAAATCATTTCTCACCCTAACCACCTCATCAAATGGTTATACTAAATCCCGAAACAACGAATTCAAACAGCGAATCTAGACGGAGAGTTTAATTTGAACGGTTCTTCGTCAACATAAACGGGTCTGGAGAGCTAGCAGTCTGTGAAGTCTGTGCCGCGTTCGTTTGGGGCGTCTGTCTGGTGTGTGTCTTCGACCTTTTAGGGGCGCGTGCAAGGTCTATGAGATCTCCCTCAGTCCTGACCACAGATTAAACTACTGACTCAGGTCGATAATGCGCTACTGTCCTGCTGGCTACTTCAGATGTCGGTAAGGTGTTAGGTAACGCGTTTGTTGGGCGCTCGGGAATTCCCCCATCACTTGACCTATTATTCAAACGGCCGAGCGAAGCAAGGCCCCCCTTTAGGAGTTGTTGAAACATGAACACTCACCCTCATGATTCTTGTTTCAGGGCTGATTTACTCGTCGTAAGCAACGTCACACAGAGCAAGAGCCTATGCAACATAAAAATGGTAAGAGCAAAGTAGTTTCTTTCTATTTACCTATTTACCAAATTTGTTGAAAGAATACACTACTTTACTAAATTTAGGGGTGGTCTTGCATCCGGCCGGAGCTTGTCGGTTTCTTGAGTTATTTGGTGTGCTGAATCCGAATCCGAGGTCCGTTTTTTTGTTTAGCTCGTTTTTTTTGTTTTTTTTTTTTTTATGATAGAGCTTGTTTTCACTTTTTTGTGCACCAACTTTTCAGGATTTTTCATTGAACAGCCAACAGCCTTCTAAAGGTGCCTAACTTATGTCAAATTTATCGCTGATTCCGCAAACCACCATAACTTTTCCATTGCATCGCTTCAAACCCCCCGTTTTCACAAAAAACTTGCGAAAAGTGTGGAAAAATTCCACTTTTTCGTCATTTTGGTTTATTATTCTTGGAATAATACACCTATGTTTTCGCGACGGGGGTCGACGACTCCGATCGGGCTCAGAATTTGACATTTTCCGTTTCAAGAGGTCTACATTCTAAATCCGAAATGTCCGTCAGCCGTACGCCTTACGCCGTCCGCCGTCCGCCGTCCAGGCCGTTTTGGGCAGTAGGCATTTTTTAAAAAATCTGAAATTTCGGCAAAATACTTGGTTTACCATCTAGTTGTGCCCGCAAGGTTTTCAGTCCGATCGCCCAAACCCGTGGGGCGCTATGGGGCTATAATGGGGCTACGGGAGGGGTTTTTTGAAGGCTTTTAGCTATGGAATCGAGTTAGGTGTCGTTTTCGAAGTATTTTTGGACGTAGAATCCATTTTTTGGGGTCCCGGAACGATCCGATTTCACTGGGGCGATCTTTAGGGCATTCGTGGGGCTAAAAATGGGATTTTTGAAGGATTCCAGGATGTTAAATATTTTTCGAGTAAAAAATACAGAATTTTTGAAAAAACACATTTTTGAACAAAAAAATCCAAAAAAATTTTTTTTTTCAGATAAAAATCCAAAAAAAATTTTTTTTTTAATTTCTTCATTGACAGAATTAAATTTCTGCACAAGTAACGTATATCAAAGAATAATAAACCCTTGTGTAAAATTTGCAGCGTTTTTGTCTTAAAAAACGAGCTAAACAAAAAAAAAGGACCTCGGATTCGGATTCAGCACACCAAATAACGCATGAAACCGACAAGCTCCGGCCGGATGCAAGACCACCCTAAATTTTGTAAAGTACCTACTGATATTCATTACATTACTACCCTCATCAATGAACAATTTTATTATTTCACATCTTAACAAGTAATGATCATTAACTGCATAATTTTAGGTATCTTTTTCATACATTTTTTATTATCCACCTAAAAAAAGGTCTAATGGTGGCGGTCAGTTAGATGGGTCGATGACAGGCTTCCCCATCACGCCCTCCTGACTCGCCTTGTAGCCAAGCCAATTATTCCGCAACACGGGTCGACTGGTGAAGACTAATTTGAGAGAAAATTACCTGCCTTGCTGGGGAATATGTAATGTGGCTTGTATTAATTATCCCTCTGTTCGATTTATAGATTCCAGTCGATGACTTCCTTTTACATTGGATAATAAACGGCCTAAGGCTCTGTAAAAAAATGTAATAACTCAGCTCGGGCGAGTTTCGGCCGAGTGAAAATGTTGACTTTGGGAGGGAAAAGGCGAAAGTACTAATTTTTCTGAGTTTTTTATTTCTGGGGGATTTGATAGCAAAAAAACATTCTTCAGACTGTTTAAACTGAATTTCACCGTATCAGCGTCATCCCGAGACATTTGGCTGACTCGGAACTGACGGGTATTTTTCACGACGGATGACTTCGACGAAATCTAGATCAAGTTGCAGATTGCCTCGAACCATTGAAGATAAGGAGGTGAGCTCATTGCTGCGATGTTACTTGATAAGCACGCTAGGTTGCAAGACTTGCAAGACTTAGTCTGGTCTTATGTTTACATTAGTGGAAGTTCATCAACCGTATTTCCTGCGGGGTTAGGGCTGGTACTGTTAACCAAACCATTACCCTCATAATCCTTGTAATTCATCTCTCAGAACCCGTGCTATCGGTGAATAACATCAATCCAACAAGTATTCTCTGCATATTTCTTCCATTATTTAATTTAAATTTACTTTTCGAGTATGTCAATCACAGCCGATTATCTAGTCCGTTTTGTGTCACTTTTCGTGGTGTTCATCGGATTGAGTTAACTTCAAGTTCTCCAAAAGAAGTTCTACCTAACAAAAAAGGTGGAACCAATTGATTCGCTCGACCACAATATGGTGTCTTAGTGAATAATTCACTCAATTATTGCAAAAAGCGACTTATTCCCTACAAAGTAGGATCAAATTTATCATCGTTTTCAGGTTCATGGCTATCAAATGAGCCAGAAGTCGATATTACATACCTACTGAAGAAATTGTAAATCGATTCAGACGGTGGTCTCGAAATCGTTAATTTTCGTTCCGAAAAGAAACGTTCTTGACCCAAACGAGAAAAATTTCATATTTATTATTTAATACCACCTGGGACACCCGGTCTATTGTGAACACGAAACAAAACTCAATATTTCAACAGGAGAGATTTTAGCAGTGTACGGATTTTTAACATTTCCCGTTATTTGAATCGTCTCCTGTACTCTCAGAAGGGCTCCTTCTCAAATTTCAACGTCCAAGGGCGAACGAGAGAGATTTTAGCTCTCTTAGCTGATCAGGAGAATTCCCGTCATTAGAATCGTCTCTTGTGCTCCCAGAAAGGCTCCTTCTCAAATTTCAACGTCCAAGGGTGAATGGGAGATATTTTAGCACACTCAGCTGATCAGGAGAATTCCCGTCGTTAGAATCGTCTCTTGTGCTCCCAGAAGGGCTCCCAGAAGGGCTCCCAGTAAAATTTCTACAACCAAGGGTAACGGGAGAGAATTTAGCTCACTCAGCTGATCAGTAGAATTCCCGTAATTTGAATCCCGTCTCTGGTTGTCCCAGAGAGGCTCCTTCTCTAATTTCATCATCCAAGGGTGAACGGGAGAGATTTTAGCTCGCTCAGCTGATCAGGAGAATTCCCATCTTTAGAAGCTGATCAGGAGAATTAGAATCGTCTCTTGTGCTCCCAGTAAAATTTCAACGTCCAAGGGTGAATGGGAGAGATTTTAGGGAGTTCCTAGTGGATACGATCGAGATACCACCACTTGGAATACGGATGCCGTATCTAGGGAAACCAAGGGCGATGCTAACCAAAATTGATTGAGATACCATTTAGCATTTTTAGGTGATATCTCCGAGTAGGATCTTGGAGTAACGGGTCACGTTACTATTAAAACAAGTTACATTAAACCGCCGTTACATCAGGCGGTAATACCGCCGCGGTATTCAGCTTTCAAAGTGGAGTTGTTTTTGGGGTTTGTTGTCGAAAGTGCCTCCTTAGGAAATTTATTAGATTTATTAAACTTCATAACCATTTTGATCTGATCAGTTGCAAAGATGTACGGAGTTTTTCGTGATTTCTGGAAATTGCGATTGAGTGGAACGAGCGAGAGTTTTGAAGCTCAGCTCCCCAAATCAATAATAATTATTGAGTTACAATGATTGTAACATTTAACTCATCTGGATTAGTGGCCGACCAGTTCCACTGTAATTCAGTGGCTTGGAGGTGAGATTTTAACGGTGTTCGTTAAACCGCACATTTCCGAGTAGCACTCCCCGTCTTCCAGGTCGGCTGTCTACATTGCTGCTTCCAATAGTGTAATGTTTCGTTGCTCCTCCAAATTATTTCAACAACGAACGAACTGGTGTGAAATAAAACCGCAGTGATTCGTGAAATCGGCTCCTAAACAACACCTAACGGCACCTAACAAACTCAGGACAACACAGAGGAAAGTACTGGCAGCACTGAGCTGCCAGCTGTGCTGCTCTCGGTTTTCGTTGTTGTTGTCGACGTTTGTATGTCTTCTTGGAAGCTGTTTATCAATTAGGCAGGTTACTTTGCGATAAGGATTCACTAGATACCATCTTCCGTATCGGCCGGTGGTATCGTATTTTCCGTAAACATACCACCGACGGATCGCAGATACGATACCATCGGCGATCGCGCATGCGCACTGCTGGAGTAGGATACGGATGGAATCGAGATACCACGACGTATCTCACCACTAGGAACTCCCTATTAGCTCACTCAGCTGATCAGGAGAATTCCCGTAATTATACCTCTCTCGTACCTACCTATCAAACTAATCGAAGGCTCGCAAAAAAAACTCGCAGGTACCCTCCGACGGACAATCGTCGAATAACTTCCGAACGTGATGTCGCTCAGAAATCGTTTTGTACTCGTTGAGATCAGCGTGAAAAGCCCGTTTTATGACGAGCTTGGTTTGTTGTTATAGGCCCTGGTGAAGATTAAATATAAATCGAAAGCTCGGCGAAAAAGGCGAAATTCTGTTTCGACCCCGTTCCCGATGCCTGACAAATTCATCTGTGTTAAGTGGGTCCGATTATCACAAATTTGATAAATAAAGTTCCCATTTTGACTGTTCAATTAGGGACCTTTTATTTTTTCAGGAGCCCTGATATTGGTTAACAGTACCTAGACTTAGTAGGTTTACAATAAATTAAGTGGAATCAATAACAATCACGTCATTAATGGAAATAATTTCCATTATAATAATTATTATCTGTTCCAAAGATTTGGACGTTTCCTTTTTCGGTTACGGGGGAGGGGGGGGGGGGGGGGTCATTCCTTTCACGTGGTGCCTCCTCGGGCTCTTGATGCTGTGATCCGCTTGGTGGATTCCTTTTTATTGTTTTGTGACAAAGGTCCTTGATTCGAGTCGGCCTCTCGAGAAACGCGAGAACATCGCTGAATCGTCCTACGTGCGGGTATCCGTCCCATTGTTCTAGAAGAATAAGCGAATGAAATACAGACTTATCACGTAGGATACTATACTTAGTGAGCAGGGTTTACTAATGATTCTAGGAATCATCGTGAAATGTTATCATTGGAAGAAAAATGGTATCCTCAACCCGAAGTGATGAAATGATTGACGTTTTAACATTTGCATTTCATTTACTCCTGAAAATGGTAAACATTGTGTTCCTGGGTCGGCTCCGATTAGGCTGGCAGGTAGATTGTGTTGTACGGGCCACCGAATATTGAGTTTTCTCCCATTTTCTGGCTCACGCTCGGAGAAGTTCAGAAGGCGAGATAGAATCTTTCCCTTGACAATAGGGCTGTAAATGGTGGGCTGCTATCTCCTCAAACGACGACGAAAGTCCTCGGCATGACCCCTCCCGCTATCTTGGAAGCCGTTGAATCTTTATATCGTCTCAACTATCCTGGAAATCCAGGTCTTCAGGGGCTTTTTGCGTGGTAGTATGTAATCATTCCATCAGAAGGGACTCTGATTCTGGTACTGACGTTTAATTACCGCTGTTCCAATCTCTTCAGCCTCATTCCTCCTTTTCTTCGTCCTTTGTCAATTCCCTGCAGACGACGTCAATTTTCTTCGTCATTTTTCTATTTTCGTCGTTATATTTGTCCACTTTGGCCTTCACCTTTGACGGAGAAAAAGATTCAAGGTTTCATCTTCCTTTATTGCAGACGAGAGGGATCAAATCTATAAACTCATTTGTTGTTACGGTCAAACTTTACGACGAGGTCGTATATCATTCTGATCACGATACAGACTCAGTTTTTCGAGAACAACAACTGTAATTGTGTGGTTTTGTGTTATAAGTCGTAAAAATATCTTCAAGCTAGGAATAGGAAGCAATAATTCCGCCGTTTCCTTGGGAGAAGAGATAACGTTGGCTGGATTTACAACCTATGTGATATCGACGAAAGTTGCTATCCAGTTAACTGTTACACGTCATTCAATGAAGATTAAAATCATGGAAGCTGGAGGGGAGGAGAAGACGAATTATTCATTTTTCTCTTGATTTATTACGTTTCTGGCAACTGAATGTGTCTGAGAAGACGTTATGCTAAGTACATCCATTATTTTCATATCTTCTTTCCCTTGCGATGAGCCAAGCCAGAAGGGCTTCCATAGAATTTTATTTCCCTTATCGACGACGTATCTTTGCTCGTATGGGACAAGAAACATGATGGTTGTATCGGTTGATGGGGGGGGGGGGGGGGGGGAGTTTCGACTGCGTTCTAAAGGTCATTTTATCGTCTCGGAGCCGCCTGCTGACCACAACATTCTCTCCATGCTTCTTTTTGGATCTGCTGATCAGATTTCCGCTTTTATTTTGTCGCAGGAAGCCGTGGTGGACCCATTGGAGGAGGGGCCGGGCCTGAAGAAGGCGCTCGAGTGGGAGCTGAGCCTGGACACCAGGGACCTCAGGTCTCATGCCTGGTACCATGGAGCCATCCCAAGGAGCCGCGCGGAGGAGATTCTCAGATATCCTGGCGAATTCCTCGTGAGAGATTGCACCTCGCAACCGGGAAACTACGTCCTTACGTGCAGGAGTCAAGGAGTCTGCTTACACTTCGTCATAAACAAGGTAATTATAAGGTACCATATATACCTATTAAGACATTTTCATCCAGTTAGTTCACGCCCGTGCTTCGCTCGAAATATCAAATTCCCGCCCATCACCTTTCAAAAATGCTTCACTTGGAACACCCGTAGCAACTTTTCAACTCGGAATTTTTGTTAATAACAGCGCTTGTTGACTCGTTTCTGGTCACCCCACATGCCTGCCTGTATAATAATAAGAGAGGGTAAAACTACCTGTCTTTATAGGTTCACTTCCATTGATCCTCAAGAAGCTGAACCTACCCGTACCAAATTTTAACAGTTACTGTCACTTGAGCTCCCGTAACTAATAAATCATCATTTTTCCTAGTAATGGCAGTAAAAGGTTGACCCTGTTAGCCAGACATGTGTTTTGAAGATCGTGAAGTATCAAACTCGAATCGAAGGCACTCGCATTGCACGAAATATCGAAATCCCGTCCATCAACATCAATAATGCAACCCATGCTTCACTCAGAACACCCGTGGCAATCCGTAAACTCATAACAAACCACCCGTAATTTTTCTTAGTTGTAGCTGGGACACCAGTGCTTCCTGGGACATGAGATATCCAACTCCCGTCCATCGTCTATCAATAATGCAACCCATGCTTCACTCGGAACACCCGTAGCAACCCGTCAACGTAGTAATTTTTCTTAGTAACACGCTTGTTGACCCGGTTCTCTTTGTGCAGTGTCAAACTATCTCGAAACGAAGGCTCGCAAAAGAAACTCCCTACTGACGATCTTTGAATAACTGTCGAACGGGTTATCGCACAGAAATTGTTTTGTATTCGTTGAAATCGGCGTAAAAACACTTTGCACGAAATATAAAGTTCCCGTTCATCACCTGTCAATAATGCAACCCATGCTTCACTTGGAACACCCGTAGCAACCCATAAACTCAAAGTCCTTTTTCTTGGTGACAACGCTTGTTGACCCGTTGTGCAGTACCTTTCAAACTATATCGAAACAAACATGTTGTATACAGACATCCATTTTTATCAATATTATAGATTATCATTCTTTATTATGTTTTATTTTAATATCAACTTTGTTAGACTGCATGTGTACATCCCAACCTTTTAGTGCACTATTGCTTTTTCTCGATAGGTTGTCATTCAGCCAGACACCGTTTACGAAAGAATACAGTATCAGTTTGAAGACGAGCCCTTCGACACGGTGCCTGACCTCATCACGTACTACGTCGGGAGCGGAAAGCCCGTCACGTCGGCGAGTAGAGCGCGGATACAACATCCCTGCAACAGGATGTACCCGTTGACTTTCTACGCCACCAAATACGGGCTGCACAATTCGGCGTCGACGCCGCTGGGGCGACCTTCTCCCGTGCCGTCGCCGACGAGGATGCGGTGGGACATGCCGCCTCGGGTTCCTTCTAAAAAGACTGTTCGGAGCTTATCCTTGGCTCCAGACCCCGGCAGAGGGGTTATGACCTTGCCTAGAGTGGATGACAAAAGTAATAGCGCGGATGGTATCATTCAGGTATGTTTCAATTACTCTCAGAATGTTTGCATTTTATTTATTTATTACATTCACACAAAACCTCATAATGTTGCTCCCTTCAATTTTCCACTCTTCATTCGCCTGGTAGTATTGTACCGTGTTCTTTCCCTTAGCTGTTTCCACTAGCCAGCTTGTCCAGTATGAAATCGATGAGAACATGTCTTACTTTGGAAACAATTAGGCTTGGAAGTTGAAAAGAACTTGACCATAATAACGTAGTTTTCCACAAGGGTTATTGAAGAGCACGTCATTCCCAGCACGCAATCGACATTCAGTAGAACGATGCCATTATCCATCAGATAAGAACCCTACAACTGTTAACAACTTTCTGATGAGCAACTAAATGGTTTCTGTAGCTCCCACTTATTAATGTCTATGTAAATTATATGAAGTCTACCTATGCCATATCCATTCACATTTTTCACATAGGATTTTTTTAATTTGAAGAAAATTTATTTATATCTGTTTTTCTCCTGTATTGAATTGACGTGCACCGGAATTGCGGGTTAATTCATCCTTTGCCATGTTGTTATAAGTCAAAAAGAGGAAAATACATCATTTTTGTGACAAAAGTCTTTCGCATAGTTTATATTTATCTGAAGTAACTTTAACGTTAGTCCATTCACAACAGTTGTACGCGCGTGACGTCACCTACGGTCCTTCTGGTTTGCCGCCCAGGGTTGCCAACTCAGAAAACCACTTTTTCCGTATATCGTTCCCATGAACAATCTCTTGACAAAAAAGACGATTTCAAACGAAGTTTATTTCCACGATAAATAAAATAACAACTTGTTGACGCGTATTGTACTGTTTGAGATCGCAGTATTGTACTGATGATGGTCTAGTCTGTAGACGCATGGGCTGAACTCTTCCAACTTAAATTCCCTCGTGGTCCATGGGAAGCCCCACTTCCGGCGGCGTGACCGGGAAGTCCAAATTCTCTCGCTAATGAGATAGCTTCTAATTACTCGGTCTCCCCGATCACGCCGCCGTCATCATCATTTCACTGACCGGCTATTCTTATTTACAAATTAGATAAGAATATCACATTCAGACGAATTTTTGATTGGAACCGAGGACCAGGCCTCCCCAGGCGACATTTCGTCTGAAATCGTCTTTTTAAGATGGATTCCCACTATCTCGCAGCATCCGTCTTATTTTATAATATCTTCACATTTTTAGAACTAATTTAAATAAAAATAAAATTTTTTTCTGCTATTCACCTTAGCCCACGAATCAAAACAATGGCTGTGGTGTCACGTTTAACCTTCGGTGGTTTAACCTCAGAGATCGATCCTTCAGTTTTTTTTTTTTTTTTTTTTTTTATGGTGGCCAACATGGCGAAATCGTCGAACAATGGGAGCTGATCGCTAGTTTCCGCCTAAAATTCAAATTCAAAATTGTCATAAATTCTATTAATTCATACGAACTTGCAATTCGTGTTTTACTTAACCCCATTTTCGGTGTTATTAAATAACACACACACACACACACACACACACACCCTCACACACACCCTCACCCTCTCTCACACACAAAATCTTCAAAATTTGTGAAGCCTTTATTGATAAAAAAAAAAAATATATAAAAAATCCATAAAGACGTTCCATATTGCCTACATAAAGCAGTGTTGGGTAGAAACTGATTCTGAAACTAAAAACTAAAACTGAAACTAAATTAGTTGCTTTCACAAACTAAAACTATTAGTTTTTGTTTCACTTTTGAAACTAACTTTCGAACTAGATTAGTTGCTAGTTTGAATTGTGAAACTTATTTTGGGTAGTTTTAAAGTTAGTTTTAGAATGAAACTAAAACTAATAGTTTTTGTTCACAGTTCCAATAAAAACTAAAAACTACTTTCTTTTTTTTTTTTAAATATCTTTTTAGCTGTAACCCCACAGTCGGTGTTGTGGGAAGGACTTGAGAACATGAACCTCCGCGTCCTTAATCAGGACGTGCCTTTGGGAAATGATCAATCATTCTACAATCGATTATCAAGAATCGAATATCGGGAAAAATCGATTATTGACCCATTTAATGAACCCAAATGAATCTTTCCGTACAGTGTTTAGGACGTGGAGGTATCCATGTTCTCAAGTCCTTCCCACATCACCTACCGAGTAAGATCAGCTAAAAGGATATTTAAAAGAAAAGTAGTTTTTAGTTTTTATTGAAACTAAGAACTAAAACTATTAGTTTTAGTTTCATTCTGAAACAACCTTGAAACTAAATTAGTTTTTAGTTTCACAATTCAAACTAAAAAACTAATTTAGTTCGAAAGTTTGTTAGTAGTGAAACTAAAAACTAGTTGAACTGCATGTTTATAAGTTAACTACTACCAACTCTGACATAATGTCCCTGGTGGATGTGATTCTGCAATCTGTACAATAATAACCAACGGTTGTTGTTGTAGGACCAAATGTCTCGTTCCGTTGGATGTGAAACTGTGATCTCGAAATTCTCCACGCACTCTCTCCCCCGAGGCGGAACGACCCATCACGTAAAAAGGAACACGCTGCCGAAGAAACTGAGCCGGGTCATTAGCGATCCTACCATGAGCCCCAACGCCGAGCGAAAAACCTTCCCTGAAGTAAGGAATGGGCACCTAGATATTCACGCTTGGGTTCGCCGGAGGTAGAGCTAGGATGGTAGGGGGGTGAAGAGCTACTGTGTATTTTAACTTTTCCCCTTTCAACATTTTTTTAAAAATCATGGTTGGTTTTAAAGAGAGATTTTCCTTGCTGATTTTCACATTTCATGTCACAATCTTTAATCAATTCCACAACCGCTTTTATATTTCCAGGCGTCGGTTCCTCCTCCCAAACCCTCGACTCGCCCCATCCTGGCCGACCTGGACTTGTCAGACGGGCCGCACTACACGATGACCAACTTCCCCCGGTCTTCCTACCACGCGTCGGGAAGCGACTCCGGGAACGGCTCCGGCGACTCAGTGCAGAGCTCGGCCGCCGGCGACATTTCCGACTCGGCCGTCCAGTGCACGGTCCTCACTCACCGTCCGGGCGGCGTGATAATTAAAAACCCCATTTCCCTCTCCTCGAGTTTCTCTTCCACGACCCTCAAGGTGGGTAATTCTTTCCTGAAAATAACTCTTAAGTGATATGAATATACGTTTTCAAGCGGTCATTCTTGTCGTTTTTCGTCACGCACAACCGTAGACACAATTTGGAGCCCACTCGTCATTCCACTCAGTTACAATCATTCTGTTCAAACCGTTCTGTTTTTTGTACAGGCTTGTGACTACGATTCAGGTCTTGAAGACTCAATTCCACCTGTGGTCGACATCGAAGTCCCCCCTTCATTTAACCTGGAAGGTTTTCAAACGATTCTCCTACCAGTTACTGAAAACAAGCCTTTAGACGCCACCGCTCTGAAAGGTTAGTGTCACCTTTGGACGTATTTGTCATTTTATTTCATAATAAGATACAATCATTATACTGGCCTTACCGCGCCACACGTACCACGTTAGTCATCTTCACAATTATCCACTTTATTTTTGTGCACAATTTGTAATGATGGGTACAATTTCACTTGAGACTAAACAATGTTGCTCTCTTTGTAATTCATTTTCGTTATTGTGTTCTCAGGGATCCGAGCAATGCTCCAAGACCACGGGTCCCGAATCATTGCCAACCATCTAACGCGAGTGGATCTCGAGCTAATCATAGACCCCAACAACTTTGGCCTTGACGAAAGTATAGGCTTCACCTGCGGGCTCGAGCTTTGCGCTTTACCGTTCGGCAAACAGATGAGACAGGATTTGATCGAAAGGTAATCTCGTTGTTGGTAATATAATACATGGCGGGCGTCTTGTACGGCCTGTAGAATTATTTATTTTTAACCTGAACGAGGCAAATTTTCGTTCACCAGGGCACAGGCGAGATCTTTTCATGCAGACTTCGTTTTTTATTTATTTTACACCCAAAATCTCTCTAAGGTGTACATAATGAGATATTAACATCTTCAGGGGGCGTTGGGGGAGTCAAAATTTGAGGAGCTTGTTTCCATAACCTGACATAAGAACCTGACTTACCTATCCGTTTTTTGTTTTTTGTTTTTTTTTTGTTTTGTTGAAATGTTCTTGAAATGGTTTCCCACAGCTAAGCAAAGCGTTTTCAGTCCAAAACCTGAAATTTGCCAACGTACACTAATCACGAAAGTCAGGATTGCTGCCAAAACCTGACTTCCAGCTTCGGCCAATCAGAGGCCGATTTTTCTGACACGTAGAATTTTTTTTTTTTTTTTTTAATGAAGAAATCATTCTGTCACTTTTAGTGAAGAAATTATGTCTTTTGTGTTCCAAATAAACTACTGTTTCGAATAAAAATTATTTTTCTGAACGTTTTGTGCCAAAACCTTGTATGTCCAAAATTTAATTAAATTTTATCACGTTGAATAGTTTTTCTTGATCTGCTTCCACTCGATATTAATGGAAGGAAACCGGGAAAGAAGCAAAGAAAAAAAAAGGATCTTAAAATTTTAATATTACACATAAGATCATAGCATTGGTTTTCCTGCAAAATTTACTAATGTAGAAAGGTATGTCAGGTTTTGGAATCAAACTCCTCATTTTCAGATAATTAGCATGTTTGAGTCAGATTCTCTATTCTAGTCGGCCACCATTATTAAAACGCTGCAAATTTTACAAAAGGGTTTATTATTCTTTGATATAGGTTACTTGTGCAAAAATTATTTCTGTGTCAAAAGAAAATAATTTGGGGGAAAAAAATGGATTTTTTTTTTTCAAAAAACTTTTTTTTTGGATTTTTTTTTTTTCAAAAAAATTGTTTTTTTTAAACATTCTTTATTCTTTACACGAAAAATATTTAACCACCTGGGATCCTTCAAAAATCCCATTTTTAGCCCCACGAAAGCCCTATAGATCGCAACAGTGAAATCGGATCGTTCCGGGACCCCAAAAAATGGATTCTACGTCCAAAAATACCTCGAAAACGACACCTATCTCGATCCCATAGCCAAAAGCCTTAAAAAAAAACCATCCCGTAGCCCCATTTTAGCCCCATAGCGCCCCACGGGTTTGGGCGATCGGACTGAAAACCTTGCGGGCACAACTAGATGGAAACCAAGTATTTTGTCAAAATTTCAGATTTAAAAAAATACCTACTGCCCAAAACGGCCCGGACGGCGGACGGACATTTCGGATTTTGAATGTAGACCTCTTGAATCGGATAATGTCAAATTTTCAGGCCGATCGGAGTCGTCGACCCCCGTCGCGAAATCATAGGTGTATTATTCCATGAATAATAAACCAAAATGGAATTTGTTATTTTAGGAAGGGTTTTTGTCCATTCATCAGGTTTTGGGAAATAACCCATTCAATTTAGCCCTACGGCGTTCTCCTTCCTACTGGCCTTCATCAATTTTCTTCAAATAGGGACAACAAAAAAAAAACGCTGCAAATTTTACACAAGGGTTTATTATTCTTTGATATAGGTTACTTGTATAGAAATTTAATTCTGTCAATAAAAAAATTAAAAAAAAATTTTTTTTGGATATTTATATTTCAAAAAAAATTTTTTGAGGCGATTTTTTTTTCAAAAATGTGTTTTTTCAAAAATTCTTTAATTTTTACTCGAAAGATATTTAACTTCTTGGGATCCATCAAAAATCCCATTTTTAGCTCCATGAAAGCCCTATAGATCGCCACAGTGAAATCGGATCGTTCCGGGACCCCCAAAAATGGATTCTACGTCCAAAAATACTTCGAAAACGACACCTGACTCGATCCCATAGCCAAAAGCCTTCAAAAACCACCTTCTGTAGCCCCATTTTAGCCCCAGAGCGCCCCACGGGTTTGGGCGATCGGGCTGAAAACCTTGCGGGCACAACTAGATGGTAAACCGAGTATTTTGTCAAAATTTCAGATTTTTAAAAAAATTCCTACTGCCCAAAACGGCCTGGACGGCGGACGGCGTACGGCGGACGGACATTTCGGATTTTGAATGTAGACCACTTGAAACGGATAATGTCAAATTTTGAGCCCGATCGGAGTCGTCGACCCGCGTCGCGAAAACATAGGTGTATTATTCCAAGAATAATAAACCAAAAAAACTGGCTGTAAATGTTTTACAATCACACACAGTCACTTGATATGACTAGAATTGAAGTACTAAGGAACTTTTGTAACGTCAAATAGGACCTACTTCAATTACTTCACTCATGTGGTGTCTTTTTGCACTGAATTTGCTGCTGTTTTATTGTTTTTGTTGCTGTTTTATGGTTTTTAATGTAGTTTTATTTCTTACGCTACCGTCGACGCTTTATAATATTTATTCTTGAAAGTTTTCTTACTCGTACAACTTGCTTTCAGGACTATATGTTTGAAGCTGCTTGTGGCAGTGACGATCCTTACGTGCAACGCCGATTCGGAGCGAGCGGAAACGCTTAATAAATGGATTCAAGTAGCTATAGACACTAAAACCGCTCTTGGAAACCTGTTTGGTTTTAACGCGATTATGATGGGCCTCTCAATGCCGCAAGTGAGTTTGAACTGAATTTTAATGCTGCAAAGTATTCAGCTTTCACGTGTGCATCGAGTTTGTAACTTGATACACTAATTGCTGTCTGAAAAGGTCTCTTCATTCTTCATCCCCGTTTATTTATTTATTCTTTTGTTTCATTTTTTATTTTTTTAACAGGTCCAAAATCTGACAAAGACGTGGCACATACTCCGGCAGAATTTCACTGACTCGGCGTTCAATTTTGAAGCCAAATTGAGGCCTACGCTGAAGAGTATGAACGAGTGCACGAATCCGCAAGCCCCCAACACGACTATTCCTCACATACTGCCGTGGATAGCTCTCATGGAGAGACCCGACGAAAGCACTTTGCGTAAGTTCTAGCAGCCAGATGGAATCGAGCGTTTCTCAGCAATTCTGTGTCTTGAGCGATGTGTTAATATTTGGGGTTACAATTAGGAATGGAAAAGTGTCTAGATTTTTTTTTTTTTTATCGATAGAAGGCGTCCAAAATAATACTGAAAGTGGGGTTAAAACACAAACTGCAAGTTCGTACGAATTAATAAAAATTATGGAAAAATTTCATTTTCAATTTTGGCGGAAACCCAAAGTCAGCTCCTATTGATCGACCAGTTGGCCACCATTCAAAAACTAAAAACGCTGCAAATTTTACACAAGGGTTTATTATTCTTTGATATAGGTTACTTGTGCAGAAATTTAATTCTGTCAATGAGAAAAAAAAATTTTTTTTTTTTTTTCAAAAATTTTTCGTTTTTTTTCTTGAAAAATATTTGACCTCCTGGGATTCCTCAAAAATCTCATTTGTAGCCCCATGAAAGCCCTATAGATCCCCACAGTGAAATCGGATCGTTCTGGGACTCCAAAAAATAGATTCTACGTCCAAAAAACGACACCTACCTCTTCCCACTGCCAAAAGCCTTCAAAAAACGCCTCCCGTAGCCCTATTATAGCCCCATAGCGCCCCACGGGTTTGGGCGATCGGGCTGAAAACCTTGCGGGCACAACTAGATGGTAAACCGAGTATTTTGTCAAAATTTCAGATAAAAAAAAAATCCTACTGTCCAAAACGGCCCGGACGGCGTACGGCGGACGGAGATTTTGGTTTTGGAATCTAGACCTCTTGAAACGGATAATGTCACATTTTGAGGCCAATCGGAGTCGTCGACCTCCGTCGCGAAAACATAGGTGTATTATTCCGGTTTTTGAATCGGCCAGAACAACTTAAGATGATTATAAATTACGTGAAAGACTTTTTGTCACAGAAATGATGCATTTTCCCTTTTTGACTTCTAACAACATGGCACAGGATGATTTAACCCTAAATTCGGGTGCATTTCCATTCCTAATTGTTGTTGTCCATTTAATTGAATTTCGCCCACTAAGGTTTATTATTCGAATTTCCAGATGGACGTATTGTTTCGCGAGTAGAAGCCGCTTGCATCGGCCAGTGGGAATCGTCTTCTCCCGACCTCGGCCTGAAGACCCTAACTGCACACATGGAGGAATCCCGTAAAGTGGTCAAGTCCCTGCTTTCCTTCCGGCGAAACTCCGAAATCGTTTTGGGGGACTCGAGAGTGGTCGATCTTCTCGGCGACGTCTTCAGAACCGAGTTCCAGTTGAAATTCCTCTGGGGAAGCCGCGGAGCCCACGTGAAAAGCGTCGAGCGGCACGTCAAATTCGAGCAGATCTTGACGGCGATGTCCGACATGTGCGAGCCCAGGCCTAAATCTCCCCCTCCGCCTGCACCGATGAGCCCGGGGAGTTATAATCCCGCTATTGGCACGAGCGTGTAAAACTACAAAGTCAAGCGAACATGCGTAGGGATGTACATAATTGGAAAATGTTGCATTGTTTGAGTCAGGAAACAACAGTTGAGAGCCTCTCATATTCTGTGCATGAGCCCTGCAACCATCTCCAGTATTTCTCGAAGATCTGTTCTTTCGGTGTAGTCTCACTTCGGCGCCTATCCGCATGTTTACATTTTTTCACCGATTTTCATCTCACTTGAAAATCCTTCCCACTTCGGCGCCTTAGCTTAAATCTATTGGTGAAATGGCAGTTTATGACGAGACATCAATAATTGAAAGGAAGAAAAAAAGAAGAGATTCTGGAAACCACAAAAAACGAAACTGACGCTAGTGTACGACAGACAGCTTCGAGTATAAGCGGAAGAAATTGAATAAGACATTTAGAAGTGAAAAGGTCTGTGGTTCAATGTAGGAAAAGAGTTAGGGAACAGGAAGAACGAATTCCTAAAATCTCTGAAGATTCCTTGTCACTAAAGTTTAGTGGAATAATTGACAAGAGCCTTGAGTTCCCAAAGTAGAATCTCTTATAGTCTTTCTGCAATGTCGTTGGGCTCTGACCCTGATCCTAGCGGCCGGCTAGAGAAACAAAACGCTGCAAATTTTACACAAGGGTTTATTATTCTGTGATATAGGTTACTTGTACAGACATTTAATTCTGTCAATAAAAAAAATTTAAAAAAATTTTTTTTGGATTTTTATATTTCAAAAAAAATTTTTTGGGGGGATTTTTTTTTTTCAAAAATGTGTTTTTTCAAAAATTCTTTAATTTTTACTCGAAAAATATTTAACTTCTTGGGATCCTTCAAAAATCCCATTTTTAGCCCCATGAGAGCCCTATAGAACGCCACAGTGAAATCGGATCGTTCCGGGACCCCCAAAAATGGATTCTACGTCCAAAAATACTTCGAAAACGACACCTAACTCGATCCCATAGCTAAAAGCCTTCAAAACACCCCTCCTGTAGCCCCATTTTAGCCCCATAGCGCCCCACGGGTTTGGGCGATCGGACTGAAAACCTTGCGGGCACAACTAGATGGTAAACCAAGTATTTTGCCAAAATTTCAGATTTTTAAAAAAATTCCTACTGCCCAAAACGGCCTGGACGGCGGACGGCGGACGGCGTACGGCGGACGGCGGACGGCGTACGGCGGACGGCGGACGGACATTTCGGATTTTGAATGTAGACCTCTTGAAACGGATAATGTCAAATTTTGAGGCCGATCGGAGTCGTCGACCCGCGTCGCGAAAACATAGGTGTATTATTCCAAGAATAATAAACCAAAAAACAGGGGAATGAGCGGTGGGTTGCGGGGAAACTGGGGGGGGGGGGGGGGGACGGTTCATTCCACACTAATTTCGGATATATTCAGTTGTGTGGGAAGACAATTTCTCTATTCCCCGGCCAATTTTACGTCCCGTTAAATTTAGCGCATCGAGCGGCTGTCACTTGGGCGAGCGAAGCGAGCCCCCCCCCCCCCCCCCCCCCCCCCCGTCCGTAAAAGTGGTCTTATGTCTGAGTGCTAGTTCTCTGAATAATCTAATTTTATGTAACAAAGCAGGTGCCGGGACGTACAGCCCACAGCTCAAATGGGAGTGCGCCAGCCCGCTCGGTAAGTGGGCCACAGTATACCAGGCCAAAGACATGACGAGACAGGCCAGGCCAGGCTCATGGCTCTATGCCATAAAAGCATGCATGGCTGAGAGTGAAAGAAGAGCCCTCGTGAGAAGGTGGATCCATATATTCTCAGATAGCCAAGCTGCTCTGAAATCACTGGCGGGAACATAGATGTAGTTAGTAGATCTACTAACTCAAAACTGGTACTTGACTACCAGTAGTCCATCAAGCGTGTTGGGGCCTCCAATAAGATTATTCTCAGATGGGTCCCTGGACACGCTGGTATTCCGGGAAACGAGAAAGCAGACGCCCTGTCTAGGTATTGGGGGCCACTTTTCCGCGGGGCTGTTGACCAGTGGCAGCGATCACAGCACAGCAGCAGGTGGGAAAGAACCCCGCACCAGCACACAGTGGTCCAGAATTCAAATCTTGCTGGACAAAAATCAAAAACTGTTCGTTTTCGACCAGATTTTGTATCTAAGGGTTTTTTGGGGCGTAGATTCCAAATTTCGGGTCCATTTAGTCATAAAATGAAGTTCCCTTCAGTTTTCGAGTTTCCTGAAGAACATTTTCACGAAAAAACAAAACAAATAGGCAATAATATCGCTGATTCCATTTACATCATTTCATGAGCGAATTTTCAATGAAAAGATAGAATGTAGGTTATTTAGGAGTATTTCAAGTTCTCGAGCCAGCTAAGAAGCCTTTTTTAAATAGCTGTATCACGTACGCATACTGCGCACATAACATTTATGTACTTTTGAACGTAAACAAAATGGGGGAGGAGGTGCTTAATAAAACAAATCAATAACGAAGATAACATAATAATTTTATATACTCGATTGATACAGATAACTGGAATTACATACTTAATAGAAAATTAATGAATGAAATTAGCTGTACTCTGAAATAACCTCTTGAGGCAAAAAATGAAAGGAATTCAACATTGAAAAAAAGAAAGAACGCTGCTGGAATAAATAGGAACAAAGCAGAACAATAAAATTGAAATTATTCTTCTTCAAGATGATCATCTTCCTCAGCCACGAAATCGAGGGGTTCCAACAAATCTATTACATCTTTATTGTAACAAGATTTTCTTCCTACTGGCATAGTTCTTAGCCTCATACTAGATACTACAGAATCTGAAGATAGAAAGGAGATCTACGTTAGCCGATTCACGAGAAATTTTCCTGGTATTATGCTCACGGCCATGGAAGAAGGCTCACGGCCAAATTCAATCAAGTTCTCTTCTAGCCAATCAGAATGACGATTTAAAATATTGTTCTCAACCCTATTCGCCCCTAACCATCTATTTTTCAATAATTTATGGAAACTAATTAAAATTGACCTTAGAGTGATGTTTTCTTCATAAGAAAATCCATTGCCAGGCTCCTCGCGGTCACGTATTTGGTCCATCCAAGCTACCACAGCAATATTTCTTGATGGAAAATTCCCGAGCGCCTTCAAGACGAAAGAAAGAGTTTTTCGCGTAAATGCGATTTCTGGACCATCTGCAAAAAAAGCCCATATTTCCATTACGTGCAAATTCGTGCAAACTTTTCTTGTTTTATGGGAGTCTTGGGGTTCATACCAACACGCCCTTGGTCTCAAAAGAAACGGCCAAGAGGTGCCACTAAAGATGTAGACGTTAAAAGGCATAAAAGAGTGTTAAAATCTCGATAGCTTATGAGCACGCTCAGAAAGCACTTTCTGAGATTTTGAAAATGGCATCATACGCTACTTACCTCTAATTAAACGAACCATGACGATCAAGAGGCTCAGACGGCTTCAAAACGGCACCAGTGATCACTTGTTGAACGATGAATGAAGACTGCATCGAAAGATACAAGTCTTGCAATTCTTAATGAGGCCAGATAAGGGCAATATCATGACTGAGCGCGATAAGAGGGGCTGTCAGTGCTAGTTTAGAGCTTTGTGAATGCATGCTTGACCCTGGCTTTGTTGTTACTTCCAAGTCGATAACATGATTTTTGTTCAGCTAGATTTGAATTCTGGACCACTGTGCAGCAGCATGGACACGCCATGTTGGGTCGGCTGGACCGTAAGAGGGCAGAAACGTGCCTCCGTTTACGGCGGACACAACTGAGATTCATGGTGGGTCTGTACACAGGACGCGGAAGTTTCAGAAAGCATTTTAACAGGATAGGGGCCACAAATGATGAACCCGCCTGTAGGTTTTGCAAAGATGAGGAGACAGCGGATCACCTCATCTTTGAATGTGAGGCCCTGGAGCGTAGAAGGTATCTTGCTCTGGGCTCTGTAGACCGGGGAGAGATACTGGCGCAAAAGGACCTGGTATGAGGACTATTGAACCTCTTCAAGGGCACAGAACTCCTACCATAGTAACTCCGAGAGGCAGCACAATGGGTCTACTGGCCTAAGTGCGGGAAGTGGGGCGCCCCTCAGGAACCCACTTCTATACTCTCTCTGTTGTCAATCAAATTTATTTTTGTCCTGGTATTAAATTTTGAATTCAGCCTTTTGACGTTTCACGAGTTTTCGTTTGTTTCTTAAGCCACCACGTAAGTTGTCATGGCGATATTCTGTTATTTTTATTCGTCATCTGTCACTTTTATTCGAGTGAAAGTGAGGCAGATTTGAGTGCAAAGGGCGTCTGACGTCTTATCCTTAAACACCCCGCTTCTGCTGAATTGCCAAAACCATGTTGTTTCTGTGCAGGGAAAAATCATGCTTATTGCATGCCATATTAGCAAAACAGAATATGGGAATGGCTCAAAACGCGCGACTGACCTTTTGAAGGCACCTTCTAGCTTGACTTAAGAACCTGACTGAGTAGGTTACCCTACGTACTAATCAACAGCGTGGATTTGTATTGTGTTCTAGTCTATCAACTGTACGAAAGTTTATATATTTGTATGTGTACTAAGGCTGTAAGTTAAGATGTGTGTAGATTCTATACGGTAGATACTTTACTTATGCTTATCAAGCCTACTGATTTATAGACGGCGGTGTGTACGTTCAAAATTTAGAGCAGAACTTTTTAGTCTCGAAGCATTCTATTGCCTGTTATTACCTTATTGTAGTTTATTAATAGTGTTGTGTTATTCAAATTTTTTCGTTTGAAATGTGAAAATTAAATCATTTTGTAGGTAGCCACTTGTAATCGGAGTATAGTGACCGTTTTTAAATTGGGTTGCTGCTTTGGGTTCTAGTTAGATTTTATATCGGGTTGTGACTTTTTTTTTAGTAACGAAAGATTTTCTCGTGCAATTTTCGTATGAAATCGCACAAGCTCCACGAGGTTGTGTCCTAATGAAAATTCCAAAGTAATCCTGTTGTAGATGTTCATCCCATTATAGTATCTGAATGAGTAAAAGTTGGAGTGGAGCCTGAGAGAGAATAAGTTGAATTTGGTTGTCTGGTCAATTTCAATTTGCGAGTCAATTTTTTCACTTAATGAAATTCTCCTTTAAGGTTAGGACAATATCAGTGTTGCCATGGCTTGCCTAAAGCAGTTCGTTATTTATGTTCCTCTGAGCTTTTTTTCACGTTCATCATTTTCATGAGTTTACAGGGTGTGTGACTATTACACCTTCACGTTACAACACGCGCCTACTCAACTTTCTAGAATTATTTGCTCTTGTTCTATGAATTGATTGTGATATCATTTACGTTAGCCTTTAATATAGCATTGTGTACAAATATTTATACGTGGAAACGAAAAAAGGGAGACTGCATAGTGCTACGCATTGGTTTTGAAGCACCACATTCGCACTTGTTACTGTACATAAATGCCAATTGATTGCATTAGTGTTAATTATTTATTCCTACCTCTCGTGGTACTATATAATTAACTGTATGTGTACGGAGCCAGTCTAACTGGGAGTTCTATTAATCAAATTATTGAGAAATAGTTGGAACAGTACTGATTGGTACTAAATTGATGTTGCATGGTAGGTGTACGTTTTTGTAAGATCCCTATTAACTTGTTTCTAATACGATGAAGATTTTCACTTTTATAAATGTGTTACAATTAAGGGGGACAAAAAATTGTCATTTTTTTTAAACGAAGGCATTTCAAAATACATTGACCTACCGCAAGGAGCTTCCAATCCGACCACCGAAAATTGACCACTATTGCCTAATATGTACCTACTCGAAGCTGCCATGAAAACTGCCTATGTTACAACGCATGGTCGGAAAGGGGGGATAACCTAAGAATTTAACTGCTTTTTAGCTACAGCTGGGTATCCAAAATATTTGCGGGTGGTATTTTTCAATCGTCGACTTTGTATCGGTGTTGACAAAATTGAGGAGTTTCTTTTTCGTGATCACTTTTGTCCTTCAGTTGAGAACGCTCATCTCCGTCACCAGAGGGCCATCCAATAAATTGTGTGTTATCAGTGTTGAGAGTCATGGAGGAAAGGAAAGGAGAATATGTGCCGAAATCGACGGTGGCGTTAGCCCTACGAGATGTAGTGAATTCAGTTTCGATGGGAACACTATAAAGGACATATTCTTTATAGGCCCTGCTCGAGGCTGAAGCGCCCTGGGGGTCAAAATCCTGATTCAGAACGAAGTGGCAACGTCATCCAGTCAAGGCGAAGGGCTTGCTCCCCCTGCTTCGGGATTGTGACTCCCAAGCTGAATTTCAGAGCCTTTTAAAAATGCCTTACTTATTTATAAAAAGGCCTTACTTTCATTCTTAGAGACATCTTATCTAGACATCTTGAAACGTATAATGTCAAATTTTGAGGCCATTCAGACCTACGCGCCGTCTTCTGGTTCAGTTTTGGCAACTAACCACCTTCAAAGTTCACTACACGGGGTCGCGCTGATGTCGCAATCCCCCCACTGTTCCACCGTCGGGCTGGCTTAACACAGGATTGAGGCTTCCTTTCCTTTCCTCCATGGAGAGTGGTCTAAGGCCTGCCGCGCTTTCTCCTGTTGACGCAAGATGGCGTCAAAGTTAAACCGGGCGGGGACTGGCGATTCCTTCCCGACTGTTAAAAATCATAGCGATTCCTTCCTGTTACTCGATTGACTCCTTCCCAAGTGTCGGTTCAAAGCAAAAAATTCGGACTAAACTCTTTATAGCACAATTAGTACAATACACTACTGTATCAAATATATTATATAGTGCAATAATTGCAAAAAGTCCTTTGCCAAATTCATTTTTAATGTCAGTTTATTGCTAAAAAATTCCCCAAAATTTCACAATGACCCTTTTTGCAAACTAGGGGAGGACACAGGAGTGTCTGGGTCCTGGAGTCTGAGCAATGGTAATGCGCATGCTCGTGGACTTGAACAGAATCCTCACTTTCTTTGGTTAGCTCCCTAAAAAGTGCCCGTAGATGGGGGGTTCTGAAATGCTTACGAGCGCACCCCAGCGCCGTACTTCCTAACCTCCTCATCCTTTTCTGTGTGGGTCCGCTGACCATGTTGCTCTGTGTGGTTGAAATAAAACAAGTTGTGTGGATCGTTGTCGTATCCCAACTGGCCTCAGACCCACAAACTCGGTTTCCCGTATGTTCTAGTTTCTTTTTCTTCTCACTTACCCTCCGTAACAAAATCGTGACGGTAGCACCAGGGTTCATCGTTACAACAAACCCAGGGTTCAGGGATTACAACAAACTAATCTCGCAACTCGGTTACATTCAGCGCTTCCTCCTGTGTTTTCTCATACAATTTTTCACGTTGAATCCAATTGTTGAAATTTGGATTTCCAAAAAACCGTCGAGTATCTCTAGTTCTCTAAGAAAAAACTATTCATTATCCGAAGATCCTCCTAGCAAGAAGGAGTCTGAGGCCAGGTGGGATATGGCCGGGTGTTGGCCCCCCTACTCGCATTGCGATTGGAGGGGAGGCAATAGTCAAACCTCGGCTCACCAGCCAGCCTCACGCCGGAAGAAATCGCCATTTCTCCAACTTTCCCTTTCACGGGAAGGAATCGCCTGTCGCCCAAACCGTTTGTGACTTCACTTACACGTTATGGGAATTTTTTTTTTTTTTTTTTTTTTTAAGATAATTCTCATCGAACCCAATCGAACAAAATCCTCGGTTCAAAATGAAAATAAATATAGAAATATAACAAATAGTTGCTTAAAAGATTTTAGACAATAACACCAAAGGACAATGAACTGAACTACAAATTCATTAAAGTGACGTTTAACCAATTAAAAAATTAAGAAACGCTATGAAAACTTTGATAGAATCATTACTCATTTACTACCTACTACTTAGTATTCCACATACGTATCATGCTAATAATCGAAAGAAATGAACCACTTGAGCGTAAATTCACCCCACTTAGTGACAATTATATATACTGTAATATATAGCCCAAAGCGGTCCAACTTCCTAGTAGATGACTTGCGTACATACTTAGAACCCTCAGCCCTTATATTCGAGCAAATGCGGAGCAAATTCTTAAAACTCAACGATCGTTTTTATAAAATTGCTCGCGATTTGTCATTTCTTTTCGACAGATTCGTCTCGTACAATCCCTTTTTTCCCCGTATATCCGTTTCGTTGGCGTTTAAACAGTGTGAATTTCGGCGAATATAAAACGAGGTACCCAGTTGATCGCGTTTACATTTGTACTTTTTTCGGTACCAACATTTTTTAAGTATTGGCGTGACCAGCATTTTGTGATTTCATAATATTTTCCATTTCGAGTGTATCATGCGTTTGCTTAGAGTGACAGTGTAAATACGTAACTGTAAATTTAACATTTGTATCGTTACATGTATGACATTTTGTCGCAAGATACGAAAAAAAAGTTAAAAAAAAATTGAATATAATTTATATGGAAAATGTATGATAGTTGATTTAGTGGTATTTCTACACCTTTAATGGTTTTGTTGATAGTTATGAAGTGAGGGTTGTGAAAACTTACCGAAGGTTATGAGACGTAAGGTTCAGGATGTGTGAGTTGTAAGTTGAATCTGAATTTAGCTGATTCGAATGGGACCAAAAGCTCGATAACTTGGAAGATCTGATACGCTCAACCTAATCGAGGCGCACAGGGGATTTTTTTTCTAAAAATAAATGTATATAAGAGATATGGACTAAGTAGAGCATTGAACGCAGGTGTGACTCCTGATGGGTTTGATTTGAAGGTTGGCGTATGATCAAAGCTGGAAACTGTCGGTAATTTTCCAAACCTGACCTCATAATTTATTAGTGAATGCTAGTCCATCCTTCTTCCAAATTATGTCTTTTTAGGTGTCCACATATCAAATACCTCCCGTTCCGCTCTGCCTCAACCTACACAAGAACCGTACTTACCATTGTGAAAACATGAAGGTGGCTTGGTGCTATACTTATACATACCTAACGAAATAACTGTAACAATATCAAATATTACCGCATGATAACCATGTATAAATAAAAACACTTCACTCAAGTGGTTCGATTTTTATTTACCGTCTTCTCTTAGAGGATATCGCAACACCTGAACCATGAGTTATAACTCATGCATAAATGCATTCCACGGGATTCAGACTCGTGCAGTGTGAATTTAATGTGACTAATTAACAGAGATTGTTGAGATTTTATTTGGGCAGGTGGTATGGGGCCAAACACCCTGCTTTGCAGATGATCTGGTGCAGGCGCGACTCGTGAGGGAGGCAGCGTCGCAACTGCACCCCCTCGATGCAGAAGGGCGTGAGGGGGGGGGGGGGGTTACCTATTACCTACCTAATTAGTTACCTACCTAAAAATGAATCAAAACTCCTTGGCTCAAATATCTACGTAAGGTCTACAACCAAATTATAGACCTTACATAGTTCGCGGAATGTCTGAAAAGCCTGTGTTGATAGTACAATGATAACAGATTCATCCTCATTTTTAAGAGCACTGCACCTCTTGAGACGATTTTTTGCATGGACCTTATGGAACAACGAACTAAGTGTGAAGGCAGAAATTACGAAATGAGGTGCAGATTCCGGGACTGCACACCCTTCCTGTGATTGGCCAACTTTTATCACCAGATGATAAATAATCACCACGTTGCGTGTTGGCAGTCTTCGTTCATGGGCAGGGAATTTTCGTTTGGAATGAGGTACTTATTCAGGATCAAATCTGACCCAAATCATGGAAAAAATAGGGGCTTACTTTTGGAATATTTTGAACACTTTTTGGTGTTGATATAATATATTATATTATATATAATATATAATATTAGTAATATTATTACTTTGTACGGTATGAAATCATAAATTTCGATCGACCAAGGTATCCGATTTTTTCAGTTTTCCCACTTTTGTGGGGAAACTGCGTATTTTTTACCAGAAGCTGCAGCACTGGTTGAGGGGATGGCATTAGAGGTTTTTTGTGCTTCCATGTTTTCTGGGGAGCGTTTTCTGAACTCCGCGAACTGCGTTGGTCTCATTTATAAGTTTTTATTCGTTCATTTCTTTGTCAATTTCATAACGCGTTTGATGAATAACTGAATTGATTTCATCTTGAGGGAGTTTTCCCGTTTAGGCGTGAGTGAGAAGTGTGCCATTCGCGACATGGGACGGCCAACCCCATGTCATGTATTTTGAAACGAAAGGAAACTGGTAAGTAATAGTTCATTGGAATTTTGAACGAATAAATAAATAAATAAATACATGAACTATAGCAAATCTTGATAGTACTTTTTTCAAACTGTATTAGATGCAATAATATTTTCATAAAATATAATCACGAATCCGTGATTGCACCCCCTTGTTTGGCCATCACCAGTCGCGCCTGATCTGGTGATCTTGGCAACGAGAAGCTCCATCCCGGCTCTGGAGGGTTGCAGCAAGCTTTGGGGCCGCCAACTACACGCCATGTCATAAGGTTTTTAAAATAATTTTTCCTTAAATTACTTCACTTTTAATGAGTAAAATTATAACCCGATCCGTACACAATATAAATTTATATCGCTCGGCCTGGGGTGGCGATGGGAGGGAAAAAAAAAAAAAAAAAAACTGCAAATTTTATACTAGGGTTTATTGTTTGATAAAGGTTACTTGTGCAGAAATTTAATTCTGTGTCAATGAAAAAAAATTAAAAAAATTTTTTTTGGTTTTTTCTTCAAAAAAATTTTTTAAACAATTTTTCGTTTTTTACTTGAAAAATATTTGACTTCCTGGGATCCTTCAAAAATCCCATTTGTAGCCCCATGAAAGCCCTATAGTGCCACAGTGAAATCGGATCGTTCCGGAACCCCCATAAATGGATTCTACGTCCAAAAACACTTCAAAAACGACAACTAACTCGATCCCATAACCTAAAACCTTAAAAAAAAACCTCCCGTAGCCCAATTTCACCCCCATGATGCCCCACGGGTTTGGGCGATCGGGCTGAAAACATTGCGGGCACAACTAGATGGTAAACCAAGTATTTTGTCAGCATTTCAGATTTTAAAAAAATTCCTACTGCTAATGGGTCAGCCTGTGGAACAACGAGAAATGCAGGAGCGAGAGTTTTCTCGTCTGCTTTTCAAGTATCCACCCCAGTTGGAGCGGTGGCAAGCTTTGATGGCGGGGTGAGAGCTATTGAGCTGGGGGTGGAGGAATGCTGTGGATTCCCAGGCTGCTATTATGGCAGTAGTTGGTTCTTCTTCCAGCAGTGACAGCTAGATGAGTCGCAGCTGAGGAAGGAAAATAGATGCTCTGCTGTAGGGAGGTACACATTTGACTCTCCAGTAGCTTCCTTCACTTTGCGGCAAAAATGGTAACGAGGCTGCCGACCAACTCTCCAAGCAGGGTTCTTCTCAACCCCAAATTGAGGCTCCCCTTCTCTTGCCACATCGAAACGAGAAATTAAGCGCTGCATTCTCTCTTCGCTGGATCGGGAGCAAGTCACAAAAGCTGCAAGGAAGGAGTGGCAAAGCCTGACGAACGGTCGAATACCAGCAGACCTACCAAGGAATCACGGAGTTGCATGCTTCCGACTTACGCTGAGCGTTTAACTGGATTAGAATAATAACCACAGCGTCAAACTACTCGTCAACACAAAAACCTTCCTTCACTGTTAAAGATTAAAGGTTCAGGTTTTTCATTCTCACTAGAAAATTTCTGGTCAATAAAAGATCAACTTTTTCAAGAAAACATTTATTTACAGGAGGGAGTGATGGCCGTCCTAAATACAAAATTACAAAAATACATCCTTATGAGCTATCTCTTCAATAAATAATCATTTTTTTGCTGCTTCAACATTAAGATTAAGTTGTTTGAGCAGGTGAGTTCCGTACGAAACTTGGTTGGAAAATGGCTTAAGCAAATTAGCTATTTTAAATCGGCCTTCTTATTCGATCCAATTTTTACAAAACGCCTCAATGTAAACCCAAGGTTTCGATCATACGTGTGAACAAAGTACCTAATAAGGAATGAGTCATTGCAAAGTACTTTTTCCCAAAATGGCCAACCTCGACAGTTCTGAAAAGGGAGCCGAATCGTAACAGAGCTAATCAGCAAACTTATGCCATTTAAGTTCTCATACCCGTAATGTTGAACTTGATCGCTTAGCGCTTATTCCAACCCGCTGGTACGTTACCTATAAATGAGGTTTAATCGTGAGAATTTTTTAACGTTCCGAGTCTTGGTTGTTGCTAATATCGTCAAATCAGCAGCTAGTTCAATAATTTCCTCAATCTCTAAGCGTTTTTCTCTTAAATTAAATCAAATTCAAAAAAATCTTATTTACAGCATTTACACTAAAACTCAGTTCGGTTGCTGAAGCGGGAGGATTTACAACAAGTTGTCGATGGCATGAATTACTCCGTTGGTGGCGGGGATGTTTCTCGATATGACGTGGGCGTTGTTCACTTTCACTCTCCCTGTAAAACGAATTTCATAGTATTGAATTTGAGATACTATTGGATGGTAAAACTCATCTCATTCATTGTACAAAAAAAAAGTGGGGCTGAGTCCTGATCGTTTCCTAGAAATCCTTTAATTACAGGGTCGGAACTGAATTTTCTGGAACTTTGAAAAACTCTCCATCTATTATATTGGATCACCAACACGAGGAGGAGGAGGAGGAGGAGGAAGAGAATGCTCGTTTTTATTCTAAGGCACTTAGAAGTGATAAATCATGTAGAACTACATGTGGCGAAAAGTTGAAATTGGTCTTGAAAAATCCAGTTTGGCGAGCATAGTACGAGAAAAGTCTGAAACCACCAAAAGTCCTCTCAAAATGGCTCAAAAATGTGTTTAAAGGCTCGGTTTACAAGAATGTTGGGAACAGTTTGGTTGAAGGGGAGGCCGTTGGGAAGACAAAGGGGGCAGCTATCCCGAGAAGTTTCCCCATTTTTCGGCTGAGGGGAGTCATAGCTCCTCAATCAGCGGAGACATGATGAAGTGGGGGGAGGAGTAGGATTGAAGGGGGGAATAGACGGCTCCTCATGGGATCATAAGCACAGATTAAACTACTGATCATAAGGGTGCCGAGGGAGAATGAGGGACAATCTTGGGAACCAGTTTTTGGGGAAGCGCGATTGAAAAGGGTCGGGGGTTTCTAACAGTGCTGAGGGTTAATGAGAGGCTGTGATCAAAATGTACAGTTTCTCATCTCTTCTATATTATTCAGGAATCAAATAGGATGACGGTATCTCATACGTTTTTTCAAGCTGAACGCAAATTCAAATTGGAATTTCAAAAAACCCTCATCCTCTATTTCTTTAAGAAAAAAAAAACTATTCACGTTCGAAAAGCGAGAAGAAGTTGCCAAAGGCCAGGTGGGAGTAGTCGGGGGTTGGCTGGCTTCAGCCAGCAGGGGGTGGCCCCCTAGTAAACTAACTTGGACTCTTTTGCCAGCAAAAGCCCAATTTAGGGCCGGTTTCACCAACCTCATGTTAAAGTTCAAGTTAGCTTTTTTGAGGTTGGAGCTCAAGTTGGGGTAACTACCAGTTAGCGAGTGTCATCGTTTCACCACCTCATGTTACCTCATTTGAAGGTTAAGAAGTGGAGTTTGTCGTTAGCATCGACTGTGCTGGTTCTAGGCAACATTTTCCTCATTTCGTGTGTTTGTTGGTCGCGCATCATCTCTGCTTTCACGTTGAATGTGAATGAAAAAAGGAATTTTCTGATTTACTTATCATCAGGTGACATCGACCTTGTAAAATTGATTCATATTAAATGATGTCCGCAATAAATTTTATTGTGATATTTATTCATTACTAACCTACATACTATGGAAAGTGACAGTGACAGGAAAAGGAAAGTCCGATCGTAGAACTTCTCCAACGAGGAGCAATCCTTGTTGATTGATAATGTTTTCAACCACAGAAGTATGTACCAAACCCGTCCCTAATCCTCCTTTCTGAACTATCATTTCCGCACGATATGTGTCTTGAAACGGATAATGTCAAATTTCACCATCCGATTTCACCGTGGGGATCAATGGGGCATTCGTGGGGCTACAAATGGAGATTTCGAACGAAGGGGATGTCAAAATTTGACATCATTTCATTTAATGAAGTGTCGTCATCCGAGCAGTTTCAGACGCATAATTCCATTTTTGGGGTCCCAAATATTCGAGATTTTTTTAAATTAATAATTTTGTCAATTGTGCCACAATTTAACATCAAAGAATAATAAACCCTTGTGTAAAATTTGCAGCGTTTTTTCTATTGATATAGAATTAATTATTGGATAATTATTTTTTTGGATTTTAATTTTTCAAAAAAAAGTTTTTTTTGGGGGGGATTTTTTTTTCAAAAAGTTTTTGTTTCTTACTTGAAAAATATTTGACCTCCTGGGATCCATCAAAAATCCCATTCGTAGCCCCATGAAAGCCCTATAGATCGCAACAGTGAAATCGGATCGTTCCGGGACCCCCAAAAATGGATTCAACGTCCAAAAATACTTCGAAAACGACACCTAACTCGATCCCATAGCCCAAAGCCTTCAAAAAACCCTCCCGCACCCCCATTTTAGCCCCATAGCACCCCACGAGTTTGGGCGATCGGGCTGAAAACCTTGCGGGCACAACTAGATGGTAAACCGAGTATTTTGTCAAAATTTCAGATTTAAAAAAAAAAACTTCCTGCTGCCCATAACGGCGGACGGCGGACGGACATTTCAGATTTGGTATCAAGACCTCTCGAAACGGATAATGTCCAATTTTGAGGCCGATCGGAGTCGTCGACCTCCGTCGCGAAAACATAGGTGTATTATTCCAAGCATAATAAATCAAAAGTGATCAGATCACATGGAGACAGAAGGAGGAAGATTGGGACATAACTTCAAGTTAACGAGATAACCCTCGAAAATCCGCAAGTTACCGTCCTGGTAACTAGAAGAGAACAGTTGGTGAAACGCATTTTTTCGCTAACTCGTGGGTTAGCCTAACTCGAGGTGGTGAAACCGGCCCATAGTAAATTATACTAACGTAATTATTTTAGTATGACCGATTTCACGTATTTCAACTTCGGATTCCACCAGAAATTTGAAACAATAATTATAATACAATCAAATTTCTGATGGGATCCGAAGCTGAAATACATGAAATCGGTTGTTGACTACCGGACTGAAACCAAAGCGTATTGCAATGTCAACCGAAGAAACAATTCTGTGGATACTTTCAAGAAAAACTTTATGGCTCATCCTAAAACCGGACTTGTTAATAGAATGAAACCCATCCAACTCTTGCTTACCCGCTTCCTTGGAGAGCTGAATTTGGTTGGCGTTGTTCATTGAGTCGCGTAATTGGTAGAAAAGCATGCCGGCCGAATACAGTGAGCCTGGTGTCACGTGCCGCAGGGCCAGAGACCTCGCCGCCGCTCTTTGTTCCAGCAGTTTCCTCAATTCATTTTCCGTCAAAACGGCATCGGTTGGAGCGAACACGGTGTACGTCTTCGTGCCTGAAAATTAACCAAAAATTAAATGGGGGGGTCTGAACGGATGAAAATGTATGATAATAGATAATATTGAAGCAGCAATCGTTGAAAATCACTGTGGCGAAATATATTTCCTGTCGCCTCTTGTGCAACTTTGGTGACCACGACGTAAAATCACAGTTGATAGCGAATTATGTACGTTTCGACTCGTAATAGCACAGTCACGATTACCAAGTACAGCTATGTAAAAACTTGGGCAAGAATATGATTGTGTAATAAGGGGAAGAAACACAGATAAAAGAAGGCCATCTGTCCCCAGTTGAAGCAACTTGATGGAACCTACAACCGGTGAAAGGAAAACACTCGGTAATAAAAACATCGACCTTCCAAGGGGATCGCATTCGGGGCAGGAATATACAGCAAAAAGCCATAAAAACGATGCCGTTAGCAAATGAAGTAGAGAAATCTCCAAGAACTTGAATTACAGGGCTTCACCTACATACTGCAATGAACGAAAATATTACCTGATGAAGCAATGTATTGGCCGAAAGCTCTATGAAAAAGAAGCACACCTCTCTGTTGACTCCATTCCCAATCATTCTGTCTCCTTCCCATTTCTGATAGACCCCCTCATTACCAACCCTCTAGAAAAGTACACCCTACAAATTCCCAGGTTTGATCTCGTGTGAAATTCTTGTTTCGAAAAGACGATCCTTAACAGAAACTCTTGGCTCTTTTTGGCCAACCGAATAACGCGACGGTGCGGCAAATATACTCGACGAGGAAATTTTTCGAGATTCTCTCGATAGAAATCACCGCTCGATCTGTACCTGGGGGCCGACACCGTCTTGAAAAGATTCCTACGCCTCCGTACAAAGCGAATATAAAAGGAGGCGAACATTGTTAAAAGCCAGAAAACCCCTTTCAGGCGAAATTGTACGGGCACGACCTGATCGCGATTCCTGATAAATGGAAATCGGGGGGTGACGGTTAGTGACACGTACTCTATCTTGGGAGGTAATTGGATGTCTACGTTCAACGTTAGTTAGGTAACTATCATTCTTCAATGCGTGACGACACGTGCATAACTCAGAAGTGATGTTATTAGATTGATACGAACTTCGAATGAAATGAGCGATGTCTGTAAGAACGTTGATTGATTGATTTAGGAATGAGCATTGTATGGAAATCAACCTTAGGTGGTTCGAAGTAATTTTTCTTTGCTCAAACTTCAACAGGTAATGCAAGTGGCCCGTGTACCAACTATGAAGACATGAACCCTTATAACAACCCGAAGATCGTTAGGACATAACGTGGGCGAAACCATACTGAAGCCGCAGTTGTTGTAGCGACACAAAAACCCATACTGCGTCAACCGTTCGGATTATTAACTGGATGATTAAGAACTAGCGTCCAGTGAATGACAAAATTGCTTTTTTACTAAAATAATTTTCTTTTTTTACGAACAAGCTATAGTCCAGTCTACCGAATTTTTTTTCTGTCTACTAGAGCAGAAAAAAAAAAACGGGTGTGGGATGACTGTCAAGTTTTTTTGAAACGAGGGCCTTGTGCTAACTTGGGGAGGGCCGAAAAACCTCAAAATCTTTGGACTGTTCTCGGTTTTTTGCTTATACCTTCCAAACTAAGCGGTTTTCGAACAAATGGTCCATGTTCAACGTTGTAGAGCATTAAATTTGCAACCATTTTGTATATGTAAACTTTCCCCCTAAACCGAATGTAACTCGAGATACAGCTGATCAAAGTTAGAGGATTTTTTTCAAAATGGCAAAAATTGGCAAAAAGCGAAGGTTTAGCCCTCCAAGTGTCATTTACCATCAGTTGTACGGTAATTATGGTAATCACTCATCTATATATGGGGGGATCTGCTGACCAAGTACCTACTTCTGTGACGCGTACCTAGGCATTTAAGAGTAAAGGTATCGTGGCAGACCATCAAACTACTGTGAATTCCTGTCAACCCATAATAATTATCAATATTATCCAAGAATTATTTAATGCACAGGTAAAGGATTAATTGGTAAAAGATAGTAATCTTGTGGATCAACAACAGTGCTGAGGGAGAATAAGGGACACGCGCGACAAAGAAAAGCCCAGGAACCCATTCCAGAGAGTTTGATAAGAGAGAGACAGTTGCGGAAACTGCAGAGCTCAAAATAGGGAGAAAAAAATGGTGAAGGGGGCGGGAGAGTTTTCTGACAGGATCCCGTCACCCCCCTTTCCAAAATGTACCTACCTATTTAATTGAGATTAATAAGGTCGAAAAATGTATTTCTGTGATCAAAATTTACAGGTTCTCATCTGTTTTATATGATTCAGGAATCCAATACAGGATGACGGTATCCCATACATTTTTTTCAAGCTGAATCCAAATTCAAATTAGAATTTCAAAAAACCTCATCCTTTATTTCTTTAAGAAAACAAAAAACTACTCATTTTCGGAAAGCGAGAAGAAGTTGTCAAAGGCCAGGTGGGTGAGGTCGGGGGTTGGCTGGCTTTAGCCAGCAGGGGGTAGCCCCCTAGTCTTTTATATTAAAGCTCCAGCCCGAGGAGGGTGACCCGATTTTGGTCATCTTTATTCTAGCGGTCGGAAAAATCTGTTATTGATCTTGAAAATCCAGTTTGGCGAGCATAGTGCGAGAAAAGTCTGAAACCACCAAAAAGTAGCTCCATGCGGCGTTTCTGAGCTCCTAAAGTGGGAAAAACGAGAAATTAAACTTTTTCTAAAAAATTTGAAAAAAAATACCGAAAATCCGTTTTGGCGAGTAGATGACGAGAAAAATATGAAATCACCAAAAAGTTGCTCCACGTGGAGCATCGAAGCTCCAAAAGTGGAGCAAAAATCAGGGTTTGGAGCAGTTAACAGGGAATTGGGACGGTGGTCGGCCAAGATGTGACCGAAGGCTAAGCGGCTTAGCTCAAAAAGCTGATTTCCCAAAATTCTCCTCTGACTGACAATGCGCCTTCTCTCCCTATACCCTTCAATTGATTTCAACTACCTGGTCTAATTAATGTTTATTGAGGTTCAAAATTATGAACAGAAATTGACCGTAGGTAGTGTGATGACGTGCACCGATACGCTTTACAACAAAAAAACAGACGTAGGTAGTCTGAAATCGTCATTAAAAATTTTTTATGAGATGGATTCCCACTACCTCGCGCCGCATACACCTTACAAACGCTAAATAACTAGGTACGCGTCACAGAAGTAGACACTTGGTCAGCAGACCCCCCCATATGTCAATATTGATGAGTGATTACCATAATTACCGTACAACTGATGGTAAATGACACTTAGAGGGCTAAACCTTCGCTTTTTGCCACTTTGAAAAAATTCCTCTTACTTTGATCGGCTGTATCTCGAGTTACATTCGGTTTAGGGGAAAAGTTTACATATACAAAATGGTTGCAAATTTAATGCCCTACAACGTTGAACATGGACAAATTGTTCGAAAACCGCTTAGTTTGAATGTTATAAGCAAAAAACCGAGAACAGTTAAAAGATTTTGAGGTTTTTAGGCACTCCACAAGTTAGCACAAGGTCCTCATCTCAAAAAAAAACTTGACAGAGTCATTCCACAGCACCCCCGAACAACCTGAAAAAGTTTCATTAAGTTCGGAATTGTTTCCAGGTACGTATTTACTGCATTACTAAAGCTGAATAGCGTCACAGCGTTCACCTTTGATTTTCACTGAACGCACTTTTACTTTAGAGACATTAATACCAAGTATTACTCCGAAGATAGCACTGCAAATCCATTTCAAACTTGGATCCGTTTATCTTACGGCTTAAGGATGATGTCCTTAGGAAGCGGACAATGAACCAAACCAGAGAAAGCGTGTCTTTTATCTGTGGAAGCTATCGCAGGAAAGTCGTCATTATTTTTTCAAAGCCGAAGATGTCATCGTCAAGTTACCTCTTTTTGTAAGACCGCACTCGAGTCAATCTTTCAAAACTCACGAGGCGAACGTAATCGATTATGTGACCACGTCACCTTCACGAGTAAGGAACCAATCAACTAAAATGCAAAAATCAACGCGAAACAACAGACGATTATTTTGTATTCACGAATAAAATGAACACATATATAAGCGTCATACTGGACACGTCTACCTACAAAATATTTGAAAATAAAGACGTAAATATCTAATGGGCAGAAATACGCACACGAAACAAAAAGAGAAAAGAAAGCAAACTTCGTGGCCTTGTAATAATAAACGGAAGAAACCAGTCAAAGTTCAAGATCGTGATTGCAGGTCAACTAAAGCCCAGCATATAACATGAGCCTAATTTAAATATGTATTATTGGAGATGAGGTGTTCCTGGAAGAAGAAACGGATCGCTCTCAAGTTCGGACGAAATGTCATCTTAACCAAATCCATCCAACTGGCTTCTCCGCGCGCGTAAATTTAAAAAACGAAAAGGTATACCGCGTAAATATCCCACCTTGAAGCATAGGGGCGACTCCGGTATCTTGAAGAAGTTTGATGAACCTGGAAAACCTTCCCTCTCGGTCGGATTGAAGGGTTTGAACGATGTCTCCGACCGGAAGCGGGAACATGACTCGGTCGACAGTATGTGCGATCCCTTGTGGTACGACGATGTCCGCCTTTTCCTTGACGATTTTGGCACCGTTGATCGTGACGACCTGCAATGTAAATCATTTGTAAGAAAAAGGGTCGAGATTTTTCATATATTGACTTTGCGGTGGGCAACCTAAAACTTGGTTTAAAAAAAAAAGCTGCAAATTTTACACAAGGGTTCATTATCCTTCGATATAAGCTAATTGTGCCAAAACCCGTGGGGCTCTGTGGGGCTAAAATGTGGCTATGGGAGGAGTTTTTTTGAAGGCTTTTAGCTATGGGATCGAGTTAGGTGTCGTTTTCGATGTATTTTTGAACGTTGAATCCATTTTTGGGGTCCAGAAACGATCCGATTTCACTGTGGCAATCTATAGGGCTTTCATTGGGCTAAAAATGGGATTTTTGAAGGATCCCAGGAGGTTGAACATTTTTCGATTAAAAAATAAAGAATTTAAAAGATAAATTTTGGGGAAAAAAAAATCCCCCCCCCCAAAAAAAATTTTTTTTTTTCAAAAAAGTTACTTGTGCGAAAATTAAGTCTGTGACAGTAAAAAACAAGCCATCAATTGAATTGAATAGATGAGCGCAACCTTTTTGTTATTACGATATATTTAATGAGCGAGAGAAACTAAGAAACAGTAGGTATCTAGCGACCAAACTATGCCACACAACACATCAAAAATATCCACGTGATGCTCATTACGTAAACAACTGCACCCTAACAACCGATACGTAAGAAAACCTTATGCCGATCAGAGGTAACGAACGGCTCAGGCTGCAAAAATCGTTTTGGAGTCGTTGGAATCAGCCTAAAAAGCTCATTCCATAGACCCTTGTACCAACGAAATCGGACAAAAACTTTCGTCCCCCTTTTGAGGCCTCCTTAGTTACACATCAGAGATAAACAACTTTCGTCGTGAAGGACCTCCCGAAAACCGATGAAGGGGATGAGGGAGGAAAAATCAAGGTAGCCTATAACCACCCCCCGAACTCGCTGATGACAATGAAGACCACCCTCATGAAAATCTGTTGAGCCGCTCGGGCGTGATGCTCTGTACACAAACAAAAAAACAAAACAAAAAAACATACATGTCGAAGAGGTGAGCGCACCTTTCCATTTTTTGGAAAAAAGGTTGCGCTAACAAGCCATCAATTGAATTGAATAGAACAGCGCAACCTTTCTGTTACTACGAAACCAAAACGAGACCAAACTATGTCGTCGGGATCGGACGAATCGTCGACGACGGAGGTGATTATGATAGCCTATAACCACCCCCAGAACTTGCTGATCACAAGGAGACCACCCTCATGAAAATCTGTTCAGCCGTTCGGGCGTGATGCTTTGATACACAAAAAAAAACATGTCGAAGAGATGAGCGCATCTTTCCATTTTTTGAGGGAAAGGTTGCGCTAGAAAGAAAGTAAAAAAACAAAAATCTACATTGCTCGGACAGATGTGTGACCTCGAAAAATGGATTAGGTCCAAAATTACTCGGAAAATATTGAAATTTTGACCTTTTGGGAACCTTCAAAAATCCCATTTGTTGCACCATGAAAGTTCTTTAGATCCTCACAGTGAAATCGGATCGTTCTGGGACCCCCAAAATGGATTCAACGTCCAAAAATACATCGAAAATGACACCTAACTCGATCCAATAGCCTAAAACCTTAAAAAAAACCCTCCTGTAGTCCCATTTTAGCCCCACAGCGCCCCACGGTTTTGGGCGATGGGCTGAAAACCTTGCGGGCATAACTAGATGATAAACCAAGTAAGTATTTTGTCAGGATTTCAGATTTTAAAAAAAATCCTACTGCCCAAAATGGCTCGGACGGAGGACGGACATTTCGTTTTTGGAATCTAGACCGCTTGAAACTAATAATGTCAAATTGTGAGGTCGATCAGAATTGTCGACCCCCGTCGTGATTCCAAGAATAATAAAACAAAACGAACTCTCCACACTCGTTGACACTCCCCCAAAGATAGACCAATTTTTTTCGAATCGCTAAAGAACCAAGGCACTTAGAAAGCATCCGGCATTATTTTTACCAACAATACCACTGTGATAGGCTATTAGATACGTCCAGTCTCATTATGCGTTGTCATTCAGTCGATCCCGAAGAAGAAACTTCTGGACTAGAGTCTCATAAAGGACCATGACTGTCCGTACGTACCTACCGGGAATGACGCAACTGACCGGTAAGATGTTCTAAACCACCCCTTTCACGAAACAACCTCATCAATACAGATGTACTTTGTCCAAACTTCACGCCCTGCCGTTTTAAAAGACGGGAACATCCAAAAAAGGCAGCCTCCCATTGTGATGCAACAACAAAAACCAATGTTGGCTATGCGTCACATTGTGACTACATCTAAATTTTAGATGTTCGCGCAAAGACTAGATTTTGTACAACAGGCCGTGCGTGGAAATGTTGTGACCCCATCACGTTAGCAGAATCTGAGCGAGGACGTAAACCCTTCAATGTTATATCAGAATGGGCGCTAAACGGATCGACCTCATTCACATAAATCAAGAACGAATCTGCATAAGTCACAGTTTCATGACAATGTACGCAATTTTGTAAAATTGGTGTTACCTTGACATCATTCCATTCGTTGTCTTGAGTGTTGTAGGTGTTCACTCGGAGTTGCGTGCCGGCCAAGCTTACCCCAGTCATTTCGTCCAAGAGGCTGTCAACCTTGAAAGCTCCAGGAATCACATGGTGCAGCAGCAGCTATAAGAGCAAAAACCTATATTAAAAACAGAATAGGAAAAAGGATGTGGACCACACCGCGTGCTACAAGTTTTGTTCTTGAATGAAAATAATTTTCCGGATTAACGACGTTATCATTACCGGATTCTTCACCCGAAAATTCCCCACTTTAACGAGTTGTGGGCTCATATTTCTGGGCCAGAGAAAGCCACGATATTTTTGAGCCTTTCGTTTCAAGCGACCTTTTTCAAACAACTATGACTCGCGGGAAAACGCTTCCTATTGCCCCGGTGAAATGCCCCGTGGCTTCCTCCACCGTATAAGTACCCATCCAATATTTTCTTGCGAACGCCAGCCGGGTTTATGTTGAGTCACCTCGAATATCATCCGAGTTCAAGCTGCATCATTTTAACCATCGACACAATGCGGAAATGAACATATGAAGAAAAAAGTCTTTCGACGAGGCAACGAGAAACCGCCCAGAACGGCCAATCACCATGAGAGCGGTCTATCTAATCGTTGTATGGGAAATCAACCCATGTCGACACTTCCAAACGATTCTTTACCGTCAGTTTATTACTTCAACTAAATGCGAGGTGTTGGTAGATCAAAAAGCATTCCCGCATTTTCATACCTTCAGAACCATTCAGTTTAATGTACTGTAAACATTGATTGGCCTTTGGCAATAAGCACCTTCCCGATCATTTTGAAAATCCCGTCACCTACTGTGACAATCCATAGGACGTGATTACGTAGACGACGCCGTCCTTTTTTATTTGCTTGAGCAAGGCGGAGAAGTGGGGTACCTATTAATGGAGGACTCGCCATTCTACGGAAAGTGGGAAATGACGGCACACTAGTTTCAACTCCTCAGCGACGATTCAGAAGACTATTAGGTATGAAATCTTCAAAAGACCTATTTAATAGTGCCTAACATGATCGACTCTAATTATATTTCCTTATCAAGGTAACAAGCCAAAACATGAACAAAAACAAAAACATGAACAAGAAACCCGACGGCCCGCGTTTGAACCACTGCGTTTCTGCCCTGCTGCCTGGCGTCTTATGCCATTCTGGGCGCCGTCGTACTCTGGCCGACAGTCATCACAGAGGCATAATGGAGGCCATTATGGACGGGGCGTCCATGGAGGAATAGATTCTTCTTCCTCCATGGACCCGTCCTCTAGGCCAAAGCAACGGAACCTTCGGCGACAGCCACGTAAGCCGCATTGATACCGCCCTGACCACCGCTACCTGCGTCTTCATTCTGACCCAACAGGTGACTTGGGACAGAGCTTCAGCCATTCTTTTCAGAAACCGGTCATACTCCCTGTGCAGGGACCCTTCACAGCCGACTACCAAAGGCGTGAAAGAAGCCCAAAGGTCTTCTGCTGCGGCATCATATTTGCGGTGTTTCACGTTGCCTGCATTCTGGGCGATTGTTGGCCAGATGGTTTGTGTTTTTTTTTTTTTTTTTTTTTTTTTCATTTGAATTTATATTTTCCTGGGTGGGAATCATCAGATAACGTCACTGAAGTAGGGATGTCCGATTCTCAAAAATGAATCGATTTAAATCGAATCGATTATTTATAAGTCTCGAAAATAATCGCGATTATTTTTTCAAAAAGAATCGATACATCTGAGAATCGATTCTTTTTCTAAATTATTAAATAATTTGATTAAATTTCAAATTTATCAGAAGAAGAAGAAGCATTATTACGTTACGAAACCTGAATTCCAATTACTAATAAATCCAACTGCAAACCAGCACTATTACGTAGGAAAGCTTCAGCTGTGTCAGTGGTTGTTGTGCAACTGTTTCCATCTCTTCAGCTGTTACCTATGGTCGTTGCAGTGACTCAATTTAGAAAATAATATTGATTCTTTTATACATGGATCTGTTTTACAGAGTAACTGAATATAAAAATACTTGTTAAGAGCAGAAAAGAATCGGTTTTCGATTCTGGAAATTTAGAATCGAATCGGGCCGATTCTTCAAAAAAATAAAGAATCTAAAAGAATCGATTATTTTTTTCAAAAAGAATCGATTTTTTCAAGAATCGATTCTTTTTGAGCATCCCTACACTGAAGTCCCCCGTTCCATTCTAATTACTATACCTATTATTGTTATAGTCAGTCACCAGGTGATTTTTTATGCAAAGCGTGGCGTAGAATTCTTCTCAGCGGTTTTATATGTTTAATGGGGTGCTAAACACGAATCCGAGGCGTCCCGAAATTTCTGGGACGCTAACCGTCAAAATCGCAAAAAACCTCGAAATTTCGGCACTTGTTTTGGGTTTTTTTACTGATAACTTTGAAAGAGTGCGTTATAGGTGAAAATGTCCTATATAGTACATTAAAGAGCACAAAATTCTGCTTCGAATGAGCTACCTTAACGTCAAAATTGGCACAGCCATAAGGGCGCAACTTAAGGTCAAGTCGATTTTTCCAACAACGCGAAAAATCAGGACAACTTCTGCTGCTCAAAAATGGTAACTTCCACGTAAAAACTCGTTGAATGGAGGTTATAGAGGATTTAATTTTGCGTTCAGAGAGCACAAATAATGTTACTTTTGGTCAAACATAAATTTAAAAATGAATAATTGTTCGGAAACACTCCTGAGCGAGCGGCTGCTTGTCCCTACCCCTTACACAAAAAAAGGTCGACCAGGAGCATTAGGTACTTGAAGTAGCAGCCACGTATTATTATGTTGTTAGGAACTCTGCTGGGAGTAAGAACCCAAATTTGCGAGTATGAAAAACGTGAGGAAGCGGCGTGGTAGCCGAAAACCCCTATTTTTTGCACTTTTTTGGGTTTTTTGATAATAGCTCATTACGTATGCTGTTTGGCGAAGAGACCACCAACAGACTTTTTAAAGTAGATTAAATTTGCGACATTTTGAGCTCAAACCGAGCTCTGCCCGAGTTTTTGATTCCGAGATAACCTTTCTTGTGAAAGATGATTGAATTCCATCGTTGCTATTCCATGTAAAATTTTGATTTGAGCTTTAATAAGAGAGATATTTACCTCCTAAAGCCTCATTTGGTTGTGGAAACGTCCATCGTACGAGTCACCTCTATTCGTGTTTGAGCCAAGGGCTCGTTATCACCCCTTCGACTTATTCGTCAACACCGCAGCCGGTTGTGAGCAGTTAATAGTTTGAAGCTGTAGTAATTGACATTAGAGAGTTAAGTAAGTATTTTTAAACTATTAGAAATCATACTAACATGGCGTAGCTCATAAGAAATTAACTAATTTTTCTTGTCAGTCTTGTAGACATTTTGGAGTAAAAGTAGGACAGTTGTCCAGAAATCCCCCCCCCCCCCCCCCCTCCTTTCTTCATACGTTCTAGTTTTAGAATTCAATCCCTTTTTTGTGATTTTTTTGCGTTTTTCTTGATATTAAATATTTTTGGTTGGTTTATAAGAATAACGGTGACGGTTCCACGGAAGCGATTTGCAGATGAATGGAGGATGCTATAAAACAAGTGGTTTTATAGAAGTAAAGATTAAATATCTTATACCATAGGTATATAAAACAACGTGTTGTCATACCATTTAACCGTAATGGGGGTTTCGCATTGTTTTGTTTTTTTTTCTATTTTTTTTTTTTTTTCTGAAAGTAGGGAAAACAGTAGTCAGCCGCCTGAAATCGTTTCCAGAAAATTTAAATAATTTAACGAAAATTACGGCGTTTGAAAAACCGGGGCCATGGAGGGAGCGTGACGTTACTTCCTCATTACAGCTGAAGAGCGTCGTCGATAGTGTTTTGTTCTTGACAGGTGAGGGGATTGTTCCGCCCAGTGTTGCTATTCCACTGCTCATCACAGAATAAAATTCAAGTGAGCCGTAAATCCTTCTGATAAGGCTTTAAACTTCAAGTATCATGTATTATAATTAAAAGTTAATAATGTTTTCCGTAATATCAAGTTATAGTTGCTATAAATTTATCATATAAGCTGACGACACTAGCGCTGATGGTGAGAGATTCACTGGAACTGTGACGTCATGTCCGCAAACAGTGACTGGTGGGAAACGCCAACTGATTCAAACGGTGCGTTTCGTTTTTTCGTTATATCTCCTACAATGATTTTTTTCGTTGGTATTGGAGTCTGTGCACGTTACTTTTTAGCCATATTAATGAATGGTAGGGAAGATTCCCAAATCTAAAATCATGTATTATAATTAAAAGTTAATAATGTTTTCCGTAATATCAAGTTATAGTTGCTATAAATTTATCATATAAGCTGACGACACTAGCGCTGATGGTGAGAGATTCACTGGAACTGTGACGTCATGTCCGCAAACAGTGACTGGTGGGAAACGCCGACTGATTCAAACGGTGCGTTTCGTTTTTTCGTTATATCTCCTACAATGATTTTTTTCGTTGGTATTGGAGTCTGTGCACGTTACTTTTTAGCCATATTATTGAATGGTAGGGAAGATTCCCAAATCTAAAATCATGTATTATAATTAAAAGTTAATAATGTTTTCCGTAATATCAAGTTATAGTTGCTATAAATTTATCATATAAGCTGACGACACTAGCGCTGATGGTGAGAGATTCACTGGAACTGTGACGTCATGTCCGCAAACAGTGACTGGTGGGAAACGCCAACTGATTCAAACGGTGCGTTTCGTTTTTTCGTTATATCTCCTACAATGATTTTTTTCGTTGGTATTGGAGTCTGTGCACGTTACTTTTTAGCCATATTATTGAATGGTAGGGAAGATTCCCAAATCTAAAATCATGTATTATAATTAAAAGTTAATAATGTTTTCCGTAATATCAAGTTATAGTTGCTATAAATTTATCATATAAGCTGACGACACTAGCGCTGATGGTGAGAGATTCACTGGAACTGTGACGTCATGTCCGCAAACAGTGACTGGTGGGAAACGCCGACTGATTCAAACGGTGCGTTTCGTTTTTTCGTTATATCTCCTACAATGATTTTTTTCGTTGGTATTGGAGTCTGTGCACGTTACTTTTTAGCCATATTATTGAATGGTAGGGAAGATTCCCAAATCTAAAATCAATGCGAACTCCCCATTGTCGTCTTCATCATTTAACCATAGTTTCAGTTTCAGCATTGAGTATCAGTTTCTCTACAAAGGGATACATTGAATGTATCCCTTTGTAGAGAAACGAATATAAATTTTATATTCGTTGTAGATTTCGTCTTTACTTTTGCAGAGTTTTAATGTTTTATTTATTTCACTTTTTTTCACTCCCGTTATTTCAATTCTTTTTTTTTTTTTTTTCAAGGATGTGGTGTTGTGGATGATATAAATGAAAGGAAATGGAGGATATAAATGAAAGGAAACGTTAGAAAAACAGAATTTATAATATAGATATATTATATTACAATATATTTATATTATAAATTCTGTTTTTCTAACGTTTCCTTTAATGAATGAATTTTATCGTTATTTTCCCCGTAATCAGCATTCAATTTTGATAGGGAAACCACAATAAAATAACTTTTTCCACCTAAATCGGTCATTTGGCAACTGTGAGCAAGTTCAATATGAGTAAAAAGTGACCAATTTCACCCCGTGCTCCCCTATTTCACTATCAAGCAACGGGACACTTCTTCTTGGCATTATCCACAATGTTCGACTGTTTACAGCCCGGGTGTCACATTCGGACCCACAATCATGAGTTATTTCCAAATTCACATACAAACCCCGTCTCACTATGACCTGCACGCATGTTTTGCGGGTAGTTACGTAATATATTTCTGTCACGTCATCAAGTGACTATTCCAATGCCAAATGTAGACTGACATTGTTGTCCTGGTTACCCCACTTACCATATTTTCCATGACCCCGCAACTGTTCCAAGTCTCAGGCAACCTACGATCGTAACCCAGTCGTGTTCGTAACCTCGCCCCCTTCAAAGGACTCTTTTTGTTCATCCGTTTTGTAAAAAAACGTGGGACAGCGGTAATTTGGAATCAAGAATTATTTTCACCTGTTCGACACGAACCTGTAGTTCTATTGTAGTCTGCTGAGTTCACAAGCTGTTGTATGGGTGCGAGCATGCATCACGTTACGTCACGACACGAGTAGGCGTTAGGTTTTCATTTTTTGAAGTAATTTATTCCGAAATTATTTCTTTTCATTGAATTGGAGAGGTTGGATAATGAAATCTAAGGGCGATTAGCAGGAGGTCACTGCAGCGAAACGAACGTGATGCTGAGTTTACTTTCACACCATCGTGCTGTATGTTCTAGATGAAATCAAAATGATTGGTTACTACCTGTCTATGAGCTCATACGGACGTTGAGTTTCTTGTTAAGATATGGCCTAGTTAAGAAATAAACTTGGGTCACTTCTCGTTATGTGCATCTTCTTCTGAGACATTAAGGCCATACCAACTTCTCTCCGTCAGTAAGCGGAGCTGGTGAGTTGATGATACAAATCCGGCGAGGACAATCGTGATGTAGGCGCTCGCTTTTCCCTCGTGGGGGCGGGTTACTCAACAGCTGACTTATTCAGATTACATGACCGAAATAATTTCGCTGTTGTTGATGAAAACACGGAGTTCCAAACTTAAAACTAAATATACACCGCTTTGAACAATGAAAATATCAGTCATTGAGCTTGAGGTCAGCCTCTCAACGGGCCAATCATTTTATGTAAATAATCCAATCCTCCTCCCCCTGTCGGCATGAATAGTGCAACAGCTCATTTACATCATTGACAAACCTCCTGAGGCGATGGGGAATCGGCTGATTACTGCACTTGGCCTCCATTTCCCAAAACCTTATTGGCTCAAATTAATTCGAAACTGAAAGTCGAAACTGTTACTGTAATTACCCCGCTGAGAAGACGCGGGTTCTCCTTGAATTTGACCTCAGCTCGATCTGGTCCACCGAGTTGAACAAGCAAGGCACGGAAAGCACGATCGGTCGGGACGAACAGTGTGTAAGGGCCTGAAAAAAATCAAATGCATAAATAACCGGAACAATAAAATCGGTAACCCGATGCTCGCAGATGATATGAATAATAAAAAGCGCTGAAATGCAGGAATAAGGCGATCGAGTGTAGCCTGAAGGGTGAGGGCACAATTTTTGGTTTATTAGACTTGGAATAATACACCTATGTAATCGCAAGTCCCATTTGTAGCCCCATGAAAGCTCTATAGATCGCCACAGTGAAATCGAATCGTTCCGGGACCCCCAAAAATGGATTCTACGTCAAAAAATACTTCGAAAACGACACCTAACTCGACCCCATAGCCGAAACCCGAAAAATCTCCCGCAGCCCCGTTTTAGCCCCACGGGTTTAGGTGATCGGGCTGAAAACCTTGCGGGCACAACTAGATGGTTGACGAAGTATTTTCTCAGCATTTCAGATTTTTTAAAAATTCCTACTGCCCAAAACGGCTCAGACCGCTGACAGGCTGTCAGTGACAGTGTCCGACAGACTTACTGCCCCCCCCCCCCCCCCCCCGTATACACCTATGCTACCTCCACTAGGGCAGTCTGCCATCCGTCCTATTTGTGTCCTGACTGGACTTTTCCAATATTGGGAGTAAGGATTTTTTAGGTCAAACTAGCACTCTGACAGGGGGGGCCTCGCTTCGCTCGCACATTTGGATAATAGGTCGTGTGATGGGAGTAAGATAGAGAGGAAACGCCGACTCAACGAAGTTGGGGATAGTTGTGTGAATTTGCGCTCATCGAAAATTACGCTCAATGCGCTTATCGGACGTACGACGGCTGGCGAATTTAGGGTTCCCATTTAAAATAAGAAAGTTGGGCGCGAATGCGCCTATTTGCGCGCGTCTCGGGGGGATCTCAAACCCCCCTATTAGTAGCTAAACGGGATCCCGAGACGATAGAAAAAATAGGCGTATTTTTATAGCTTTACCGTTTCAGAGGAGAAGGCTCGTGACATACTCTGCCAGATGGATAGAAACAGATACGGTGACAGAATAGATAGAAACAGACACGTAATTTGACCTAAAAAATACTTTTCCATAACGGTGAAGGGTTTCCCAGCCCATCTTTTGACGATATGATCCGATACAGAGGTTTTGATTTCGACATCTCGATATATCGGCGAGCGTCATCTCAGTACCTACCTTTCTAATATCGAAATATTGGATCAAAACTATGGATAAAATATCGCCCATCTCTAGGAATGATGCTTACCGATTTTCTTAGGTTCCTGTCTCCAAGCAAGCTTCACCAAGAGGTTAAACCAACGATAAAATATTTTAACTCGATTTAAATTTGAGTGAAACAGACCTTTCGTGTAGGACCAGTAGCACCACAATTTAAGAACCAAGAGTTAAACCGGAGATTTCGAGTGGCCTCAGCTCTCACTTTGTCGTCGTTAAGGTTTATTATTCTTGGAATAATACACCTGTTTTCGCGACTTAGGTCGACGACTCCGATCGGCCTCAAAATCAGATATTATCCGTTTCAAGAGGTCTAGATTCCAAAACCGAAATGGCCGTCCGCCGTCCGGGCCGTTTTGGGCAGTTTTTTTTTTTTTAATCTTAAATTTTGACAAAATACTCGGTTTACCATCTAGTTATGCCCGCAAGGTTTTCAGCCCGATCGCCCAAACCCGTGGGGCGCTATGGGGCTAAAATGGGGCTAAGCGAGGGGTTGTTTGAAGGTTTTCGGCTATGGGGTCGAGTTAGGTGTCGTTTTCGAAGTATTTTTGGGCGTAGAATACATTTTTTGGGGTCCCGGGACGATGCGATTTCACTTTTGCGAGCTATAGGGCTTTCATGGGGTTACAAATGGGATTTTTGAAGGATCCCAGGAGGTCAAATATTTTAAGTAAAAAATAAAAAAATTTCGAAAAAACATTTTTTGAAAAAAAAGCAAAACCTTTTTTTTCTACTTTTTTTTTTTTTTTTTTTCATTGACAGAATAAAATTTCTGCACAAGAAACCTATATGAAAGAATAATAAACCCTAGTGTAATATTTGCAGCGTTTTCTTTATTTCTCAGTTTTAAATTTAGATGAAACCGGACCTATAATTGAGATGCCAAAAATGTTGGCCTAGGAGAAGTCGGAAGCAACTTAAAGTGCTTAATAATTCTTATTTGTTATCAATTACACAGGTTTACAAAAAAAAAAGGTCAATCTCAGGCGCCGCAGAAAAAACCATCAAACTCTATGTTTTTTGGGGTGCTGAATCCGAATCCGACCCCCCTTTTTTCCGGTCACGTCCAAATTTTCGAGATATTGGAGATTTTTCGTTTTTTCGACCTTTTTCCGTTTTGGAAGTCACAGCTAAACGTGCGGATACCACAAAAACTCTCTTCTTACTGGAAATTTATCGCTGATTCCGAAAATATATATGAGTTGGTGTCTAAAACCACGAGAAATGTGTGATTTTGCCAAAAAATGTTGAAAAAACGTGTTTTTTTTTTTTTTCAAAACCAAAGTCACGTTTTTTGATACTTTTTACCTTCTAGCGTGAAAACTAAGGCCGTTAATAAAATTTTTCCAACGAGGTCTTGTAGGTAGATTGTTTCTGCGTCGAATGGGACCAACCGTGATTCTTTACCTTCCATAATAAGGGAGCTATGATTTTTCAAAGTTTCTACCCATTTTGGCCATGTCGTAGAACATGAACTCCTGGAGTCCGCAATGCAACTTGATCACAACAAAACTTTGTTCCGAGGAATATATTGGACTCGGAGGCATCAATTCAGACCGACTCAAAGATGGTTTTATTCATCAAGAACTCATGGAATTGCACTTGAAGCCCTGAAAAACAAGCGCCCAGAAACTTTGAAAAATCATAGCTCCCTTATTATGGAAGGTAAAGAATCACGGTTGGTCCCATTCGACGCAGAAACAATCTACCTACAAGACCTCGTTGGAAAAATTTTATTAACGGCCTTAGTTTTCACGCTAGAAAGTATAAAGTATCAAAAAACGTGTCTTTGGTTTTGAAAAAACCACGTTTTTTCAACATTTTTTGGCAAAAGCACACATTTCTCGTGGTTTTAGACACCAACTCATATATATTTTCGGAATCAGCGATAAATTTCCAGTAAGAAGAGAGTTTTTGTGGAATTTTTGGGCATCCGCACGTTTAGCTGTAATTTTCAAAACGGAAAAAGGTCGAAAAAACGAAAAATCGCCAATATCTCGAAAATTTGGACGTGACCGGAAAAAAACGGGGGTCGGATTCGGATTCAGCACCCCAAAAAACATAGAGTTTGATGGTTTTTTCTGCGGCGCCTGAGATTGACCTTTTTTTGTAAACCTGTGTTATTGATTACAAATCACGGTTTTATCCCTTGAAACTGGCCAAAACTCAATCTCCACGTCCATTTTAAGTCAATCATTTTTATGTTTATTTATTTATTTATTTTTTAATTTGACTATTTTATGCGACTTTTGAACATAAAATAGTCAAATTAAAAAATAAATAAATAAACATAAAAATGATTGTGATCCCAGCCCCCCGATAAAGATAAGGATAATTATTATCCTTCTCTTTATCGGGGGGCTGGGATCACAAAACTTCTGAGAAAAGAGAAACATAAACTGGAACTTTTTTTCCACACTTGTAACCCAATGAGGGATAACGATTTCGGGCTCGGAGCTATTTCGGGTGAACGGAAATGAGTTAGCAAAGGTACAGTAATTGCCCTATAAGGGTGGGGGGACGGATTTTATTATTGGGTTAGCCTTCCATCGCCTCGGTAGCGCAGTAGGCAGCGCGTAAGTCTCATAATCTTAAGGTCGTGAGTTCGATCCTCACCCGGGGCAACTTTTTCCTCCCCTTGACCTTCTTTGGGCAGACTTTGTCCAAACAACATTTTGATCTTCAAGAGCAACAACGGTATAAGGTGACACGAATCATGACGTACCTGTCTCATTCAGCACCATGTCAAGTCCAGACTGCCGTAAGTACCTCGCCATGGCGTAGAGTCCATTCGTCTTCAAAGTATCCCCCAAGACAGCGACTGGGCTTGAGGATCCGATGGAGGAGGGATGGGATACAGGTTGGTAAGTGGTGTAGTAATCCTCATTAGGGTAAGATGTCGACTGGGACTGAGGAGTGAATGAATATACGTCAGTGGGTGGAATAGTTGAGGGAATCTGAGTCGTCGTCGAGATCTGTGTAGAGTACGCAGGAGTGTAGGTGGTAGATGGAACGTAATTTATAGTGTTGTCAAGGTGAGGGGTGAGTGTTGGAAGGAACTTAGGCGAAGTAGGGCTTGGACTGTTGTACTGTGGGCTGGAATATTGAGGTACCCTAGGAGAGGACTCTGTTGTAACTTTGATGAAGTCTTCTTGGAAAACTGGTCCCGAGTGTGAATTTAGACTAATACTAGGTGTAGAATGAACGTATACCGGACTGGACGTGGTTGTTCTTCTTTTAGGAGCGGGAGTAGACTTTTCGGAAACTTTTCCGTCGTGTTTCACATAATTGTGTGACGCTTGAGATTCAGATGGAGTAACAGCCGTGTGATGTTGCTGCGGCGGCTGTTTACTGTGTTTTTTCGTTGACGGGGGAAGTTTAATTTCTCCTTTTTTCAATTTCTCAATGATCGAATCCACCTCAGCGCCTTTTGCATCACTTTGTTCACTTTCGCTTCCTCTTACTCCTTGAACTTTAACAGATCCATCGGGTTGCTCTTCCAAGATAACGAACGTCACTTTCTTTTGGGGTAAATTCTGAATGGGGCCGACATTTTCAAGCCCGCCGTCTTGGCCTTGTCTGATCAACTCAAAGTCTGCACCAGGAGGAAGCACCCCTTTCGTCAATTCTTCAAAATACTCATTCGAAGGCTTGGCAGTGGTCGTGGTAGGTTGTTGGATTACAACCGTTTTCACGTTCTTGTTCTTCTGAGTCTTCCCCGGGGAAGTGGCTATCTTCAGTTTTTGGCCGTTCGCCAGAAACACGTTCTCAGGCAGGGTTCCGTCTTTGCTGGCCGGAAACCCGGGGAAACTGCCCAATCCACCAGCATATTCCGGCAACTGGGCTACCGAATCTCCAAGAGCCAGATTTGGGAGGTTGGCTATTTGATCGGGACTCAAGTCTCCGGGTAGGGTGATTTTCAAGGTTTGGAAGATATCTTCCTTGCCACTTAACTGTTCTTGTATTTGCTTTTGTAATTGCTCTTGTATGAATTGTGCATCGTGCGGTTGGGGAGCAGAAGTTGTAGCGTACGTCGGTGTTGTCGACCTTACAGGTTTAGGAGTAGTGATCCTTGGCGTGGCAGACAAAGATGACTTTTTCTCCGATTGGATGAGCTGCTCGTATAATTTTTTCCTGTCAGGCTTAATGAAGATCTCGCCAGATTGATCTTTTGCAGGCGACTCTTTTTCTTCTTGTTTAGGTCTGGGCCTGTACTTCATAACTCTTGGCGCTTGAGTGGATGTCTTATACACTTCAGTAGCAAAGGTGATGGCTTCTAACGGTTTTTGCTTTCTTGACACTGTCGCTGGTTGCGTCTCCAAAACCCATGAAGGTGTTTCCTGCTTCAATTCAGGCCTGTATGTGGAGTACTCGGGCTGTTTTGGAACCACCGTTTCAGTCAAATACTGTTGATGCTTCTTTGGCTTCTCTGGAATGACGTAGTTGTTGTTAGCCTGGAAGCCTTGCTGGTATGTCGGTAAGGCTTGTTGAGACTGTGTAAATGAGGGCTGAGCTTGTTGATATTGAACGGTCTCTTGCGGTGGTGGGAATGACGGCTGAAAACTATTTTGCTGGTAATTGAGTTGAGGTTGAAAACCTTGCTCGGGTTGTCGTTGCTGTTTAAAATCGTCCGGGAAAGTGGGTTGTAACAGGATTGGTTTCCTTTCGGGCTGGTAAGGATTTTGGAAGTTCTGGTAGGGGAAGTTGTCGGGGGAATGAAACCCTTGGAAACCGTTCGACTGGGGTTGAGGCTGAAATCCATTCCCTTGAGGTGGTGGCCTCTGCCGTTGAGGTCCAACGAAAAACCTGTGCTGGTGCACATCCGCTAGAATCTGGTCCTGTGGGGACGGATTCCCAACATTGATTTGGTTGTTGAAGCCTTGGTACTGCAACAAAAATATGAAAATCCTCAGAAAACGTATTTATTGCGTAGGTGTACATAATTATGATATTTGATTAACGGTTTCACAATAAGAACAAGAGCACAATATTATTATGTTACTACAACCAGAGGCACCTTGCAAAAGGGCCTGCAACGATGGAATAGAGAGCATGTTCATGTCATATCATGCATTACGAAAGTTAGTGACTCTTTAGGCCGTAATAATACCATTGGTACCTATATGGAACTTCGATTAAATTTCGATGTTAAAATTCAGAATTTTCCAACAAGTGGTGAACGAATTTTGTGTGGCGAAATACGAGAAAGTAACATTTACCTGGCAACGAATTGAACTTGAGTGAAAACCCTAAGGAAAAGGCGAATGATAATGTCAAAATATAATGACTGTACCTAATTATTAGTTAGGTACCAAGAATTTTTCTATTACTATAGAACGGGGCTATTCAAATCAATTTAACATAACTTCCTTGGTTTTTACCTACAGAAACGGGATTTCAATGTATAATCCTTCACTCCTTAGCTATTATTCCCCCCCCCCCCTACCCAAAACCCACTCAAACCATGGTTGTCCCGTCCTCCGGCGTAATTCTTATCACCCCTCTCAAATTGCCTAAAAATAATTTTAAGCGCGTACTGGGGCATTTTCAATCACCAGAAAATGTTTTTAAAAAATAAAAGTTCAATGATTATAATCATTGAACTAATTTTGTTGCAATAATTATTGCAACAGTTCAGTCTATATTTCCAACGAGTCTTTAAATCAAAACTTTATATACACCATTAAACTATTAAAACGTCAACCTGATAGCAGGGCTAGATGTGTTCAAATCAAAATTAACCCAAAACTGGAGAAAAAAAGTAATAAAAATTATAATTAAAAAAAAATTAAATAAAAAAGAAAAATAAATAAATAAAAATTTAATTTAAAAATTTAAAAATTAAAAATTTTAAAAATTGTTTTTCAAATAAAAATCACTTATGTTGCTTTAAACTATATCAGTATACTAGTGCAATCGCGCTGATTGGGATTGGGACGTCGGGATTCTCGGCGAAAATGGAAATTTGAAGGAGGATTTGGTGATTGATTGTCCTGGGATCCACTCATTTTGGTTTATTATTCTTGGAATAGTACACCTATGTAATCGCGACGGAGGTCGACGACTCAGATCGGCCTCAAAATTTGACATTATCTGTTTCAAGAGGTCTAGATTCTTAAACCGAAATGTCCGCCCGCCGTCCGGGCCGTTTTGGGCAGTATACATTTTTTTTAAATCTGAAATTTTGACAAAATACTTGGTTTACCATCTAGTTGTGCCCGCAAAGTTTTCAGCCCGATCAACCAAACCCGTGGGCGCTATGGGGCTATAATGGGGCTACGGGAGGGTTTTTTAAAAAGGCTTTTGGCTATGGGATCGAGTTAGGTGTCGTTTTCGAAGTATTTTTGGACGTAAGATCCATTTTTGCGGGTCCCGGAACGATCCGATTTCACTGTGGCGATCTATAGGGCTTTCATGGGCTACAAATGGGATTTTTGAAGGATCCCAGGAGGTCAAATATTTTTCGAGTAAAAAAACAAAAAATCTTTGAAAAAAAAAAAAAATTCATTGAAAATTGGAGGAGATCATCCTAAATAGATTTGTTACACGGGACAGTAGTGGAAATTTACCTAACCTTACCATGAACGTGTGGGGAGACGTTTTCCCCTCCTCCGCAAATGTGCACGAAACTTGATAAGCACGATAGCAGCCATAACCTTCCGGAAGGGAAATAAGGCGGTATCATCTCATTCTTTTTCCTTCTGCACACATTTTTTGTTCGTTTCGAAAAGCCGCAACCAGCGTGCAGGGCGATCCCAAACGTAAATCGACAGCTGTTTGATTGAAATTACCCCGCGCGATTAAAATAGTCCCGTTCTAGAAGAAGTAAAACCCAATACCAAAAAATGAAGAATTACCTCCACTCCAGAAGTACTTTCAGATTTTACGTCAAACGTAAGTTACAAAAGGAGTCGGATCTCAAATTAGACAACCTGTTGAAAAATGTATGATCCAAGGAAGATCAAAGGAGGATCGGAAAAAGCTTTCTTCCGCATTTGGTATCAAAGACCCGGACACTCTTCTTTAAGCTTGCAAATGCACCAGACGTACCAGGAGGCGGTAAATCGACAAGATTTATGGGTGAAGCTACTTTCTAAAACTGCAATAGGTGGTGTGAAAGAGTTTGAATCCATCACGTAACCATTCGAGAGCCAACTCGGTGCCGTACTAAAGCAGAGATAATTTCAATTTCATGCCAATCGTTATTTAAAGTGGGTGCAATTTGCATAAACACGGTATTTAAGGAGGCAATTGACTAATTTCTTTGGAGCCTTGCAATTGCATATTTGATGCGCCCACGTCTTTTTAGTTCCGGCGATGATTCATCTACTCAGATCATCCAATCAAGCTCGTTCCTCTAAATAGCTAACCTGTTTCAAAGGTTAGGTCAGTGCTCCTTCATTGTACGAGATAAGGATTAAGAATAGTTGGCAGTACGTGGGTAGCACTAATGGGTGCTGATAGCAATTATCCAGGCCTACACACAATGCTAACCACTTGCATTCCACCAAAGAAAGAACGAGATGACTAACTATATCTCACGCTCTTTTCACCAGATAATCTTCTGCATTACTGGACTTCAAATAAACTTCCTGGGTTATTTCACAGTCTCGCGAGAAAGTCAAGTTAACAGAACGGACTTGCCAAAGGTTGGAGGTCATCGAGTTCACTTCCTATTCACCCACCGACGTCGCTGTTATAATCGCAGGCTGGCCACTTTTACTTTCAGTGATGGACCCTGATTAGTTTAATCTGGGTAAGGCAATGAGCTAGAAGATTTACGTTTTTGGAACTTGTAACAGCGAAATTACACAACTGCTGCAGTGAGCTACTGGAAACCTGGGTTAAGGGTTGTGAGTTGAGTCAGTTAAACGGAATAAAGCTGTGCAATCCCTTGTCTTTGTTAGCGGGAGCAAATGCTATTACTTATTGGGGGCATTGATTTGGGGCGTGAAGGGTATTGCGTCAGATATTTTTTTGCCTGAATGGCTTTAAACAATCACGAGATTAGTTAACGATGGACTGAATAGATCATAATAGGAATGTCAAACTAAGCGCCCGGGGGCCAGTGCGCCCTTTGGAAAATACTCACTTGCACCCTTAAATCATCAACCCAACGGTTTAGGCCAGTCGCCAGAGAATTGAAAGGATGGAGGTGGGGACTCTTGCAAGAAATGATGTAGTAGCTTTATTTGTTTATTTTATTTTATTTTATTTTATTTATTTATTTTTTTTTTTTTTTTTTTGTTATGGGTCTGAAGAACAAAATATCAAAAATGGTAACAAAATTTTTGCTGGGAAAATTTTTGGCGGCCAAAAAAACCTCGATTTTTCAGGACATTTTCCAGTTTTTTACTTATACCTCGAAAACTAAGCATCGCAGAGAAAACCTTACAGGTACAAAAATTGAAAAGCATAAAGTACTGCGTCGAACGACCTCCTTACACATTAGAATCGGTTCAGCCGTTCAGCCACAATCAAGCGTCAAAGATAGGCAATTTTTTCCAACTTTGCTGAAAAACAGGATTCGCTCATGTTTCAACCCGTGTAACTTATGAACGGCAAATGAATTACAAATATATGAAATACAACTACCAACCGAGAAAACGAATAAAACTAAAAAAAAAAAAAAAACAAGAACTAACCCTCCTGACTAAAGACTGATCTAGTTTCAAGTTTGTCCGAAATGCAATTAGAATTGGTAGCATCTCAGAAGACTGTTGAGGCAATAACTACCTTTTTGCGAACGTCAGAACATAAAATTCCATAGTAGTAACTATTCCGAAAATGTTGGGCGTCTGGCTGAGCGCCTGACAATCGATTTTAATTTTAATGTAATGTTCATAAATCCCAGGTCAACGTTTTCATCTGACATAATCGGTTACTTTTTGGTCATTTACAAGTAGAACGGGCAGTACAGCCTCCCGCCTTCTGAGTTGCTGGCTACTCTACCTGCATAGGCGCCAATATTTTGACATTTTCCCCCGGATTGTGCCCTTTCAGGGGTCAAACGGAGCAGAATCTGATACCTCAAACTAAAATTTAACTGTAGTAACTGAAGTCTACTGAAGGAAGTAAGAAGAGATAAGCGATCCACGAAAACGAAAGTTGCGTAGGTCTCAGTTTAATGACCCATAACAAAATTATCACCATGACAATCGGAAGAGCCCCAATGCATAATATAGTACCGTTGTCTAAGGATTTCAATTCACAACCACGCAACATCCAGCGGCCGATGTGCAGACACACCTCGATATTTGTTGTTGGGTGAATGAGCGGTGACCATCGAACCTTGAAAGATAAACCAGATGTGGCATTCCTGTCTGCTTTCTTCCTTATAAGACGTCAGCGCTTCCTTTGCTGTCTGACCACAATTGTATCTCAGAGGTCAGACGCCGCAGCAACCGCATTTCTCATAATATTCTCGAGCCTCATTTGGTCACTGTCTGACCCTCGTGTTACCTACGCAACACCGTTTTTCAAGCCAGGATGTCGGAGAATAAGGCTTTAAGGTTCAAATAGTCAAACAAAGGCGGCACTAAAATTACTTATTCACTCAGGGAAATGGGCACATTTCACATCAACAGTTACTGGTTTTACGACTTACGGCTCTGAAGGTGTGCAAATACGTAAGACATTACCTGAAAAGGAGAATATGATGTTAGAAAATATAGAACAGGATACAAGAGTAAGGGAAGGTGCTGTACCTCCGGCCGATTGCTATTACTACCCCTAGCCGTGTCACAAAAGAATTGTGTCCGCCGTGAGTTCATAATCCCAGGCAACATTCCCAATGTTGATATTATCGCCCTCTCCCTGATAAGGCTGCTCAAAGTTTTGGTGGTGTGCTGCTACAAGAAGGGGGCTCCTCATTCTGGACTCGATAAGCGATAACTATAGTAACCATGCTGATCGCTTCCTTGAAGTGGCTGTTGTTTCTATGGAAAACCTGGTACCAAGGAACCGAATCAACTTTTGTGTACGCAATGGAGGGTTTTCTTTAAATAATCACAGAACTGCTTCTTTTTTTTTTTTTCAAATATGCGATGTGTGTACCTCTGGCCATCTGAACAATTTATTTTATTGCTCCACAACGCAATTTCAAATTGCGTTATGATAACATCAACCATCAGTGAGTTTCCTCGTTTACACTCCCAGAATCACTTGCTGTTTGTAATAAAGAACCCTTGGTTTCTATTATAGGTCTATGCAACTGGCCAGAGGTACCGCACCTTCACCAGTCTTGTACATGTTTATTCTGTAATATAGACTGACAATTTTTTATGGTAAAGGTACTTTTTGATCTCAGGAAGCATTTTTATTTGTTCCCGTTCAATTCACTGATTGGCTGGAAGTACAAACAGGTCTGGCCAGAGGTACATGCTATGGCTCTGGCCGAATTTTACTTCTCTTCTAAATTGCTCTTGTGAGAAGAGTAATAATTCAATGGGTCCCTCTAGAAACAAAAGATCTTTTGTTAGATGGAACGTTTCTAGAGGGACCCATTACCAGTAATGATTACTGTTATTTTGACAATTTTTTTCGCAGTTTTGTCAAATAGTTACTTTGACAGAAAATTATGAGAAATCTGGAAATTATGACTCGAAAAGAGAATTTTTCAAAAACTGGCCAGAAGTACAGCACCTTCCCCTACAAATTAATAGGTAGTAAGCCAAGTTTACAAAAATTTCACTTTGGAGGGCGTTTGGGTATCTTACAATACATCACACAATTCCAGCTAGGGTTATTACCAAGTTTTAAAGAACTAACAATCTTGGCAGTTCATTAGAAGACCTCGAAATATTAATCACCCGCGACCATAACTATCCTTTGTGTAACGCCTGAAAAGCCTCTCCGGATTAGAATTAGTGGGACGAGGCAGAAGCTGTGGGAATGTTTCCACGTCATTTGTTGGTCTAGGCAGCTATCATGTAATATTACGTTTCCTAAAGATGAGCACTGGTGGTTACGACAATTGATTGAAGAAATTAATATCAAACTAGTGAGAACTACTCTGGTCAATGCCACTCTACATTCCCACAGGGTTTACATTCCAGCTTCTTGTTTGCAGCTTACAAACTGATTGTGAGTCCTGAGACCCCACAGCAATTAGGGCGCAAATGCAATGCGAAAGGGGCAACTAAAATTGTTCCGACGAAGGACATAGCGAACCAGTCACACCAGTGAAGTAACAACCCGCCCCGTTACCCCCGACCTGTTCCAGAACATACACGTTGTCTGCTATCGAAAGTGAAAACGCTGCAAATTTTACACAAGGGTTTATTATTCTTTGATATAGGTTACTTGTACAGAAATTTAATTCTGTCAATAAAAAAAAATTAAAAAAAATTTTTTTTTGGATTTTTATATTTCAAAAAAAATTTTTTGAGGCGATTTTTTTTCAAAAATGTGTTTTTTCAAAAATTCTTTAATTTTTACTCGAAAGATATTTAACTTCTTGGGATCCATCAAAAATCCCATTTTTAGCTCCATGAAAGCCCTATAGATCGCCACAGTGAAATCGGATCGTTCCGGGACCCCAAAAAATGGATTCTACGTCCAAAAATACTTCGAAAACGACACCTGACTCGATCCCATAGCCAAAAGCCTTCAAAAACCACCTTCTGTAGCCCCATTTTAGCCCCAGAGCGCCCCACGGGTTTGGGCGATCGGGCTGAAAACCTTGCGGGCACAACTAGATGGTAAACCGAGTATTTTGTCAAAATTTCAGATTTTTTAAAAAATTCCTACTGCCCAAAACGGCCTGGACGGCGGACGGCGTACGGCGTACGGCGTACGGCGGACGGACATTTCGGATTTTGAATGTAGACCACTTGAAACGGATAATGTCAAATTTTGAGCCCGATCGGAGTCGTCGACCCGCGTCGCGAAAACATAGGTGTATTATTCCAAGAATAATAAACCAAAAATGACCCACTTGATGGATGGACAAAATCCGATGATTGAAAATGTGAGTTTATCAATCGTAATTCATCATCCTCAATCGGAATCGGATCAGGTGAGCATACACTGTGATTGTGGTCTACGGCGATGTTATTCATGAGCCCTGCATGACCCTGTTCCAAGGCGATCATCCATGAGGGAATGCAACTACAACGAAGCGAACGCGAATTCCTAAGGATGCATAATCATGGTTTTCACTACTGCACTTGTTACGTCAATAACAAGCTCGCTTCACATTGTTAAAAACTCACTTGGTTGAAGTAGACCGACTTCCCCGTTTAAAAATCAACCACTGTGAATACAATAAAAGCCAGGAAAAAAAGGAAACGGAGTGACAGCCTCGTTTGATTGGTTTCGATTATCCTTCTAGTTGAAAGGTTAGACACAAATAGACCTTGAGGAAAACACCGAGTGACCGTGGGTCTTGTTTAAGCCCATTCATTGGGGCTTTTAATGTGTAATGAACATCCGAAAACAACCGACCAAAGGAACCAAATGGATATGGATACCTACAAACCAAAAACCTGCTCACGGAGAAATGAGGCGTTTTTGGGAGGTGGGCCGTTTTTGGTCTATAGGAGCAAAATATCACAAAGGCCGCCCCATAATAGAAAACTAGAGGTCAACAGAGTTACATAGGTTCGCACCTTTTTGGGACTGCTGACCCAGGGGCGGCGAATAATATAAGACAAGGACGGGTCCGCAGCCCATGTAACGCCTTTTCAAATACGTACCACCTTTTTTGGTGTGCTGACCCCAAGGGCTGTGAATTCAATAAGTCAATTAGTGAGGGAAATGTTTCATCAACGTTATTTTCGCATGGAACATGCTTTAGCCGAGTAACTGCCCAAAAACGTGAGTCGGGGAGGGAGACGGGGGAGTGTCAAGTTTATATATTACGTATTATATAAATATACGATAGGCCACTAGTTCAGCATCCTCACTTGCCTTCACGTTAGGCCACAAGTCTGACAGCCTCGCTAGTCTTAACGTTAGGCCACTAGTTCGGCGTCCTCACCTGTTGTACATCAGTTCACTAGTTCGGCATCCTCACTTGTCTAACCATTTGGCCACTAGTGCGGCATCCTCACTTGTCTTACCATTAGGCCACTAGTTCGGCGTCCTCACCTTATAAATTCTTTATTCAAATCCAAGGTAACAAGCCAAAACAAACAAAAACAAAAACAAAAACCCAAAACATAAACAAAAACAAAACAAAAACATGAACAAGAAACCGACGGCCCAAACCCTGCTGCCTGGCGTCTTATGCCATTCTGGGCGCCACCGTCCTCTTGTCACGGGTTCGAAAGAAGGAGGTTCATGGGGAACTGTCCAAGCCGAGCTGAACAGCTGCACCACCCTCGAAGCCCAGCAGGTTGTCAGCGCACCTCCAGCGTTTCCGAGCACCCCTGAGACATAAGCTGCTTGCTCTAAGAACTGCGAAGGCCAGGCGAGCGCGTACCCACTCGCGAACTTTGCACTGGTGCCGTCCCCAGATTTCAGAGAGCCTCTCCGCCAGAACCTTGATGAAAGCTCTCGCCTGCGGAGCCCACAAACCATCCACCGAGCACACCAATGGCGTGAATGTAGCGTGGCGGTCTTCGCATGCGCTGGAGTACTTCCTTCGCTTCTCCTGTTCAGCTGATGCAAGTACTGCCGAGACGGAGCGAGAAACATAAGAGGGAGCGTCGGTGTGGACGACACGGATATCAAATAACGCATCCCTCCGAGCCTCCCAAACCCCTCGGCACAAGGTCTCCTCGCAAAGCCGGATGGGAGGGCGTTGCCTCCTTTATCAGTGGCTCTTTAACGCAATTCCCCCAAGCGCAACTCAGCAGCTCCCCAAGAACATCTCTTATTTCATTATGGCGCCGGGAAATCAAACCACCCATCTTACAATTCAACGCATGTTCGGCGTCCTCACTTGTCTTAGCATTAGGCCACGAGTTAGGCATCCTCACTAGTCTTAGCATTAGACCACTAGTTCGGCGTCCTCACCTGTCTTATGTCAGGTCACTAGTTTGGCGTCCTCATTTGTCTTAGATTAGGCCACGAGTTGAGCATCCTCACTTGTCTTAACGTTAGGCCACTAGTTCGGCGTCCTCACCTGTCGTACGTTAGGCCACTATTTCGGCATCCTCACTTATCTTAGCATTAGGCCACGAGTTAGGCATCCTCACTTGTATTACTGTCAGGCCACGAGTTTGGCGTCCTCACTTGTCTTACCATCAGGCCACGAGTTGAGGTGGTTAGGGAGAGAGAATGACTCCTCGGCTGGTGTGAGAATGACACCAGCAGAGGAGTCATTCTCTCTCCCTAACCACCTCATTGAATTAGACCTCTGCACCATCGGCAAACAACCACTTTGAGGCCACGGGTTATCCACGAGGCATCCTCACTTGTATTACTGTCCGCCGGACAGTGTCCGGCCACTAATTTGGACTAAAGCATGTTCCATGTTTCTTGAATTTTAGCTGTAGGCTCCAAGCAAAACGCATCTGGGGGTCCAGGGGGCTTGCCCTCTGGCGAGGCCCAAAGGGCCGAGTTTTAGTCATTATTTACTTGAATTAGTTATTTTTACTTGAATAATAATAAACTCGTTAACAAGGAACAAAATAGATTGTGTAGGTATATTATATCAAGGATTTTGATTTCCAACACCGATAACAATAAAGTTCGATTTCCATTAAATGATAATTTGCGTATTTTTCAGTATACAACCCCACAGCGACTGAGCATTGAAACAGACCCTTATGTAATAGCCGAAGGACGCGTACTCCAAGTACAGGTAGTCACGAAGTTGGAAGAATCGGATGAACCTCAGGGTTAAGGGAGATTACAAATATATTTTCAAAAGTCATCAGATTCTATAAGCCAGACAAAACAACCGATAGAGTGAGTAACTCGTCGGACGGCTTTCACTATCGACACAAGTGCCCCTATCCGAAACATTACCGCGGGGTTTTTAAAACGTCATACGCCTCAGAGAATTTCGTGTTGAATGGGCAACAGTCATTTCACGGCGAGGTCAAGTTACGGGGTATAAGATGTCCTTTCTCCCGCCTTTCTCGTCGTTTTCGAGCCCTTTTACCAAATAAACGACACCATTGGAGAGTCGAAGGGGACCACATCCGTCTAGCCTCCGGTGAAGGACAACTACCGTCTTCTCTACTCGTCCGACCGTAAACGATAAATATAAATCTATTGACTCAGTTACTCGTGTTCTCGATAAGGTGTAACGGCTCTGTATGAAGACATCTTTGGGAACTCTTTCACCCGGATATCCTTGAGATCCCACTCTCAGGGCTCGACCCATTCCAGACGCCTGAGTTATCTAATGAAGTCCTCCACATGATTCACATAGTAGACGCTGAACTTAGGCGAGAACGTCACACCGGTGTGATGAGCACAACACTACAGTAACGTAACATTACTCATATAATCAGTTTCCTTCAAGAAAATTATAACACGTGAATGTATTTACTACTAGCTTAAACGTGTCTGGAGGTTTGCCAACTAGGCGATAACTATACGATAAGATAAAATTTATTTATTAATATTTAATATGATGCATTAGTCCAGGCAACGAACGCTCAAAAATGGGTCTAGGTGGAAAATTCTCATTGTTGAGAGCAGAAGCGATTTCTTCGCCGATGTGTTTAGACCCAAGGGGGGGATTAAAATACGGATAAAATAAAAGTCCCCGACCCTACGAGGGGGGTAGGGAGGCCGAAAAAGGTCAGTTTTTTTCGTATTTTCGCTCCCAACTCAAAAACGGTAAGTCCTACAGAAAAATAATCTATATGAAAAATGAAACTCACCACTTTTGCTACAAAAATGTCCCTATTCATTTTTCGCGTTCCTATAATAAATTAGGAGATATTCAAGCTTGAAAGTGGGTAACATTTCAAAAACCCACTTTTTCGCACATTTTATTGTTTTTTTGGCTCACAGCGCCTAAACGACGCATCCTAACGGTATGAGTACTAGTATATAATCAAAACTACATTAAATTTCTTGCAATTTGCTCAAGTTCGGCTCTATAGGTCAAATAGGAGCCGAGATTTTACCTAAACAAAACCTACCGAAAGCGGAAATTTATTGGCCAGACTAGATGAACACTGAGCAAAATCCTTTCGCCATTTCCAGATACAATATAAATTATTCAATTATTGAATCAGTTATTTTTTTCTTCTTCTTCTTCTTCTTCTTCAGGGACTATGTTACGTTTGTGGGTACTTTTCCGTTATCCCCCCCCCCCCCCACCCGATTTTGGTTGGCTTTGGGTGCCTTAAAGCCATCGGGAGGGGTGTGTATGAAACACGAAATCGCGTGGGGGGGGGGGAGGGGGTATAACGGAAAAGTACCCGTTTGTGAAACTTTTGGAAAAAAAATTTCCAATAAAATGAAACACTTCACAATTTTTCAGAAGTTTTATGATTTTTTTTTCACCAAAGGGATGTGACCCAAAGAGCAATTTAAAAATCGGTCACATGACCCCTTAAAAAAATCAATTTTTCGGGATTGAAATAATTATAATAAACAGCTTCATTTATCGATGAATAAACTCCTTTTCCGACACTTATAGAAGGTATTCATAATGATGAGATTTTTAAAAGAATGGACAATCGGGAAAAATGGAAAACTTCAGAAACCGACTTCCTGTACTTGTTCCCTTCATCAGTCGCTCATTTAACCACAAGGTAAAATCCGTCAACCCCCTCTGCCCCTGTAACGCTTTAAAACAACCCCTCACTCGAGGCCCTGGCCAAAACAAGTCAAAACCCGCACACACAGCATCAAAGGGTAGGCGGACTATCCCATGGAATCGATTCTAACCCAAAACATTGCGAAAACGACGCCTTAATCGACCCCCAGTCAACATTCATCAAAGGTACTACTGAAGTTGTTTCAACTGTTGATTCCAGGGTTGCCTCATCATAACACACTTTTAACAATCTTTCAATTTTATTAAATAAATTTTAAGCGAAATTTTAGCGTCTCAACTACTCTGAAATTCCACGGTGACGACATAGAGAGGCAGCAAGTTGTCATTTGAAAAGGGTTATGTGGCGCACATAGCCCCGTGCAACCCGGTTTTTTTTCTAGGAAAGGTCAATGTTACGAGACTCCTTTCAATGGCAATCGATGTAAACATGTATGAAGACTCAGAAAATGTAAAAAAGTGAAAATGGTCAAAAATCTCAGATAACCCCTTAAAAAAACGATTCAATTATTCCTCGTTGCAAATGGAGAAAGACTCCAAACGTGTAATTTACTTACACCGTAAATAAATATTGCCCACACCTTTTGTGTAGCGAGATGATGTGTCCAGAAAGGTATTTTTGTCTAGACATACATCGATTCACCCCAGTCGGTCCCCCTACGGTGCGTTTCCTTCCTGTCCGATAAACCGTGTAATACCGTTTGCCATCGACTTTTCATCTTCAGTCAGCTCCCCAGAAATCTGACAATGGGTTTTCCCCGATGTCGAACTTGCTTTGTTGACAACCTTTAGAAAGCAGGATCTTTGTCGCCTTCTTTTGTAATTAAGGATGGGCGCCCCACTTAATGTCCGCCTCCGCATCTTTTACCGTTCACTTGCTAAAAAGCGTTACGACAACCGATGGCAATTGTATCATCACCTGTATCATCACCTGCAGGTGGGGGGGAAAAGGTTGAGTAGTTTACATCGATTTATATAAACCACAACTTTACGGTGGCTGGTAACTACGTAAATCGTTTTAAAAAGAACCTCACTCAACTTCAGAGCGGTGTGGAAAGGCGCAAGAACCCCGTATCAGCTTGCTGGTTTAGTGCCCACTTTCTCGAGTTAGCTCTTCGTGGGAATCCTCTTTTGTGGATCTGAATCCCACATCGGAAGTAGGAAGGACTTCCTATCGTATCAAGTGGTGGAGGTCAACACCTGACTTTCTCATTCCTGGCTAATTATAAGTCTTTTCTTTATGAATCACCTCTCCTCACCTCTGACGTCACAGGGAAAAAACCCATTCATCGTTTGGAATGGCAAATATCCTTTTTACCCTCGTTCACCTCCTGAACTCTCTCTCACAAATGACTCTGCTGACTGATAGTGACGGTTTGAATCGCGTCAACCAAAAGTGAAAAGGAATGGGTACCGAGGTTCACCCGTCGGGAAACCTCCCATATAAAGGAACGGGTTTAACAGCAGCCTTGCCTATATTACTCCAATATCTGCTGATGGTTTTTGGATAAGCTATTTATATTAATTTACCTCATTAAATGCACACGCCCGTTGGCGCTGCTGAGAGCTAACTGCAAGGGCCGCTCAGATTGTTATACAATGTTGCATATGAAACTGCTCAGTTTCAGGTTTTTACCCCTAACTTCTTAACTGGTTCAACTCTCATAAGAGGCAGATCTGGTTCCAAGTGGCTGAAAATACTTGTTTTAAATTATTCTTATAATTTAAAAAATAATTGTTTTAAAGTAGGTATTTAAATCAAAAACGCTGCAAATTTTACACAAGGGTTTATTATTCTTTGATATAGGTTACTTGTACAGAAATTTAATACTGTCAATGAAAAAAATTAAAAAATGTTTTTTGGATTTTTATATTTCAAAAAAATTTTTTTTGGGGGGGGATTTTTTTTTCAAAAATGTTTTTTTCAAAAATTATGTATTTTTTACTCGAAAAACATTTAACCTCCTGAGATTCTTCAAAAATCCCATTTTTAGCCCCATGAAAGCCCTATAGATCGCGACAGTGAAATCGGATCGTCTCGGGACCCCAAAAATTGATTCTACGTCCAAAAATACTTCGAAAACGACACCTAACTCGATCCCATACCCCAAAGCCTTCAAAAAACCCCACCCGTAGCCCCATTAAAGCCCCATAGCGCCCCACAGGTTTGGGCGATCGGACTGAAAACCTTGCGGGCACAACTAGATGGTAAACCAAGTATTTTGCCAAAATTTCAGATTTTTAAAAAAATTCCTACTGCCCAAAACGGCCTGGACGGCGGACGGCGTACGGCGGACGGACATTTCGGATTTTGAATGTAGACCTCTTGAAACGGATAATGTCAAATTTTGAGGCCGATCGGAGTCGTCGACCCCCGTCGCGAAAACATAGGTGTATTATTCCAAGAATAATAAACCAAAATGTTTCGTTTTAATTTAAAACAATTATTTTTTAAACGAAACACTAAGAGTGATTCTGTAACAAGACTTTGGATGACTGAGTGTTTCTGCACCGAGTGCATTTATGTAGGCGCAAGAAGGGCGTATTAACGAGATCATGGTTTCGAGAAAACGAGCCTCAAAGTTTTTCCGTAGCCCCATAGCGCCCCACGGGTTTGGGCGATCGGGCTGAAAACCTTGAGGGCACAACTAGATGGTAAACCGAGTATTTTGTCAAAATTTCAGATTTAAAAAAAAATTCCTACTGCCCAAAACGGCCTGGACGGCGGACGGACATTTGGAGGGGACAGGAGGGCCCGCTGTACTCCCCCTAGGGAAAGTGCTGAAGATCAAGAAGAAGAAGAAATTTGAGGAAACATAAGTGCACTTCCCCTAGGGGAAGAAAGAGAGCAGAAGGTACGAGAAAGGTTGTTATGGGCCAGAAATGGCCTTAGACACAACCTAAGAAGCTCTGTACAGCGGACGGACATTTGGTTTTTGGAATCTAGACGAATAATGAAATACGCTTGAAACGAATAATGTCACATTTTGAGAGCGATCAGAATTTTCGAACTCCGTCCCGATTACATGGGTGTATTTATTAATTAATATTTGCTAAAAGTGCCAAAGCTGAGCAGCAGAAACGACCAGGTATATCCCACAAGAACTGAATGAAGAGAAGAAAATATGTGAAGATCTGAATGTTCCTCATAATATGAGGAATATTATTCAGCGATATTACCAAACCACAATCGTCTCTCTTCACTTTTCTATTTGCGTCCCCCACTCACGTAAAACGACACAAATTGCAAACCAAATCCATCGGCTCAGTATAATACATCCAAACCCGAAAAATGTCTCGTTTATTGACCGCAGACTGACATGGAAAAAAAAAAAAAAAAAAAAAAAAACCAATTTCTATGGGAAAAAGGTGAAGACATTTTCCGAGCGCCGACGACCGTCGTGTGCAACAGCTTAGAGAATAAAAGGCGACGCTGCGTACCAAATAACGTAATTGATGTTACACCCTCTTCGGTTGAATAACTTGAAGGACGCAGGAAAGATATAGACACGCTGCCTTGAAAATAATGCGAGAATGGATATTTTTGTACTTGAAACTATTCAGTGCAGGCATAGTCAGAAAAAAGAAAAGAGTTTTATCCTCGTCACTCCTTGGCGAGATGAGGTGGACACTGGTTTTTTTTTTTTTTTTTTTTTTTGCCTACGACATGACAATAACCTCCAAATTGAGTCGGCTTCGTTTTGGTCGACACTGACCCGCACTGATCCTCGATGTGTGGAGTTCAAGGAGCCCCAGGGATGGCCTTTCTTGCCCTTGGGTAGAACCTGAACTTAAGGCACGACTTGCCTTCTACCCTCTCATGACTGTCTCCTCTAAATGCCAACAACTTTGGGCGTGGAACGGCGATTTAAGCCCAATTTTATGAAGTCGTAGGTCTACCCAGTAACATTTTATTGGTTTTTAATGGGGGCAAGAACTCGATCAACTCACTCACCGAGTGTTTGATGTTGATACTAAGTCGACTCGGCACCAAAGGAAGTAGGTAACAGTTTCAAAAGAGTAACTTGGGAATCGGAATTTTCACCAGTTTCTTTCAACTGCCTACATAATAGCACTGATTCAAGTGGGTAGATATTGAATGAACAGACCGTGAAATCGATTTTCAAAGTACGTAAATTGGAGTGAGAAACCGCTTTGTGCCGTTTGCAACCGCATACAGATGCCATTTACATACCCTAACAGAAGAATTACCCGCAGTAAAACGCGTTTAGTTCCGAAAGTGAAACTTAAGTCCCTGCTTGTACAACTGCAGTTCGTTACCTTTAGACGGGATCTTCCTCGGTGATCGTCTTCATTGTTTTCCAAACACCTTACACTTGTGGGAAATGGAGAGATCAACTACCGACCGGAGTCCTCGAATGAAAGTCTAGTGAACCCATCTTTTTTGACGAGACTCCGTGAAAGTTCCGAGCCAATAGTCTTGTTGAAAATGATCCACAATCAGAGATAACCTTTCGGAATGAAGTTCGTGTTAAACTGACGGGTTCAGCTGGTAATTCACGCCCTCCGGTAACGTATGATGTTGGAATCAGAGCAATGGTAACTTTCTTCAGCACCGTTTCTTTTTTCTAAGCCTCGTGCATTTGTACTTCTTTCACTTTTAGGTACCGTTCCAACAATACCTGCCCTTAAGTAAGGTGGATAGTACTATAGTAAGCTATTTCTTATTTCATTTATTACGGGCAAGCCTATTTCGACGTTTCTCCAACTGTGCAGAGCATAATATGCATTTTGTAGCGTTTTTAATTAATATTATTTTACAAATTTTACAAAAGGGTTTATTATTCGTTGATAAAGAAAAATTGTGCAAAAATTAGTTCTAAAAATATTTTTGAAAAAATTAAACGAAAAAGTTTCCTGTAAGTAAAATGTTCGGACAGATTTCGAAAAATTAAATGCGTCCAAAATTACTCGGAAAACGACACCTTATTTGACTTCCTGGGATCCTTCAAAAATCCCATTTGTAGCCCCATGAAAGCCACGGTGAAACCGGATCGTTCTGAGAAGACCAAAAATGGATTCTACATTCAAAAATACTTCGAAAACGACACCTAATTCGACCCAATAGAAGTTAATAAGAATAGTTGTCAGTTAAAATGATACTGCCGGCGGCGCGATCGGGGAGCCCGAGTAATTAGCTGCTCTCGTTAGCGAGAGAAGCAGGACTTCCCGATCACGCCGCCTGAGGTGGCGCTTCCTGTGGCCCGCGTCTGAACAAAGTGGGACGGGCGAGTGAATTTAAGCACCGAGAGTTCGGCCCGTGCGGCCACAGATGGTAAACCGAGTATTTTGTAAACATTTCAGATTTGAAGAAAAAAAAATCCTACTGCCCAAAACGGTTCAGACGGCGGACAGACATTTCGTTTTTTGGAACCTACGTGGCATGAAACGGATAGGTAAGGTCAAATTTTGAGGCCGATCAGCATTTTCGACCTCCGACACGAATACAAAGGTGTATTATTCCAAGAATAATAAACCGTAAGTCAAAATTCGTCGACCGCCTATCGTTATGTTGGCAGTCTGAACGGGAAAACCTTATGGTTAATGATGCTTTCACCTACGCTTCAACCGTGAAGTGATGAAGTCATCATTTGCCTTCGCGGTCAGCTTAAACCGCAACGCACAATACCATCCGCCATGCATTCGATTGGCCCTTGTGGTATTCCGGGTCTACGACGGATTGGCACCAAGTAACTATGAGGGTATCTTGGATGGGGCTAATGCGTAACCCACGACAAACCTCATTGACCGTGACCAAGTTAGCATCGGCAATACACGGTCAATTCAAAGAAACGAAATTGACTGAAGAGGCCACCAATTTCGGCGTTATGAAACCAAGACCAACACTATTTCATCGTGTTAAGCATCATACGAATTATTAAATAAATTAAATTTTAAACTGTACTACATAGAAATAATTATCAGACGTTAGTGATGTCGAAGGTCCGAAATTTTTCGAGGTTCAGTCAAAGAAGACGATGAATATGCCGATGTTTCCAAATATTTATTAGTTAACCTATCATCAGGCCATAAAAGTGCAGTGACAAGAGCAAAAGAAGAACTAGTCAATCGTCTTCGTCATTTATGATTCTTCGTCGAGAAATACAAAAAGACCGAACCTCGACAAATTCACCACTAAGAACAATTATTATGTAGCTTGCAATCAATCCTTTTCTAACTACCAGTTGATTATATTCAGGCGACCTGAATGAGTTGATGACAAAGCGGATACTCATTCATCGGACTGCAATTTGTGTTCAGCAGCCCACAGAGTTTTCGTCAGTGATTGAAACATAAAATCGCTTACAATGAACATTTCAATCTCAGTTTCTTAGAGGATGAAAGAAAAGTGAACTCAAAGCCAGTGAAGATAACCAGGGGATTTGAAGGAAGAGAAGTAGGCACCTATACAGATTTCAGTAAAGTAAGTGGCGTGACGGCGTGTGAGAGGAGTCCCCCTTGAGTCAGTGAAAGTGACGTGTAGTGGTCCAGTTTCTGTGGGCAAGGACGCCCGGGGGTGCTCCTTGAGTAGCTGCGAACAATAGGACGGGACACCGAGGAGAGGTGGACCGTCTGTGTCATCAAGTGGGTTTCAACATCGCACGTCTTTTTCTGCCGTAATAGCCCAACGTCCCAACGAAGATTTACGGGATCGAAAAAAAAAACGCTAAATTGAGCAGTATACGTCAAACAAAACTATTACGCCTTTCTTTTTTTCAGGAAAGTTTCTTCGTGCCATCGCAACTGGAGATGAAATCTGTAGGATAGAAAATAATCTATCCTACACTGGTGTTTGGTAAGCGGCAACGCCCTTAGAAAAACCACCAGTTTTTAGACGTCGTGAGCATCAATAGCATTAGGTCGATTCTAAAAACAAGGTTAAACCTGGAGTAATTTTTCAACAGGATTTGCTCACCTCCTTGTATGCACCACTTCAATACTAGTTGTTTCCAAAATAAATCTTCTTTCTCAAAACAGTTAATTCACATTACCGCTGCATGTAACCCACCGGATTTTGCCTTCAAAGCATTGTCTTTGGCTGTGAGGAATAGTCTTAGGGTAAAAGGCATTAAATTCCTAAGAAATTTACAGAAAACACATGCGCATAATATGTATTTTATCTCTTTCCAAGAATAGATTGGCGATTTTTAAAATTTTGATTTTTACTGTTACAGTTACTGTAGTGGCAGGACTGCAGGAGTAGGAAAACTGGCCCCTGTCCTTTCCACCATCAATCAGGGCATACTATACCAGTGCGCGGGTGTTCTTTAGTGCTGCCCCCACTTTCAAATTGAGATTTCTCCTCCAAAACCTTAGTCTTTTAGAAATCTAATGAGTGATTTCGAAAAGTCAAACCACTGTTTAATATGCTTTCAACGGATTGAGGCATCCGTTGCATGCATGAAGATGCTTCCAAACGATTAAATTTCGCCAGAGTAGGTTATTTTATCAAACAAAATACTGGTGGGCAGTACTAAAGAATTTCCCGAGCAAACACTTTACAACTGCCCCCCACTGGATGTATTATAATATAGCTTCTCATCCATTCAATTTTCGAGCAAAGTGTTAATTTCTTGTTCTTGCGCTTAGATATATCTGGGTTCATTGAGGCACTGAATACTCCTCGGTTTGTGTTAGAGAAATGGTCGGATTGACGGCCTTGTTTCGATTTGACCACTTACTGACGGGAAGTTTGTCGATTTTGAGCCGAAAATCAAGCGTTCGAACAAAGCAGAGATCACAACAAGCAAAGACCCTCATTATGATCAAGTAGGTAAGTGAAGCCAGAAACCATAATTACCTCCGACCAGTGGAAAGCATGTAGGAAAATGAATTATCTTCATGAGACCGTCGCATAACCAGTGCTTTTTCGCGCATTCACAACAGTTAAAAAAGACACAAATAGTTGAATCAACATCCATGAAAAGAAGAATTCACGACGAAGGAGTTCATGACCTTCATTCGTACCTATATGAATTTTTATCGAGGAAGAATAACATTCCAATATTATTAGAATTATTGAGAAAGATCCGTTTATGGAGTTAATCAAATAGGTATGTGGTAAACCTTTACCCTCCACTGACGGTCATAATTAACATCGCAATATTATCTACATTCACCAGATGCAATATTAAACTCTGTTTCACCGTTCAATGTTGTTTCCGACAATTTCTCCGATTAATGTAGTTACCTACTAAAGTATTTGCCTCAGGAAAATCTTTAATAGGTACTGCTCCCCAGTTTTTTTATTTGATAAAAAACACTGGTTATGCGAAATTTTATCAGATCCCAGCTGAAAGCACATTAAACAATGCAGTTTGACGTTTCGAAAGCACTCATTAAATGTATAAAAGAGTAACGTTTTGAAGGAGAAATCAAAATTTGAAAGTGGGGGCAGTACTAAAGAACACGCCAGTGCACTGTTATCGTTGTTCAGTAGTGATCCCCCCCCCCCCCCCCCCGATTTGAAACCCCCAAAAGGCACTTCCACACACCATACCTGACTCACATACCAAATTTCAATGAATTCGGTTGAGCGGTGTGACCTGTACGAGTGTCTAATGCCAAGAAAAAAAAAATGAAGAAAGTCCCAAAACATGCTAAAGCCAGCCAAAACCTGACCTCTCCTAACTGGCCTCAGACCCCTTTTCTACTCGCCGTTCAATAATGATTTTTTTTTTTTCTAAAAAAATACAGGATGAAAGTGCTAGGAATTTGGTTTGCAGGGTCCCAGTTGAAGTACATGGCCTCTCATAGCAATAGTTTGTTGCCGACATTCCATACGAGGAAACTGGTAGGTAGTTTACATTTGCGCCAGGGCTTCATTCAGCAAGAAGCGTCAGAAAGAAGTACAGAGTTTTCCTTAAAACAAAAACAAAAAAAACTAGTAGCCGTAGGTATTTAAAAGCACAAATTTTTCATAAAATCTAAGTAGAAGGGGTCTGAGGCCATGTGGGTGGGACGTTGGCTGGCTTTAGCCAGCAGGGGGTGCCCTGTAGTTATAGAACTGGCGCAAATGCAGGGACTTTTTCCCCCTGGTGCAAATGTACCTATGCTTCTTACCTGCCCTGACTGGCGCAAACGTATGGAAGCCGAGGAAACGGCAGCAATTTCGTCGCCCGATGGCTCTCAAATTTTTTTAAAAATTCTCATTCCCTCTCACCAACCCCTTTTACAACATCAACAGTTGGTTTACTTTCCAGTAGGTAACTACAAGCCTTTCTAGTACATTTAGGTATTCTCAGTAACACCTCCCTACCGTAATTATTATTTTCTTTTTTTACGAACGTAGGCTAATAATTAAAAGCCTCCGACATCGACAAAAGCAAGAGAGTACTGAATGTGGAGGACAAGCCTCGATGAGGGGAGGTCCAAGCGTACCAGAACAGTTCCGGAGTACAGCAGGTTCCTACTGAGCAGAACTAAGTCTTACAACTTCACGAATAAGATAAGGTTGAGTGAAAGGCCACCAGAATGCACCCCAACCACCCACAATGTTTCGTCCAAATAACGAGCCGGGAATGTGAAAAAAGTTTCATTTCCCACGAAATTTGGAGAAGCACGTCTGAGTGCTTCAACCTCGTGACATACCTACCTGAGGTGGGCGTACGTGAGGTGAATCGGGAAAGGATTAATTGATGGTAGGTGAGCAAAGCACACCTATTCACGGGAGAGGTTCACATCCAGAAGGGGAGACTGGATAGAAAGGGAGAGCGCCTTCCTCGTTTACATAGCGGTCAAGCTGGTGTTCTCCATGGAAGTTAATAGCATTATCTACCTACACGTAATGTATGAGACAACCTCAAACCCAACAGCACTAGGTTCCAAGTGCTAGGTACGAATCGCGGGACTGAGCATCAATTTCAACGCCGACACAAGTCGCAACAAGTCGTCACAAACGTTTCAAAAAGGAGCTTGGAAGCAACCACTTGACTTGAGAGAGGTCTCGTTTTCCCACGAAAAAAAAAAACCACAAAGTTCTCACATGAAGCGAAACGGTGGTTTCTCCGTCTGCTCTGTACCAGGAAATGGCAAACCAGCACGATCGCATTCGCGATTTTACCACCGTGGACGAAAGATAGCTACCGCTAAACATTTCCGCACAGTCTACTTGCTTGAAATTTGAAAAATAAAAAATAAAAGGAGGAAGATACAAAAGATTGGACAACGAAGGAAAGAGTCAATAAACCAATAAAGTCAATAAACCACTCCACTGGGACCAACTTACCAAGTTACTAATTAGAGATGAACTTGATTATTCTCACTCAAAATTTTGAATACAATCAAATAAACGTTGGCAAAGGCACAATCACAGAGTAACAAGAGAACAACAGGGTACAATCAAAAGTGGCCCACTTTAAGTGGGTAAGTAGGTAGGTACAAATCCAAGAATGTGCACTGCACTCAGTGCTGCCGATCCTCCACTTCAGGATTTCCCCACCTTGAGCTCAAAATTTCCCCAATTTCCCCAATGCCTAAAACGGATTTCCCCACAATTTCTCCCTGCCATTTTTCTTAATAAAAATCATTGTTAAGAACACGAAATCGGAACCTGATTAGAAACGGCAAAAAAGAAACGGTACCTGGCTAGAAAAAACTGTTATTCAAAAACAAAATTTGAATTATTATTATACAATCTCACATCAATTGACGAGAAGGCAAAGGGTTGAAACCCCTCTCTTCAGAGTGAGAGATTGGCATTGGCCAAGAAGGTGGAAGGATTCTTCGAGATTTGTTCTAATTCGTCTTGGTTTCGAGCATGATTCAGCTTAATTATTATGGTCGGGACCAAACCAATTCAGAACAAATCAGAAGAATCTCATCCGAGTCACCCCTGAAGTGAAAATTTTTTGGTGGCGATGACAGTTTTCTTCTTTTGAGCAGGAGTTGGTTCCTGAGGTGCTTCGTCGTCACTTAGAGTCACAATAGAAGGCTTTGGTCGTTGTAATAAACATTTATCCATTTTATATTATGGTTATTACACTTTTCAACTTGCAACGCAACGAATACCTAAGGAATTAGAGGGACACGCGGTCGCGGAAATCGTGGAAGTTAGGTTCTTTTCTGGTTCAGAGTTCAGCTGCTGTGGTTGTTCCCATCTTTGTGTTGAAGGTTACTAACCCGTCGCGTTAATTTACTATGCAGAACATCATAGTAAATTAGTATAGTAGGTAGGTACGTACCTACTTCATTTTTCATCTTTTAATTAATTAGGTAATTCTCGTTACCAAATTTCTTAAAAGTTCACAGCTCGACGGTGAAATTTCCCCATAATTTCCCCAAAAAATCCATTTCCCCATTTTGGTTTTAGAGTAGGTGAAATTTCCCCATTTTGGGGAAATTTCCCCATAATCGGCAGCACTGACTGCACTGCAGACACCACCACTCCGCCCCTGAGGAGGGATGGTAACTATTTGAGAAAAACATCGATCTTTTTCCATCGAAGGTTGTGTCAAATGTTTTGTGGACTATCGATTTGTGTCCTATCTGAGTCCTATCGATGTGTCCATTTTGGTTTATTATTCTTACTCGACGTTTGGAATGTTTTCGCGACGGAGGTCGACGACTCCGATCGGCCTCAAAATTTGACATTATCCGTTTCAAGAGGTCTAGATTCCAAAACCAAAATGTCCGTCCGCCGTACGGGCAGTAGGAATTTTTTGAAAAACTGAAATTTTGACAAAATACTCGGTTTACCATCTAGTTGTGCTCGCAAGGTTTTCAGCTCGATCGCCCAAACCCGTGGGGCGCTACGGGAGGGTTTTTTTAAAGGCTTTTGGCTGTGGGATCGAGTTAGGAGTCGTTTTCGAAGTATTTCTGGACGTAGAATCACTTTTTTGGGGCCCCGGAACGATCCGGTTCACTGTTGCGATCTATAGGGCTTTCATGGTGCTACAAAACCCGTGGGCTACAAAACCCGAGGCTTTCATGGGGCTAAAAAACCCGTGGGGAGCTACAGGAGGGGTTTTTTAAAGGCTTTTGGCTATGGGATCGAATTAGGAGTCGAGTTAGGACCCGTGGCTTTCATGTGGCTACAAAACCCGTGGGGCGCTACGGGAGGTTTTTTTAAGGCTTTTGGCTATGGGATCGAGTTAGGAGTCGTTTTCGAAGTATTTCTGGACGTAGAATCCATTTTTTGGGGCCCCGGAACGATCCGATTTCACTGTTGCGATCTATAGGGCTTTCGTGGGGCTACAAATGAGATTTGTTCTCATTTGCATTTGTTTTTCCGCTATTTTTTCTAACCCGATTGAATAAACATTACCTATTCAACAAACCACAAAACATCGACACATCGATGTTATTGAGAGAAACATGGACGAAAAGAATCGATGGTTCTGAGGCGATGTTTGGTGGTCGAGGTTTTAAATAATCGATACATCGGTGTTAACAATTTTTGGCCATCCCTACGCACGAGTGGCGCTGGTTAGAAAACGTCGGGTGGTGGTGTATCATAGTAACTATGATAAAACAGTTACTGTTTTATGTGCCTCTAAGCCGCCATCTCTGCTTTGGCGAATACTAGAGACTGATATCGAATACAAGAATCGATATTTGAAATGGCATAATATTATTAAGCCATTATGTAGGTATCTTCGTCTGTCACATTAAACTAGAGATCACTTGAGTATTCACATCTCTGCTGTGGTTTGAATACCACCAAGTTTGAAAACCATACATTAAAAATTTGTACTAAGTACTACCTAATCTTATAGGTATCATATTGGAAAGTGAAAGTGAACCAAGTGAACCAGCTAACCAAAATAAAACCAAATAAACCGGCTCCCTCCCAACAAAGAGGACCAATGCGCGATTTGGGGGGTCCTATGGTCCCATCTTTCACGAACGGCTGGACTGATTCAGATGAGGCCAGTCTCAATAATCGCAGATCATATTATGATCAGCGAGTTCTGGGGATGGTTGTAGGCTATCCTAATCACTTCTGAATCCTCTTGCCCGGTACCGGCCGGTGTAAATCGGATGTACGTAGGTACCTGGAAACGAGCTTTGTTTATAGCTTCCTTTTATTGCCGGCACACTTTTTGACCCAGTTTTATCTACACCCACATAATTTTTATAGCAATAATAAAGATGTTAGTTGCTGTTAGGTACTAAAATTTAATGTGTGAGTCCCATAATTTTCATTTTCCCGGTTTCAAGAAATTTGGTGTAGGTAGTAATGTTACGTTACGTGGCATCATTTGAAAGGCAAAACACAGTACAAAAATCGTTTAGTACTATTTGAAAAATGTTGAAAGTCTAAGCAGAATTATCCTGTCAGAATAGTGCCAGTTTGGTTCTGATCGAAAAAAAGGAAAAAGAAGGAAACATTATTATAATGTACCTACTATAATAGTAGGTACATGTCGGTCGTAAAAATCTTTTAATATCAAATATTAAAAGGAGTAGAGCGCTGTAAATCGATCGATACATTAAAAATGTTTTAATGTATCGATCGATTTACAGCGCTCTCAGACCGACCAAATCAATCGAAAACGAAGAAATATATTATATTTAATTGGATTTATTAAATCCAACTATACTCCAATTTTCATTCTCTTTAAATACTACTACTCCTACTTCAGACAATAGTTTTCCCAAACTGTAGGGTCCCTACATACACATTGTAGGGTCCCTACATTTACCGTACTGTGATAATATTGACATATTATGAATATGAAGTTGACATATTATGTCAACTTCACCTTTTGACAATAATTGATAATTAATATTTACCTGACTGGGGTTTGTTATTAAATAATCTTCCCTTAATTGCCTAACTCAGCTTGTTCGTGATGAAGTAGGTCGGCTTGTTAAAAATGGATACAGCATGTTTCAAGACCGGCTCGTCAAGCCTGTCGACTGGAAAATTCTCAATTCCCGAGTTCATCCCGCCAGCCTATAATGACGGTTATGCAATGGACATTCCGTTTGAGCCCGTAAGCGTTTTATGCGTTTACGGTTTTCTGACGATTTCTGTTACGTGGGCGATCCCTTCGCCAAAAGTCTGATGGGATAATAGCTTCATCCATTGACCTCTGACGTTCCTCAGGAACAGTTCCTGTCGGAGGCTGAACTTCATCGAAAGCCGTTTCCTCGATTTTATTTTATTACTATTATAGGGAGATTAGATCGGAAGAGTTCGGTTTATAAGGGTCGACGCTGATTTAGGTAGCCTACCTCTTTTATGCCTACCTCTTTTATGGTTGGTTCTTACGGAGTCAACCATCTTGACTTTCATGCTTTTGTGTAAGTACCATCTAACTTGTAACCAAGTACTTGCTAACTACCATCTGGTGATTCGTTAGGCATGATTTGTGATAAATGACTGGCATAATTTGACTTACCTACTTGTGCCAAGAAATTGGCGTTGAAGAAATTTGTAAATTTTGGAATAGGTACCAGAATGATATTTATGTCATTTATGTCAACTCCGTGAATATCGACCCACCAAAGATGAATTTGTCAGGTATCGGGAACGGGGCCAAAACAGAATTACGCCTTTTTTCGCCGAGCTTTCGATTAATATATAATCTTCATCAGGGCTCAAAGATTAATAATTATACGTAGCATTTCACTACCATGTTGGCAGACTGGAAGAGATGGAAAGAGGATGAAGGGACTCCAGCGTTGGTGTGTTTAATATGATATAAGAGCATCAATTTAAATGGCAACTACTAATAAATTTAATGAGGCTAAAACCATATAAAATTCACTCTGAAGCTAATCACACATTATAATGATCAAGAACTGGACCTGCGGATGACATAAATGCCCTATAGGGCATTTATGTCATCCGCAGGTCCAGTTCTTGATCCCCCCCCCCCCCCCCACACCCACGTCAAGTATCGTATGTTTACCCACGATAATTTCCCATTTTGTTATTCATATCTGGGCTTCTCCCGCAGCTTTCATTTCCGGACTTGTGATTCCCACTCGTTGCCAACGAGAGTATTTCATATTAGCATCGTATGAAACGGTAATTCAGGGCTAATGCTGTCTGGTTAAAAGCTCACACGAAATGGGGTTTCACACATTTTACATTAATCAATATGGCTAATAGGCAGTATTCGCATAACTGTTGATATTTTAGTAGGTACCTACTGCTGACAAAAATCAATGTACAGAAATAATAATTATTTGAATTATGCAAAGTTTGTTTTATTAATAACCCCCGTTTTTGGTTTATTATTCTTGGAATAATACACCTTTGTATTCGCGTATTGAGAACGCGACTGGGCCTAAAAATTTGTCTTCGGTTTCCTGGTGTGAATACTTAAAAAATGAACTGTCCATCCGCCGCACAGTTGGACGGAACGGTCTCTTCTAGGGACATGCTATTCTCCTCCTTATAATAAAATGTTTAAGTAGGTCATTTAAGAAGTATTTTTTTCGCGCTGAATCGTGAGGTCGAAGGAAAGGCGGTAGTGCCTATATTCAATAATTCCTTTATTATAAAATTATGATTGATGCTTGCTAACGTTCCGCATGGGAAAACTGGGAGGAAGACCTTAATTTAGACCAGCTGACTTCATTTATTTTATTTATTTATTTGAAAGTCCTTCTGAAGTGAGTCCTTCTACAGACCTCAAGGAGTGAGGCTATGATGCCTGAAAAAATTATAAAAATTCCTGAAAGCTTCAAGGCTACAATAAACTTGACTGACGCGACGCGTCAAAACTGCCATTTCACCTCATTCTGTTATTGATCCTTGAAAAAAACTGGGGTAAGGAAGTAGGTACCTAGTTTAAAAAAATTGAAACTTCGCCTCCAGGTATTAAGGACTACATAATATATCCGAATATATTATAATATAAAAGACCGTTTCGTCCCACTGTACGCCGTCTAGTCCTGTTTTGGGCCTGAGGCGTTCAGTGAACTATGAATGGGGCTTGTGAAGGATGCAGCCCGCTGGGGTAGAACGAGGTATCGTTTTCCGAGTAATTTTGGAAGTACAGTCCATTGTTATGGGGCCCAACGTCTGTCCAAAGACTGTACACAAATGCAGATTTTTTAAATTTTTTCATTATTTTTTTAAATAATTTTTATTGACAAAATTAATTTTTGCACAATTTATTACGAAGAATAATAATATTAAATCCGTGAATATTAATTATTAATCCTTGAGTACTATTCGCAGGGGTTTAACCTCCAATCTCACTATCGCTTACTCGCAAGACAAGTGTCAACTCTAATAAATCATCAAATTTTACAGGAGGGATCTTAAAATTTCGTCATCAAAATCATTGATTTAAAAAAAAAATTATTTAAATCATTGTGTTTGTTGGTTCATAATGTTTGTATCTAAAATTTAGATATTTAATATCTTCCGTAAGATTAGATTGTTTAACAATCTACAAATTCCGAGACGATCGCCGGAAGGGAACAAGAAAAGGCTACGAATCGTCAGACGGAAAACCGACGCAGACCCCGAGAAGACTCCAACTCAGGCAGCAGCCCGGAACAAAAATGGAAACATCCCAAGAAGACCGAAGAAGCGAACTCCACAAGAGCATAGCAAGGAAAAAGCGAACTACACAAGCATCAGGGAAAAGTGCCGCAGAAACCGCGATGGTGTGTAAAGTCTTTGAGGTTTACTTTATTCTTTAGAGTTAGGGTCTTAAGACTTGGTATTAAATTTAGGCTCTTAGAAGAGGCAGGCTTGGCCTGAAATTTTGAATTTAAAAAAAGTTATGTTTATGCTTGGTTCTTACATGATTAATAATTATTATTATTAGGAATATTTGAACCGTTTCGGAGCCAAATAGCATTTCGAATAAATTAAATTTGAAGTATGTAACAAAACTTGTTCAATCGATTTAATCAGTATTAATTTGTAAATTAAGAAATGTTTTAAAATAATTTATCTATTTTTTTTCTTTTCTTCGTTTGGTAGTACCTACCTACCTATCTTTGGCTCTCTATCGGAGCGCTGTGCTACTGCACTCATAATGCTTGTAATACCGCTTAGTACGCGTACACCTACTCTCAAGAAAAGTGACATTACTCAAATCAAAACTTTATTGCCGTTGCACAACCAAAATAGCTGGAGTGGACCAACCTTGGCATTGAACAAGTACAACAGAGCTTCTCTAAAGGAAGGCACAATGAATCAAGTGAATAAATATGTTACTTCTTCCCTGTTTTATCGATGACGGAACTAAAATGTAATAAATTTCATTTAAGGTCACAATCAATATATCAGTGAAGGGGCTTCCGGTCTTTCCCACCGCGTGGAAGAGGAAGAAGATTCATCTGACCACAACGATGGTCAGCAACCATGAAACTCATCGTACTTGTTTTATGTTAATTTGATTCTCCTCATTCGCTCCTGACACAGTTTTGTGGCGAGCGATGAACATCAACCTAAATATTGTTACTTAATTAGGATGCCGTAACTCCCATTGACGTTTTATAAGATTGAAGTTCTAGAGCCATGGACAAATGCGTAGGGTGTTCATAAGTTTCAACTGCAGTTTACGCATTTTCATTATATTTCATTTGTTTAATGTGAAGCCCAATAACGGTTTTTTTTTTTTAATCGGTATGTACGTCATTCAGAGTGTAATGTAGTTTTACTCCTCAGTGAAACCCGGACCTAAAATTAAGGACCCGGACCTAAAATTTAGGTCCGGTGTCACTAATATTTAATATATTAAATTTATTGGACAATATAATATATTATTGTCCACATGTTTTCTTAACATTGCACAGTTAAGTCTAGTAGGTAAGTCTACAAAATAATAAATGATTGGTAAATACACGATTATAAAACAGTTAGGTACCTACATCGTAAGAAGTAGTTGTTAGGTACTTCTTGTATGTTTGTATCTGTAGACTGTGGAGATCGATCCAAAATTTATTACCTCGGCGGTGGTATCGGGATTAGGATCCAACGAAAAATGTCATTCTTTTGCCGAGCTTTCGAAACGTTATATTTTCTGCCTCAGGACTCAGAATGAAGTTATATATATTTTACAACGATGTCAATTGCGATAGGTAAGAACCAGGACACACTAATACACAGATTAAACTACTGATGCACTAATAGTATTAGTGTTGGTAATTGGTACTATTGTAGAGTATGACATGGTACTCAATAATACTCATACTTTACAATAGTACCAATTACCAACACTAATCAAATTGGTGTGTGAGGAAGAAAATATAACGTTTCGAAAGCTCGGCAAAAGAATGAAATTTTACGTTGGATCCTAATCCCGATAGGGATTACCCTACCACCGACGAAATATGTTTGTATCTATGGGATACAATCACCTATGAGATCTCAATCACCCACTAGAATATTAGGAGAGAACAGGTTAAAACTGTCATTCAACAGTTTCTCCAGACGTGTCGATCGACGTCCGGACGTGATGGAAGTTGAACGGAAAAGGCGAAAAAAAAACCTTTTGATTTATCGGTCGTCGGCCTGGAAAATGGTCGAAGATTCGATTCTTTCCACTGGCTGTGAAGCAAAGAGAAACCCATCGATCCGGAAAGCACAGGGTGACAAATGACGGTGCAAGGGCAGTTTCTGGTACCGGGTTTAAAAAGGGATTTTAAATTACTAGGTACTGATGTATTGTTTTACTATTCTTGGAATAAAACACCTTTGTAATTGCGACGGAGGTCAAAATTTGACATTTTCCGTTTCAAGAGGTCTAGATTCCAAAACCAAAATGTCCGTCCCCCGTACGCTGTACGCCGTCAGGGTCGTTTTGGGCAGTAGCTAACCTAAGGTAAGTAGGATTTTTTTTAATCAGAAATTTTGACAAAATAGGTACTCGCTTTACCATCTAGTTGTGCCCGCAAGGTTTTCAGCCCAATCCCCTAAAACCTAAGGGGCTAAGGGAGGGTTTTTTTTTAAAGAGTTTTGACTATGGGATCGAGTTAGGTGTTGTTTTCGAAGTATTTTTGGACGTAGAATCCATTTCTGGGGGTCCCGAAACGATCCGATTTCACAGTGGGAATCTATGGGGCTTTCATGGGGCTACAAATGGTATATTTGAAGGATCCCAAGAGGTCAAATATTTTCCGAGTAAAAAAAATTTTCAAAAAAAAAAATTTTTTTTTTAAAAAACTGAAAAAAGAACAATAAACCCTTGTGTAAAATTTGCAGCGGGTTTACTTGGGTAACCCTAACAGATTCAAGGAGTAGGTATGAGAAGATGGAATTTAGCATTTAATGACATTAAATTGACATGCATCACATTGTGATCTCTATCTAAACCAAACGAGGACCAACTTCTATCATCAACGACCGTCTAATCCATAAATTAATAAATTAAAATTTTTAACTTTGACTAGACACAAATATTTTGAAAGTTGCAGTACCTGTAATTGGGAATAGTGGGGCTGCGATTCCTGCGAATTGGTCGTGATGGCAGACGTCGCGGCGAAACAAATTAAAATAATAGAAGCGAGGAAAGACGTCGGGGACGCCATGGCGCGATGGCACTAGACACAAGACTGAAAACGCCGGCACTCCCGAAAGAACGGGAACGCCAGGGGATGGAAATCCTTCTGGAGATGTAAGAGGTGGGAGGAAGCTGCAAGAGAACAGGGTGCTCATAGACCTCGCGTAAAGTAAACTCATTTTCCTTGGCTATTCCGTGACGCCTATGGTGCAGCCGCCGGTTGTGTCATACGGTGACTAGGGCAGGGGGTAAAGAAAGGGAGAGGGCCCCGGACGCGGTATTACTCGCTGAATATCGTTCACCAGTACAAACAAAACAATCCTTGAACAATTGGAATTGGAGAATTCCACAACTATCGACCTAGAAGCAAGCATCTACCAAGTTGTTATATTGAAAAGTCAGCGGGTCATTATGGTGACCATTGATGCCAACGATTCTCTTTGTGGATGAGGGCATCATCATGGTGCCATGGGATACCTTTTTGCTTCGCATTCGACTTCGCTTCCCCTTTTTGCTTCGCCTATTGCTTCGCATAAAACGAATCCAAGTTTACGACTACAGATCTGTATACTGTCTAGGCCTGGCAAAATAAATGCTCATTTATTTATGTACTTGAGAAATGAAAACGACACAATACAAAAGTACAGCCACCAAACATTTTTGAGTGACCCCAAGCAATGTGCTGGGTGCTCTCGGGTCAGAACATGGCTAATACAGTTTTTTTGTGGCAGAAACCACAACAATCTACCTTTGGTAAAAAATAATGCCCGCCTTGTGTCTCAACCTTCTATTTCAGTACCAACCAAAGAAAATAAACTTGAAGCTTCCAAAATCGCCCATCTAAAAAAAACTGACACCGATTATGTTGCAATCAACTTTTTTTCCTTCGGTACACTCCATTTAATGCCTTTCCGTCCGATTGCTCATCGTTCCAAGTGCCTATACGACTATTTCCGACTGACTTTCAACTGCCCTGACCCTAATTGTTCTCGGACGAGCGGCGCGGTGAATCGCACAATTATGACTGACCGTTTGGTGTTCTCACCTCAAGTCTTCATAGCTTTCGGATTTTCGTAATCCTTCATCCTTTCGATTTTTTTCTTCGTCTCGTTTAGTACTGCAGGAAATATTTCATTTAGCACGAGTGACGAAACGCACCCATATGGCGTCATTATGTTCTAAGCAACAATGCAAAAGGCATCGTTAGTTTCATATTCTCAATAATCTAGTGCCATGAAATGATTGGGAATTTTATTATTACTAAGAATTACTTATTGCCGAACAATCAACGCACAGTGGGCCATATTTTTGAAAAAAAAAAAAAAAAAAAAAAAAAAACTGAAAACCTTCATACTTATAATAGGAAATCTGATGCTGATCACGAATATACATATCTAAAACTGCTTCTTGGCCTTATTTTTTTTCTTATATTTTATATTTTTCAGCGTGGTTCCAAGCCAAAAATGAATTATCACGAAGTTTGAACACGAAAAAAAGTTATAGAGCAAAATTTTGCATCGATTGAACTCCTTAAAATTTAAAATTGCAACATTTTGCATCGATTGAACCCCTTAAATTTAAAATGACTACAAAAATAAGAGCGTAGGTAGTAGATGATTTCGATCGAACACCCCAATGGTATCAGATTGAACCCCGTAAAATTTATTACCTAATTAAATTAAACAGCCTAAAATTGCAAATTTCTACAAAAGTAAGAGCCCCAGCAGATGATTTGTGTCGAAAAAAAAAAAAAAATTTCTGAGCAGTAACCTATGGGAAATATTAAAGCACACGCAAAAAAGGGGTACGCACGCAAATTTGCTTTACAAAAATAATCTGAACGCACGCAATATAACTTAACTGCACGGTATTTTTAGCACGGAATTTTTTTTTGGCACAGCAGAATTTTACTTCAAGTTGAAACGAAAAAATAAATCAATTTAACGGGGAATAAATATAAGCCCAGTAATTCTAAACTTGAACGAATAGAAAAATATTTTGCACGATAGATCTAAAATTAAGAATGAAGAAATGAGGGAACCGAAACGCTTCACTAAAGGAAGGGACGGCAGCATACCAATGGGCCTCTATAGAGGCCATTCATATATGAATAAGAAGGAATTGAAACAGTCTGTTAAAGATCGTTCACTGTTTTTCACGGCCTCCTCCGCCATGACTGAGTTCATCACAGAACAAAATTAGAATTTAATTCTAACCGCATTTAAGGCCGTGGACGGTAGGTGGGAGACGTTCGAGAAATTTAAGAAGAGCAACTGCAGAATATGGACCATCTCAATCAATGAAAAGGATACCTGACTTCCATTGCACATGCCATTACTTCCTTAAAAAAATCCATTTGTAAGCGTACCTACACTGGGAATGCAAATCCGTCTCAAGATAGTGAGTTCACCACCAGAGGCCAAAACCGTTCCTTTGGGCCAAAAGCGGAAAAGAGGGCGGCCGGAAAAAGCAAAGAAAGCATTGTTGGTGGATTGAGACACTTCCATCATAATGTCCACAATTTGACGAGCGCGTTTGCGTGATTTCTAAAGAACTTTTATACGTTTTCCCAGCGTTCCTGCCGCTTAAATGTACGTGCGGGTTTCAACGTGCAAGAAGATAATTTTTCTGTGCTTCAATTTATTCATTTTTTTTTTTTTTTTTTTTTTTTGTTCACAACTTTTCCTTTTTCGTGCAAAATATTTTCCTTTTCGTTACTTCTTTTTCCATTCCGTGAATTATTACAACTTCTGTGCAATCCATTTTCGATTTCGTCGAAAGCATAATTTTTTGCGTGAATTAATGCTTTTTTTTTTGTTGCGTGCCGTAACCTTTCGCCCAATTAAAATTCGATTCCTGTCGTACAAAACCGCTCGTCGAGTGAAAGAAGTTCAAACGTGCGCTATGACCGGAAAGGCCGCTTTGGGCAGATGATTTTTTTTCTTCTTTGACTTAACATACCTATCTGGAGCGAGAAGAAACCATTTCCAGCTCGGAACAAACCGGAGCTTTTATGTAACTCAGCCGATTCCCAATTTGCACGGAAAACTCGTGACTTACCCTTCTCAAACGGGTTAACAAAATATATAAATATTTTTGTTTTCCCAAGTTTGGCGGCTTTGTCGCATAGATGAGCATCCTAGAACATGAAGATCCCCCCCCCCCCCCCCAAACTTGATTTTTGGGGAAAATCCCTTCTGAAACTGGATTCTGTGGCTAATATACTGTGAGAATGTTGAGTCAGATAATTGAAAACAGCATGTTCGGAAAAGGGTTTTTTTTTTTTTTTTGCTGCTCTTGCACTGTGCAACGCTCAGCGATATTATGGAAAATGTTTACTTGACCAATTTACTCTCACGTCAGATAATGAGTCAATTAATATTTTCGTTTGCTTTTACACAAGGATAAAAACAGTGATGTTCCAAAGCTCACCACCCCGTTATATAACCAAGTTTTGAAACTCATCGTCGCATACACATCATGATGATCCCCCGAGTCTTAGCGCTCCTTCCAAAAGAAGGCAGTTAAATGTAAGAAGGTTAGAATTACTTAGTTGAGAAACAATTTTGCCACCAACAAAAGCTTCCGTCGAAACTACCACTTACGTTGCTCATCTCATCCAGTTTTGCATCCTCATTAAACTTGTTGTATGAGGTAAGGAGTACTTTTGCCTAAAAATGATTGCGCCTTTCGAAAGAGCACAAGAAATCCCATTAGGAGCAACCATCTTAACTTTCCCCCCAAAAATCACGAAGAACTGCTTTTATAATTCAGATCCCCGGGCGTTTAGAATTTCAGGTGACGAAAGGAGCATCACTGACCCAATAACCTACCCAAGTATTCCTGAAGAACTCGGCCGTACTATAATCATCGATTATAGGAAGTCCTTTGTTTCGGGGTGTAGACGTAACCAACCCGTGTCCTGTGGGATTTTAGCTACGCTTCAACTACCTCAGAACAAACAATGCCGTTTTGACGGATTAGACTATGGAAGGATCCGATTTCGCCAATCTCGTCTCCATTAGAGGGGAATAAGGGGACAATAGGGAGGAGTCTGTAGAGACATTATAGCACCGTCCGATTGAGTCACATGGTAATCACATCAGACACCACATGAGAGTTGGCATTGTTGCAAGAACGACAAGAAATGGAGGGATGAACTCTGTGACAATAAGACCTAGATTGTCCCCGAGTAACATGACAACCGATAGCAACGCGGGACCTCGTTTATGCTAATAACACCGTGTTGAAATCCTGGATGCTTCAACTGCTGGCTTTGTTGAACACGATGGGAGGAGCGTCAGCGATAATCAGTTCTGTAGGGTTTATTGGAAACGCATGAACCAGGTTTGATGAAATGATCCTCACGTTTCACAGTTAACACGAATGCTGGTGGACCAATCCATATAGCAATATCTAAATCACTAATTCTCACCGTGTCAGTTTCTATGTATCTGGCAAGGACTCAGCATCTGCCGCCTTTGTCGCAAGCCTCTGAAACGGTAAGCGATAAAAATATGGCGATTTTTTTCTACGGGTTCGGTGACCCGTTTAGCTAGGTACCACTAGGGGGGGTTGATATCCTCCCTGAGTTGCGCGCAAGTGGGGGCAAATGGGGAACCCATATTTTTTGGATTCCCTGGCCAATTTGACGTCAGATAAGCCCATTGAGTGCAATTTTCGATGAGCGCAAATTCGCGCAACTATCCCTATCATCGTTATTCATCGTTTCCGCTGTATCCTACCTCATCACTTGACCTATTATTCAAATGCGAAGCGAGCTCCCCCTGTTCCAAAAAGTTGGCCGAGCGAAGCTGTCCGAGAAAGAGGCCACCCCAGTCCAATAAAATGGTTGGCTGAGTGAAGCGAGGCCCCACTGTCAGAGTGCTATACTGCTAATGCTAATAATTAGCATTAGAATTATTCTCACCGTGTCTGTGGCTGGAAGAATATGTATGTCACGAGTCTTCTCCTCTGAAACGGTACGGTGATAAAAATACGCCGGTTTTTTCTATCGTCTCGGGATCCCGTTAACAACCACTACCTAGGGGGAGGGGTTGAGATTCCCGTGAGATGCGCGATATAGGCGCATTTGCGCCCAAATTTCTTATTTGAAATGAGAACCCCTATTTTTTTGCAAATTTGGATTCCTGAGCCAATTTTACGTCCGATAAGCGCGTTGAGCGCAATTTTTGATGAGCGCAAATTCTTGCAACCATCCCTGTCTTGGTTTTTTACTGTCTGATTGTCCTACCCCATCAGTAAGTGATGTCAAGTCTGAACCTATTATTCAAATGGACGAGCGAAGCGAGCCCCCTCCCCGAAAAAGTGGTCAGCCGAGCGAAGCGAGGCTCCACTGTGTTAGGGCTAGTACGTTCTAATGCCAGAAGGAACTCGGACAGTGAGTTTCTCTTGCGGAAGGGCAACGCCAGGTGGTAATGATGTGTAGGACCTCTGACCTCCCCAAGTCAGGCTGCCAACGTGAGACCAGCTTTTCTCCTGACTCTTCCCCTCAACCCCAGTAAAAAGACCAGGAGGACGGACATATCCGCCTTTTTCCTCTGTCCCCGAAAAAAAAAAAAAAAAAATGCTGGGAAGTCGTGACGCACCCATATCGGATCAGCCGTGACATAACGTCTGGGTGAATCGTCCACGCTGGAAAACTCACTTGGGGGCTTGAGGGATGTGTGAGATTACAGTGATTCCCATCTTGCTTTCATTAGGCTACCGGCTATTCCCCTTCATTTCATCTCGTTAGAAAGACGTAATACAAACAGCGAACTGGCGGGTCACTTAGATATGGCATCTGTCACGCGATAGCTATTTCAGCAGCAAGGAAACAGAGTCGGTCTATAGGTCAAACAAGGAACATAACTGCTAGCAACCTGTTCTAAGCGCTCGAAGGAAATTACAGCAATAATCAAAACCTTAGTATTTCCATTAACGGCTCCTTTTTATAATAATTATAAGTAATTATTACTTAAATTGTACAACTGACTGAAGTAAAAAAAAAAAAAAAAACTTCCCTACAAAAGCCATGTCTTTTGAGGGATTTTTCAATATTTGACCCCCTTGACACTGGCATTTTAAATTCAATAGCCTGTTTAATGGTCCTAAAGATATCACGATTCGAAGTCATTACATTCGACGTGATGGGATCTTCTACAATTACCGACTTTCTCTGAATTTTTTACAGCTCGTTCAAGCAATCATTTTATAATGTGAGATTTCATCACACCTGATGAATCTTTGAAGCATCCGAAAACCGTCTGGGAGGCCCCTTACACCTTCGCCATACACCTTCTTCCTTCATTTTAATTTTTACTCAAGCGAACGCGAAAGAGAAAGTTCCCACTCATAAATTCTTGAAAATTGCCCGGTTTGGTTTTTATCGTAACGGAGTAAAGAAGCGTTCTTGAGTTCGTTAAGGGTAAGCTAAAATCATGAAATAATTGGTTTGCCTTCTTCCTCCTTCCGTATTATTATTTTTTGACGTTATGGTGCATTATTATGCAATATGTCATGAACAACAAAAAACCACAATGTACAGGGGAACTTGGAGAACGTGATGCTGATGCTCACTTGTGAATTCAAGGAACGAACATTAAATATAATATATTTAATGTTCGTTCCTTGAATTCACAAGTGAGCATTATATTATATCGTGTAAAACAATCTTCCATTACTCGGACTAAGAGAATAACACAATAGTCCAGTCAATTGGGGTTCAAAAGTGCCGTATCTGTGACAAACTTAGGGCAGTTTTTTTCTCGACGGATCTATTTGTTGTTTGGGGTGCTGAATCCGAATATGAAGTTTGCTGCCTCCTCCGAGGCCGGCTTCACATTAACCTGCAAAAAACTGTGCAAAACTGCAAAAACTCCTCAATATTTTAGCATTTTTCTCAGTATTTCGCTTATATACCTGAAACTAAGCCTTTTTCGAAGTTGACCACTATATACAAACTTAAAGTAGACAAAATTCTCTTCAAAAAGCAGTGGTCATAATTGACGTTTGAACCAGAGGTATTGGAGATAAAGCGTTTTGAAAAACTGCGGTTTTTTGGCACCCCCATATATACGCCCCCCCGCAACAAAGTGGATGACAGAGTTGTTTCTTATAGTAAATTTAGTGTTCTTTCACGTGAAATACAATTTTTTATTGATATCATGCTTATTAATCGGGTTCCACGGGGTGGACGTGGGCGTTTTCGCCAAAGAGCCGAAAAACCGCTGTTTTTCAAAACGCTGTATCTCCAATACCACTGGTTCAAACATCAATTCTGACCACTGCTTTTCGAAGGGAATTTTGTCTACTTTAATTTTGTATATGGTGGTCATCTTCGAAAAACGGTTAGTTTCAGGTATATAATCGAAAAACTGAAAAAAGTGCTAAGATTTTGAGGGTTATTTTTTATGTTTTTAAATTTTTTTTTAAATGTGAAGCCGACCTCGGAGAAGGCAGCAAACTTCATATTCGGATTCAGCACCAAAAAAAACCATATAGATCCGTTGAGAAAAAACTTCCCTAATTTTGTTTCGGGAAAACCACCATTTGAATGGACTACAACATTCATACGAGAGAACGCCTTGTTAGGAGTTCACTTCAAGTCCAAAGGCAGTTCACTTCGTCTCACGCGATGAAAATGACCTTTTACAATACACGCGCCTATTCTAATTCTGTCTCATCGCCGAATAACATCACCATCATAATAAGGACGTTGTGTCAACAATGGCTTTCATTTTTCACTCCCACGAGGCGACATTTCGGAAATCCGAAGGTATTCGAAGTTCGTGCCGAGAGTGAGGTGTACAGAAGACAAGGTTCCTTAAAACCATGCCTAACATGGAACTCGTGCACGGCGGGCCCGCCTCCATGAGGACCAACTCCTTCTGCAAACACTACATCTTTCAACATTTTCTGCACGTCCTCCTTTCATTTTGTAAAAAGCCTTTCGATTTTAAAAAACCTCCCCGTCGCCTTCGCGATCGGTTATCTCCAAACGAGGGATTTTGAAACTCTCTAAGGACTCTTCGGTTTCATTAACAAACCAATGAAAGGAAGGCTTCGTACACCCACGAGAAGCGTTTGAGTAACGAAACGAATTTATTGGCACGAGCGGAGATTAATGTGGTGTCGACATAAAATTTACGAAAGGATCATGGTCTACGCCGCAATATCCAATACTTTCACAGAAAATGAACAATAAAATGCATTCATGAAAAAAAACCTTAGTCAGAGGCAGTGATCAGTGGCCAAGCGAGGGCCCTATTGTAGCTAGTTGATTAAAAAGTAGGTACACAACAAATAACTATGACCGCACAGATTGAAACTCTTCGTCGAAAAACTTCAAATGATAAAAACGGAAATGAACCCCGCTAATGAGGCGCGTGGACGAAATGAACCCCAACTTTTTTTTTGTCACTGTAGGAGAGGACTGAAATGGGCCCAATGAATTTGACAAGGCGTTTGGGTGAGTCTGAAATTGGCCCTGGATTGCTACAGCCAGCGCACCCCGACCTCTCCCAACTGACCTCAGACCCCTTCTACTTGCGCTTGGATCAACGTTTTTTTGGAAGATTTGATGCCCATAAAGACGGATATTCGCAAGGTAGATACATTTTGATGCATGCTGTTCACGTCAGAGAATATGCTCAATTCGCGCCCTACTGTCACCCTTTGATTATTACGCTGCAACCGATATGGGCTCCCCGACTCACCAATTGGGCTGAAATGAGTCTGAGAGGAGACTGAAATGAGCCCTGGATTCCAGTTATTCAACTAAGCTAAGGCCACCCCACCCCTGACCACTCCCAATTGGCCTCAGACCCCTTCTAATTGCGCTTGGATCAAGTATAGTTTTTCTCCTAAAGAAATTCGGAGCTACCGGATCTCAGATCGCGTTAGATAGCGCCGACGCGGCTTCCTATGCCCTCCTCAACTAGGACCAGATATCCAAGAACGCTGAGTCGCCGAAACATGGAAAATACGACACCGCTGCCGAAGACTTGAGGGCTTCATTCTACCCACTGGGGAAAGAATTCCAGCGATTCAATCGACAGAAAAGTGGGCTCGTCCGTATTCACAAGTTGCTGCATGGGTTCGGGTGAAGCTGTCATCCGGGCTGTGGCATCCCGACTGCGAGGCACCAGAAGGAAGTTCCGGTGTCTCGGACTGGCAGACGGAGCGGGCCTACAGTTCTAAGACGAGTACCAAGTCCACGATTCCATAGCGGTCCTTTGGTTTTCCACCGTTTGCTAGGTCTTGTTTTTGTTTCTTTTGTTGTTATTAAATAACAAATAACAAGAATGAAGAAAAAATAACAAATTTTGTTAATTTTTTCTTCATTCTTGTTATTTGTTGTGTTTTGTCATTTCCCTGTATGACCCACTTGCTCTGGGTGAATAAACAATATCTTAAGGAGAGAAAAAAAAAAAGCTGCAAATTTTACACAAGGGTTTATTATTCTTTGATATAGGTTACTTGTGCGAAAATTATTTCTGTCAATGGAAAAACAATTTTTTTTTTTTGAATTTTTTTCTAAAAAAAAAATTTTTTTTTGGATTTTTTTCTCAAAAAAAATTTTTTTTTGGATTTTTAAAAAGTATATTTTTTGCTCGAAAAATATTCAACCTCCTGGGATCCTTCAAAAATCCCATTTTTAGCCCCATGAAAGCCCTATACATCGCCACAGTGAAATCGGAGCGATCTGGAACCCTCGAAAATGGATTCTACGTCCAAAAATACTTCGAAAACAACACCTAACTCGATCCCATAGCTAAAAGCCTTCAAAAACCCCCTCCCATAGCCCCATAGCGCCCCACGGGTTTGGCCGATCAGGCTGAAAACCTTGTGGGCACAACTAGATGGTAAACCAAGTATTTGTCAAAATTTCAGATTAAAAAAAAATCCTACTGCCCAAAACTGCCTGGACGGCGGACGGACCTTTCGGTTTTGGAATCTAGACCCCTTGAAACGGATAATGTCAACTTTTAAGGCAGACCCGAGTCGTCGAACTCCGTCGCGATGACATAGGTGTATTATTCCAAGAATAATAAACCACAAAGCATGTTCCACGAAAAATACGTATTCTGACTCAAATCCTACCAGCAATGGAGCCACAGTTGATAGCACTCATTTACTGATGAATTCAGACGCATACGGAAGACTTAACGACTCGGAAATCTTCATCACTTCCATCTGACAAGACGGAAGAGGAGAGAGTTGAAGGCTCGTATCAAGACGGGAAAAAATCACCCTCATAATCCTGACATTTCTTCCCCATGTCAGAAAAACGGACGGCTTCTTCATTATTACTGCCTTGACCGAAAAAATTGTGACAAGGTGGACAAAGGTGACTTTCTACGATGGAGCGAAAATGATTCCAAACGAAAGCCGTCGCTCAGTAAACAGGCGCATTAATTACCGCGAGGTGTAGGAAGCTCCCACCCTAATGACCTGGAAATGAACGAAGGTGCAAGTGCCTAACGTTGATGATGAGATCCTTCAAGCTCTAGTTCATTTTCGACGTCTTGATTTATGCAAAACACACTCACAATCAGCAAGGGTATGATAACAATAAAATATAAAAGAAGAGAGGATAGTGGTCCTTTCACCATGAAGATAGCGAAGTAATTGTGTGCATTGATAGGTTTAACAAACGGAAAAACGTTGATCATAAAATTCAAAGTCCAACTTCAATAATTGAATTGTTCATCACCTCAATAGATTTTTTGTGATTCCAGTTTTTGTCGAAATACGGTCTATGATTGTCAGACAGATAAAGAATACTAGTGAGGAGAACATCGCGAACTCGGGAAATCCAGGGAAAAAATCATCGAAATTTAATGTCTTGACGGCCATTCACAAAACTACACAAATAATAAATAACTCAACAGAAGAGATCGATATCAACCTGTTTCAAAATTTCAAACAACGGTCGACTGTGAGAGGTCCGCAACAGTCATCAAACCAGTAACATTCCACCAACGAGAAAACATGAACAATCTCAGAGGGAGGGGTTGATTAAGGAACTCGAAGGTGGATCGGGGCCTCATCTCAGCTGTTGGGGCGGAGGCCCGAAAAGACCACCAGATTGCTTGCTGGCTGTACGGGAAGGTGCGAAACCCAGCATTTTTTGAATATTCTGGAATCAAGAACGGCCAATAAGTAACAAGCGAAAAAGCTCGACTCTTTACAATGAACTTTACATGGTTTACCGAATATGGAGTTCATACCTGTCTGATTGACATCGTGCACAGTATGTACAAAAATAGGAAAGAACACTCAGTATAATCATCTCCTGGAAGATTACGATGGGAAAGCCCTTGAATCCATGATATTGGGAAGAACGGAAGTCTGGCCACTATTCTGCCATCAAAACTGAAACATCAAATCGAATAATTTATCCTTGCTTTGTCCACAAGTCACAAATCAAATATTTCGCGACACAATTTCCGGAGACGTACATGCTATTGAACATGCTCAATAGAGCGGTGAAGGCGAACCCTATGGCGAACATGCTTTTCATTTTCACCAAGGACAAATCGCGGTTGTTGTTCTTTAATTTTTCCTCTTCTCGTTCTATCTTCTTTTTGTGTTGTTTATCCAATGAATCCCCGTGAGCCTCCTTCCTTTTCTCCACTGAAATGTACAAAATGTAAATCATAAAATAAGATTCCAGGTCTAAACACAATGACATTGTCAAACAGCCACATCACCGTGAACAGTACGTACATCTTTTGCTCTGCCGTTCCACTTCAGACTTCAACTTTTGATATTTTTCAGTTCTGTAGACCATCAGCCACGTTAGTCCTGAAACAGTGAATGTCGCTATGGTCATCCAAACAGTAATTTATTAAGGATAATGATATTATTATTATTAAGGGCCCAAGTGCCATTGGAAAAACCTGCAGAAAACCAGCATTAAAAAAAAAAAAAAAAAAAAAAAGGAAGCTCTTGGGCCATTATGCATAGGCCGTGGACTGGCCCATATATTATATTATATTATTTATATATTATTTATAAGCGTGAAATCGAATGTCCTCGACATTTGGTCGTAAAAAGCCCCATCTTTCCTACTTTTTTTTTCATTTTTTAATCGTAGATATTATTGAGCTCTAACTGACACATGACCATTTATCAGCGTAAATACAATATATGAGTGAAAAAATCAATAAAAATGCTCCAAACGTCATAACTTCATTGTGTCCCAGGTCGAATTGGTCAACTTTAAATAGCTACTGCACTTGCATGTGACATAATTTTTCCATTTTCGCTACTCGGATTTGTTCCCCAAAGAATGAAGTTTGAAAAGCATGACCACTTTGTTCAATAATAATTTAAGGTTTTAGTGTATTGAACTAAGTACGAGTGTCCCCAGAATTTTCGTCATTAGGTACCTACTTCATTTTTTAAAATTATTATTATTATTTTTTTTTGTATTAAATTTTGACACCAATTACACGCCCGCGCTCCAAGCGGGACTTTTGGGGGCCCACTGTGACCGTCAATATCCACAAATCATCAAGCGATCCCAAAAATGGATTCTACGTCCAAAAATACTTCTAAAACGACACCTAACACGATCCCATAGCCAAAAACCTTAAAAAAAACCCTCCTGCAGCCCCATTTTAGCCCCATAGCGCTCAACGGGTTTGGGCTATGGGGCTGAAGACGTTGCGGGCACAACTAGATGGTAAACCGAGTATTTTGTAAGCATTTCTGAATTTAAAAAAAAAAATTAATTCTGACCAAAACGGCCCGGACATTTCGTTTTTGGAATCTCTTGAAAATAAAGATGTCAAATTTTGAGGCCGATCAAAATTTTCGACCCCCATCGTGATTACATACTTAGGTGTATTATTCCAAGAATAATAAACCAAAAGGATAGATATCTCGAAAATCATTCATTATAGCAAAAAGAAACCAAAATTTGGAACAATATTTAATATTGTACGTCTCTTGGTTTACTGCGTTCTCAAGTATAAGAACACCGTAACTGTTTACAGCCGTACTGTCTATTTCGACCCCTGAACTATTTGTAGGATGATTATTATACATTGTATAATCAGATCTAGATAAAAACTGTAAATTTTCCGTTAACATGTAGGTAGGTATGATAGTGTTGCCACCACTTTAAATACCCTCTTTATAAATAATTTTACAGTAATTATTGTAATCGACTACTGTTGTGCGTTTAGTAGGTAAGTGTTCGACCGCTCTGAATCGTACATCAACGTTCGCTGGATCCGAAATAACATTTCAGTTCTTTCAGGGAGAATCAGTTCTATATTAGATCCTGCACTGAGGCTGTCTGTGCTGAAAAAAAACTAGTTGGAGACTCAGCGCAACGAACAACCGGGTTCCAATTTCTTCGTTGTCAACATCAACATAGTTAACCCGGAAACTACTAGATGTTTACTAGTAAGTACATAAATTCGTTAACCGATCCACTCGGATGTACTAACCTTCACCGAGGAAAGCGGTGCATATCGAGATAAAAACTATCAAAATAGTATCTGCCCACATAGTCCACTCCTAAACTACAACACACAATTTAAATGAGGAGTAAAATAAGCACGAAAAAACTATACTAATTTGTAACGACGAATAAGTGCAAAATCAAAACATCAGTCGTGGACGTCGTAGGGATGTTGAAAAAGTATCGATACTTTTCAAAAAGTATCGATACATATCGATACTTTTTGTCCCGATATATATCTTAGTATCGATACTTTTTTCCGGTATCGGCGCCGATACTTTTTTTATCCCTCTCATTTCATCAGAGTCAAAACTTACGGCATAAACTACCTATATTATAGGTAGTTGACAGTACCTCTAACATGACCAGCAATTGAAGAAAGTTGATGTAGGTACCTACCACCACCTCCTGGAGCTGCACCAGCTCTCATATCAGAAGAATCAGCCGTCCTCGATCAAGGGCGGACCACCAAAATGTTGGCCCAACCAACCAACCCAACTCACTGATCACAGTAGAAATTAGTGTGGCCACAGCTACACCAAACGAGGGAATGTTCCCCTTTTTTGCTACCTGTACCCCCCCCCCCCCCCCCCCCCCCCCGAGGCTTGGAGCAAGGTTTTCAGTCCGATCGCCCAAACCCGTGGGGCGCTATGGGGCTAAAATGGGGCAATTGAAAATTTTTTTTTAAAGGCGTTTGGCGATGGGTTCGAGTTGGGTGTCGTTTTCGAAGTATTTTTGGACGTAGAGTATATTTTTGGGGGTCCCAGAAGGATCCAGGATTTCACTGTGGGGATGTAAAGGGCTTTCATGGGACTACAAAAGGTATTTTTGAAGGATCTCAGGACGTCAAATATTTTCTGAGTAAAAAAAAAAATTAAAAGAAAAACCTTTTTTTTCAAAAATTTTTCATTGAGACAGAATTAATTTTTGCACAAGTAACCCATATCAAAGAATAATAAATCCTTGACTAAAAATTTGCAGGCGTTTTTGAAAAGTATCGATACTTCGATACCGATACTTTATTGAAAGTATCGTATCGATACTTTTAGATACTGTCTGGATGTATCGATACGATACTGTATCGATACTTTAGAAGTATCAAACATCCCTAGGACGTCGCACAGGCCTTACCGGAGGCTGTTAACCTGTCTATGAAAAATGTAGTGAATATTTTAGGCTCTGACAGGTATTTATGGCTGACATATTTTTTCCTCAACTCAATTTCTTAAGATTTTATCAAACTAAATAAATAAATACAAATAAATAAAATAAATTCTAAATTTGAGAACTAGCTGGGACACCCGTGCTTCGCTCGAAATATCAAATTCTCGTTCTATAATCCTCAAGATGCTGTACCTGTACCAAATTTTAGCGCTCTGGGAGGAGCAGGAGAGAAATTCGCCAAACCCCCTACACATAACATTCCTAATGTGAATAACATTGTTGATAAAATATTGCAAAATATGTAATATCACTTTTTTTTTACAATATAAAAAAAATTATAACATAAAAAAAGCTTTTCACAACATGTGAAAAACTTGGTCCACAAATTGCACCAAGTAGGGGGCAACACTGGGTGTTCATGTTGTCTGCCGCGGCTACTCCCGCTCGAAAATTTGTTTGTGTTGGTCCGACAAACTTTGTCGCCTTTCTTCCTAAAGTCGCGTCGAATTTTGTACCGATTGTCAGCCGATTGTTAGAATCTTCGGGATCTTATCGATCAAGTTCTTCATTTCGCGTAATCATGCCGCCCAAGAGGAAGGTAAGTGGCCTAGTGGAAGTAACCTCTTTGCGTGACAATGCTTCGGTTGCATGATGCACAACTTACGCCCATCATGTTGATTTTGCGCTTAAATTGATTGGTTTTTGCACGAATTTATTGCTTTTGCAACAATTTGGGGTAGTAGCCCTTCTTTGTGCTGCGACAATAGACTCTACTTACTTTTCTCCAGCACCGCTTATCTATCAAGCTTATCTATCAGTAGTTTAATCTGTGATCAAGCACGTTTGATAGTACTACCTACTTACATTGTATCATAGGTATACAAATATTATATGGCAGCCGTCTGTAGGGTTACCAGAAGCATTCCAAATGCGTGAAAATAGTAAAACCGTTGAGAATGAAAACCTGATCCAACCCAGGTTCAGGTAGCTCCTCCAAGCTTAGAGGATAGCTCGTCCAAAGTACCTACTAGAAAATAATTCTGGACCTCCACTAGTCTCTCCGAACAGTTTTAACGTGGAAGAGGCGCTCAATCGATGGACCGGCAACAGGAAAGCCAAAAGATATCTGCCAAGTATGGCACTGCCCGTAAATGCGATGTCGAAGCGCCTCAGTGTTTCGAACACCGAACAACCCAATATCTTCTCTTTTTCTTATTCAGCGCCCCTACATCTTTGTCACTGCTTGAAAAATACATGTTGCACTTGACAAACCAGATTACTGTCGTCCTTTCTCGCCAGTGCCCCACCTCTTCTGTGTGCATGGGTCACGTCCGTGCCTGGTCACTGCCGACGCCCGTTCTGTTATGTGTTTATTCACACATGAATTGGGCCTAATATGTATCCAAGAATTATTGTGTAAATTCACTAACTTTTTTGTTTAAATTTCCTCCCCAAAAATCGATTTCGTCGCGCGAAATCAGTGTTCGGAAACGCTGTGCGCTGGTACGAAGGCAGGTTTTTTGCTTAGACATTTTCATTTTGTTGTTCATATTTATCTCACACTGTTGTAACACTGATAATATGTCAGCTCCCCCCAGCATAGTTGTACGAGCAGCATAATATTATGTCAGCTCCCCTCAGTTGTACAGTACGAGCAGAATTCAGATCAGGATTCAGAGTTCTGCTCGTACCTACTTATCTATCCAACATTTATGGGTTCGCCAAGCCTGAATGTTGTGGATTAGGTAGGTACTAACGAAACTTGGATTCTAATTCATGGCAGGTTCCTCCACCAGCACTTGAAGCCGAAGGTAGTGAAGTGGTTAAGCAGCACCGTTATAATACTCGCTATGCTCCAACCCACGATAAACAGAACGAAGCCGAAGAACCGATACCTGGACGTACTGTTAAGGCTAGTTCAATATAATTTATTATATATTTACATGTAGTCGAAGAGAAAGGAGAAAAGGATCAGAAGTTCTCGCTGTACACCTACCGTGCCCTGGCGTCTCCATGTTCCAGGTGTACCACTTGCCGCCCTACTAATTACGTACATATGTACGTGGAGATCGTTTATAGTGGACTCAAACGTCTACTACAGCCGATATTCCACTACAGCGATAGCGTCCACTATTAAAGTATTGTGTGTATCAAGTTCCATAAATTTATGCATTCATACCTACTCAATGCCATAACACTCGGAGATACCGGAGAGTTTGTCCACCATATGATATGGTCCATATCCCATGTTTGTCCACTCGACCAGTGCAGATTCTTTTTCGGAGTGAATGCATTGGTGGACTATTCTCAGAATAACATACCTAAACCATAATATAGTGAACGTAAATTGGGGATAAAAACTTGTTGGGTCATTTTGTTGGATCCGAGGCTGTTCGAAGCATCGCAATTCGTCAAAATGTTTGAAACAAGCTGCTCTACTCAAGAGGGAAGGAGGCGTCAAACGTTCGGCGCTGATATTTCCATTCCAAGCGGCATCAGTGAGCCACCGGGCCAGCAGAGGGTGGGGCTAGAGGAGGAAAATTTAATGTCAGACTCATTAAATAATGTTACTTATGAAGTTTGATGTTCAATTGCCTGGTTGCCTCGTCCCTGGCTTCTATAGTGTGCAAGCATCTTAGGTCTTCCTCACCCGCTGCTTACCCTTCCGAACTCTCCTTGGGGCGGTTTACCTTGCGCGAGCCACTCTCAAGCGGTGAAGGGTATTCTGTTTCCTTATGGACTAATTCGATCTACCCCTGAAACTACCTGGTATGATTTAGCTCTGATACAGTTGAGAGACCCAGACTGACAAAGAGAGAGAGAGAGAGAGAGAGGTTGTTTTTTAGGTTTTAGGTCCAAAGTATTGGAATTCATTACCTCATTGACTGACTTTTTTTTTTTCATGACCCTTTGCGTTAATATGAAGTTCCCTTGTAACAGGAGAATGAAGGTCAAGTGGACGAAGAAAACGTTTCTACGAAGACCAAACCACGTGGAAGGAGGGTGCAGAAGAAGGCAGTTGTAGAACAGCATGTCAGTAAATAATTTGTGTTACCCGATTTCACATCATTGAAATTTTGTTTGAAGTTCATTTGAGGGGTGAGGGATATTCTGTTTCCTAATGGACTAAAAAGATCTACCCCTGAAACTACCCGGTATGTTTTTGTCTACCTCTGAAATAGTTGAGAGACACAGTCATGTCATGACTGACTTATTACCATGCCTTCATAATAAGGAATGGACGTGCACCCGAATTTCGGGTTAAATCATCCTGTGCCATGTTGTTAGAAGTCAAAAAGAGGAAAATAAATCATTTTTGTGACAAAAAGTCTTTCACCTAGTTTATATTCCTCTTAAGTTGTTCTGGTCGATTCCAAAAGTACGCGTGTGACTTCACCTATGGGCCTTCCAGTTTGACAGCCAGGGTTGCCATCTTGACATTGTTGGAACTAATAATTAGTTAGTTAATTAGTTAAATTAGTTAATAAAGTAGTTAAATTATTTAAATAAAAATGAAATCTTTTCTGCTATTCACCTTAAACCTCGAACGAATGAAAAACAACGGCCGTGGTGTCACGTATAATCTTCTCTGTGGTTTAACCTCAGAGACCAATCCTTCAGTTTTTTTAATGTTGGCCAACTTGGCAACATGGCAAAATCGTCGGCCAATGGGAGCTGATTGCTAGTTTCCGCCGAAAGTAAAATGCTTTTTTGGTTTATTATTCTTGGAATAATACACCTATGTTTTCGCGACGCGGGTCGACGACTCCGATCGGGCTCAAAATTTGACATTATCCGTTTCAAGTGGTCTACATTCTAAATCCGAAATGTCCGTGCCGTACGCCGTCCGGGCCGTTTTGGGCAGTAGGAATTTTTTTAAAAATCTGAAATTTTGACAAAATACTCGGTTTACCATCTAGTTGTGCCCGCAAGGTTTTCAGCCCGATCGCCCAAACCCGTGGGGCGCTCTGGGGCTAAAATGGGGCTACAGAAGGTGGTTTTTGAAGGCTTTTGGCTATGGGATCGAGTCAGGTGTCGTTTTCGAAGTATTTTTGGACGTAGAATCCATTTTTTGGGGTCCCGGAACGATCCGATTTCACTGTGGCGATCTATAGGGCTTTCATGGGGCTAAAAATGGGATTTTTGAAGGATCCCAAGAAGTTAAATATCTTTCGAGTAAAAATTAAGGAATTTTTGAAAAAACACATTTTTGAAAAAAAAATCGCCTCAAAAAATTTTTTTTGAAATATAAAAATCCAAAAAAAAAATTTTTTTAATTTTTTTTATTGACAGAATCAAATTTCTGTACAAGTAACCTATATCAAAGAATAATAAACCCTTGTGTAAAATTTGCAGCGTTTTGTTTGTTTTTGTATTCTTGTGTTGAACTTGCAATTTGTGTTTTAACTCCATTTTCGGTGTTATTGGGAAGCTTTCTACCGATTAAAAAAAAAATATCCAGAAGCACGTTCATTCCTTATTGATTGACTATTTTTCATGGCCCTTAGCGTTGACAATATCATTTTGAGGTTCCGTTGCGACAGGAGAATGAAGACCCCACCAACTTGAAGGGTAGAAATGAAGGTCAAGAGGACGAAGAAAAAGCTCCAACGAAGGCTAAAGCACGTGGAAGGGCGCAGAAAAAGGCGGTTGTAGAACAGCATGTTAGTAAATATTTTGAGTTTACACATTTTCACATCATTGAAATTTTGTTTGAAGTTCATTTGAGGGGTGAGGGATATTTTGTTTCGTAATGGACTAATTCGATCTACCCCGATATGTTTTCATGTCTGAACCATTTGAGCGGCACATAACTGACTGAGAGAGGTTTGGGGTTTTTTTAGATCCAAAATATTGGAATTCATTAGCGTGAATTCATTAGCCCTCATAATTGATCGACTGTTTTTCACGACCCTTAGCGTTGATAATATCATTTTAAGGTTCCTTTGCAACAGGAGAATGAAGACCCCACCAACTTGAACGGTCAAGAGGACGAAGAAAAAGCTCCAACGAAGGCTAAAGCACGTGGAAGGGTGAAGAGGAAGGCTGTTGTAGAACAGCATGTTAGTAAATATTTTGTATCACATCATTGAAATTTTGTTTGTAGTTCATTTGAGTGTTGAGGGATATTCTGTTTCCTAATGGACTAATTCGATCTACCCCGGTATGATTTCATGTCTGAACCGTTTGAGCGGCACATGACTGACTGAGAGAGATTTGGGGTTTTTTAGATCCAAAATATTGGAATTCATTACCGTGCCCTCATAATTGACTGACTGTTTTTAGCGTTGATAATATCATTTTGAGGTTCCTTTGCAATAGGAGAATGAAGACTCCACCAACTTGAACGGTCAAGAGGACGAAGAAAAAGCTCCGACGAAGGCTAAAGCACGTGGAAGGGTGCAGAAGAAGGCAGTTGTAGAACAGCGTGTTAGTAAATATCTTGAGTTTACACATTTTCACGTCATAGAAATTTTGTTTGAAGTTCATTTGAGGGGTGAGGGATATTTAGTTTCGTAATGGACTAATTCTATCTACCCCGGTATGATTTCATGTCTGAACCATTTGAGCGGCACATCACTGACTGAGAGAGAGTTGGGGGTTTTTTAGATCCAAAATATTGGAATTCATTACCGTGCTCTCATAATTGATTGACTGTTTTTCACGACCCTTAGCGTTGATAATATCATTTTGAGGTTCCGTTGCAACAGGAGAATGAAGACCCCACTAACTTGAACGGTCATGAGGACGAAGAAAAAGCTCCGGCGAAGGCTAAAGCACGTGGAAGGGTGGAGAAGAAGGCTGTAGTGGAACAACACGTTAGTAAATATTTTGTGTTTTTCCCATTTCACACCGTCAATATTTAGTTTGAAGTTCTTTTGGTTTAACTCGATTTGCACCGCTTAAACTTCGAATCAGACAGTTAAACCTCCCCGTCGCGTTGGGGTGAAAGGTTCCCTAAGCTGGACGCTACACGATTTCGAGCGGTGAACGATTCCTAGTTTTGAGAGGGAAATCAGAGGATCAGTACCAAATTTCTTGATGAATTTGGTGAGGGATAAGCCGTATGTTGTTTTATCAGGGTATATTTAGTTAGAAACAATGCCTCGTCTTAATCTGGCAGATGGACAAACTCCTGATGAGCCCTCAACCCCATACATGGGGACGGGCGAAAGGCGCCTCGAGGCATTTTTTAAAACTAAATATACCTACACCCTGAAAAACAACATACGGCTTATCCCTCACCAAATCCATCATGATTAATCTGGAAGTCGACCACACTACGCTTGTTAATACCAAATTTGGTACTGATCCTCAATTTAAAGGAAAGAAAACCCGCAGGGTACTGCTTAGAGCCTTTGGCTAAAATTCAAGAAACATGGAACATGCTTTGCCTAGTAACGTTGCCAAGCAGAAAGAAATCAACAATTGGCAATTGTTTGATAAAAAAAATAGCTCCTTTGTTCTCCTAACCTCGTAATACTCGTGTGACACTTCTACGTCAGCCATCTCGCGTCACTCATCTCGTGTCACGTTTTCGGGCAGTTAGCTCAAGGCTAAAGCATGTTCCATGCTAAAAGAGAGAATTCCGAATGCAAACCCTGCTCTAAGGAGGCAAATGCTGGACACCGGTATGCCGGCCCATAGCCACATCCGTGTCTCCCAGAAGGGGGACTCCACCCTGAACCTATTTAGTCAAGTCGAGGCCGCCAGCATTTGCCTCAGGGGCCCTTGAAGGCTCTGGCCGTGCCCACAGCAGTACCAATCTGCAAGCACTCCATCAAGGAAGGCCATGCGTTCGAGGGCCAGCCTCTCGGCCGACAACTGCGGGCATTCCCGAGGGATGTGCTCTAAGGAACCTTGGAAGGTACACCAGAAGCACCGATCGGACGCCTCCAACCCCAAGGAGGAGAGCTTTGCCGTGGCGAGCAAAGAGTTGGGTTACGAGGAACCCCGGCTTGACCCAACTGGCCCCAAGTCTCCCCCTAATCCTGGGGAAGAAGGCAAAGGTGTAGCCTGCCACCGCCGGGCTAGTAGCTCATCTATCCGGCAGCTCACCTCAGCAGGGGTCCTCAGCCGAGAAACCAGTCCCAAACAGCTCAAAGGGCCCCTTCCTAGTGCGATAGGCCACTTACCGAGGCCCCGCCTCCAACTCCCTGCAGGGTACCGGAGGATGCCCAGAAACAACCCCCTGTACACCGCCAGGAGGGCTGCTCTAAGGAATCGAAAGTTGGATTTGAGACGCCTAATTTCAGAAGTACGTAGGGCCATAAGTAGGGGGCGAGCCAATCCCGACCCTACCCCACCTGGCCTCAGACCCCTTCCCCGTTGCAGCTCCACTATCGTAGAGATAGGTAAGTTGCGAGTTTACGACAGTGAGAGGAAGTGGCAACATTGGCAAGGGCCCTTTCACCAGCCGCCTGGTATTTCCACAACCATCGCTCGGAATCGTAATGCCACCCTAAACCATGTTTTCTTCACAGATAAAATCCGTTCTTCAACCAGCTCCCCCCCCCCCCCACCATGGAAATTAACTCCTTGACTAAAGCACCTAAAAGAAAAGCGCGATTTTATTCCAAAGTATTCTGACTTGGGCACTTCTTTAGATCGGTTTTTTTTTTTTTTTTTATCGTTTTCCCCCTTCAAATTGGATGGCGCTTAGTATCTGGACTTGTCATTTTGACAGGAAACTGCTGATGCAGCTGTTGAACGCAAAGATGATCCGCCGCTTGGGGAGGACAACTGTGACAAACGCCCCAAAGTTACGAGAGCCCGCGGAAAGGGGATCAAACATCTGGCTGAGCAGAACCTCTGACTTCTTGTAATCTCGACGTATCAATATTCCCTCGCGTCAGATTCTTCTTCAGACAACGTTGTCTTGTGTCGAAAAAGTTGAGGGCAAAATAGTTTTGTCAGTCAGTGAAACTGAAAGATTCTGTGGAGACGTTTTGAGTTGAGATTTTTATTGAAATAAATTGTTATGCCTAATGAATTCTGTTATTTCTAGACTGCAGAGTGCTGCTTTCATTTATTTTACAAGTTACCAAAGGCGGAAAGATGTCAAGGTGGTATAGCAACGATTGGAGGGTGGGGATTAACGTAGGCCTACTGGCCTTGATAACAAATTATGGTTAGCTTCAGGGTGGCCGCCATCTGGAAAAGTCAGGGAAAACCTGGAAAAGTCAGGGAATGAAAAATTTCAGGAAAAGTCAGGGAAATCGGTCACAAGTCAGGGAAAAATTTTTGATTAAAAAAAAAAATCAAAAATTTTATTAAAATACGAATTTTGTTTGGTGACAAGTTTGTCCCTCTCTTCCGTCCCGAAAATGATGATAATTTTTGAATTTTGGTGGGAGCGACTTTGCCGGGTTTGTTTTCCCCTCACTCTTCATCCATGTTGCCCGCACAAGTTCAATGAGTCGGCGGAATTCCCGTTACAGATATAATATCCCCATTCACACGATGAAAAGTCCCACTTCATGCATCCTTCTCTTCATAATGGAATGTTCCACTTCACCCACGAAGTAACCTATCAATCTTTCACTTGGTATTTTGGTTCGAGATCTCTGTCCTTGTAATCATTACTAGTTAATTAAAAAGATTTTTTTCTGTTCGGGTACGTATGTATTTTCTAATCAACTTTCAATAACAAACAAAACAAAAAAATTCAAGCGATTAAAATTATCAGAATTAATAAAATGTCAGATTAAATTATTATTATTAATAATTAAATTATTAAAATCTCAGATTTTGAGTTATTTCGGGTCTGGAAATTAGGTATTTTTGCAGGGAAAAGTCAGGGAATTAATTTTTCCCAGCTTGGCGGCCACCCTGAGCTTGTGTGCAGGTGTTTGGGTTCCCAGGGGAACAAGGGGTCCAAGTGCAAAGAGGTTCGTACAAATATCAGGATCACCACATTGGCAGGACAACTGTTGTAACAATGGGTACTCATTGGAGTGTGAACGGAATATGTACCTACTAATGTTGTTTGGCCTAATTGGATATTAGATTGTAGTGTTTGGTGGCGGAGTCCGGCACAGCGTCCGTGGTTACGCCGCCAGTGTTTGTGGAGGCGGTCAAAGGGAGTACGGAAGGGCGAGCCTCAATGGCTTGGCATAGTTGGTCAGCAGACAGTGAGGTTCCAGCCGCTGATGAGGGGAATCTGGGTGCCTTAGGAATTCCCAGTGAGTTGGGTTTCCGTAAGTCTGGCAGATTCCCAAAGAAGCAGGAGGAAGGACGGATACTTTGTACAGTGAGTTGTGCTCGGTATTGTTTCCTGCAGCTGCGGTTGTACCAGAAGGCGGTTTTCCGGCTTCCAATCTCGATGCGTCGAGTATGGACTCCAGGACAACCGCCTCCAGCGTGAGAGTGTTTTCATCCTCAGAGCCTCCACCCGAGAAATAGGGGAGGACTCTGGATCGTTGGAAGCTGCTCCAATACGGCCGAGCATGACGCTGGTAAGTATTGGGAATAGCAGTGAGATGGGCTATAACAGCTGACCATGTTGGATTTTAGGCGGCCTCCAGAGTCGGCTATGTTGAACCGAGCTCGGGAGAACTACGCCGACGTGAGCGCACTAGCGATCACACGCTGTTGACGTGAACTCGCGTGGGTTTACTAGCGCTCCACGCGTCGATCACGTGAAGAGGCCCGGGCGGCTCGTTGGCGGGAAGGACATCGATTGAATGATGTAGAGTTCCCTACTGTAACCTTCGTATCTCTGTTGCTTATTTGTTGAATCAGCTTAGAGGCAGTGTGGCAATGCAGAATTCTGTAAAATTGGGAACGAACGCTTTAATGCTGCTTCGCATGGCTTTGCTTATGTCTTGTGTGCACGTCAATTCAACCAACTAGCTTTGATTTGATGATGGGCTTAGTTTAAGTGATCACGTTAAATGTCAATGTCCCTCGTTGCTACTTGATGCTCCACAAATATTCTCGCATTTCACAGGCTGCAGACGTGTCTGAAGAACCTAACGCCGATGAGGCTAACGGCTCTGAAGCTCCTAAAGAGAAAAACAAGCGCGGAAGGAAAGGAAAACCGAACGCCGACAAAGTTGAACCCGAGCCCGCCGACAAAAAAGCGAAAATTGACGAAGTCGACGAGGGCCCAGATAATTTTGAATGTGACGCAACGAACAAAAAAGGAGAAAAGTGGAACTTGAAAATCGCTACATGGAATGTGGCCAGCTTACGTGCGTGTGTTAAGGTAGGCGATTTCACTTAATCCTGAGTTGTTTGGTGATTTGAAGAAGTCAATGAATTGGCGAGTCAGCAAAATGTGTATTCATAGCTGTATCTTTGAAATTTGTTTTCCTCGGTTGAGAAGTTGTGTATATTTTGACTTACAGAAGGGCATGCTCGACTACATCAGTAAGGAAGACGCTGACGTCATATGCTTCCAAGAAACGAAGTGTTCGGAAAAGAAAGCACCTGCCGAAGCCAAAGTGGAGGGATATCATACTTATTGGTGCAGCGGTGAGTTTGTATTGTTGGCAGTAAGAGGACCCACGCAAGTCGCTAGTCTGTAATGACGTTGGGCTACGAACCCGATCCTAGCGGCCGACGAGAGAACCAAAAAAACGGGGAATTTTCCCGATTTGAGACATTTTTCGGGTGATTTTATCCCTTTGAAGCGGCACACATGGGAGTAGTTTCTCCCCGCAAGCCAAACGACTCTTCTGTAGGTTAACCTATCGATTTCACTGATGTTTACTATGATATATTTCGAAAATGAACTATTATTATTGCAATGAGGTCGGAAAAACTGAACGTAATTTTCTTACTACTACAATTACCTTGAATTCAGACCATCTTAATAAGAGAGGATTACAAAGGAAACCAAATTGGGAAACAGGACGTTGACTTCAAATTGTATTTTTTTTTTTTATTATTCGAAAAATATACCTATGTTTTCGCGACGGAGTTCGACGACTCCGCTCGGCCTTAAAATTTGACATTATCCGTATCAAGAGGTTTAGATTCCAAAAGCGAAAAGGGGCCGTTTTGGGCCGTAGGATTTTTTGTTTAAATATGAAATTTTCACAAAATACTCGGTTTACCATCTAGTTGAGCCCGCAAGGTTTTCAGCCCATCGCCCATACCCGTGGGGCGCTATGGGGCTACGGGAGGGATTTTTTGAAGGCTTTTGGCTATGGGATCGAGTAAGGTGTCGTTTTCGGAGTATTTTTGGACGTAGAATCCATTTTTGGAGCCCCGGAACGATCCGATTTCACTTTTGCGATCTTCAGGGCTTTCATGGGGCTACAAATAAGATTTTTGATGGATCCCAGGAGGTCAAATATTTTTTAAGTAAAAAAACAAAAAAAATTGAAAAAAATCCAAAAAAAAAACATTTTTTTTTTAATTTTTTTCATTGACAGAATTAAATTTCTGCACAAGTATTCTTTGATATAGATCAAAGAATAATAAACCCTTGAGTAAAATCTGCAGCGTCGACTGTTTTTTTTTTTTTGTTGTTTTTTTTTTTTAGTATAGCTTGAAACTATCAACTTTTGGTTAAAAAAAAATGACTATTTTCAAAATGGAAGTAAAATTTCGTACAAGTTATACTCTTCAAGTTTTCTTCTACGAAGAACCGTTCGGGCTCAATCGCCAGTTGAAAATTAGTGGATTTCAGCTGCTCCCGTATAAACAAAATTAAAATACACTTGTGATTTTGCAGAACCTTATTAATGAAGATTTTATTTGTACATTAAGTACCGTTTTTGATAGGGAGAAGGGGGTTTCCGCAGGGACCACGAAAATTCAACAACATTGGGAGCAGCTGAAATCCGGTAATTTTCAACTGGCGCTTGAGCCCAAACGGTTCATTGTAGAGAAAAATTTGTAGGAAATTGTATGTTCTTCCCTCTTGAAGATAATCGTTTTAACATGGTACATGTTTTTACGGGCGTTATCTGGATTGGAATGCGAGAGTGAAGTCCCCCCCCCCCGTAAACCCTTCGCCCATCTACTGTTTCCTCTTCTCCTCCTAAACGGTAAGCGATAAAAATACGGCGATTTTTTCTATTGGTTTGGTGGACCGTTTAAGTCTGCTTAGGGGGGTCGAGCCCCCCTTGAGATGCGCGCAAGTAGGCGAAGTTGCGCTCAACTATTTATTTTAAATGGGAACCCCTAATTTTTCTCGAATTCGGATTCCTCGCCCAATTTTACGTCCAATAAGCGTGTTGCGCGAATTTTTTGGCGCGCGCAAATTGGCGAAACTACTTTCTTTCGAATTATTCGGTCGTTAATAGACGGATTTTTTTGCCGTTTTCACGTTATCCTACCTAGAGATCCGAATTTTAATAAGAAACCCAGAAACAACTCATTCCGAAATTGAGCGAATTCAGCCGGCTAGTTTTATTTGAATGGGCGTGGAATGCAGACCGTGAAGACCAGGAGGACGGCTGCCCCTCAACCTTCACCGTCATAACATTCTCTCTCCCCCCCCCCCCCCCCCCCCCCCCGGAAACCCTTCTCCCATCTAGCTACCATAATCCCATTTTGTCGATTAATGAATAACTTTAAATTGCCGTGAAATATACATACTCTAAATATTTTACCAAAAGTTGATAGGTTTTAATTTATACTAAAAAAAAAAAAACGAAAAATGAGATTTTTGTCCTTTTGGTTTATTATTCTTGGAATAATACACCTATGTTTTCGCGACGCGGGTCGACGACTCCGATCGGCCTCAAAATTTGACATTATCCGTTTCAAGAAGTCTACATTCAAAATCCGAAATGTCCGTCCGCCGTACGCCGTCCGCCGTACGCTGTCCGCCGTCCGGGCCGTTTTGGGCAGTAGGAATTTTTTTTAAAATCTGAAATTTTGGCAAAATACTTGGTTTACCATCTAGTTGTGCCCGCAAGGTTTTCAGTCCGATCGCCCAAACCCGTGGGGCGCTATGGGGCTAAAATGGGGCTACAGGAGGGGTGTTTTGAAGGCTTTTAGCTATGGGATCGAGTTAGGTGTCGTTTTCGAAGTATTTTTGGACGTAGAATCCATTTTTGGGGGTCCCGGAACGATCCGATTTCACTGTGGCGTTCTATAGGGCTTTCATGGGGCTAAAAATGGGATTTTTGAAGGATCCCAAGAAGTTAAATATTTTTCGAGTAAAAATTAAAGAATTTTTGAAAAAACACATTTTTGGAAAAAAAAATCCCCCCAAAAAATTTTTTTTGAAATATAAAAATCCAAAAAAAAAATTTTTAATTTTTTTTTATTGACAGAATTAAATGTCTGTACAAGTAACCTATATCACAGAATAATAAACCCTTGTGTAAAATTTGCAGCGTTTTTTTTTCAATGTCGCGTCAAGAAATTTTGTTAGCAAACCTCAAATTCGGATTCAGCACCCTAAAAAAACGGGATGAAAGAAACCAAAACTAACCCAAAACTTTCTGTCGAAAAACACTATTTGATTTGACGGGAGCCATTGTTACCAACACACCGCAGCAAACTTCCTCAATTCTGGTTGTAGTTCATGCGTCAGCCGCTGGGGGAGCGGTTCAGGAGCCCAACGTCATTGCAGACGACTATCTTTTGTTGCCATACCCGTAATAGGGTTGGCGACCTCTCGCTACTGACTTTTGTTGAGCGTGTTGACCAGTTATTACAGAAGTAGGGACCTACTGTTTAACGCTGGCTGCGAATGGCAAATTTGTGAGATTTTCCAGGGCAGAATACTTTCGGTGGTTTGCCATTTCCTTCCGAAAGGTGATCATCAGTATAAGGAGGATGTCAAACGGCTGCTGGGATCGAACCAGCAACCTCAGCAGTCCAACGCGCAAACCACTGAGCCACTGATAACCACAGACCAGAGTACCTTTAATCACACAATTTTTATTATTTCATAAATATACATCATTTCAGGGGAAAAAGATGGGTATGCCGGCGTGGCTTTGTTTACGAAGGAGAAGCCATTAAACGTGAAGATCGGCATTGGAGAAAAAGAATTGGACGTCGAAGGTCGGATCATCACTGCTGAATACGACAAGTTTTACCTCATTACTACCTGTAAGTATCTTGCCTTGACATCTGAGCCAATTTGACTTCATTCTACTCGTGTGTAGCTGTAATGCCATTTCTACAACACTTTTATACAATGGCATAATCCGCTGGGTTTATAAACATTCGTCTCCCATTTGCAGATGTGCCTAACGCTGGACAGGGTCTCAAAACTCTTCCCAAAAGGATGACGTGGGACGATGTTTTCTTGAGCTACATGAAGAAGCTCGACAGTCAAAAACCGGTCGTCCTCTGTGGGGATTTGAACGTCGCCCACGAGGAGATCGACTTGAAGAACCCGAAGACAAACACGAAAAGCGCCGGTTTCACCCCGCAAGAACGAGACAACTTTACGAGACTCCTGAACGCAGGTTTCGTCGACTCCTTCCGACGATTGTATCCCGACAAAACCGGAGCGTATACGTTTTGGAACTACATCGGCAACTGCCGTGCTAAGAACACTGGATGGTAAGCGAATTTATCTCTCAAGAAACTACACTTTTTCATAGCCTTTAGAATCAGAAAGTTTAGAATCAAAAAACGGCTATCATTTTTGGATTCTGCGCCCTCCAACATCCCTAGAATAGGTAAAAAGAAGCTGGCAACTCGGAGATGATTTGTTTTATACACCACTTTTGTCAACCAATTCAAACGTCAAAGCGGGTTTCAGCCGTCAAAGAGGGTTTTAACCATTTTAAACCTGTTTTCAGCATTTATTTATTTCTTTTAAACGGGCAATGCCCAATTACACAGTGATAACAATTATTAATATAATTATTAAGAAAAATAGATAATGGGGGTTCGCATTGATTTTTTTTTTTTTCTGAAAGTACTTCCTGAGAATGTAGGGAAATCGTTTCCAGAAAATTTAAATAATTTAACGAAAATTAATGCGAACTCCCCATTCAGGCTGTCATGCAGCAACACCTCCACTAATAATGTTTGTAAGGGTGCGCACCAGTTCACTCCGTGACACTATAAAGATGTCAACATCCCCCAGGTATAAGTTTGCCAACCTCATTATTCGGAGGGTAGGAGAATGGAACATGCAGTTCGTACGTTGGAAGGGCACCAGGAAGAGATCGCCACAACGGATCGTGCGGGATGGTATCCGGAAAGAGAGAGAAGACGGGGAGTTCCGCAGGACATTGAAGAGGAAGATGATGTCGTTAAGTGTTCCTTGCGAACAACGTCAGAAGGTTGAGGAAGGTTGCCAAATCGCCTTGAGGGATGGTGTAATCTTCCGATGGGAACAAGGAATCAAGGCCAAACTTGAAGTACACCATTCGCATGAATCTTCTTAGAGTCCTCTCGATGGTCCCAATGCTCAGCATAGTGAGGGGACCAAATCTCCGTTGAAAAGTCCAACAGTGAGCGAACCAGAGATATAAAGAGCATCCTCGCCGACTGAATGTCCCGTGAAGCCCTCCAGACAAACCCAAAGGGCCGTGATTGAGATGGATTCGACGTGTGCAACGAATTAGAGGGTCTGATCCAGGTGAACTCCAAGATCCCTCACAACAGGCACCTTCTTCAGTGGTTGGCCCTTCAAGGAATAAGCGAATGAGACTGGTTGAGTCCTTCTGGTGAACGTTATAACTGCGTTAGTCCTGCTGCTGTGTCGTTTTCAATCAGGGTTTCAGCCTCTTCAAGACAGAGGACTGGAAGCGTTCCACCGGGTGGTGGATTAGCCAAACATCCATATGTTGATGCATTGGCTGTTTCTTTGAATACGGTATTTCTTTTGGTATTCTTAGAATAATACGATATGTAATTGCGACGAAGGTCGAAAATTTGACATTGTCCGTTTCAAGAGGTCTTCATTCCAAAACCGAAATGTCCGTCCGCCGTCCGGGCCGTTTCGGGCAGTGGGAATTTTTTTAAAAATCTAAAATTTTGACAAAATACTCGGTTTACCATCTAGTTGTGCCCGCAAGGTTTTCAGCCCAATCGCCCAAACCCGTGGGGCGCTATGGGGTCTAAAATGGGGCTTCGGGAGGTTTTTTTGAAGGCTTTTGGCTATGGGATCGAGTTAGGTGTCGTTTTAAAAATATTTTTGGACGTAGAATCCATTTTTGGGGGCCCCGGAACGATCCGTTTTCACTGTGGCGATCTATAGGGCTTTCACGGGCCTACAAATGGGATTTTTGAAGGATCCAAACAAAAATGTTTTTCTCGTTGACACAGAATTAAATGTTTGGACAAGTAGCCTATATCAAAGAATACTCTTGTGTAAAATGTGCAGCGTTTTAAACCATAGGTCCTGAGTCATGGTGAGAGTTAATGTGGAGGGACTTGCTGGGTAATTTGATTCTTAATATCTCAATAATCAATATTCAATTTTTGTTATCAAGCGCTTGACTGTTAAGGGGGTCTGCCGAGGATGCATTAGCTGATTAGTGAACCCTGGCATAGCTCCGGCTTCTTTATATCAATTTTTCTTCCTTCTCGTTTCAGGCGATTGGACTACTTCGTCCTTTCAGAAAGACTCATGGACTCTGTGTGTGACGTCATCATCAGGAACAAGGTCCTCGGGAGTGATCACTGCCCCGTCACCATGTTCATCCATATTTAAGACTGACTTCAACAAATCTGTTTTTTTCCAACTTCGTTTTTTAAATTCCCTCCCTTGTACTCAGCCAATTTTCAAGGTATTGTTCACTCATCCCTTTTTCAAACTGAATTCCGCACCAAGTCTGGTTTGGTAGCGTGAAGACGGCTGTTTGTAAAATTTAATTCACCTTTCTGGTGAGTTTTGAGTGTAAATTATGCGACTCTCGTTTGTGCGTTTATTGGATAGTTTGATAAAAATAAATCGTTTTTTTTGCGTTTTCTTCATGTTGTAATTAACTTCTTTGGTTAACTTGACCTGCTGGAGATGACAGTAAACGAATATTCCTCCGAGTAAATAGGGTCCGTCTTCAAATAATATTTATTGTTGTGCCAAAGGTATTTTGGATTGCTTAGAACTGCAGTGTGACGTTCGTAGGGAGTCACTTGAATACACTTCCCTTAAGGGGAATACACTCGACGAGGACGCCAGACGAAAGGAAGGATCCAGAAATGAGTCTCCCAGAAGATTCTGCAGAGCAGTTCTGTCTTCGAGGGTCTTGAGAAGATTCGTTGAAAGCCCTAAGTTGCCTTTTGGTTTATTATTCTTGGAATAATACACCTATTCAGCAGAGGAGTCGTTCTCTCTCCCTAACCAAACTCATAATACACCTATGTTTTCGCGACGCGGGTCGACGACTCCGATCGGCCTCAAAATTTGACATTATCCGTTTCAAGAGGTCTACATTCAAAATCCGAAATGTCCATCCGCCGTACGCCGTCCGCCGTCCGGGCCATTTTGGGCAGTAGGAATTTTTTTTAAAATCTGAAATTTTGGCAAAATACTTGGTTTACCATCTAGTTGTGCCCGCAAGGTTTTCAGTCCGATCGCCCAAACCCGTGGGGCGCTATGGGGCTAAAATGGGGCTACAGGAGGGGTGTTTTGAAGGCTTTTAGCTATGGGATCGAGTTAGGTGTCGTTTTCGAAGTATTTTTGGACGTAGAATCCATTTTTGGGGGTCCCGGAACGATCCGATTTCACTGTGGCGTTCTATAGGGCTTTCATGGGGCTAAAAATGGGATTTTTGAAGGATCCCAATAAGTTAAATATTTTTCGAGTAAAAATTAAAGAATTTTTGAAAAAACACATTTTTGAAGAAAAAAATCCCCCCAAAAATTTTTTTTGAAATATAAAAATCAAAAAAAAATTTTTTTTTTAATTTTTTTATTGACAGAATTAAATGTCTGTACAAGTAACCTATATCACAGAATAATAAACCCTTGTGTAAAATTTGCAGCGTTTTTTGAGTCAGTAGAATACACTTTCCCACGCACAGTGGGGCGAAACGCCCTTTTTTTGGGACATGCTGTTCTCCTCTGTTAATACGTATACTAAAATGTTGAACTAGGTCATTATAGAAGTTTTTTTTTTCGCGCTGAATCGAATGGTGAAGTTTATTTCCCGATAGGAGTCGAAGGAAAGGCGGTAGAGCCTATATTAAATAATTCCTGTATCATAAAATTATGATCGATGCTTGCTAACGTTCCGCATGGGAAAACTTGGAGAAAGACCTTAATTTAGACCAGCTGACTTCATTTATTTTATTTATTTATTTGAAAATATGAAATTTGTATAAAACATAAAATTCCATTTCTGAAAAAAATTAAGAAAATAATAATATTTAAAATAATTAAAAAGCCCATTGTAAGGCTAATGATTGAAAAAAGACATTTAAGTCATCGAACTTTTTGCTCAGTGTTATCCAAAAATACCCTGAAAATTACCACAAATTGTTCGTAAAAAGAGTCTGTTGGGCGAAGCCGCTAATTCCTTCATAGTTTGTTAACTGAACATGATAGGAATGCACCCATACCATCAGATTTTTAAGGAAACTTGAGGGAAAAACTTGCGAGCTGATTATCGCTCGAAAACACAGCATTTTTCGGTAAAAGTGGTGAGCCCCGACTACTAAGACGTCCAACTTTTTTTTTTCCAACGTTGAGTCCTTCTACAGACTTCAAGGAATGAGGTTATCATGCCTGAAAAAATTTTAAAAAATCCTGGAAGCTCCTAGTCCACCTAATTAAAACCGAGAAATGTCTGTCTGTCTGTTCCCTTTTCACGCCTGAACGGAATGACCGATGCCGTTTATTGCGACCTGTTCCAAAAACCAGCGCGATGGACCTTGATTTTTCCTCCCTCATCCCCTTCATCGGGTTTCGGGTGCTCCTTCACGACGAAAGTTGTTTATCCCTGAGGTGTACCTAACTAAGGAGGCCTCAAAAGTGGAACGAAAGTTTTTGTCCGATTTCGTTCGTACAAGGCTCTCTGGAATGAGCTTTTCACGCTGATTCCAACGAGTACAAAACGATTTTGTGCGATAACCCGTTCGCAAGTTATTCGAAGATCGTCGGTAGGCGGGTGCGAGTATTTTTTGCGAGCCTTCGATTTGTTTAATAGGTAGGTACTGGGTAATTTCATTTTGAATTGATGGGTTGCTATGGGCTGCATATAATTGGTGATAGACGGGAATTTGATAATTCACTACGAGAAACCAACAAGCGTTGTTACTGTGAAAAATTAAGTTGACGGGTTGCCACGGGTGCATCGTTGATAGGTCATGCGTTTGATGTTTCGTGCGAAGCACGGGTGTCCCAGCTAGTCTACAACAAAATTGACGACGCGACGCGTCAAAACTGCCATTTCACCTCATTTTGTTAGTGATCCTTCAGAAAAACTGGGGTAAGGAAGTAGTTTAAAGAATTAAAACTTCGTCTCCGATTTTTTTTTTTTTTTGGTCAATGTCCCTTGAAAAGGCCGTTTTGTCCCACTGTGCGCCGGTTGGACACAACCTATACAATTATTCGCATCCAAATGAAATAGCTATGAAGTGGGATCTCGGATGCGGTGTCTGTGAATGCCAATTTATTATCAATAAAAATAAGAACATGATCAGATGTTTTTCCCAATAAGAGAGAAATTTCAAGAAATAAAGCTTGACGTGAATAAATGTATGGTTATCCTGAATATTCAATTCAGTGCTTTCGAATGAACGAAAAATTTAAAGCGAAAAGATTGAAATTTTAGCAGTAGATTTAAGGATCCACCACAGAGTAACAGAGAGGAAAAACAGTGGGATCCACCGATATATTAAAACTAGGGGGCCACCGGCTGCGGGCTACGTCAGCCAACCCCCGTCGTTCCGCCCTGGTGGACCGCTTGTTCCACCCTGAGGGGGCGTTCGTTGCGGCCTAGGGGGGTCTGAGGCGCTGTGAAGCAAAACCCTTTTTCTTTTTCTTTTTTTTTTTTTAGTATTTTAGGGTGGGGGTGGGGTTGGCGTTAAGGGGAGGAGGAGTCAGCTGCATAGCCTCCAGACACTCGTCCCACAGCAACCTCAACATCCAGTCAACTGCTCCATCCCTGATTTTTGCTCCAGTTTCGAGCTCAGACACGCCACATGGAGCAACTTTTTTGTGGTTTCATATTTTTCTCGTCATCTACTCGCGAAAGCGGATTTTGGGTATTTTTTTCAATTTTTTTTTAAAAGAAAAAGTTGCATTTTCCGTTTTTTCCACTTTAGGAGCTCAGATACGCCACATGGAGCTACTTTTTGGTGGTTTCAGACTTTTCGCGCACTATGCTCGCCAAACTGGATGGAAGTGTTTTTCCAATTCTGTGACTGGCACTTTTTGAAAACTTTTTCGACTTGAAACGCCCCTCCACTATGGAACCTCTAAGGGGCCAGGGCTCCTCCATTCGTTCTAACCTCCTTGTCAAGTTGACCAACTGAACAAACGAAATTTGACAAAATCAGGTCACTTCTCATTTCAGTGCTAGTGCGCTCTGCCGGATTAGTTTTCACTTCTCTGGAAAAGCACCTGGTTTGTTTTGGTCATTTTCCTTCCCGATTTTCGCTTCCCTGAAGACCTATTTTCCTTTTCGTGACCAACCCGTGCCTCTTATTTCGAGCCACTGTAAAGATTTTCGGCCGAACTTGTTTATTTTCCCGACCCCATTATTACAATTCGCAAAATGCGCACATACGAAACCGACCTTCAATCTGCGAAATGACTGGGAAACTTGTGCTTTACACTTCACAAACTTTTCATTCTCCATTTTCAAAGGTTCAAATGGAAATGGGGATAATGCGAAGGAAATAGTCTGTTCTGCTTAAAATTATATTTATTATTCCACTTTGTTATATGTACACTTACAGTGTCACTAGGAGAATGTACAAGCTCAAAAATATTTTATTCGCTCGGTGTTTATATTTCCCAAAAAGTTTCCTGCTCAGGGAATCTTGACTATTTGGCACTAAATATTTATTGATTAGAGTGGCAAGAATTAAAACTAAATTTTTTTATCTTTACAAAATATGTACAAAGTCGCCTCTTAAAAAGAAAATAATCACAGATGCAATTAACGTATTAAAACCATAAAACTAATAAAAAAATTATGCTCGAGTCGTTATTTTGTCGTTCGTATAATACTGTTATCGTTAAACGGGGACGGTTCGACCCTGTTGTTAAAAAAAAAAAAAACTGGCGAGATTTTAAATCTGAGCCTTCTTAAAATTCCTCTGCGTTTTAGCAAGGAGCTCGTGGGTTTTCCCGAGTTCGGAGTAGATTTTATCTTCGAGGTGCTCTTTCATGGTTTTTGAGGAGCGATGAACATCCTCCAGCATCTTTGACTTCTTGGCTAGCTCCCGCTTGAGGTACGCGATTTCCCTTTCCATACCACCTGCAAACAAAGAGGTTTTTGTCAAATAAACGTAAGAATTGATTTGGATTGAAGTACTATCCTTAGAGGGTGGGTTGACCGAGGGCAACTGAGCCCTCTGACGGTGGGACTGTGAATACTGATGTATGGAAAACATGAAGTGTGCTTTAGGACCATAAGGAGCACTAGGGATTTGGGTCATTCTTCGGAAATGGTACTATTTCATGTACAGCCATATTTCTTCCCCAAATCCAATGTCCGAGGTTGCTCCCAATTTTTTCGAATATTGGCCTCATAGCAGGCAACTTGCGCATACTATTCCATAACTCAAACTCAAAGCAAGCCAAATTAAAAATCGAGAAGGATCATTTTGTTCTTCCAAGCCAATGTCCACACCCTGAGTTGCAAAGTTCTCAATGTATTCACATAAATTTCTTACGCAATAAATCCAATAATGTGGGCAAATTTTACTCAGCATCCTTTCTAGTATCGAAATAACATTGAATAGAAATTTCAGATGGAATGGGCTAGTGAACACATGACTTTTTACCTCTGTCCAACGATTTAAAGTTACTCTCAAGGAACAGTATATTTTTGGATATTTTACAGGAGACTGTAAAAACTCTGACTGAAAAAACTTCTGAAAACATTATTTTCGTCAAAAATGGGACATACATGGTTTTGCAGATTTACTGTCGGGATATTTTTGAAATGCCCGCCCTCAACGTGAGGAAGAGAAATTTCGAGATAACGGCTGTTGTGGCAACACCGAAAAGAAGCCAGGATCACATGGGGGGGGGGGGGGGGGGGGCTTTTTTATATTTTCCTCCTCTTCAATTTGGTCTCTGATCTAAAGCGGTTATCGTGTCGTGTTTTTATTTACTGTCTCTCCCTTGGGCCTAGTGTGGATTGAAATTGGACAGGGAAGTGTTTTTTTATAGTACTATGTAATTAGAGTCTCTTTACATTTATGACCTCGATTATGCTCTTCCTTGAAGCTTCTTGTGTACACAGGTGGAAAATGCTGATTTGTCCTTTCCTAGTCCGTCCTTCCCTAGCCTGAACAAAATTGTGGAACGTCTAGGGAGTGACCACAGAGGCCCTACTTTACTAGCCCTATAATTTCACTCCCTAGTTTTTTGAAAAATGTTCATCTCCAAAACTACAAATAATAGTGTGTTGCGGCTTACTGAGGTTATCAAGGACCGAATTTAGAACGCATTAACAGCAAAAACAATAGGAAATTGGACCGCTGAAAATGCAATGTTTGGACCGGAAAAATGAACCTCAAATACGATTAGTACCATTTCCAAAGAATGGTATGTATATTGTAGTGTATATGGACGCAGGATATTCTTCTTATCTTGCGAACCCCCTGATATTATTCTTCTCAGCAGGTGTGGGGTGTTGCTTGTGGCCCACAACAACTATATCGTTCATAAGTGGATGTCAGATGTCCAGACATGGGAATGAGTCGGGTGTGATGTCGCTGAACGAAGTTCGACAGGATGCCAGTTGAGTGGAAATTGGGGTCAGTAGGAAGCCGTATGATTATACCATCATGTCATGTTAATTATGGAGTGTGTGAATGAGGGAAGAATTGCACTAATGAATGGTGATGATTAGAGCTGCGCAAATGCTTAGCTGGATTATGCTGCGAGGAGAGCAATTTTGGGTCAGACTATACTGCTAGAGAAATGAGCTCCTTGAATGGTAAAAAAAAAATTCCGGGAAAGGTAAGGATAAAGCATTAAATTATTAAAAATTATTATTAAAAATTAATTATTTAAAATAAATTATTAAAAATTATTAAATTATTTATAAAGCATATATAAGCACTTATAAGTGCTATTATTTATAGGGCTTTTTTTACGGACAAGGGGGGGATGCTGTCATGTGTGTGATCTATTGTGACTCGTTCGTCCATTGTCTAGTAAAAGACCTTGGATATACCCGCTTCTTTTAGAAAGCTAAGCATATCTTTAGTCAAAGCTGCCATTAGGTGGGGGGCTCAAGAAGCCCCTGTTGGAAGTGCCGGAATCTGGTCGCAGCTAAGGCGGGGCATTTGCACAGCACGGGCTCCGCCATCTCCTCATCTTCCAGACAGAGGCGACATTCTTGTTCAGGTGATATCTCAGTGGGCAGTGGCCGGTGAGAAGACTGGTTATGATCCTGACATCTTTTCTTGACAGGGGTATTAGAGTCCTGTTCCTTGGTGCAGAAGGTGTGATGAACCTTTTAGCTTGTCTAAGCCCTGTGGTATTATTCCAGAGGGGAATTGTTTGGTCTCTCTCTCATCGTGTCACCTGCTAAATCAGGTGGCTTTTGGTAAGTTTCAGGATGGGTCCGGACCAATTGGTAGGGATCCTGCTCCCATTTTTGCAAGGCTATCAGCCTTCTCATTACCCTTGAAGCCTTTATGCGCCAGTATCCACACCGATTGAAGATTGTTGTTTGCTGCCGAACATTCCCAGACCAACCAAGACTTGAAGGTGCTCCCAGCGCCTTCAGCGCGGCTTGGCTGTCTGAGAATTTGGCTCCTTCGAGTTTTCGCTTCTGAATCTCGTGGGCACAAGTGAGAATAGCTACCTAGTACTTCGACCTGAAAAATGGTGGCTCTATTTCCCAGCGAGACGGCCAGATCGAGGTCGGGGCCAAGTATCCCCGCACCTGCCTGGCCCTCAATGACTGAACCGTCCGTAAACCATTCGAGCGCCTCATCTTCCACCCGGAACGCTCTCCTCTCCCAGCGCTCCCTTGACGGGATGGTTACGGTTGAAGTTGGTCTGCTCCGGCATGCCAGTAGCAACCACCACTGCCTCTTCCATGTGTAGATCTGTGGTAAACCGGCGGAGGCGGTCTATAACACTGGGTGAATTGTTTCCCGTCTGCAGCAACCTGGCCGCCCCCATGTAGGCGGTCCTTCTAACGTATACGTGAAGGGGTGGGAGGCCCAGAATGGCCTCTATTGCAGCGGTGGGGCAAGTATTCATGGCCCCTGTAATCCCTAGACAGGCCTGTCTCTGGAGTCTGGTTAACTATGTTTGAACAGTTGTCCTGTTTGAAGCTCCTCCCCATATCAGAGAGGCATACGTGATACGGGGTCTCGCTATCCTCTTATATAGCCATTCCACCATCCTTGGTGTCAGGCCCCGGGAATTGCTGAGCATCCTTCTACAGGCGAACATTGCCATAGCGGCTTTGCTTATCGCATATTTAACACGGCTATTCCATGTGAGCTGTGAGTCAAGCATCACTCCGAGGTATTTCACCTCTGTAGCAATTTGGAGTCTAGTCCCCTGCATTATGGGTGGCGCTATTGACATGTTACATCTTCTAGTGAAGGCCACTACGGTAGTCTTGAAGGATTCAGAGTGAGTCCCTCCTAGTCAAACCAACATTGGATGATTTTGACAGCGCCCTGCATTCTATCGGAAACAGTGGAGGCAAATTTTCCTCTTACTACTACTGTCAGATCATCTGCATATGCTATCACCTCGTAGCTTTCCTGTTGCAGTATTTCCATCAGGCTATCCACTGCGAGTAGCAAAAGTAGGGGGGAAAGGACCCCTCCCTGTGGACACCCTCTACTCGGTAGAGAATTTATAGGGCCTTAGGAAAAATCTATTACATACATTGGAGCTCCAGCCCGTGGAGGAGGAGGAGGAGAACGAGGAGAATGCTCATTTTTATTCTAAGGCACTTCTAGATGTCGGCGTTTTGGCGAGTAGATGACGATTAAAATATAAACCACCAAAAAGTTGCTCCACGTGGCGCATCTTAGCTCCAAAAATGGAGCAAAAATCAGGGTTTGGAGAACTTGACTGGATGATGAGGTTGCTGTGGGACAAGGGGTGTTGTTCCGCAGATACCTACTACGTCTGGTATCTGTAAGAACTAAGAACTACAGTAAGAACTGTCCTCACTGACGGATTGCGAGGCGTCAGGCGTTCATAGATGAATGGGTGGGGGGGGGTCGTATACCCGGCAGCTTCCACCGTCATTGGTCGTGATTGTGACGTCAATCGCCGCTCGTCGGCTGGCTGGGAGTTTCCAGCAGTGTGATAACCCCATAAGGGGGTTTTAAAGGGTGCTGAATCCGAAAATGTTAGAAATGCTGAATTCTGACCTTTTCAAGGAGCTCATAACCTGGGCGGGGGTTCAAGGGGCTAAACACTGCTAGTCGCTTATGGAGCGCCACTGTTTCTACAAGTAGCGAATCTGAACGCGCTCCCAAAACACCCCACAACTTCAGACGTGTAAATCACCATTGCTCATGCTGTGAATTTTCCGGGCATTTTGTTAGGTAGTGAAGCTGCAGACTCACCTTTCCTGAGGTCATAACGGTAACAACCAGCGTCCGGTGAGACGCAGCAGCACCGAACAGGTAAAAGTAAGAAAACATTGTAAGTTTGTCTAATAAAAAAAACATGTTCAGGAGGAAGATTTCAAAACCCGACATACGAGGGTTTCTGCTTAAAAACATTCAAGAAGTTCATGGGCATCACTCGTACGCGGAAATTTGTTTCATTTTCACGGCGAGCACTTGAGTGATGGGAGGGACCTTACCGTAAGTCTTGGGTGAGCCAATGGGAGGGTCCAAGCTGGAAAGTCGGCCCTGATCGCTCTCAATTCCCAAATCTGGGGAACAATTGTTGTTGCTCCTGCCGCACACGGGGAACCAGTTGTTGTTAGTTATCTGTAAAACATAAACAAGACTTTTAGCAACTGTTCATGAAACAAGACGAAACTTCTAGCTTTTTCTGCTACTAGAGATATCTCCGTTCATGTACGTACTCGCATATCATGCTGATCTGGGTCGGATGTATAGTCCGAAGTTACGGTACTCCTTTGCCGGGTGAACGGCGGCGGCGATTCGACGTCGGAAAGATGTTGAGACCCTCTCAGCGCCTTCAGTTCCTTCAGAAGCTCCTTATTCGAGTCCTCAAGCTCCAAAACTCTCTGCTCCAACTCGGCTCGCATATCCTTTATGGGCCACAATTAACGCATCAGTACAAAAAAGAGAAAACGGTTTGAAAGGTTTCACAGTTTTCACCATCTTGCTGAAATTACCCAAAGGACGAATGGTAAACAACGGCTGTGTGTCAGGTTTAACCTTCACTGTATTTTAACCTCAGTGACCTGATCATTCGGTTTTTACTTTTTGGTTTATTATTCATGGAATAATACAACTATGTTTTCGCGACGGAGGTCGACGACTCCTATCGGCCTGACTGAAAAATTGACATCCGTTTCAAGAGGTCTAAATTCTAAATCCGAAATGTCCGTCCGCCGTCCGGGCCGTTTTGGGCAGTAGGAATGTTTTTTAAAATCTGAAATTGTTGATAATAAGTAATACTGAATATTTTGACAAAATACTCGGTTTACCATCTAGTTGTGCCAACAAGGTTTTCAGCCCGATCACCCAAACCCGTGGGGCGCTATGGGGCTACGGGAGGTTTTTTTAAGGCTTTTGGCTATGGGATCGAGTCAGGTGTCGTTTTCGAAGTATTTTTGGACGTAGAATCCATTTTTGGGGTCCCGGAACGATCCGATTTCACCGTTGCGATCTACAGGGCTTTCATGGGGCTACGAATGAGATTTTTGATGGATCCCAGAAGGTCAAATATTTTTCAAGTAAAAAATTGAAAAAAAAAAACAACAAAAAACTTCATTTGGAATATAAAACCCCACAAATTTAAAAAAAAAAAATTTTCATTGACAGAATTAAATTTTTGCACAAGTAACCTATATCAAAGAATAATAAACTCTTGGGTAAAATTTGCAGTGTTTTTTAAATGGCGGCCAACATGTCGGTAAAATCGTCGACCAATGGGAGCGGATCGCTGGTTTCCACCGAAAATTCAAATTGCTATTTTACCATAAATTTTTAATTTCGTACGAAGGGGCAATTTGTGTTTTAACCCCATTTTTTGTTATCTGGAAGCCTTCTATCGATTAAAAAATAATAATAACCCAGAAACACGTCCATTCCTTATTTCACATCAATTAAAATCAAATGAAATTAATATATAATTAGAATAAAAATAAATCTGGCATTTAGCTAAATTATAGAAAAAACTACAACACATTCCGCTCATGAAAATTGGCGTGATGATTCGGAATTTGAATTTGGAAACCTAATTGAAACTGAGAATAACTAACCTGTAACCATAGCTGAAACCTCCTCTGAAAGGGAGGGGGGAGATGGTTCTTCTTTATCTTCTCTTTCAAAAATTCCAAAACTACATTCAGCGCAGGATTTTTCAAAAAGTACGTATTGATTCAAAAAATTGGTAGGCGGTTCGCCCCTTACGTGCATTTACTCATGTTGGTCAACAGTTCCAATTTCAACGAACTTGAATGGCACATTGGTCTTCGGTTAACCATTTTGTAAAATTTTTATTAGGTCCCAATTTCATGAATTGGGGGGTAAATTCAAATTGCGCTTCGATTCAAATTTTGCCAACTGAAAATGCAATCATTGCAACGAAACGGTCATGCATGAGCGTGAGTGTATGGTATTAGGCATGCATTTCCTGAACATGCAAGCTTGCATGCTACCAGTAAGCTTCTCGTGTGATTTGAACACATCTCATCAAATAAAGAGGAAGGGCATGCACTAGTTGAAGAATCAGGGAACAAGAAGCCACAGTCAGAATAAGAGTGACAAGTGGTTCAAGCGGACTGAAGGATTAAGCTCTTCAATTGTAAACGGGAAGGATGAGCGGCTTTCACAAACTGTACTCATCACGAGCGATTCCAAAAACACTGGCAGTCATCGGGAGCGATACACAACACAGAAAACATTTGTGCAGTGCGACGGGATTTCTCAATCGCACTTCATAATTCAATTTTTCAACCCAACTGTACTTGATTCATGTCGGGGAACAGGAGGAACAGTATTCTGTAGATGCATACTAGCAACTGTTGCTTTTAAGCATGAGGGGAGAATATTTGAACGATACATTATTTTAGAGAGGGTGAGATATCACACAGAATAACAAAGAATTGTTAACCAAGAAACTCAGTCTGCCGTTGGCTAACTCCACAATTTCATACCTACAGATCTCCCACAAGAATATTGCGCTCCGACCCTGAGCTCTGGTGGAGGAAATCGAACCACCGTTCTCACGAAATTTCCCCCTTCCATCACGTTTTTCCCTTCCTGGCGGCAACACTTCTCGTTTTCTCCCCGTTTCTCCGTTTCATTGCATCAATTATTTTTTTTTAATGCCGCATGATTGATTAGAACCTAACGACTCTTATTTTAGTGTTGTTGTTGTGCAGTTATTAGAAAGAATTCGGAATACCTCAAAATTTAAAAAAATTGTTTAATTTAATTATCTTTTCCTCCCCTCAAATGGTTTCATTAAATGAATAGAATAATTCACATGAACTCTTGATTTAGGTTGTTGTTGTGCAGTTATTAGGAAGAAATATGTGACAAAACCACACAATGTTGCCATCAGAAAAAACTGAAAATCCCTTCGCTTGATATGATGAGCAGTGCTCAGGATGCCACATCGGTGTTTCCTTTTGCGGCCACCAGAGCTCAGAGTTGGAGCAAAATATTCTTGTGGGAGACCTACAGAAAAGGGCGTTTTTGAAAGGAATTATAGTATGTTTTTTGTCACTAACGCTGTTAAATTGATTATTCAGTTAAGGTGACCCCACTCTCACCCATATCATGTTAAAATCTATAATTAAGTTAAATTAAAGTTTACTATGGTAAATTGCTGTCTTCCAATCGATGTTAAGTGGGTAGGTACCACATAACTACCACTAGTGTTGATCCCCAATACTTATCAAGGTTACTTTAAGTTACAGAATATTCCAGAGGGTATCCCATTGAGGTCGTTTATTTGCACACACACAAGATTTCCATGCATCACTACACGAAACGAGCCATAAAATTCGTGTGACGCACATGAGCGCTATTTTCCCTCCGTCTCAGTTCGCATTGCAATCGGATCTTTTCATTGGCCAACCGCGTTCTTTCGAGAACCGCTTGCGACGTGGCGATCGTAGCGTTGTCAAGTCTTCGGCGGAGTTCCGCCTCGCGGTCGGCGCTCGTCGACTCCACTTCTTCCGTCCTCCGCCGCCACCACCGCTCCGAGCTCTGATTCAAACATCCCTCAAACGCTCACCACAAAGAAGGCTTAGAAAGAGATATGTCAAGCACCTCCACAAATATTACCCGCAACGAAAAAGAAACAAATACCAGCCTTCCTTTTGTGCGAACGGTTTATGTGCTGATCTGGAATAGGGTCAGGTGGGGTAAATGTAAACAGGAGCCATTACCGCCCCTGCAGTAGATTGTGGAACTAAATTTCAAGTAAACCTTATCAATGCAACCTTGATTAGAGATGCAAGGGGATTCTCGTACTTTCTGAACATCACACATCAGGCAAGTGTTCACGGCCTTATGATATAATAATTGAAAATCGAAGTGGACACTGACGACTAAGTTGAACCGTGACTGCTTATGAAAAGCAAGCATGTTCATCATAGTTTTCGTTCATTTATGATGTAAGCTCAATGATGTGAGTTAGATTTGGATCGAAGCTATCATTACTAATGAGCAAATGGATGTTTACAATTACCCCATACATTTTGCTCTATGGGGTAAACGTAAGCAAATTGTTTTTGTGTGTTTCCATTGGTTTTGAGCTATAGGAGTAAACGTTTTTCGCAAAATGGTCACTTTGTATTGAACATAAGGTAAGGAGGGGGAAGTGCAAAAAAAAAAAAAAAAAAAAATTGGGGCAAGTGCATAAGTGGGATGTAAAAACTAGGTACCTAGTTCGTGGTGATAACCAAGTTTGAGATTGAATCCTCACGTACAGGCTGAATTTAACTAATTAATGTTTAGCACGAATTTATTGAATTTGTTGGTGATTTTGATGCTTTCAATTTTTGCCCTCAGTGTCCTGATGATATGTAAGTACATTATAAAGATAATTTAAAAGTTATTAACTGTTCAAGTTGATCACTGAGACAGTTTTTGTCAGTTTTAAATTTTCAAACCGATAAAAGATCATCGAGAGATTTTCTTTTTTGCACTTGCCCAAGTAAAACCAGAATTCAATGGGGCAAGTGCGTAAGTCAGACTTTAACAGGTATTTCGGCATCAATCATACAATTAAAAAAAGGGGGATTCAAAGGTATCCAGGGCAAAAATAAAAATTGAGATACCGTAGAAGTTGAACTTGGCAAACACACTTGATATGTCACGCACTTCCCCCACCTTACCTTACTACATTTATTTGCTTCAGATGCCTCGCAAATTTAATTTGATTTTAAATAGAGTGAAAAACAATCAGTCGTCAGAGTGAAAACATGCTTTTATCACGAGAATAACTGAAAGTGATTCTCGGCCGTCCAGATATAGGCAACTAATAAACTGACTGCGACTTTTAAATACTGGTTTACAATCACACCATAGTTTCTGGGGTAAATGTAAAGGCTATAGGGTAATTGTAAACAGGCTCTCAACCACCAAATGCAGATAGAGCGAGTTTTGTTTTTGAGTTTTTGTTATTCTAGTGATAATCACTGGTCGACATTAACAAGAACTTTGTCCCTTAGAGTCAACCCCAGAAGTACATAGAGGAGAGGTTGGAGTTAAAACATCGCAATTTTGTTAACAATTACCCCACCTGACCCGAGGTACATTCCACACATATTCCAGAACAACGTATCTTCACCATTCTAAGAACCAATTTGAACAAAATGAAATCGACAGCTATCACTACAATTACCTATTGTAATACAAGAATCATTATCAGCGAGTTACGTCATCTATAACCCCTACTGACAGAACAAGGGCCAGTTTCTCCACATTTTAAACCCAAAATAGTTAAAATATGGCTTAAGCAGTCAAACTGGCCATTTTAGCGTTAAATGTCGGTTTTAAATTTGGGAGTAATCGACCTCCAATCATTCAAGTGCTGATATAATGTGAGTCAGTAGTGCTGAATTAAGCGAATACAAGAAAATTATACAGAAACCGTAACCCAATAGCTAATTTCCCTTCACCATAAACATCACAAAATAGACAAAAAGGGCTCTAGATAGACTAAGACGTTAGTGTCATTTCACCGGAATATTAAGCAGCAGGAAGAAAAAATGAGCTCGTCCCGGAGCAGAAAGCAGTTTTGCATTGGTGTCCCAAACCTTCTCTTGAATCAACTGTACGCTACTTCACAATTTGAAGTATACAAATCATGTATTACTAATTGTCGAGTACGTTAATATTCTTGCCACGTTTTCATTGGATTGTTAAAAATCACGTATTTAATACCTATTTCAAATTTTGTCCTTAAACCCGAAAATGTGCGTGGGATTAATAATCGTTAGTAGCATTTAATTTATAACGCCTAGTCCAACAAATCACGAGTTTAAGAGGCAAATGTTCAGATGGAAGCTGCAAGTAATTATTAAGGCTCTATATTCCAACAAACTTTAAAATTATTAGGGTCCAAAAACTACACAAAAATGTCACATTCAAAAATATCTGTCAAGTATTTGAGAAACTTGCAATTAGGGGCAGTTGGCCCAATTTGCTTCAACCGCTGTTTTGAAACAGGGTTAACACATCCGAAAGATTGCGTAGAATAAGAAGTGAAATACATACCTTCTGAGCCGTTTCGACATCTTTGGACTTGGACATTTCCTCGTCCAACCTCTTCCTGAGCTCTGATTGGGTCTCGTAGGATTCCACCAGTTTCCGTTCAGCGTCCAGCCTCTTGACAACTTCTTGCTCTACTTCGACTCTTTTCTCCTTTTGGACGGAGTCGATTTTCTGCTTGAATTCCGTTTCGAGAAGAACTTTGGTCAAACAGACGTCGTCTATGCGCTTGAACGCCCGATCCAATGCGGATTTCAGTTCAGTCACTTCGGCGTCCCGCTCTTCTTTGGCCCGCTTCAGTTTGTTCTTCAGGTTGTTGATCTCCTTTAGATGGGAATCTTTTAGAGCCTGCAATGCAAACAATGAATTATGAAGGAGGTGCTTAACAAGACATCGAGTGTTTATCGACCGCCACAATGTGCTGAGGTCTTGTTCAAACAAAAACGTACCTCCAGCTCCTCTTCTGACTTCTGAACTAACGCCTTCCACTTATTGATCTCATCAACAGTTGTTTCCACCATTTTACATTTGTTCTCCATCAAAATATACTCATTCTTCATTTCCAACAGGGCGCACTGTTTTTCGAGAATCTCGTTCTCTTTTTCTTTTAGCTCAGCCCTCAGTGACGTCACTTCCGTGTTCAACAAGTCAATTTTCTTCTCCTTTTCCGCCAAAGCCTGGTGTACAGCTTCTTTCTCTTCTTCTATGACTAGATAATGGTCTTCCATTTCCGTAAAGAACACGTACAGCTGCTCAAACTGATGGGCGATCATGTGTACAGCTTTCAGCACTTCTTTATTGGGCGGCTCCTGAAACGGAGAACCAACTAAATCAGTTGAAGTCTTAAAATCTACTGGAGTTGGGAGAAAATCTACTATCTTAGACGCGCTACGACAACCAAATGAAATACTGCTCAGTTAGCTTTCTTACGTCATCGTAGGTGACGGTGAGTTGATTCAAAATATCTTTATTTGATTTCAAAGACGCCTCCAGTTTGGCTTTTTCTTTCTTCAAGTCGTCGACTGCGTTGTTAAATTTATCCGGAGCATCACCAGCACCTCCCTGATGAAAATTCAACGATCATGAAAAGAAATGACAAAATGGACTGTTTTACACAACGGAGAAACATACCTCAGGTGAAACCTCTCTAGAAGGAGAACGCGCAGAACTCGTACGATCATTTTTCATGTTGTGGATAACCCTTTCAAGAGATCTTACTTTCAGGCTCAGCCTTCTTATTTCAGCAGCTTCACATCGTCTTTTGCAGACTGAAAAAAAATTAAATACTTGTTTAATAGTATGAATCATCTTTTTGGTACATGGGTTTCTTACAGTCAATTCAACCCATCAAATTAAAAAATGAATTAATAAATAATAATAAATTAATAAATAAAACTTTGCTTGGAGTCTACGGCCAAAATTCAAGAAACATGGAACATGCTTTATTAAGCGAATTATGTGGATTTCGTTGTGTGGGATTGAAACCCATGTTGCGTTTTGTTTTCTACGAAGCTAATCATTTCGTTGGAATGTAAAAAGAAAAAAGTATCTGCGCATGCGCCAAATGTGAAGGTTTTCGTACCAACGTGAAGAGGCCCCCCCCCCCCCAAGTCGAACGTGAAGCGGTTCACGGTTCTGACAAAAAAAAAAACCCTTCCTTTTCTACTTTGTCTTTACGGATAGGAGCCGCCCCACCGAAAACGGCAAATAGTTAGCATCTTGGAGTGCTCACACTAGGCGAAGCTCCTCACGTTTCAAAGAAAAGCTAGCACGTGAAGTACAAAAACTCCCTAGTAACTGTCCATCGGTGAACTAGTGGCCTGACGGTGAGACAAGTGAGGACGCCGAACTAGTGGCCTAACGTACTACATATGAGGACGCCAGACTAGTGGCCCAATGATTAAGACAAGTGATAACACAGAACAAGTGGCCTAAAGTATGACACATGAGGACGCCAAACTAGTGGCCTAAAGGTAAGACAAGTGAGGACGACGAACTAGTGGCCTAACGTAATACAAGTGAGGCCACTGCACTAGTGGGCTAACGCCAAGACAAGTGAGTCCGCCGAACTACGAACGTCTGCTCCAACCGTTCTGTAGTTCTCGCAAGCCCCGCTTTGGAATATTAGCACCCTATTATTATTGCTCTCGCGTGTAATAATACGAGAACCCTAATAATAGGGTGCTATGTGAATATTATTCAGAATTGTCGTCATTTATTGGTAGATAACCGATACAGGAGGTCTTACCTGACCCCCCGCCCTCCAAGATAAAATCTTCATGACATTATGTAAGGGGAATAAGACATTAAAAAAAAATCTAGATACCTACTTTTTGTGAGGAACTCAAATATCGTTCGAAATAAAAATAAAAATAAATAAAAAATAAAAACCTGCAAATTTTACACAAGGGTTTATTTTTCTTCAATATACGTAGATTGAGCAAAAATTAATTCTGTCATTGGAAAAATATTTTTGAAAAAAATTTAAAAAAAATTGTTTCTGTACTAGGTACGTTTTGGACAGATGTGGGATTTCAAAAAATGGATTTTGCCTCCAAAATTACTCAGAAAATGACACCAAATTTGACTTCCTAGTGTCCTTCAAATATCGCATTTGTAGCCCCACGAAAGTTCATACGGTGAAATCGGATCGTTCTGGGACCCCGAAAAATGGATTCTATGTTCAAAAATACTTCGAAAGCGACCCCTAACGCGACCCCATTGCCGAAAACCTTCAAAAACCCCCACTCGTAGCCACATTTTAGCCCCATAGAGCTCCACGTGTTTGCGCGATTGGGCTGAAATTTCAACAAAATACTCGGTTTACTATCTAGATGTGCCCGCAAGTTTTTCAGCCCGATCGCCCAAACCCGTGGGGCTCTGTTGGGCTGAAAAGGGTCTACGGGAGGGATTTTTGAAGGGTTTCGGCTGTGAGTTAGTTAGGTGTCATTTTCGAAGTATTTTTAGGCGTAGAATCCATTGTTGGGGGTCCCAGAACGATCTGTTTTCACCGTGGGGATCTATGGGGCTTTCATGGGGCTACAAATAGGGTTTTGAAGTATGCCAGAAGGTCAAATAAGCTGTCGTTTTCCGAGTAATTTTGGACGCATAATTCATTTTTCGAGGTCCAATATCCGTCCGAACACTATTGATTTTTTTTAATTATTATTATTATTATTATTATTATTATTATTATTTTATTTTTTATTTTTTTTTTTTGGGTGACAATTTCTGCAGGATCCTCACCTATGACAACGAATACTAAACTCTTGTAGAATTTGCAGGGGTTTCCTAATAAATTACCGTTTTATACTATTGGTGTTCTGCCGTGGTACTGTGTTATGACATCATAATATAAAACCAAAGATAAAACTTTTTTTTGAAAAAAGGGAAAGACGAGAGTGGCACATTCACCTTCAGTGGAACTTGTGAGAATTACAGAACAGTTGGAGCCAGACGTTTGTCGCCGAACTAGCGGCCTGACAGTAGGACAAGTGAGTCTGCCGAACAAGTGGCCTGACGTACGCAAGGTAAGGACGACATAGCACGTTCCATTTCGTGACACATCCGCGTTTCCCGCCTAACCGTTTTGGGCAGCTAAGTCATGGCTAAAGCATGTTCCGTGCTATATATATAAAAAAGTTCATACCTGCAACTTTGCAAGAATTATCCGACGATTCTTCCGTTGAGAGACGCCCCAATGGAATGCTATTGTCTCTCAATCCAATCCGGGCCAAAGAGACATTCCTGTCTGGCTCTGACCATCCTTCCGATTCAGAAAGGGCGATCGCTCTGTTCAGTCGGTTGTCAACCGGAACAATCTCTGGTGGTTTGGGTTGCGATGAGTGGCGGACAGGGGGCGTTGTCGAATCGCTGAAACTCTCCGGAGGCGACACTTCGGACACCTCTTCAATATTGAAACTGCTCGACATGTTGGCCAATTTCACGAAGTCAAACCGGTCTTCGTAGTTGTTGATTTTCCAACATTTTTTACTCTTTTCGTCCATTTTTTGAACGGCCAGTTCCATTTTGGCTTTAAGCATTGCCACCTCTTTACTCTGCATTTGTGAGCAAGATTTGGTCGCGTCATCCACAGTAATATCAATGTCGTTATCACTACAGAAGTCGACCTGTGAAATATCAGGTAAAATTGGCACGGTCAACGTACTCTCTACGTTTTCATTCATCACTGACTGGGACAATGTTCTCGATGCTTCTCTGCTCCTGTCAATGGCATCCTGCAGGATTTTCCTCCGTTTACTACCTAAGCAAGGCAGCATAGACTCGAGGAACGTGGCAAGTTCTTCAAGACGAGCTTTGAACAAGCAGCACGCATTCATCAGCTCCTTCCGTGTTTTTTCTGACTCTTCGGCCGCCTTTTTCCACATTACTGCGTCACCTTCCAGCTTCATTCTTCTGTCAATCTCATCCGACAATTTTGATTTTAGCTCAGAAATTGAAGCAGAGTTGTTCACTTGTGCGGCGAGCTCTTGCAGTTTATCCTTCAACGCGTGTAATTCACAATCTTGCGAAGCGAGTCGGTCTTTCAGGGTGACCACTTCATGTTGCTTCCTTTCGCACGCCTTATTCAATTTTTCAATTTCTCTATTTTTATCCCACAGCTCGTGATTGACGAGCTCTTGCAGGTTGAACGTCCTTTTCCGGAGCTCCTCGTTCAACAGGTCGATCTCTTTCTTCTTCGCGTCAACTTCCGACTGGAGCTGTTTCTTGTCCGCCTCCGAAGCGGCTTCGGAAGAGGATGCCGATTCCATGTCCAATTTCAGTTTGGATATTTGGCTTTCCAGCTCTTCGATTTTACTGTTGCTGCACTCGGCGGACCTCCGCTCCAATTCTTCAATGCGAGTTTCTTTTTCTTTCAGCTGCTCTCTCAATACCTGAAATATAAAGAGCACAATAATAGAAGAATACAGCAATATCAAACGTCTACCATCAACCGCACTGATTGTTCTCTAAAATGAATACTTACATTTACGTTTCCTTCCATATTGGACACCATACTTTCTTTTTCAAGCTGCAATTGCGCAAGTCTTTCCGCGAGTTCTCTAATTTTCAGCAAGTACTCCTGAAAAAATAAAATAAAAAACATCAATTTAGTACATTTTGTATTCCCTCGCTACGATGATCTAACCTGGGCCGAATTAATGTCTTTTATTAAAAGGAAAATCTCATCCAGTTGACGCTAGGTTAATTTTCCTTGTGTCAGAAAGGGGATCACTATTTCCAGTACGGTATTTTTAAAATATGAAAGCAACCGCAGGATAATCGGATTCAAAATAGGTCCACTTTTGTGGCTATCGGTGAAACGTAGTAAAACATTCTCCAATAAATGCTGGGTGCGATGAGTCCACAGATGGGTGCAGTACACGACTTCAATGAGTTGAGATGTTCAGCGCAAAACAAATTCCGCCTTAGGTGGTGTTCACTTACCTGAAATAATTCCGCTCAGAGAAGCGACGATTCGCTTTCACCAGAGACACAAATTAGACTAAAATCCGCAGTCAACAATGACTGAGATAAAACTAATGAGATAACCTAAGAAAAATACCAATGAGGGGTTTTCGACTGCAGAGTCTCTTTTGCATTCACATAATGTCAAGTCTGAGAATTGTTCTTTTCAAGTGTGATATTCGCTTGACTTTGTTTCACTCATTTCTAAGGCGATATTCGTTTTCACGAAAGATATTTTCGCATTCGCATTAGCCATACCAGGAACCCCTCAAAATTTGCAGCCCTGTTCTACCTGGATTTGGGCCGCCAAATTTGAAAAACGAACCGCTCGGGAACGAATGATCAAACTGCTGTAACACTTCTAAATGCGATGGGACCTAAATATCGCGGGCCCGCAAGAAACGTGACACAACTCAAAAACACCGAATTGTTCAGGAGAGCCAAAAGAAGACTTCCTTTTTTTTTCCAGCTTCCTGTAATACTATTAGACCAGTCATATAGTACCTACAAAAAAAAAAAAAAAAAAAAAAAAAAAAACGCTAACTAACGGGTAGTTTTGTGTTTTGGTTTATTATTCTTGGAATAATACACCTATGTTTTCGCGACGGAGGTCGACGACTCCGATCGGCCTCAAAATTTGACATTATCCGTTTCAAGAGGTCTAGATTCCAAAACCGAAATGTCCGTCCGCCGTCCGAGCCGTTTCGGGCAGTAGAATTTTTTTTTAATCTGAAATTTTGACAAAATACTCGGTTTACCATCTAGTTGTGCCCGCAAGGGTTTCAGCCCGATCGCCCAAACCCGTGGGGCGCTATGGAGGTAAAATGGGGCTACGGGAGAGAGTTTTTGAAGGCTTTTGGCTATGGGATCGAGTTAGGTGTCGTTTTCGAAGTATTTTTGGACGTAAACTCCATTTTGGGGGTCCCGGAACGATCCGATTTCACTGTTGCGATCTATAGGGCTTTCATGGGGCTAAAAATGGGATTTTTGAAGGATCCCAGGAGGTTAAATATTTTTCGAGTAGTTTGAAAAAAAAAAAATTGAAAAAACTTTTTTTTTGAAATATAAAAATCCAAAAAAAAATTTTTTTTTTTAAATTCTTTTCATTATAATGAATTTAATTCTGTTAATGAATTAATTTTCTGCACAAGTAAAGAATAATCAACCCTTGTGTAAAATTTGCAGCGTTTTTGATATGTTGATTGGGTTGTTATCAGGAGCACGTATGTACTCAATTTCTCAGCTCAAAAAATTGGTCGGGAACTTGTGATCAGCTCGAAAAACCGCGAGATTTTCGCAGTTGTTTTGGTTTTTTGGTTATATCTCCTCAACTATTTTTTCGAATTTTTCATACGTACATATTTTAAACGTACATATTTTGTATCTACTTATTTGAAAATTATTTTCAAGAATTTGAACGCAACGCGGGATCAGCACGATTTAAGTCAAGAGACCGCCTTTTGAAAATCGGACCGAAATTACGGCCAAAATACTCATTCTACGAGGATATTCGTTTCTAGTGAAGTTGTAGGAAGTCTATTCAGCTTTCATTTGAGCACTAGTAGCACCCTGTAGGTTAAATAGGAACCGAGAAAACGAATTTAAACCAAAACAAGAATCGCCAAACACCGCTCGGTAAGCGGAAAACCCCGTTTTTCAGAACGTTTTCGGATGTGGCTCGGAAGCTATAATAGCCCGATTTTTTTTTTCCCCCTCGTGAAAGCGGATTAAATTTTCCATCGCAGCTATTCCATGTGAAATTTTGATTCAAACTTTAATAAGGGAGAGGCAGGCATGGCAAAAAAAATGGCTAATTTTGGCAAAACTTTTTTTTTCCGCATATTTTTGCCCATAACTCGCGAACGGTTAGTACAGCCTTAATTCTCAATGTACTGCTCCTTATTTATTTTATAAATTTTATAATTTATTCTGCTTTCGCGTGGGGGCAATGAAATTTCAATCGGAGAAATAGTCTCGGAGGGAGAGAAGAAAATGTTCTGAAAACCGTGCTCGTAGGTGGTCACATTTCTGGTTTCCGCCCTTTCCGACAAATACTAATGGCACCTTTGTTGTCTCAATAGAAATGCAATGTACCGTCTATTATAACATTTAATCAGCTTTCACCAGAAAAAAAGAACCAAAATCGGACCAACCGTTCTTGAGTTATGGGCAAAAATGTGCGAAAAACACGTTTTCGTCAAAATTTGTGTAAATTAGCTCACATCAAAATTTCACATAGAATGTCCACGATGGGGAATTTAGTCAGCTTTCATGAGAAAAAAAGTTATTTGGAATCGGACCAATAGGTTCCGAGCTACAGCCGAAACCGTTTTGAGAAACGTGGTTTCCCGCCTACCGGGCGCTGGAGGATCCAAAACCAGGCATCTTTGAGGGACTGTATCTCGAAAACGAAAAATCGGACAGAGCTCTATTTGAGCTCAAAATGTCGCAAATTTAATCCAATTTAAATTGTCTATTGATGGTCTCTTCGAAAAACCGCTTACTTATTGAGGTATTATCAAAACACCAAAAACAGTGCCAAAAAATCGGGGTTTTCAGCTACCACGCCGCTTACACACGTTTTTCGTACTCGCAAATCTGGATTCTTCCAGCAGGGGTCCTAACAACATAAAAAATAGCTACTAGCTCAATTAATGCTCCAGGTCGACCTTTGTGTAAGCAGCCGCTCGCTCAGTAGGGTTTCCGAACATTCATTCATTTTTTAAAGTTACGTTTGACCAAAAGTAACATTATTTGTGCTCTCTGAACGCAGAATTAGATGCTCTACAACTTCCATTCAATGGGTTTTTACGTGGGAGTTACCATTTTTGAGCAGCAGGCATTCAAAATTGAAGTTATCTTGATTTTTCGCAAAGTTGGAAAAATCGACATTTTTGACGGCACGTCACGCCCTTACGGCTGGGTCAATTTTAACTTTAAGGTAGCTCATTCGACGCAGAATTTTGTGCTATGTAATTTACTTTATGGGAAAGTTTCACCTGTAACGCACCCTTTCAAAGTTATCCGTGAAAAACCACAAAAAAAGCCGAAATTTCGAGGTTTTTCGCGATTTTGACGGTGATCGTCCCAGAAATTTCGTTGGGAAGCTTCAGATTCGTGTTCAGCACCCCAAAAAACAGCGGTTTTCTTTGCAACTACGCTCATTACACTTTTCTTGTTGCAAGACTAAACCAAACCTATTAGTGAAATGAAACAAAAATTGAAATTTTTCGAGTTGTGTCACTTTTCTCGCAGGCTTCATATGAAGGATGTTGTTTTATAAGTTTAAGGTTAACTTTGATAAGTATTCACACTTCGTGTTTTTACTAGAACCCAACAAATTTTGTAATACGTGCACAATACAGACTCTTCAAATCATGCAGATCAACGGCCCAGAGTTGACAAGCAAGAAGAAAGAAGGGGAAACTCGTAACTGCATTATGTGGAGGTGTTTTCTTGGGTAACGAAACCATTTCCGTAAAATTTTCCATCAACTGAGAAGAGAACTTAAAAAACAGACCAAGACCTGTTTCAGCTATTAATGAGCTCAGAATCAATTATTGATACTGTGACGTGGATTGAAAGCACAGAGAAGACCATTTCAGGTATCTTTTGACCAAAAAACAGGAAATTCTTCTATTCACAGGATAAAATCATTTCATTTTATTACAAAGGAAAGAATTGAAAATGAAGAATGAAAAGAACTCTGACAGAAAAGGTGATTCCATGCAAAATAAAAACACGAAAATATTATACTGAAACAGCATTCTATTTAAAGGAAAAACTGTCGCACAATATGCAACTGTCATGTGATCATGCCAAGTGAAACTCCAACAATGAGCAAAACACCCACAGTTAGTGAAACTTAAAAAGTAATAACAGAAGCAAATTTGACCCAAGCACATATTTTATTGACTAGGTATGCAATAGACACAGATTTTTTTTCCAGGATTTAGGGGCGTTCATATTTGCTAAGAAGTACAGTTATGAACGAATTCCACCACTGAAAAAGTAAAAGACTCGAATAAAATGACCTAATTACAATAAAAATAAACGGTAACATATATTTGAGGGGAAAAACGGGGATTGAATACAGAGGCAAAAAAAAGCAAATCAAACAGAACGATCATGTACATAATAACAACTAGGAAAAAAACTAAACGCATTAAAGAATCAAAGGGTAATTAAGGAAGAATTGATTAAGTCTTCAGAAATTAGGGAAAGCTGAAGGGAAATTAAAATTCAACACAGTGCAAAATTAGTGACTGGCTGATTGCAGAGAATATTATTAGACTAGATACATTAAGGCACATAGGTACCAGTACCTAATTCAATTTAGTGGACACGGTTAGGTCAAATTTTTATTCAAGGGTTGATGAAAAAAAAACCTGCATAAGCCATCACTCAAGTGGAAAGAGACGTGTCATTCACAATCAAGGTCAAAAGGAAGTCAGAAAGTAGAGAATATAAAGAAACGTTTCCATGCGTACATTTTAAAACTGTATGTCAGGTAAAAACCACTGGAGAAGGGCTCTCATGCGATAAAAAGTGTCTACCGAAGCTTAGAAGACTGGAGTACCTTGGGGTCTGGGTGATCGGCCGTCACAAGCTTCTGGTTGAGGGCTTCCATGTCCCGGGTCAGAGCTTCGTTCGCTTTGATGCAGCCTTTGAGAGCCCGGACTGTGTTGAGCTGTTCTTTTCTCACCGTTTGGAGATCCAGCTCTTTTTGGTGGAGCTGCTCTTGAGTTTGCCGGAGACTCTCTTCCGTGGCTAGCCGGTTGCGACACGTTGGACAAGGGACCTGTAACATTCGGATTAACGGTAATTCATTTGTATCCAATGACAAGGGAAACGGAGTAACTATGGTGTTGTAACTGCCTTCAATGTGGGTATAAGAATAATGCGGTGCTGGCCATTTTGCTTCCGAGTCTGCAAGGCAGAGGAAGCATTGTTTTCACTTTCGAAATGAAAAAAAAAAAAAAAAAATGGGGTGTGGTTTTATGAAACCACGGTAAAAGTGAAACTTTTATTCACACTAGTTTCAGGAAATGATGCCCACATTTATATATTATATAATATTAAAGGGTGCTGGATGGTTGTAAGGAGGGGGGGAGGTACAATCTGTAATCTGGGAGGCACAACCCGCGTAATCCCTGAAAACGCACCCGTGGCAACGACGCTTTTTGATCCGTCTCTCGTTGCGAAGGATTACCTAGTACCTACCTACCAGGTTGATAGGTCCTATCAAACTAATCGAAGGCTCGCAAAAAATTCTCGTACCCACCTACCGACGATCTTGGAATAACTTTCGAACGGGTTATCGCACAGAAATCGTTTTGTGCCCGTTGAAATCAGCGTGAAAAGCTCGTTTTAACAGACGTAGTTTCGTTAAAGTTGTATCGGGTTTCGGCGTTTCGAAAATTTTCCTAGTAATCCCTAGTAACGACGCTCTTAGCGTGATGTTACACAAAACGACACACAGACCAAAAATTGTGGGACGATGTAATAAAAGTGTCACTTTAAAAATTTGTTCCGTGTCTGTCTGTCCGCATTTCCTTGCCACAACGATAACTTCCACAATTTTGATCGGATTTCGATCAAATTTTCAGGAATTGTGTGGGTATAGCCCTAGATGGTCCCCTATCAGTTTCATCACGATTGCATCACTGGTACTCCCTGCGCATGCGCGAACGTAATTTTCTTGTTACAGTCACAACTACGTTCATTTTGAACCTGGCACGAGGAAGCTCATGTGCCATTGCATTGGCAGTGTATTTCAACCTATACGCCAGTTAACCCTCTTAAGGAGTATACCTTTTGGTTGATTATTGTTGGAATAATACACCTATGTTTTCGCGACAGAGCTCGACGACTCCGATCGGCCTCAAAATTTGACATTATCCGTTTCAAGAGGTCTACATTCTAAATCAAAAATGTCCGTCCGCCGTCCGGGCCGTTTTGGGCAGTAGGAATTTTTTTTTAAATCTGAAATGTTGACAAAATACTCGGTTTATCATATAGTTGTGTCCGCAAGGTATTCAGCCCGATCGCGGAAACCCGTGGGGCGCTATGAGGCACAAATGGGGCTACGGGAGGGGTTTTTTGAAGGCTTTTGGCTATGGGATCGAGTAAGGTGTCGTTTTCGAAGTATTTTTGGACGTAGAATCCATTTTTTGGGGTCCCGGAACGATCCGATTTCACTGTTGCGATCTATAGGGCTTTCATCGGGCTACAAATGGGATTTTTGAAGGATCCCAGGAGGTCAAATATTTTTCAATATTTTTCAAACATTTTTTCAAAAAAAAATTTTCTAAATTTTTAGTTTGTTTTTTACTTGAAAAAAATTTGAACTCGAGTTCCCAGGATCCTGGGATCCATCAAAAATCTCATTTGTATACCCATGGAACCCCTATAGATCGCAATAGTGAAATCGGATCGTTCCGGGACCCCCAAAAATGGATTCTACGTCCAAAAATACTTCGAAAACGACACCTAACTCGATCCCATGGCCAAAAGCCTTCAAAAACCCCCTCCCGTAGCCCAATTTTAGCCCCATAGCGCCCCACGGGTTTGATGGTAAACCGAGTATTTTGTCAAAATTTCAGATTTAAAAAAAATTCCTACTGCCCAAAACGGCCCGGACAGCGTACGGCGGACATTTCGGTTTTGGAATCTAGACCTCTTGAAACGGATAATGTCAAATTTTGAGGCCGATCGGAGTCGTCGACCTCCGTCGCGAAAACATAGGTGTATTATTCCAAGAATAATAAACGAAAAGGAGTTCCGTGACGCAGTGACTCTACGCTACGGTCCAACGCCAAGGAACCTACCGAAACTATATGGCGGATGTGGAGAAGAGCCTTTTTGGCGTAACCCACGCCCTGAACTGCATGAAGGGTGGGATTATTAAATGAGGCCATGACAACCTGCGCGAGGCTTGTGCGAAACTGTCCGAACAGGCTTGGGGAGGGGTTTCCATATAGCGTGTCTTACAAGAGGCAGATGGAACCACCCCAGCCCTAGTTGTCGACATCGAAGTCCAGGGGGTCTGGGAGAGTGATAGACTTTTTGACGTCCGCGTAGTAAATGCCGACGCCGTCTCTTACTTACCCCTCTCGAGACTGGGACTCAACAGCCAACAGCGCAGCAAGCGCCAAACATGCCAGGGATGATGCGGCAGCTGAGGACCTGAGGGGTTCGTTCACGCCATTGGTCATATCATGAGGCAGGGCAGTGCAGGCCGAATTCTGATGTTTTTAAAGCGCTTGGCCCGCGCCCTGGCAAAGAAATGGGACCGACCATATTCCGCAATGTCGAGTTGGGTTCAAGTAAAGACACAGATTGCGCTCATCCGGGCAGTGCACCTCCGACTTGGTACAGAAGATGTTGTAGACGAACACAGGGTAAACGACGATTGAAAACCATCGACCGCTGAGTACGCGCAGAGTCACCTCATAGTACGACGGCGCCCAGAAGGGCATAAGACGCCGGGCGGTCTTGTTCGATGTTAATGTTTTTGTTTATGCTTGTTACACGTTTAAATACAGTTATTTTGTTTAAATAAATGTTGTGATGGTTTGTGTACGCTTCAAAAACTCAAAAACTTCATCACCGATTTCCATGCAAGTGAGCGCAAATTGACGAGCTAGTTCCAGGTTAGTACTTTTTAAGCATTTTTAATGATTAAAAAGAATGAATGAACCAATTATTGTGAGTTGCAGCAGTTAGGCTTTACATTTTCATGAAGACATTAAACAATTAATTCGCCGAAATAAAATCAGTGTGTGAGCCATACTCACTGTGCACTTGACATGTATTTGTCAACAATCTGATAAATGATTTAAGTGAACACTGTGATACCACAGAGGCAAAACTACATTCGCACTACTTCAAAACAAAGGGTCATTGGGTTGATCCCTCAAAGTTCACTATGAGACTGGAACTCCCGGGGAACAAATCCTTTCCAGCGTCAGATTCACCTAATATTAGTCCCGGACTGGATGTTGGCAACCAAACTGTCTCCCCACCTCTAATATCTATTTCGGAGGGTCGTCTCATGTGCCTGGACGACACGCGTTCAGGATATATCACTTCTGATACAAAGCGAAATGCAGTTGAGATGAATGAAATAGATTGGTCGATTAAACGGCCCGTACGGTCTTCACCCTCCTAGGGCGAGAGAGAAATTACGAGGCACAGTATTATTTCAAAGCTATCATCATTTTGGTTTATTATTCTTGGAATTCTATGTTTTCGCGACAGAGGTCGACGACCCCGATCGGCCTCAAAATTTGACATTATCCGTTTCAAGAGGTCTAGATTCCAAAACCGGAATGTGCGTCCGCCGTACGCCGTCCGTTTTGGGCAGTAGGAATTTTTTTGTAATCTGAAATTTTGACAAAATACTCGGTTTACCATCTAGTTGTGCAGTCAACGTTTTCAGCCCGATCGCCCAAACCAGTGGGGCGCTATGGGGCTAAAATGGGGCTCCGGGAGGTTTTTTTTAAAGGCTTTTGGCTATGGGATCGAGTCAGGTGTCGTTTTCGAAGTATTTTTGGACGTAGAATCCATTTTTTTGGGGGCCCGGAACGATCCGATTTCACTGTTGAAATCTATAGGGCTTTCATGGGGCTACAAATGAGATTTTTGATGAATTCCAGGAGGTCAAATATTTTTCAAGTAAAAAACAAAAAAAAAAGTTGGAAAATTTTTTTTTTTTAAATCCAAGAAAAAAATTCTTATATTTTTTTCATTGACAGAATTAAATTTCTGCACAAGTAACCTATATCAAAGAATAATAAACCCTTGTGTAAAATTTGCAGCGTTTTTATTATTCTGATCAGCCTCAAAATTTGACATTATACATTTCGAGATGTCTAGATTCCCAAATCACACGTTCTTGTAGACTAGTAAAGACCATCACTGGATTGGGTTGATTGAGAACTACAGCCCAAATCGACCGGTGAAGCTAAGCTCTCAAACTTTAAATTTTCAAGACACCCATTTCATGACACGGGTCCGGAACCGTGTCTTGATCTTTATTTTTCCGACAAAAGTACTTCAAGTCAGGATGCGAGAAAAGTGGAATTTGTATTTTTGGCGAGCCACCAAAAGTTAGTTTTTTGAACGGAACCGCGAACGCTGAATAGAAAGTAGAGTGATTGGCCACTCACTGACCAATGAAAAATCGGACGAGAGGCTGCAAGCTCACAAGTGGGTTATCTAAGCGCAGGTTATTCAAGTGGATACCACTCGACGGAGAACCTCCATTACATTTTGTTTTGATTTCATCCTTTAGTTTTTGCCACGGAATAAAATTTATATTTAATATTCCTTCCTATTCGTGATTTTTCGGTAAAATTTACCGAACATTTAATGTTCTAGAGATTCGACGGCAACAACCAGAACAATCAGATTCACGTCACTTTGGCGCGAAATACGCGTCACTCTAAAGTGCAAGTATCATTGCGAAGTCGTCGAAAACCAAGTTGACCAACAAAACAAACCACGAAATCAGGTCTCTTCTCATTTCAGTGCTAGTGCGCTCTGGCGGATTAGTTTTCGTCTTTCTGGAAAGGTCCCTGGTTTCAATACAGGTATTTTCCCTAGCGATTTTCTCTTCACTGAAAACCTATTCCCTTTTTGTGACCGACCCTTTCCGTTTATTTCAGGCCACTGGAAAGATTTTCGGCCTAACCTGTTTATGATAATAGGAAAATGGTAATGAAAAAAGGCTCTCGGGTGGACAACTCCCAGAAAATTATTAGCAAACTATTATTTTCATGGTGTTAACTTGCTCAAAATTTAGACCTTGGAATCACTCATTTGGTTTGGAACGTTAGAGTGGTCGGAATTAAGTTGGGGGAATTGGCCAGTCCTGGTAATAATTTACAAACAGTAACGATAAAATTAGTACCGTTTCTGGACGTAATACGTTGGAATTTTTAACTTCTTCAGTCTCCAATTTAAGAGTGAGCTCCGTGATCTAGAACAAAAAATAAGTTTTAATTGCTGAATTATCATCATTACAGACTCTGAATGTTGTTCGATTCTACACCCACAAATGAGCTATATAAGGACGGTTGAAAATCGCAGTTTTTTCAGTCGGATCCCATTCTGTAGAGTAAAATACTAGTTTTTATAGCGTCTGCACAATTTTTAATCCTCTACGGAAATCAGGAGAGAGTATGAAAATAATTAGCGTTTGAACTTTCCGAAGCGTAAGACTGACCTTCCGAAAGTAGTACAACAAAACGCCACCATGGACGCTGGCATCGAATGTACAGATTTCATGTCCCCTAAGGTTGGCTAATATGAACCTCCCTTCAAGATGGCTGATTATGTTAGTCGGTTTCTACGGATATTGTTATGTTTGTGTCGGTTTCTACGGAAATTTGGAGAACTATAGTCAGGTCTGCTTTCGGGTTTAGGACGGTAAATGACGGCATTTACCGTCCTTTCGGTTTCAAACCTTCCAACTTCCTTCAGGTCCTGAAGGATAAATCGGGAATTTTTTTTGCCGTATCAGGGCGTTATTAGTCATTTCATGGAACTAGCTTTCAATTAAAATGAACAGAAAAAAATGCTTATATAGCTCATTAATGAGTTCAGGGGAATTTGGTTCAAAGTGTTCAAACATGAGATCCCTCACTAAAGTTAAAATCTCACCTTGTTGACCAAAATATTGTTTTCCGTTGTGAGGCACTCGCACTTATTCCTGATGTCACGCATGTCGTCCTGGCCAGGTTTAGTTGCCAGAGCTTTTTGAAGGTTCTACATTGAAACGAAAAACATTTTTGAAACATAGAAGGAAAATTTATAACAAGGAAATTTGTATTTAGCCTTTTTTCTGGAAGTGATTTATAAGCACAGTAGAGACTGGATCACTTACGTCGACTTCAAGCTGTTTAAGGTTGACACGGTCCTCGAGTGCTCCAGCTTTTTTACACATTTGCACGTACATGTTCTCCTTTTCCCTCAGGTCTTTGTACGCTCCTTCTAATAAACTAGATTTTGTATTTAATTCTGCTTGCAGCTCTTTGAATCGTCGATCAGATTCCGCTATCGCCTTGGAGTTTTGTTTTGTGTAGGCGTCTCTTTCGGCAAGGATTTCATGGGCTTTGTCCAGTTCATCCCGCAGCCTCAAAACCTGAAACAAGTATATTCCCTTGATTTATGTCTACTCTATTCATAGATGACCCTACAGTGATTGATAATGAATGAATGAATTACTTCGCCTTCCAGGGACTTCATGAAGTTGAGTGTTTCCGAAGGAAGACGTGTACATGCCATTGAATACGGCGATATGGGCATATCAAGACTAGCTTCAGGGGAATTTTGCTTGGACTGCTCCATCAACGCTTCAACTTCCTGAAAATATAAAAAGCATTAACGTCAGTTCTTACTATGTGGCACTCATTCGTCTAAAGGATTCAAGAGGTCTCGTCATTTCGAGGTATATTGTACAAACTTAAACTACACCTGGGGGGCCACCCCTTTCAGTCGACCCCCAACCTCTCTGGCCCGGCCTCTGACCCCTTCTACTCGCTTTCCCATATTGGGTAGTTTTTCCTTAAAAATCTAGGGGGGGGGGGGGGGGGTTGTGATGGGAAAAGTTTTGAAAAATAATTTCAGTTTGGGGGGAGGGGGGATGCAAAATCGGTAGCCAACAATCGATTTCGGTAATCGATTTTTAATCTAAGGATCAACATCGATTGCACCAATTAATCGGACTAAAAACTTTTCTACTAACAATCGATTCTTTAACCAAATTATCAACGAATTATCTTTTAACAGCATGTATTTAGTAAATTTATGGGCAATGAACTATTTGAAGTACCAAAATTCGGTAAAAACTAAATTGTTTGATGCATATATAAAATAATGGAACTTTAACCGAAATAATAACTATGTATTCTACAACACCTTTTGCATAGGTAGTAAAAATACTATGAGGTTAGGGTGTATTAATTCCGTCTGACGATATAAACACTGAGTACTACCTAGTTCGAAAGATAGAAAATAAACACCCCAATTTAAATCAGAATGAACTACACACAACAAACCGACAAAATCACAATAAATCGATTTGGCAACATCGATTTTGGGATAAAAATCGGTACGTATTTTGGTCCTTGGAAAGCCAAACTTTGGTTTTGAGAGACAGCCGCTTAAGAGAAACAAAAGGGCTCTGCACGATGTGTCTCCCTTAAGCGGCTTCCACTGTACAATCAATCGATTGCAAAAAAAATCGAAAATCGGAGATGAGAAATAGATTTATACGTTCGTAAGGGGGATGGCAGGGGGGGGGGGGAGTCCATTTCGGACCACTTTTAGAGCAAATGATACGCCACGTGGAGCAATTTAAGTGGTTTCAGATTTTTCTCGTATTATGCTTGCAGAGTGGATTTTTAAGACCAATTTCATATTTTTCCAACATCTAGAAGTGCCTCATAATTTATATGAATCTCCTCCTCTTCCTCCTCGCGTTGGACTTAATTATATTAGACAAAATCGATAGACAATGTATGCTTCACTTTACCCGTTTCAACTTCAGATTTTCTTCTTGCACTGCGGCGTACTTTTCCTCCAATTCCAGTCTCAAGTTTGATATTTCATCTATGTGTTTGGCACTTAGGATATTCATTGCTTCGCCTGCTTTGAGGACTAAGTCTTCTTTGTCTTCTAGCTCAGCTTTCAATTTTTCGACCTCTTTCTGAAACACCATCAATATTTAGAAATATTAGAAAAATCAGTTATGGAAGACAATGTTGGAAGCCGAAACAAGAAGTCAGGCTTCAGGTTGGTCCTGGTGTGGACAGTACCTTGAGATTTGTGTTGACTTCATAAAGTTGATCTGCGTTGTCTATGCCCTGGAACAGCTCCATTTGTTCGTTTAGAACGTAGACCCTCATTTTTAGATCGAAATTCTCCTTCCGGATACAAGATAATTCTTCTTCGAAATCCCTCATCGTCTTCCCCTTATTACACGGTGACCTCCGTTCTGGGGAAGACAAACTGGGCCCAACTGTGAACAGAAACAAACGGAACTTTAGATGTTTATAAATTTTATATTTAAAAAAAAACCCCACTGGGGGAGGACTGATAAAATTTGCGAGGCTGTTAATTGGTGAAAGAGGCCCTAATTCATAACGTGTCTGTGGGTATACATACACAGGATTTGCGTGCGTCGGGAATTGCGCTCAACAGGCTCATTGGACGTAAAATTTGCTGAGGAATCCGAATCTGACATGAAAATTAGGGGCTCCCATTTATTTTTAAAATAAGAAAGATGGGCGCAAATGCGCCGGTTTGCGCGCATTTTGAGGGGATCTCAAACATACCAGTAGTAGGACAGGGATGCTGAGACGGTAGGAAAAATCGCCCTAAAAATTGTACCTACCGTCTCAGCCTCCCTGTCCCTCCTACTGGTAGGGTTGAGTTCCCCTCAAAATGCGCGCAAACCGGCGCATTTGCGCCCATCTTTCTTATTTTAAACAGGAGCCCCTATAATTTTTGTCGGATTCAGATTCCTCAGCAAATTCTACCTCCAATAAGTATCCCCACAATAACCATCTTCGTCGTTTACAGTACAATAATAGTACTCAAGATGGAACTCAATTATTGTATCCTACCCCATCACTTGAACTGTTATTCCTCTGGGCGAACGAAGCGAGCCCCCCCTGTCCGAGAAAGTGGTCAGACGAGCGAAGCGAGACCCCCCCAGAGTTTCAACTAACAACGAAAACGCCTGATCATATCTTCGAAACGACACAATGTCGAAATTCGGAACTGTGAAATGGTTGGTTGCTTTATGAAAAGGAACAGAAACTCACAGTTAACGCTGCTTCTTCTCATTGTTATGGAGGATTCTTCAAGCTTTCCGTAAAATTGCCGTAAGTATATTAATGTTGTTTTATACGTTCAGAACAGAAACAATGAAGTCGTTTTCGTGTGATGTCAAGTGTTGATGAAAATGCAACAAATGCGTGAGCTTCAAACAACGAACACCAAGGGGATAAACACAGGTAAAACAAAGAAAAAATACCTTTTGAGAGTAGGATCTGCATAGCAATTTTGTTAAACTTTTATAAGTTGGCATGACAACGGACAAGAGTGGAGCAAACTCACCAGATATGCAACTGGTTCAAGAGGTGTCCATAACTAGGGTGCCTCTTTTTTTCATTAACCAAGGTGTCTGTGGCCGCGTGGGCCACACTCTACAATTTAAGCTCGCCCGCCCCACTTCGTTCAAAAGCCGTGAGAAGCGCCACTGTCGGCGGCGTGATTGGGAAGTTCAGCTTCTCCCGTGAACGGGGAGCTGCTAATTAACTCACCCGATCGCGCCGATGACTATCATTCACTGACGTTCAATTTCACACCATGATCATTCACAGTGCATTTTTGGTTGGACCCGAGGACCTGGCCTCCCCTGGCGTCACTTCGTCCAGGGAGCCAGGTCAGCGGGACCAACATTTTCACGGGAGTCGATTGACGACTCCCTTGTTGACATTTCATCTAGAGTTGCCGGGAGATAGGGCCCCAATATCGATGTTGACTCATCATCTTTTGGTATTGGATTCCCCTCGGTTCTCTTCCAGACTCCAACGCATTCCAGGCCAACACGAAATTTCGTGCCAGTCTGGAGATAGCGGGACTCCCTATTCTGCCTCCATACCGCAATGACAATTCACGTTATGCGCCGGGCAGCAGGATATTCAGGAGAGTGCACCCCAGTTCGGTTGTGGTAAGTGGATTATCTATCTGCGACCAATCATACTGAGTCGATTTTAATGCACTTTGGACTACATTGAGGTGTACCTTCAGGCCGGCACGTTGCTCAGGATTGCGCTTTAGTTTCAGACGTTGGATATACCTGAGGCAATAAGCTACAACATTTCGAAGCGTGGTCACCGAGGAAAAACTGTCTTCCAGACTGAAGCATCCATCAGTTAGAGTGGCTGGAAGAGAACTGATGCACGACGTTCGAGCTTCAGATAGAACCACGTGGTCTGCAAGAGCGGGATGGATTATTCTGACTGGCCACTGATCCAGAGGTCGCAACATCCATTCTGGGCCATACCACCACTCACGACACTGAACAAGTCTCAACAGAGGCGACACTGAACAAGTCTCAACAGGTCTCACACTGAACAAGTCTCAACAGGTCTCACTGACACTGAACAAGTCTCTCTGACACTGAACAAGTCTGAACAAGTCTGAACAAGTCTGAACAAAGTCTGAACAAGTCTGAACAAGTCTGAACAAGTCTGATCAAGTCTGAACAAGTCTGAACAAGTCTGAACAAGTCTGAACAAGTCTCTCTGACACTGAACAAGTCTCAACAGGTCTCAACAGAGATCTCTTGAGGCGTGATCTGCAGGATTATCCTTGGACGATACGTGGAACCATTGTTGAGGGGGATGTTGGCCCGACAAAAACCTTCCATACAGGGGCTTGCTTTGCAGTTATCCAAGATAGTGCACCCTTCCTCTTCCTCCAAAGACACCGAGGGTGAAATCCCAGTTACGCTTTCCCCCAAACACACAAAACAAATAAATTATCCACTGCTGGTCTATTACTAGTCCATTGCTGTCTATATCTGGTCTAATACTGGTTCATCTAACCTGTCGGTAACCGGCAATTTCGATTTTTCTATTTTCAGGATGTCTGTCACCAGGGCGATGTCCTTTTGAAAAACTGGATTTACAACAATATTTACGCTGACTCTCAGAAAACTAAAATCAAGACAAGCAAAGGTAGATTCTAGAGTTGCTAAAGGTCCATGGGAAACGATTTAAAGCCTAAATATAGGGCAGCAATAGAAGATTATAGGGAATATTTCCTTAGACCTGTCTGTAATTGGTCCCTCAGTGTTTCCCAAACGTTTATACGCCAGGCCCCCCCTAGCAAGACTTGGAGGACTCCGCGAACCCCAACCAAGCCCCCCCCCCCCGTTGAATAATCAGGAAAAATTCCGCATTTTTTATGCTTGGTTGTTGCTAAACGGCAGAACCGATTCTAATGTGTAAGAAGGCCATTCGACGCAGAATTTTATGCTCTTTAACTATGAGTTTGGGATGTTTTCTCTGCGATGCTTAGTTTTCGAGTTATAGGTGAAAAAAAGGAAAGTGCTAGAAAAAATTGAGGCTTTTTTGCCGCCAAAAGTTCTCCCAGCAAAAGATTTGCTACCATTTTTGATATTTTGTTGTTCAGGCCCATTACAACCATTTAAAAAAATAGAAGCTAGTGGTAGAGTCGACCCTAATGGTCTGAGAAATAAACGGATAACTCATATCGGGTTAATATATTCTTTCGTGGAAGTTATGGAGCGAACGTGAGACAGCACAACGATCGCGGAGTTTTCGGAGCCAAGGGACGAGCTTTTTATGAGATCTTGAGATTTTGAAGCCTCTTGAATTCTCTGCTTCAGATCGCAGATCTTATAATAGTATTTCGTCGTCTCTTCGCATGTTCGTCCCATTCTCGCCAAAGCTCCTATGATGTCGCTCGTTTCCGTCATGATCAGATCGAACATTGAGCCTTTTGGAGTCGGGGGATCGCTTTTTTCGTCAATAACGGACATTTCTGAAGAAACATAATTGGCAATGAGGTGTTATCACTTCGTAGAGCATCACATTTTAGAAATGGAGCAGCTCGTTGTTAGTAGCTGTGCCTAGTAACGTTGCCAAGCAAAATTTCGTGACACATCGCCGTCACCCAAAAAACGGGACACTTTTTGGGAGTTAGTCCAAGGCTAAAACATGTTCCATGTTAAAAGAGACAATGTAAGTTTTCAAAGTGACCCAAATGTAACCAAGAAAAAAAACAATTATTGTTTGTGCGTAATTATAACCAAAAAAAGAAAGACGCGTGATAAATAAACCTACAGCGCGAAAAAAGTGCGTATGTTTCGCACTTACTGACCCTTTTTTGGGAAGAATATTCTAGCCAGCATCTCTTGGTGATTTAAGGCAAGGTTGTTTACAAACTCGTTCCTTTTCCAGATGAACTTTTCTCGGAGCTCGTCTGATTGTTTACCGTGAGACTGAACAGCCAATGCCAGCCTGGTATTGGTGTCTAGGCAAGTCCCCAAAGTGAGCCGCAGAATTTCCTGGTCGTTCAAATTGTCTCCTTTCTGCAACCTCGTTTTCAACGCGAGCACATTTTTGTGCTGATCCAGTTTGGTTTTGTACATTTCACGCTCCAAATCGTTGACCTCTTTGTTTTTGTTGTTCACGAGTTTCCGTTGGTCCGATAATTTACGACGGGCTGCCTCCAACGTCGAAGAGATTTCGCGGTGGAAAGATTGAAGCAGTCGTTCAACTTCCACGTTGGAATTCAAGTCGGACGTTTGCTGCATTATATCGGCCAAACGGTCATTGTAAGCCGAGAAAAAGTCCGTCATCACGCGACATTTATTGGTCGCAATTTCGGCAAAGAAGCATTTCTCGTGGAAACGTTTCCTCTCGGTGTAGGCGTACAGCAACTTTTCTTTCTCGCGCTGCCGTTCCTCCTTCACATCCGTTTTCACCTCAAAATCGGAAAAGGCGAACTTGCGACACGCGGTTTTCTTGAACTTCATCTTTCTCAAGACGGAGTGCTGCTTGCGCCGAAGGTCCTCTGCCCTGAAATAGGGACGAGTTGGGCTGAACCCTGGTTCCAACATCACGACCTGTCCCATTTTATTGTTAAATTTCAATCAGCCCCCGGATCAGTAAGGAATACAAAGATATTTTCACCCAGAAATTAGGGCCATTAGAAAGATTCAAAAGCTAGCATTAGAACTAAGATGCAGTAAGTTGAAAAAGTACCAAGAAGAAACACATGGCTAGGTAATGATATAACGGCCATGTCATGGGAAAATGACAAGCAAAAATTCGTGCACAAAAAGATGACGCATTAAAATTTGAGATTTAGTGTTAAGACATGAAATGATGATATTACCACTTAAACAGAGGGGTCTCGCTTCGCTCGGCTGACCACTTTCTCAGGCCTCGCTTCGCTCGCCCGTTTGAATAATACATCAAGAGATGACTTATATGACCCCGCGGGTGTTGAAAATACCTAAATGCCGATCGTTGGAAAATGTATCGCAACGAGTTGGGAGACCTTTGCAGACCTCACCCACCCCGAGCGTGGCCAGCACCTATGATAAGGGCGGAAAACGGAGAAGGTTGGAAACACTCGAACTCTCTTGGGTCGGGGGCCCCAGCCAGACGCCCTTCGAAGGTCCCCGCTTCGCCCTTCGAAGGAAATTCCGCTTAATGGGCTGATTGGACATGGAATTCGCTCGGGAATCCAAACCTGACATAAAAATTACGAGTTCCCATTTACAAAAAGAAAGTTAGGCGCAAATGCGCTGGTTTGAGCGCATTTTAAGGGGCTCACCCCCCCCCCCCCCCCACACCGAAGATAGGAAGAGTTTGGTGGATTTGCGCGCGTCGGAAATTCTGCTTAATGGGCTGATTGGACGTGGAATTCGCTCGGGAATCCAAATCTGACATAAAGATTGGGAGATCCCATTTACAAAAAGAAAGTTAGGCGCAAATGCGCTGATTTGAGCGCATTATGAGCCCCCCCCCCCCCCCACAACCAGTAGGAAATGTGAGGGATCCTGAGACAGTAGAAAAAAAATCGGTAAAAATCGTTCAAAATAAACTCGCCATTTGAATTTGCCAATCGTCAGAATTCCTTCTTTCGGGATTTAGTATTAAAACTTGGATCACCAGGTAGGATACGTAGGAAACGCCGACTCAATCAGACCGAAAACAACGAAGATATGAAGAGTTGGGTGGATTCGCGCAAGTCGGAAATTGTGCTTAATGGGCTGATTGCACACAAATTAGGGATTCCCATGTAAAATAAGAAAGTTGGGCGCAAGTGCGCCAGTTTGCGCGCATTTTGAGGGGATCTGAATCCCCCCCCCCCTCCTCCCAAAGTAGGAAATGTGAGGGGTTCCGAGACGGTAGAAAAAATAGGAGTATTTTTGTCAAAAGGGTTTCGGAGGAGAAGGCTTGTGACATACAGAGACGGTTATTCAGAGACAGATTACTGTATCTATAGTAGAATACGTTTTTCAAGTTTTAGCCAATTTTCAAGTTAACATGCCCAGAAAGTTCAAATTTCTTCGAATTGCCTCGAAAACGGCTTCTTCCAAAATAACCAACTCGACTGATTCTACAGACATAAGACACATCGAAACGAAGCGTTCGGTTCACTCGATTTTGAAAGCCAGTTCTCGCGAAACGCTCCGTTGTTCACAGGAGGATAGATGATCTGAATTTCACTAGACCCAGACCCCACCGAGGTGGTAATGTAAACTACCTTTCGTCAGCAGACGGTTTGTTTTACATCTGCAGCAAGCACTTTCCTAATTCGCTGATCCGGACCATCCCAGTGTGAACTTGAGACGAGCGGAGAGAGGGAAAACATGCCAACTTGTCAGAGAACGGGCGAGACACGATATAATTATGTTTAATAAATTTTAGAGATACGCGTATGTGTTCCTTTGACAAGGATGGCATAAATGTTGATCTTCAATGTGTTACTTGGAGAGAGGCTCGGCTTTCCTTTGTGTATCACACAAAAGGGAAGCTGCTTAAAATGATTTCGAACTTATCCAGTCATGTGAGCAAAGATGAAGAGAAACTAGCTGGAGAGAGGATGGCTTGGATAGGAAGAGCGGTAAAAATTATTACTTCCAGGGAGTGTCTGTGCCTTTGATCTTATGCATCTAATAATAAACCACACTCCACCGAATAGGTAGGGGATTGAGCTTGAAAGATACTCCTTTTAAAATAAACAACGAGTCAGTTTTAATGAAATCGGAGGGAGAGTTGCAAGTTCAACATAACCACTAATAATCCCTATGCCATCAGCTTGAAACAAAACACATAGTGGACATGATGTATAGAAAAGATATCATGTTGGTTTTGGTTACAATCAATGGTTTTGAAGGGCCTTCTTTTTCTTCCCTATACCTTGCTCCACGCTTACAGCATCCTAGTAGAGTGGGTGGCAATTTCCGGCCACCTTTCAGAGACACGTGCTTCTTTCAAACCCTCATGTGTCCCTACCGCATACTCGTCAATAGGGAGAGAGTCTTCCTGTACAGGATTTCCCAATGAGGGTGGTTAAACAAAAAGCTTGAAAAGAGCCCGTATCGTCTTCCTAAACAACCTCTAGCGATTTAACGCTTCCGTAGGTTGTAATCGACAGTATTGATCATCATCCAAGTTCCAAAGGTCATACACGCCGTGTAGCAATGCAGGAATTACTCCTGCCCGTGGCTCAAGATTTACCTCACGCCTGCAATATAAATTTCAGGCGTTACCCTACCACCAGTGTTTCTCCATGGCGTGACCAGACGTTCTACAGTGGGGCATGAATTTAACCGACAATCTGTGTCAGTTGGTTGTACGAATCGATGAAACTATCGATTCCATGAGACCCCATGTATATTTTATCGTATTCGTAGTAGCCTTCCACCCTTTTCCGCCTACGTCACTATACCGTAGCGTGTGCAACGGCCAGAGTTACACATTTTTACTATATCTGATATCCCTTTATATCGCGTGACGAAATCCGCTCAACGCCGCTAATTTATTGAACGAAAACCACTTCACAGAGGGATTCAAACTTGCCAAACAATTGGGTTTCACCATTTTCAGGTTGGGAGCGTAAATGTTCGTACGGAAAAATTATTAGGAATCCCACCGTCGCAGCTCAAATTCAACATTTCAGGGAGGGGCCGCATGTCTCAGCGGAATAAAAAAGGGATTGTTATCCAAAACCGGAACCGTAAAACGGTAAAATATCGCCATCTCACCAACTCAAAGGCTTGGCTCATCCACCCAGGCGTCGCCCCCATAAAAGGAGGGCTTGTGTCTCCCACACCGTCAAGATAATATTCCAGTAATAACAATTAAACGTTCCACTCAACCCAAACCCTCTCCTACACTCAGAAAATTAAACCGCTGACATTTAAACGCGCACCGTTTATTCAAAACATGGCACGAGACTTGGTTTTTGGTTTATTATTCTTGGAATAATACACCTATGTTTTCGCGACGGGGGTCGACGACTCCGATCGGCCTCAAAATGTGACATTATCCGTTTCAAGAGGTCTACATTCTAAATCCGAAATGTCCGTCCGCCGTCCAGGCCGTTTTGGGCAGTATGATTTTTTTTTTTTTTAAATCTGAAATTTTGACAAAATACTTGGTTTACCATCTAGTTGTGCCCGCAAGGTTCTCAGTCCGATCGCCCAAACCCGTGGGGCGCTATGGGGCTAAAATGGGGCTACAGGAGGGTTTTTTTGAAGGCTTTTAGCTATGGGATCGAGTTAGGTGTCGTTTTCGAAGTATTTTTGGACGTAGAATCCATTTTTGGGGGTCCCGGAACGATCCGATTTCAATGTGGCGTTCATGAGGCTAAAAATAGGATTTTTGAAGGATCCCAAGAGGTTAAATATTTTTCGAGTAAAAAATAAAGAATGTTTGAAAAAACACTTTTTTGAAAGAAAAAAATCCCCCCCCCCAAAAAAAATTTTTTTTTTAATTAAAAAAATCCAAAAATTTCTTTTAAAGTTTTTTCATTGACAGAATTAAATTTCTGTACAATTAATCTATACCAAAGAATAATAAACCCTTGTGTAAAATTTGCAGCCTTTTTAAGTTTCAATTGAATACTGAAATTTCAATGTCCTCTACCTTGAAAAAAAGAACAGTATTTTTGGAAAAACTGATATGTTCTGAAACTACTACTGAAATTCATTCCTTCTATATAATCAGGAATTCTATAATAAAGAATTATTCAAGAGAGTTAATTGTATTTTCCTGATTATAGGAAACCAATCATGTCTAATACAAAACAACACTTACATACGGATAATAACATCAATGATAAGCTCACACAACAATAAATGTTAAAATATTAAACAGATTTGGCCATTGGCGCCATCCAACCACCCTATCGATTGGTTTCGAGGCAGGCAAAAGGTCAAACGACGCGCCGGCGAGCCATTCCAGCCCACTCCACTGATTCGCCGGTAAAATCAGCAAAAAGTGTTATACTTCAATAACCTGTGATTAACCTCAGTTAGTCATCGATCTCCATACTTCTTTTCCCTCCCAGAAGGTTCGTTGGAAGTAGCTATTTTGATGTGAACTTTACATCCGAGCTATTCTCGTCTCTCGACAGCAGACGGGAAAATTCTTCTAGTGAGGCCTTGAGGCAGCCGATTTTTCTCGCGTTCAATGAAGTTTTTCTTCAACAGCAATAATTGGTGTTGAATAAAAGGCTTCATTGTATAATACTAAAGTTATTGAAAAGCTTCTTTTTTTAATATTTTATTTTTTATTTTTTAGCTTTGCGCATATTCGCATATTTTTTCCAATATGACATTCACATTGTGAAGATCCAACTGAAAAATAACATAAAGTGCTGATCATGCCGGACGAAACCTTCCTTTACAGTTAACGTAGAACCTAATTTACTTATTACGGAATGCCCGAGGTAATTTCACGTGTCAGAGAGATCGCCAACGAACACTGTTGAATAATTGGCTCGGTCGAATTCAATGAAACGGTTATTTTGGGAGGAGGACGGAGAGTCAAGGAGTGAGTCAAAAGGCTTCAATAACCGGCCCGCCCACAGACTCGTTTAAGACAACTACCAAGTACCACTGAGATTAAATTTTGCGAGGGTCGCAGGATTTTACGCACGTCCAAGGATGAATTAACGGCGGTCTGTGCCCAGGAGGAAAATTGTCAGGAATCAGATTGATTTTATGCTGGTCAATGATGCTTACAGAAAGTATGTTAGAGCCTGTTAGAAGTGGTAGAAATAGATTATTTGGGACCATACCCAGCAGGGAACCAAAGAAGAAAACACATCCTCGTAATAGCAGACCTCACGACAAGGTATATTGCACTGTACCCAACAGATAGTGCATCCACAGAAGAAACAATAAAAGCATTAAGAAACTATTTCTCATTTATGGGTATTCCAAAAGAAATTAGCAGTGATAACGGCCCAGCGTTTAAATCAGAAGCATTCTCAACATTTCTAAATGAAATGCAAATAAAACATAAAAAGAGCAGCTTTTATCATCCCGCATCAAACGGATTAGTAGAAAGAAAAAATGCTGAAGTAATTAAATACATCAGACAGTACATTGAAGAAAATGAAGGAGATTGGGAATCACTACTCCCAGAAGCGCAAACAGCACTAAACAATATCATTTCAAAAACGACCAACCACACAGCATTTTACCTCATGTTCGGAAGACAGAACAGGACACTAGATGGAATCGGAATTCAATCACCACAAGACGAATCAAGAAGAATATCACAATTACAGAAGATGTGGAAACAGTTGCAACAAACCCACAAAAATGCCCATGATGCTAGTAAGAAGCAATTCGATAAAAAACGAAGGGAATTAAAGTTTAAAGAAGGTGATAAAGTGATGATAAAAAAGCATCAATACAAGAAAGGAATTCCTGAGAAATTTCAGAATATTTGGATAGGACCTCTTCGTATAATTAAAGTAATAGGAAATGATACATATAAGGTAAAACAAGATATAGCAGTTCACGTGTCAGAAATGAAGCCATATTATGAAAGAAGACAAATGAGAGCAGACAGAATTTGAAAACCAAGGGAAAAACAGACTACATTTTGGCAAGACGTACAAAACAGTATTGATCTGACTGATGGAACGTTTGTGTGAAAGTAGGCCTCAAGTAGCGCAACGGCTGGACCGTAGAACCATCAGCTAGACTCAATAGGACATTCAAATTAAATTGTGCACATCGACAAAAAAAAAAAAAACTAAAGAAGTGAAACAACACAAACGCGCATTCTGTCAACGACGAAAATGGAATAAATAAAGGCTTCTAAACACAGAAACAAACGAAGAGAATAAATAGGTAATAATAAAACATAAAGAAAGAAACAAACTGCCAAGACTTAGAAGAAACAATATGTATTGAAAAGAAGAAGAAGAAAAAAAAGAGAATGTAGAAGAAATATAACAAAAGAAAAGAAAACATTGAAGAGGTATCAGAGGAAATATCAAGAAACGAGCACAGTGAACAAAACATAAAAGAAGGAAAGAAAAGAAGAAATAAAAAAGAAAGAATGAAAACATGGAATAAATATTAGAAGAAAAATGAAGAAAAGATGATAATGAAGGAATAAGCTCATAAAGAAAAATGAATAAATAAAGAAAAGATAAAAATGAAGACAAAGGAATAAGCTCATAAAGAAAAAATAATAAATAAAGAAAAGAAAAAAAATCGAAGGCATATTGAAAGGAATGCAAATATTGAGGAAAATATGAAGAAAAATGATTATTGAAGTCAAATTGAAGGAAAAATAAAGAGAAGAAGAACAAAGGTAATGAAAAAAAGAAAAGGGCATTGACAAGGAAGAAAATAAATTTCCTTTCATAGAGACTATTCATAGATAAGCGTAAATCAATAAAGTACACCAACTTATAAAGATAAGAATACATAAATAAGTATATATATAAGTATAAAAAAAGAAGTGAATGAAAAATAATAATAAAATAAAAATAGAAAATAAAGGGCACAAATAAAAAAAAAAATAAAAAAATAAAAATAAAAAAACGATAGAAAAATTGGTCATGAATAAGTTAATAAATAGTTAAATAAAAATCACAAGAACTGAAAATAAAGAGTAAAAATAAAGAAAATCAAGAATAAGTAAATTAATTAGGTACGATGAAAAGAGAACACTAATAATAAGCAACTAAAGTAAGAGCAATCTAAGAGAATAAAATGTAGTAAAAAAAGTTGAGGAAAAACGAAAAGAAATGAATGAATGAAAAATAAACATAACAATAGCAATGTTAACATTAATAAAATAAGATATGGGATAAGGACAAATAAAAAATAAAATAAAAAATAAATAAAAAATAATAATAGTAAATCATAATGATAAAATTGATGAAGCATTAGTCTAGGCAAATTTAGCTCATTAAATTGGAAATTTGAACTTAAATAGTAATAATTACTAATAACTTAAATAGTACAATTATTGTTCGATGGATCATAGGAACAATTGAACATCATCACACCCATCATTCAAACAATGCCACCAACAGTAATAACAGCAATTATTACTAGAATACATTCAGAACAGAATAGCACAACAGCTCACAACAAAGTCCATAGATGGAAAGACCTTTGACATTATGGATTGATTTGTCGGATTAAAGCGCGCTAATCCAATAAACTCGACCATTAATGAGTTACGTCCAACCTCTAATGGCAATATACAAACACTCATTACTCACTCACTTACATGAAAACCACTAAAACAAGCATACTCGAACACGTCAACAAACTTAGGTTGAACACAAAAAAGGTTGAAATTTAACCAAGTCGAATAATGTTCAACAAAGGAACATTCAACACACAAAAAGGTTGAAATTATTTAGCATTGTAAGAGTAATAATTAAGTGACAAGAAAATGTTTCCTATGGTAGAGAAAAGAAGGAAAGAAGAAATATATATAAAGAAAAGTAATTATTGAAACGTTTTAAGATATTGCAACATTTTAATGATAATGCATTAAGCAAGAAAGTCAAGAGAAAGCCCAAATAAGATCAATGTACAACTAACAGTAAGGAAAAATGAAATGACATGTACTAACTAAAAGATAGACTCAATGAAACTAATTGCGTAAAAACCATATCAATTTGCAAAACTAGAACAAACATTAGGGACTCTCCACATAGGAAATTATGTATTAAAAATAAACTCTCCACAACTTATTAGGTAGGATTTCAACTCATCGCGTGAACGCGTAAACCAAAGTGAATGGACACTCAAAGTGAAAAGAAAAACCCAGAGACCCACAAAAGTGAAAACCAGAAATCCACAAAACCAAAAGAAGAAAAGACTGACCATCAGCAAACAGAAAAATCGAAGCGACTAGCAACACGACAGAAGCTACAACAAACAACAAAAGCAAATACATCAACAGAAAGGAAAGTCGACCTCCAAAACACAAACAACCATAGCCGCAATGAAATAAACTCCACTGCAATCAACTCCAAGAGACGCTCACTCCAAGAAGAACGTCAACCATCACAGATCAAGCGCCGGAGACGCTCCTTTTCCGAAGGCGGGGGAGATGTTAGAAGTGGTTTTTAAACCAAGTGAAAACCCACTTCACACCTCAAATCAAAGACAGCGGGAGTCGCTGATTCAGCAGTTGGGTTTAAGGCAGGAGGGAGACACAGAAACGGACCTCGGGAGCAGTCACCGACAATCCGTCCGGGAAGAAACACTTCCACTGCCCCGATGGTAACTTAGCCAAGGACCTTCGGTACCGGCCACTCACGTCGCAAACACTCAGGTCAGATCCTACCAATCACTTTTCTGAAAAATCCCGAATTTGCCTCCGACAGGCTCGCGATCGCGTCCGGTCGTCGGTTAGGGCAAATCCTTTACTTGGTGGAGAGATTAGGTTGATCAGATCTTCAATCAATATAAAAGGTATATTGAAATACTGTGTTTCTCGTTAACCTAATTCCATCAAGGGATTTGGAGACCTGGGGACTGGGTAAAATGAGGATCGGCAGCTCGTAGGATAGATCCTCCCGGTCGCAAATTAAAAAACAATCTAGCTGCCAAAATTAACGGTGGGCGCCGGGTTGACAAATCAAATCTTGACATAACAAGACCGTCAATCCCGGCTACCTCACAAGCCGTAAAAACTTATCCTGGGGCGGATGTTGGGTCGGATCATAGCCCTGTTGTAATGGACTTCCGGCTTCGCCGCTTCAGACGGGTCCTCCCATAAAAGTAAATGCAGCAAGCGGCTGGATGTTGGTAAACTCCCTGACGCAGTCTTCAGGGAGAAAGTGGCCAAGGAGCTGGACGCGCAAATGATGGAGCTTAAAGAGGCTCATGAGCAGTTGGAGTGGTCCCACATGGAGCAAGCCCTTGCGAGGTTTCAGGAGGAGACTATAGGTGCGCCTAAATTCGATAAAAACCGACCATGGATGACCGATGAAATACTCGAGCTCATGGAAGAGCGACGAAGCTGCAAGAGTGTGGACTCCACAAAATATTGGACATTGCACCGGCTTGTCCGGAGAAAGTGTCGGGAGGCAAGAGAGTTGTGGTTGGCAGAAAAGCGTGATGAAATTGAAGTGTCGCAAGCCAAGTTTGATACCTTCAATGTCCATAAGAAGATCAAGGAACTGTCCAATACGAGTCGCAAGCATCGAGCAGCTGTATTGAGGTCCCCGAACAACGAGATTGTGGGGGTGAACAATCAGCTTCGTATTTGGAAGGACTACGTCGAGATGCTTTTTGGAGACGAACGCTCATGCCCCCCTGGAAGCAGTGTCGACGAGAGCAGGGAGGACCTGGGCCCGGACATTGCAAAGGAAGAAGTAGCTTATGCTATCAGAGTGCAGAAGAATGGAAAGGCTGTGGGATCGGATACCATGTACCATTGGCTTGAATCTGTTGACCAGCATCCTTAATGCAGTTTACAAGTCTGGGGTGATACCAGAGGCCTGGCTAGCGTCGGTTTTTGTACCTCTTTCAAAAAAGGCAAACGCGTCATCGTGTGATGATTATAGGATGGTAAGCCTGATGTCTCATGTGCTAAAGGTTTATCTCCGCGTGATTCATACGAGGATCTTCAGGGAAGTGCGAAGCTCAGGTCAGTGAGACTGAATTTGGCTTTAGGAGTGGTGTCGGGACGAGGGAGGCGTGTTGGCGCAGCGTTGTCGGGACATGAACTGCAAGGTGCTACCAGAAGGTCTTTGATTGCGTGAAGCATGAGAAACTCTAGGAGATCCTGAAGGCTGCAGGGATTGATCAGAGGGATATTAGGGTTAACCTTCGCTCGGAGACGGCGACATAAGAAGAAGAGGCGGAAAAGACAACGAAGAATAAAATATGATAAAATTGTCACTGTAAGATACTCACAACAGGGCGACATAGGTGGAATCATTGCAGGGTCATTGAACGCTTTCAAATTTCTGAAACAAATACAAAACCATCAGCATCAAAACAACATGAGTAAAGCAATCAATCGTTTGTGTAAAACCAATTTCTGACATCATTGTACAAATATTGAGAATTTTCCAAACTGAATTGAGAATTTACAAGCTGAATTGAGAACTTTCCATTTCAATTTGAAAATGTTCTGATGAAAAAAACGCTGCAAATTTTACACAAGGGTTTATTATTCTTTGATATACATTACTTGTGCAGAAATTTAATTCTGTCAATGAAAAATTTAAAAAAAAAAAATTTTTTTGGATTTTTATCTCAAAAAATTTTTTTTTTGATTTTTTTGTTCAAAAATGTGTTTTTTTTTTTTTCAAAAATTCCGTATTTTTTACTCGGAAAATATTTAACATCCTGGGATCCTTCAAAAATCCCATTTTTAGCCCCATGAGAGCCCTATAGATCGGCACAGTGAAATCGGATCGTTCCGGGACCCCAAAAAATGAATTCTACGTCCAAAAATACTTCGAAAACGACACCTAACTCGATCCCATAGCTAAAAGCCTTCAAAAAACCCCTCCCGTAGCCCCATTATAGCCCCATAGCGCCCCACGGGTTTTGGCGATCGGACTGAAAACCTTGCGGGCACAACTAGATGGTAAACCAAGTATTTTGTCGAAATTTCAGATTTTTTAAAAAATTCCTACTGCCCAAAACGGCCTAGACGGCGGACGGCGTACGGCGGACGGACATTTCGGATTTAGAATGTAGACCACTTGAAACGGATAATGTCAAATTTTGAGCCCGATCGGAGTCGTCGACCCCCGTCGCGAAAACATAGGTGTATTATTCCAAAATAATAAACCAAAAAAGAGAAAAAATTCTCAAATTGAAATGGAAAATTCTCAATTAAGCCTGGAAAACCTATATAATTGTAATGAAAATAATAATAATGAATGAATGAAAGAATGATAATAATCAATATTACACTGGCAAACAGAAACAAACGCTGCAAATTTTACACAAGGGTTCATTATTCTTTGATATAGATATTTCAAAAACTAGACCTGATAGCGAAAAACGGATTTCTGATTTGGATTCAGCACAGAGAAAACCCCCAACACTAACCCTTATCTCCTCGGCCCCAAACAACACTTTTTTTTTTTTTTGTCATTCTTGAATGAACTAATGAAAAACTATAGTTTTTGTCGATGAGATTTCCCGAGGGAAATACGCAGCGCAGAATTACATCACACCAAGTCTTTAATGTAATACAAATTCGATTATGAAACAAAATATTCATGTCAATAGCGAAGCCCTCGATGGGAGCTCAATCACAGTTCATCTGCGTTCCGGTGAGTTTGGTCAGATGCAATCGAGTAGGTACAGATGTGTGTAATAAACCGAATCGAGAACAATGTGAGGGTTGGGCTGAGAAAGAATACCCACCCGAGAACATTACTGTCCCATATAATATGAGGACGACGGGCGGCCTCTATAAGAAATAAATGAAAAATACGGGGCCGTTTTAAGTGTTCAGGTAACATAAGGGTACAGAAATCAGTTGGTAATAAACGCAGTGTATCTCTAGAACGAATGATTTTACGGAGCGTATACCCCCCGAGATAGGACACCACAGGAAGTCACCAATGAGAGGATATTCAATGGGGACGTTACGTCCTCAGCGACAGAGTTAACTTGTGAGGAACTGATAATGTTGTTGTTTATCACGGATGTATAATCAAACCAGGAAGGACTGATCATTCAAGCAGATATAAAACGGCTACATTGTAACTAATCAAAACATTAAACCCACTATGCACCCCATGAGACTGTCACTTCACACGGCAACAATAACTGTTATGAAATGCGTGGAAAATCAATATTGGAATAATTTTATCGTTCAAGAGGTACAAATAATGATAAAAAATTACCAAACCCAGTTGGGAATACGAACACGGTTATTGAAAAGCAAGTTGCGCAAAATTTACCTGATAAATGTAATTAACCCTAGAATTATTTACTTCACGTTGTCTCTCTTGAAGTGTAATTGGACCGCTCACATGAACTTGAAAAGAGCAAAACCCGAACACCACGCTACCCCATAGGAGTCTAAACGCAGGCCTATTTTTAATTTTATGGGCGGCTAACTAGAAGACTGCATTAGTGAGACTGAACGAATATTTTTGAGACAACATCGAACGAAAACTTCTTCAAACGAGGCAAATAGATAAGATAGACTTTTTTAAACTCTCGAAGCCGCCGTTCTAAGAACTAAAATGGTGCTGGATTATTGCTGACTTAAAAGTAATCCTGGCTCAAAACGGTTGTGTATACACTCAACAAATTTATACCAGAACCATAACAGGAAGGATTCATAATATAATTGCATTATTAGTGAGACGATATACGGCAGACACGATGTCACTGAAGAAGCCACTGGACGCGTTTTCGAATCGAGAGGATCAAGATGGCCAATAATTAGGGTCAAGACCGAGCGAGGAACCGTCCAAAATAAGGAGGCGTACAACTCCATATGGCTAATGTAACCCACATTGGCGAGGGTTCAAGAACTTTTCTACTTGGAAACGACAAGAAGATAGTGTAGCAGAGCTCAACTACAGGAACACTGCCAAGCTCAATCATCAACAATTTGTTTTATTATACAGAAAGGTACAACCTAATGAAATACAAAAACAGTATGAGAGAAATTCGGAAAATCGGGTTCTACACGATGGGTCCCGAGGGGGAAAAGAAGTGGACATGATGGGTCCCGGGAAGGGGAGAAGAATAATATTCTTGTATATTACACCATGGTTCCTGGTAATCGGAGGTGTTATCGTAGTTAGGCGAGCTGGTGAAAATCAAGATGATATCGTTATTCTTATTCTACATTTTTTGGGGGGCTGAATCCGAATCTGAAGAGGTCTAATTAATGTCTGTTATGCGTTTAGTGATATTCGCAAGAAACTCCAAAAGTTTGGCACTTTTGTCAGTTTCGGAGTTATTATATATAAAATTTTTATTAAAAAAACTGACAAAAGTGCCAAACTTGTGGAGTTTCTTGCGAATATCTCTAAAAGCGTAACAGACATTAATTAGATCTCTTCAGATTCGGATTCAGCACCCCAAAAACTTTGACCTGTGAATTTCATGGGACATTTTCCTATAAAATTCACAGGTCAAAGTTGATTGTAGAGGAACTTATAGAGGAGCCTATATCAGGACTAAAACAGCCCATTTATCATTTATCAGGACACGAAAAAAATAAAAACATCTGGTTGGATTTTTTTGGTCTTATTCTAACCATTTTGGAGTGCTTAATCCGAATCGGAAGAGATATAATAAATATCTATTATGCGTTTAGAGATATTGGCAAAAAACTTAAACTTTGGTCAGTTTTTTGCTAATAACTCCGAAACTATCCGTCCTACGGAAAAAGTCACTATTATAAAAGTGAATGTGCATTAAATTCCCTATAAAATTCACTGGTCCAAGTTGATTGTAGACCCAATAGTTCAGCTAGAGCGATTTGAAAAAGGGCGATTTTTTACACGTTTTTCGAAAATTCACTTTTTCGCACTTCAAACAGCCGAACCTTCAAAACGGCCCGTCCTATCGAGAAATGTTACATAATGAAAGTTGTAGAGCGTTAAATTTCCTATAGGATAGGCACCCCAAAGTTTGTCGAAAAGCGCCTATCGTAGATACGAATTGCGGGCAGAGTTGTGACAAGTGATACGAAATCGCACCAAAATGCTGCAAATTTTACACAAGGGTTTATTATTCATTGATTAGGTCACTTGTGCAATAATAAGTTCTGTGTCAATAAAAAAGTTTGGAAAACTTTTTTTTGCAAATATTTTTGTTTTGAAAACATTTTTTTTTTTTTTTGATACCTACTTTTTTATTTTTTCAAAATACCTGTTTTTACTCGGAAAATATTTGACTTCCTGGGATCCTTCAAAAATCCCATTTGTAGCCCCATGAAAGCCCTATAGATCGCCACAGTGAAATCGGATCGTTCCGGGACCCCCAAAAATCGATTCTACGTCTAAAAATACTTCGAAAACGACACCTAACTCGATAGCATAGCCAAAAACCTTCAAAAACCCCACCCGTAGCCCCATTTCAGCCCCATAGCACCCCACGGGTTTGGGCGATCGGGCTGAAAACCTTGCGGGCACGACTAGATGGTAAACCGACTATTTTGTCAAAATTTCAGATTTAAAAAAAAAAAAATCCTACTGCCCAAAACGGCCCGGACGGCGGACGGGCATTTCGGTTTTGGAATGTAGACCTCTTGAAAAGGATAATGTCAAATTTCGAGGCCGATCGGAGTCGTCGACCTCCGTCACGATTACATAGGTGTATTATTCCAAGAATTAAACCAAAAGTACGAAAATGCACGTTTTTCGGTATATTTTTGGCTGTAGCTCGGAACTTATTGGTCCGATTCAAATTTCGTTTGTTTGCAAGTGAAAGCTTATCAAATTTCCTATCAAACCTGATATGTGACATTTCGTAGGGACCTGCAGGACAAGAAAATGCGCGTTTTTGGTAACAACTCCGGAACTATGCGCACTGCGGCAAACGTCACAATTATAAGTTATAGAGCATCACATTTCCTACAAAATTCATTGGTCATCTTCGATTGCAGACCGAAGAGAACAGGAGCTAGAGCGCCATGAAAACCGATCATATTTTTCCACTTGTTGCCTACCGCACAAATTGCGGACGGAGTTGTAACAATGTTTCATTGGGTGGGACCCATCGTGTACATTGTTTCAACCCCTCCTGGACCCATGGTGTACACAAAACATGTATGTTTTAACCCCTAATAAACGTCCTGGACCCATCGTGTTTCTCACCCGGAAAATTATGGTATGGAAGTAAATTTTGAGAATGAGGAATGATGAAGATAGATATTTATATCTATTTAGAAATCAAAAAAGGATCATCATAGACAACCAATTTTTTTAAATTTATTTATTTATTTATTATTATAACTTATTATTTTATTTATTTTTTCACAGGAGACTATCTACCTTTGTTAGGGCTATTCTATGAAACTGCCTTCTCTAACATCTCGCGGGAGGAACGAATTCCTTCACCGCGAGCGGCGAAACCTAGAAATAATCGAGAATACGAAACAGCATTCCTGTCATAGGTGGTCTGTTTTTAGCGCCGATGACCGGAGGATTCCCCGTACTGCCCATCATTTTGGACCTGAGCCGAACTTTTGTTAAATTGACGCTGAAAATCCGGGCGTCTATCGAACTCAATTTATCAAGACAACAGAGAGGCACAAACAACGCTGATCAGGAGATATAAGGATTTGAAAACCAAATTAAGTTTTGTCAAGTAGTTGATCACGGCGGCTCTACTTATACAGGGGAGTATAAATATTTATACGAATGACAAAGAGCTTTGGTACTACGCGCTTTCAATATATTTAAGTTATGGTGACTGAAGAACTAAAAAGACGGGAGAGCAATAAACCACCAGCAACAATCCATCACAAAGTGACTACAAACACCCAACTATTCTGGGAATATAATTAACATCCTGCGCACTAGTTATTTTTCCTGGATTGAAAACAGTACTGGGGATGATAATACGTAGAACACTCATACGTCATAGGTAATGAATTCAAAGCCGGTAGACGTCGGGGAGCAATAATGTAAACAAGGCCTCCCAGACAAAAGACCAGCGACGGGAATACTTTGGAAACCGTCCAAAATGTATCCAACGGTGAGCGGGGAGGCCTCAGCGACTGAAGAAAAGTGACCCTCAAATAAAATTCAAGTGCCACGCGCGACATCCAGGAAATACTGTCACGGATCATCCATCGAGTCAAAAGCAAGGCTTCCTTTGACATCAAATGCGTTCTTCATACCGCAGGATGAGAAGCACCTGCCAGAAGGGAAGATGTAAACACGTTGTCAACATGACGTGGAGATGAAGGAAATAGGTTCAGACTTAGGATACACCAAGGGTTACAGCTGCGTAACACTGTCATAGACGATATTCTGTTCCAAAACCCGAAGATACAGAGAATGTGCATACAGGTAGAACAACATATATGTTACCGTTAAAGTGTGAAATCAGTTAGTTTATAAAATAACTAGTTAGTATATAGATTAACCACGGAGACCAGTTAAAGTGTGTAATTTCTTGCATTATACGCTTTAACTAGTTATTACATAAAATAACGAGAGGCCAGCCGTGAAAGTGTATAATAATATTGGGTTCAGGTATGAATGGGATTTCATCCGGGAGATCTCGAGGTTGAGGTTCATTTCAGTTCAAAAGGGATCTTCTCTTATCTGTTCCTTTACATAATATAGCCATGATTCAATGCTGAGTAACTCAACTGTTATCCACAGTTCCTTCTCTTATCCTCAGTGGCCTCAACATGGCAAGTTCCTGAAGTGTTCAGCCAGGTAACGTGGATGTGGCAGTTCAGTGTTTGCGAAGAAAGGTTCTTGGATGCCTTGATCCATACTTCCAAACGAATCATCAGTTCGATCGGTGGCGACAGCCCATGCCTTGGGGACGGGCAAGGATTTTTTTCGGTGCCACTGCACCACAAAATGCATCTCGAATAGATGCAAGTGTTTGAGCAATTAAGTTCATTGCAACTTGTTGGACCCTGACTCCAATAGTCAAGCCATACCAGATGTTTTGAGAAGCTTGACAACCCCAAATTATTAAAATGTTCACTTTTCTGCCTGCCATTGATTGAGTTATTTCACAACTCAAAATTCCATCAATCATGCCATCAACTCATGCTTTAAATAAGTGATCTCACAAGTTTTGACTTCATACATGTGTTCTACACTTCGATGATTCTACACTTTAACGACTGGTGTTCCGTTATTTTACATAATACCTAGTTATTTCATATATTCCCTAGTGAAAGCATGTACAAAACTTTTAATTATTCACTCTAACTGAAACCACTCGTTATTTCATATACTAACTAGTTATTTATGTACTAACTGAATTTCACACTTTAACGGTAACATATACAATACGAGTACCTAATTGGCCTAAACAATGAATAATGCTTTCGTTTAAACTTGTAGTCTCATATTATAGGGCTTCTATCTCCAGCTAGTGCCCCAAAAAAATCGTAATCGATTAATCGATTTTACCCCAAACATCAAAAAATCGATTTTTTAAATAAATAAAACAGATTTAAATCGGAGACAAAAAACCTCAATTCTTGCGAAGGAGAAAAAAATGTGTATTTTAAATCATTTAAATTATTCATCTAGTTTATATCAGCAAAGAATTGGGATCAAAACAATATAAGATTAAATTTGATCCAATTCAGTTAATAAAAAATTTTTTATCTGAAATAATTTATCATTTCAACAAACGAGTAGGTACGAAATATTGGCAAAAAAGTATGGTTATAAAAGTAAAAAGTCCGTTTGGGCCGTGCCAGTTTATCGCCGCCTACTGAGGCGCAGCTCCTGTGCCAAGGGCTCTTCTGGGACGTTCTAAACGCACTCACAATATGAATATTATTCATTTTCAAGATATATTATGGCCCTTCGAGGAAAAATCAGGAAAATTGATGTTCAGTCAGGAGGAAGGGTCGCGGATTTGGTGCTATCACTGAGAGTGGTTAACAACTTTGGGAATATCAGTTCAGCCGTCAATATCATATTTTAAGTTAATTGGAAAATGTTTAGATTTTCGTTAAAAGTGGAGCTGAAAATCCTTATTATGTAAACAATAATTTGTAAACAAAAGGTTTCAATATACCATATTAGATAAGTATTTATCTTATTGAAACGTTTTTCGTTTTTCGATTTTTAATCGATTAATCGATTTTTTTGCTCGAAATAATCGAAAACTTGAATAGTTGAAAACTCGATTTTTTGCAGCACCATCTCCAGCACAGTCAATTTATTTTAATTTATTTAATGGTGTTTCATATCAAAGTATTAAATGATAAAAACACTTCAAATTTTACACAAGGGTTTATTATTCTTTGATGTAGGGTAGCACGTACTTGTGCGAAAATTAATTGTCAATGAAAAAAAAATTTTGGAAAAAAAAATTGTTTTATACTCGGAAAATATTTGACCTTAAAAATCCCATGTGTAGCCCCATGAAAGCCCTATAGATCCTCACAGTGAAATCGGATCGTTCCGGGGCCCCCAAAAATGGATTCTACGTCCAAAAATACTACGAGAACGAAACCAAACTCGATCCCATAGCCAAAAACCTTCAAAAACCCCTCCCGTAGCCCCATTTTAGCCCCATAGCGCCCCACGGGTTTGGGCGATCGGGCTGAAAACCTTGCGGGCACAACTAGATGATAAACAAAGTGTCTTGTCAAAATTTCAGATTTAAAAAAACAATTCCTACTGCCCAAAACGGCCAGGACGGCGGACGGACATTTTGGTTTTGAAATCAGGACCTCTTGAAACGGATAATGTCAAATTTTGAGGCCGAACTCCGTCGCGATTACATAGGTGTATTATTCCAAGAATAATAAACCAAAAAGGATTTCACAACTGAAGCATTTAATCAAACGAGGCAGTTAACAAAAGAAATCGTTACACGTGCAAGTGCAAGTTGTTTCGGGAGTTTTTGATTTCAAACGTTAGTTGTCAGGTCTGGATACAAGTTCTCCAGGAATAGAATTGTTATTTGTACCTACTCCAAGGTGTTCGATTAGGTTCCCCACAGCTACAATGAGGAGGCTAAAAGCAGAGTGATGAGTCACAGCCTGAGGCTGAGGGCTGGAGTTTCCGCCCCATCCCCCTAACAGAAGAACATTCAAGTCGAGACGTAAATTGAAAAGGAGAGAAAAGCACTCACAGAATGAAGGGGTGTCTTCTCTGAATAGTACAATAAGTTGCGAGAAGTGTCTGCGGTGCAAGAACCATATCACAAATCATGAAGTTTTCATGTTGGGCGATATTTTACGAATATTTTAACGCTCAAGAGTATTGCAAGGAACTTGGCGTTTATCCGTCCCATTTTGAGTTATAAAGATGCCTTTCCAATATGAAAGCCTCAAATGAACAGAGAAGCCATGAATGTCAATATTGGTTTAAGCTTGCTGAGATCAAGGACTAGGAAGTTTCAAATCACACATCGACCTCGTTCTTGATATTAGACCGAAGGATCAGGGCCCCAAGAAGTTTCAAGTTTCAAGGGAATTATGTTAGGTCGATTGCAGGCGTTATGGCGTTTACTGTGAATAGCAATCCGGCAGCAAATACTGTAAACGATTGACGTCATAAGAGCTACACGTACTTCGTATCACCGATTTAAAGCAAGCACTTGCGAATATGTGGTTTCATGATGTAAGAGCAGATTGAAAAATATCAACAATAATATTACCTCTCTACGATAAACTTGGATAACGAGATATTTGAAGGGGAGTGGGGGTAATATTTGGATTAATCAACCGAACAACAGCTGACATTATGTACAAACGCGATCATGAATCGTCACGTTCATATCGTTTGAGTCATCAAGAGGTTTTTAGGAAAAAATTGCATTTAGCTTCACTCATTTCCTTGTCAACAACTGTAACAGGAAAAGGGCTGTAATATCATTTCATGCGGCAGCGTTAAAAGATAGAGAGTGAGTCAACGCAATTGAGGCAATCAACGCGATGCACTCCACCCGAGTCGCTGTCGCACGAATGAGAATGGTCACTATGCTAGGCCTCATAACGTCGCTCAGTAAACTACGCATGTTCCATTGAAATGAAAAGAAATTTCATCGGGTTTAACCATAGCGAGATTCGATAATGGAAATAGAATATTAGCCAGAGTAAACGAGATGTCTGATAACAATAACCAAAGAAGGTAACGATTGGGCTATGCCGACGCTTTTCCCATTCGGCAGTACCAATTTCCAGTGAAAATGAATATGCTCAATATCGCTTTTGAACATATGCAAGAAAGTGGAGACTATTAGTGGTCAAAGCAGGACTACAGCATTCACTGTCAACCAAAAGTGCGTTCAACAGGAAAATGCATCGAAATAGGTCAAGCCGCTAAGCAGAGACTGGTGTAATGCGCCGTCATGTGAGTCATCCATGCACAAGATTTCCACGAGGTAGACCTGCTTCCACTAGTTGCGTAACAGAAGATAAAACGCTGCGAATTTTACACTAGGGTTTATTATCCTTTGATATAGGTTACTTGTGCAGAAATTTAATTCTGCGCCAATGAAAAAAAAAATTTTTCTTCAAAATTTAAAAAAATCATTTTGTTTTTTTAATTGTTTTTCTCGGAAAATATTTGAACTCCTGGGATCCTTCAAAAATCCCATTTGTAGCTCCACGAAAGCCCTATAGATCCCCACAGTGAAATCGGATCGTTTCTGGACCCCCAAAAATGGCTTCTACGTCCAAAAATACTTCGAAAACGATACTTAACTCGACCCCATAGCCAAAAGCCTTTAAAAAAAACCTCCCGTAGCCCGATTTTAGCCCAATAGCGCCCCACGGGCTTGGGCGATCAGGCTGAAAACCTTGCGGGCACAACTAGATGGTAAACCGAGTATTTTGTCAACATTTCAGATTTAAAAAAAATTCCTACTGACCAAAACGGCCCGTACGGCGTACGGACATTTCGGTTTTGGAATCTAGACATCTTGAAACGGATAATGTCAAATTTTGAGGCCGATCGGAGTCGTCGACCTCCGTCGCGAAAACATAGGTGTATTATTCCAAGAATAATAAACCAAAATTTAACTTGGAGTAAGTTAAGGACCCCCTTTATTTGTTGGGGAGTTGAAATTAAATGAAAGGCACAAATTATTTGTCAGTTATTCCCTTCTTCATCATCAGAAAATTGTCATCAATGACTACTTCAATCATTTTACCTTGAGTCCAGAGCCGGAAGGACGAGAAACCCTTGATAAAGGATGGCATAAATTCAAAGAACCCCAGAGCCTAAAATTCACTGATAAAACAACAATGTAGCATTATCCTTATACCACGAGTAGGTACCAACTAAACGGCAACGATCAGCGCCAACTAAATTCTCTCTAACGGGACAAGAGATATGAATACGACCTTATCGCGTCGAGGCCGCATTCAGCACCAAAGAAAGAAAACAAGCGATGCAGCGATAACTGTAACTACGTAAAAGGATCTTAGAAAGGATACAAAACAAATATTACGATAAGTAACTCTAGCGGTAGAGGAAGAGGGGAGTAATGCCTTATCAAATGTTGGCTACCAATGCGTAAGTTTCAAAACTATAGAAATTTAATAATATTTCACGATGTGTTATTAAACGACGACAGTGGTCAGAATGTATCTATTTTCAATAAATGAAAAGTAGCTCCTAGTTATGAATTATTCAAAACTGAATGAATATATCATATCTATGAATATAGATCATCACATCCAAAATACGAGCCAACAAACAAAAACGTCGACTAATCTCCAGATAGACTAAAGAAAGAAAAGGGAAATAAAAGAATGGTTTTTGAGCCCACTACCATCGATACACAGAAAATTTCTACTTATGTAATTTGTTCAGTTGTTCAGTATTACATTTAATGTAATACTGAACAACTGAACAAATTACAAAAGTAATCTATTTTTATTTTGACATGACCCAGCACTCAGACAAGATTCTGGGAAAAGAGGAATTCATTTATTTGCATTTTTTTCTGGTATAGGTAACATTGAAAGTAGCCGTTTGGTAGTATTTTCACCTCTTTGGGACCAACAGAATTTAAATTTATCGAGCATATAAATGTATAAAACGGAAGTCTTCAGAAAAAACACATATAAATGCATATTCTAGTGGTTTTCGTCTGAATATTTTGTTTTTCGTCAAATTTCCCTTCAATTCAGGCCTTGACTTGGGGTTGAAACACGTATTCACACAAAACACGTTGAAACACATTCAACAAAATGCCGATTGTGGACGCGAGTAATTTTCGTCCATCAAGGATTTACGGAAGAATAGAAGAAGAATGGCTCCCAGCAGTAAGTCAAAATGGGAAATAGGTAATGTTATACACATCCGTGTCTTCAGAAGAATCGTCGTCAACGACTGTTTTTGGAAAATCGGCCAATAGAAAATCATTTAAAAATAATCAGAAATTCAAAAAAATGTTTAGTGTTTCAACAGACAGGAGATCCCCACATGGATTTAATGCCCAAAATTATTCTGAAAACGACGGCTTCATTCGACTTCGTGACATCCTTCAAAACCGTGTAGCCCCATTATGGGCATGATAGAAGCTCCGCACATCCATAGCGAGGTCCGATGGGTCTCATTTGGACCGTCGTATTTGGACTCATCGTTCAAAGTCGAAAACGACAGCCCATTGCCCTTGTCCTTGTCCAAGGACATTAAAAAAACCCATCCTGTAGCTCCTTTTTGCCCCGCGGTACAGTCGGATGGGTTCGAGCCTCTTCAAAAATTGATTCTACGTCGACAATTACTTCCGACACAACATCTCACTCGATTCCCTGGCCAAAATTCAGCCTTAAACCCCAAAGAGCCTCACGGTGAACAGGTCCAAAACGCCCATAAATTGAGTCTACTTCCAAAATCACTTCGAAAACGACACCTCATATGACTTCCTTTAAGTTGTAGATTGGTTCGTTCCACCTTCCTGTCTATAGATTTTAACGGCGTTTTTCGAGCATATCTATCGAGCATAAAACAGATGTTTTTCAAGCATATTTGACGATTTTATCGAGCATATCAATCCGAGCCCTAATTATGACATGACCCAGCACTCTGGCTAAATTCTGCGAAAAGAGAAATTCATCATCTACCTTTGAAATAGAATCCAAGTACATAGTTAGGTACCAGCGCCACGGAAGCTTCTACCTCGCAATGGAGATAAATGAACCAGACAGTTGAAATGGAGTAAATGTGTAATGAGAAGGTTGGTGGCCTCATGAGACATTTAAACTGGCTCGGATCCAATCGTCAGCGTCCAAGATGGCTGAACCATACGAGAGGCGGCAGAATAGAGAAGTGGGGAACATGTCAGAGTTCAAACCACAAAGCTGACTGATTAGATGTGAACAGTGCCCCACTTACGCTGCGAGTATTGAAAAAACGTGAATTCAGGAGCAGAGGAACACTTTAAATAAGGGCTGGAATATAATATTACAAGAATTCCGCCTGGTCAAAACTCATAGCCAATAATCGGCGACTGTAAAGAGTAAAGTGAGTTGACAGGGCGCTAATTTTATTGATGAATCACTTTAACCCAGCTGCACTTTTATTCCCATAATTTCCACGGACTTCAACGGGATTAGAACCCGTGGCCTCACAGAATGCAGCGCGAAGTGGCTAACGAAGGGGCTAACGCCCTGAACCACACGGCTAATCCGGCCGCCTACTCGGCGATTGTACACGTCCAATAATAATTATTTGCAATTATTTCAAAAATTGACGATTGTCCACGTTAAGGGGACAGTTAATACCTACCAGGCTAATGTGCTGCATGAAGAAGGTGACCCGAATTAATAAGAACGTGGGTAACTCGACAGTGAACAATGGCAGTTCAATTCAAATCGCCTGTGGGACGACGAATACATATACAGAGAAGGGCGAGGCTAAACACTGGAAAAGGCGTCGTCACAAGGCTGAACTTATTTGTCTCAATTGACACGGAGGAGGATAATACACAACCAGGGGATGAAAAATGGTGGGTTGGTGAACTGATCCACCCTTGAAATACAGTAGATCCGACTTCTATAAAGACACCAACCACTCGTATAATTATTATCGCAAAATTAAATTATTTAGCTACGGCGGCTAAATTTACGAACAGAATCCCAACATGATGAGAAAAACTAATAAGAAATAATATTTTATATTAATTATTACAATGTTCATGGTTAGCATTTGATGCTGATATGTATCCCACCAATTCCATTCAAACAATTAAATTATTGACTAGGAATAGAGATAGGAAATAGCTATCAAAGTGTAAATATACCTGGCGTTTCACGTAATTTTCCACTCTGACCTACAAAGGGAGATAGAATGAACGAAAAATGATGTTATTGAAACGAGAAGAGAGCGAATTGATCTGAGTCCTCCCACCACCCACACAGCGGTTTTCCTCTCCGAGCTCATAGGAAAAGGCGAATGACGTCATCGAACTCGATGATGTCATTCAAGCTTCCAATTAAAACTGGGATTCAGTAGATTTGACACGTGTGCACGACAATCTTCTAAGGAGAACTCTATTTAACGTCGAATCCTGCGTATCTAGGGCTTTTATCGACATCAAACATGAAAATGAACATGAGGGACATAAGCCTGCACAAATAGAAAATGCTGGGCCACGAACTAATCTAAGCTAAATATTGATAGGCGATAAACAACGAGAGCCCCTTTTGTTTTATTAATCTTGGAATAATACACCTATGTAATCGCGACGGAGGTCGACAATTCTGAACTGCCTCAAAATTTGACATTATCCGCTTCAAGACACGTAGATTCCAAAAACCGAAATGGCCATCCGAGCCGATTTGTGCAGTAGGATTTTTTTTTTTTAATCTGAAACTGACAAAATACACGGTTAACCATCTAGTTGTGCCCGCAAGGTTTTCAGCCTGATTGCCCCAACCCGTGGGGCGCTATGGGGCTAAAATGGGGCTACGGGAGGGCTATGGGGTCGAGTTGGGTGTCGTTTTCGAAGTATTTTTGGACGTAGAATCCATTTTTGGGGGTCCCGTAACGATCAGATTTCACCGTGACGATATATGGGGCTTTCATGGGGCCACAAATGCACAATTTTTCAATTTCTAGGAATAATAAACCCTTGTGTAAAATTGACAGCGTTTTTCCTACTAGCATGCTCAGTTTAGTTAAGACACATTAATTCAGTTACGAATGCCTCATAAGTTGTTCAGCGTCGGATTTCCACACACAATATTGATCGATTGCAGCATCTAGTTAGCATACTGTTTAACACATACAAGTTCCCAAGTCCCAACAGCCCCCTCGCAACCATAATTCTCACTAGCGTTACATAATACGTGTGTAAAAGACTGTAATGTAACTAAAAGAAAATAATGAGCTAATTTTCCATTCGAGAGCGTTCAACTAGTCGCCGCCAGAAAACCTTTTTGAGCAACTCTAACCAAACATCTGAAATTTAATTTGACAGTACAGGAATGTCGAAAGTGGGAAGCTGATAAATATTTCAGGGATGGGCGACTACGTACCTCCGCCCACAGTAGCCTTACATCTATTTCTGCAGACGATTTCAATCCCAATTAATGGGTTGTGGGAACCTTCGTTGGTGAGGAATATTTCACCACATTCAAAATTTGCCGGCCCCGGAAATCCCCGTTCTACTCAATTTCGAGCAACATCCATTAATTCGACTTTCAAGGAACCAACTCCCACTGCTAAAGTGGTGGGATTGAATGAGTCTGTGAGTACTCTACATGCATCTATTTTGATGTGGCCTTTAATTTTCAATAAATACTCGATCAAAGCAGTACTGAGCGAATTAAACCAGTGGCAAGTTCAATTCATTCAACGAACACTCCCAAGAATTGGATAGTTCACTTGCAGTCCAGTCAATCTGTGTTTAAAGTGCCGTATCCGTAACAAAATAAGGGATGTTTTTTTCTCAACCGATCTATATGTTTTTTGGGGTGCTGATCCCGAATATGAAGTTTGCTGCCTCCTCCGAGGTCGGCTTCACCTCAAAAAATTCAAAAAACCTCAATATTTGAGCACTTTTTTTCGGGTTTTCGCTTATATACCGGAAACGAAGCGTTTTACGAAGATGACCACTATTTACAAAATTAAAGTAGACAAAATTTCCTTCGAAAAGCGGTGGTCAGAATTGATGATTGAACCAGTGGTCTTGGAGATACAGCGTTTTGAAAAACAGCGGTTTTTCGCGGCGACCGCCGTTCGAAAACGACCTCTCCCACTCCCTGGAACCCGATGAATAGGTAAGCATGATATCAATTTAAAAAAAAAAAATGTATTTCAAGTGAAAGCACACCAAATTTACTATAAGAAACAACTCCATCCAGTTTGATGGGGAGATGCCGCGTCATATTATATTGTTTTATGTGGTCCGGTAGTATGTAGTCAACTTAGCAACTTTGAACTAACACCCCTAAAAGGGGGAGGGTAAAAACCGCTCATTTTTAGCACGTTTTTGGTTTTTTGCTCATAGCGACTAAACGATACATCCTAGCGGTATGAGCAATAGTATATAATCGAAACTACATTAAATTTGCTACAATTTGAGTTTAGGTACGGCTCTATAGGTCAAATAGGTTCTGAGATACAGCCCTTCAAATATAGGCTGTTTTTCAAAACGCAGTATCTCCAAGACCACTGGTTCAAACATCAATTCCGACCACTGCTTTTCGAAGGAAATTTTTTCTACTTTAATTTTGTATATAGTGGTCATCTTCGTAAAACGCTTAGTTTCAGTTGAATAAGCAAAAAACTGAAAAAAATGCTAAGATTTTAGGTTTTTAGCATTTTTTAATGTGAAGCCGACCTCGGAGTACGCAGCGAACTTCATATTCGTTTTCAGCACCGCAAAAAAAAAACATCCGTTGGGAAAAAACTCACATAATTTTGTTTCAAGAAAACCACCATTTGACTGAACTATTGGAAGAAGGCAATACTTAAGGCATAATAAGTACTACATGTATAATATTATTATACACTGATGTAGCATATCGATAGAATAAGTACACCGATGAACTGCAATTGGAATACAGATAATAATAATATAATATTATGAAGTGACCAATCAAGACAGCTGGTTTCAGCTGCTTCCCTACAGTGACCCACAATCCTAACATATTTCAATAACTTAAATTAACCCAAAACAAGTTCCAATTGTCGGAACTATTATACTCAAACGTGAATAATAACAACAGAAAGTCACAACCTGAACAACAACAAAATTCTGTTTTAAATTGGCAATTAAAAATATTTCCCTAATATTGGATGGAATTTCATCTAAATGGATGGGCCATTTAAAAAAAAAAGGAATAATTACAAGACATTGACGTTACGATTGTCTCATTAGTCCCAAAATGTCCACATTTATTGAAGTACCTAGGCAAAAAGGCAAACATTTCAAAAAAGAAAAGCTCACCCTAGATTGGACGGTACACCCCGTCTACTTCGAAGGTCCATGACGTCGGACTAGCTATAATATTGCAGGGGGATTCGCGGGAACGACGGTTTCAAATCGACGCGCAGGCAGTTTCTTTCTTGTACGACAGGCTAACGACAAGCAATCGCGATGATGGAATGGAAAAGGCGGATCGGCAAAGAAGTGACAATTGGGGAGGCACGGGATGCTTAGCTGACCACGGCGACAGCCTGATTTTGGGCCTGAATTCAGCAGTCATTCCGCACGATTGTCACGATGCGCTTGTAGCGTTCAGCGAAATTATTATTTTATAAGTGTAATCCCTCGACGGGACGATTAACTAAGCTTATAGCAAAGGAAGACGAAATCGCTAGAAGGAGTCGCGGCTAAGTTCAGAAAGCGACACGACTGTTCCAACGGTTTGAACTAGACTGGCAGATGATCGATCAACAAGGAACGCGTAGTTTCCCAGCATCACGAGAGCTGCGCCCGAGTCGCCTTCCCCAAGAGCCCTTTAATCCCTCGTATCCGTTTTACCTAACACGAAGTTGTATAAATACATCCAAGAATTCTCTGAATAATCGTAACAATCGTTTATGAACATCCTACGGCCAGTTTCGTTCACAAATTTGTTAGAACGTAAACCACAGTTGAAAAAACTTTTTCTTTTTTTTAAAATCAAATTGATAGGATTAATTTGATTTATATTGCTTTAAATGCAATGCAAAGAATGCACGTTTAAATTTAAGAAGACGATGGAGGTAACACCTGCTTATTGAGGACAAGTTGTAAAAAATGTAAATCTGCGGGGGATTGGAACACATCAGGCGTTTGGCCTTCAAGTAGGGAAGCCTTGTGGCTTATCCTACTATACGTACTATAGAGCCTATAGTGTACTGTAAGGGATGTGATGAAGAGAGCATACCAGGCGACATTGGATACGGTTAGGCTTCCCTACTTAATGACCAGCACAGCCGCTGTGAAGATGAAGTCTTTTGTCGTTTTGGGCAGTAGAATATTTTTTTAAATCTGAAATCTTTGCTAGGTCCCACATCTGTCCAAACATTGTACTTACATGCAGAAGCTTTTTTTCCCAATTTTTTCAAACATATTTTTTAATGGCACAGAATTAATTTTTGCACAATAATAAACCCATGTGTAAAATTTGCAGCGTTTTTTCAAGTACCTGTGAATAAATTTCTTATTAAAAAATTTGAGAGAATTTCTTAAACATTAAATTTTAATATTTAAGGATCCCACATTGTTACTAGAGTGCTTATCATATTATTATTATTAAAATGTAATCATCTTATATTATATCCTCAGTCGCCCTTAATTTACATAATATGGATAAGTCCTTCAACGATAATGGAACAGTGAAAATTATTCCTGGAATATTTCCCAAAAATAAATTCCCCGGAATTTTCCAATCATGATGCACTGCTACTACCGCTCAACATTTCCAAGATGGCAACTTCGGCATGATGAGCTCCTAAAAAACTCCCTTTTTGCATAATGAGCTCCTAAAAAACCTACGCCAATTTTCAGTTCAAAAATCCGTACAGTATCGCGCAGAGCTGTTAAAGACATTTCGAACTGAGTGACGGGGATAAGTTATATATTGGGCCTCTTTTGGTGATTTTTAGCTCAACCTTTCCTCAAAAAAAAAAAACCCCTTGAAATTCTGCGCTTCACGGAAAAACATTGAATATGGATATGTTTACCTACTGTAAACTCGTCGTCACAAATTTTGGTGTCGTTACGCAAATTTTAGAATGACCCCCAGCCCAAGAACATATCCATGTTAAAAATGGAAAGGTGCGCTCATCTCTTCGACGTTTTTTTTTTTTTTTTTTTTTTTTGTGTGTGTGTGTGTGTGTGTGTGTGTGTATCACAGCATCACGCCCGAGCGGCTGAACAGATTTTCATGAGGGTTGTCTCATTGTGATCAGCGAGTTCTGGGGGCGGTTATAGGCTATCAAAATCACCTCCGTCGTCGACGATTCGTCCGATCCCGAGAAGATGACGGATCGGACGAATCGTCAACGAATTGTCAAGTTACGAATTCTTAGTTACGGTTTTGGTTTCAATAAAGACGCGGTAATATTTCGTAGTACTTAACAGAAAGGTTGCGCTCATCTATTCAATTCAATTGATGGCTTGTTTAACATGGAACATGTTTTTGCCATCATAACCCGGCCAAAAATGAGAGAAAATTACCGTAAGAGACGAAATTGAGTGAAGAAAAAATGAGCTCCAAATCCTCTCTCCTATTAAACGCAGGAAGATGAAATTTGAGGGGTCAATGGAGTACCTATGCTGAAGGCACTTGAGTGATCACTGATCAGCTGAGTGAGTTCCAACGCCATTTTCTCTCCTATTCAACGTGACGTAAATCCAATCCTGTTCACCCTAAACAGGTGAAATCCGACATGGAGCCTCCCTGAGACAGACCGAGACGATTGACATGACAGGCTACAACGTGATCAGCTAACGTGAGCTAACGTTAGCATTACCTACTCACGTTAACGTTATCATTAAGAGTATACTTCTCTCATATTGTCCTGTAAAGCTGAAATTCGATAGGGAGCCTCATGTGAAATTTTTAATAAACTGCAGGTTGCAAAAACATGTTCCATGCTCCTCCAATGTTTAGTCGTTAGTCTAAAAGTGACAGGATCCGGCGGTCTGGGGGTGTCCCCACAGACATAATGCATAATAATATTATGTACACATTATTAACACTCATCACAAGCGGCAACTTGTTTTTTTTTCTGAACGCGCATGTCACGGCTCGGCAACCCTATTTACATCACTTCACATCTCCAGAAACGCTAACGTGAATTCGATGCGCTGACTGACGAAAAATTGAATGTCAAGGTTGTTGACAAGTCTTTTTTCATTTTATGTTTAGCGATAAGATGGTAGTAGGTATGGATCCAAAATTATGTCTTAAGTTAAGGGAAAGCATGACATTTTCTTTGCTTCGATCTTTGCTTTAAGGGGACCCAAGCGCGCCAAACCCGCCCCTTGTTTTTGACATGAAAAAGGGGTCTCCGTTTGGAACCTCTAACTACTCAAGTTCTCGACCAATCGTGCTGAAATTTTTACAAGATGTTCAGCAAGAGATATGGATGAAATATTCCGTGCATAATTACGATCGGGTGACAAGAATATTACAGGCAAGTTGGAGTGAAATTAATACCTTATTTCATAGGATGTGTTTTGTCCAGAATTGAGTCTAGTATTTAAAAACATTTTTTTCCAAAAATCGATTTTTGGTCATTTTTGCGTGCTTGGGTCCCCTTAAGCTCTCTAATCCGGAAGTGTCCCCAAGGAAACTAGGACAAAACCAAAACAATCACAAGCGGCAATAGGCCGCCTACTCAATGCTTGTTTTTTTAAACGCTCAAAAAAAAAAAAAAATTGTCATCCCACATCAGGCGAGAAAAGATAAACTTTTGACAGCCAACCGGTTTCGTTTGCTTGACGAAACACCTGCGATTGTGGTTCGAAAGGTTCGTTCATCAAACGCTCATTTCGTCCAACGATCCTGGGAGCTGTCGGAGGAAAATAGCCGAAAGGGAAGGGGCCTCGGTTGTATTATAAATACCCGCTATCAGCCTTCAAGCCAGCCAAACGCGCCATTGGCAACATGCAGAAAAAATATGTGCATAGGATAGGTACAACTTTCACACCTACAAAATTTGTAATAACCATTTAATGGTTATTACTGAGTGAAATACCAGTGGGATGGGTGATGGTAAACATGTTTACAAAGAGTAAATTATTCATCCTTCAACGCACTTTGAACTCAACTCCGTAAAACCGGCCCATGTAAATAACCATGAAAAAGAGCCTCAATATGAACTTACGTGAAGAATTAAGTGATTTACTTGATGATAATGTTCGTAATTTGTAATACGAATAAATGAAAAACAATTTTTCTTACTGGTCATGAAACGGATGAGGGCTATTCGGGGGAGTCACATCCAACAAGTCTTCAACACTCCGAACTGATTCCATGATTTCACGTCCTTATGAACAATTCTAATATTCTTTTAAAACTTGACTTAGAACCCGATATTCAAGAACAGGGAATTTACAAGAGATTATTGAAGATCATCGCACAACAAACAAGCCGTTAGAAGAAAATAACGTACTCGAGCCAAAAAACTACTTCAATCCGTGCCCGCCAGGTGTCGCTGTAGTAGGTTTCAACGTTTCAAGGCGGACACAAATGCCAACTTGGTGCTGGAAAAAAAATCGATTTTTCAACTACGATTATTCAATTATTTTGGGCAAAAAATCGTTAAGTCGGTTAAAAATCGAGAAGCAAAAAACGGTTAAATTTATGTAAAGTTTTCGAAAAATAAGGATTTTGAGCTCGAATAAACCATCCAAAATCGACGGAGCTCCCCTCCTGCCAGACAATGTGGACAAGCTTCTTTTTTCTTTTTTTTTCAAGTAGGTAGGTACATGACAAAAATCTAAACATTTTCCAAACCAAAAATTTGATATTGACGACAGAATTGATATTCGTAAAGTTGTTTAAAACTCAGTGCTGACCCGAAATCCGAGACTCCTCCTCCGGACTGAAACAACAATTTTTCTGATTTTTCCCCCCAAAAGGCCATAAAATATCTTAAAAGTGGATATTATAATTATTATTAGGTATGCGTCCAGACAGTCCCAGACGAGCCCAGGCAAAGGAGCTGCGCCTCGTTTGGCAGCGATAGACCGGCGTGGTGCAAACGCTGTTCCAATGGTAGGGCAGATGGATCAGCCCTGAGAGTGTTCATAATCACTGTCAGTATTGTATACAAAATTTGTACACAAATGAATGACCATAATTTTTCACTAAGAATGCAGAGAACTTGTAATTTTGAAGAACTTTTTTCACTTACGTGCTAATTCCAATTTGGTATACCAAAATACATTTAATGTATCCTATAGTTTTCACCTTTTCTCAACATTGTATCTTTTGGTATGTGACCAACGGCTGGCAGTATCAACATACAGAGAATTTTACTTTCGGTTCATTATTCTTTGGAATGTACACTCATGCACAAAGATTGAAGGGCCTCAAATTTTTTTTTCATGTTTCGACATGAATGCCAAAAAAACCATGACCTGCTGTCCCCCGCCGACTTTGGTAGGTAATGGGAATTTTTCATGAAATCTGATATTATCACACAACACCCGGTTTGCCATCTGGTTGAGCCTCCAGGTTTTCAGTCCGATCGCTGCAACCCGTGGGGCCCTGTGGCGCTAAAAACGGGCTACGGGAGAGGGTTTTGAAGGGTTTCGGCTATGGTGTCGAGCTTAGTGCCGTCTTCGAAATATTTTTGGACGTAGAATCCATTGAGGTGGTTACGGTGAGAAATGACTCCTCTGCTGAGTAGAGGAGCAGAGGAGTCATTTCTCACCCTAACCACCTCATTGGATTAGACCTCTGCACCGTCGGCAAACACCACACTGTAGAATCCATTTTTGGGGGCTCCCAGAACCATTCGTTATCACCTTCGGGATTTACGGTGCTTTCATGGGGCTGCAAATGGAGCTTTTGAAGGATGTCAGGAGATCGAATGAGTTGTCGTTTTCCGAGTAATTTCCCCTCGTTTTTCGGGGTTCAACATCTATCCAAACACAGTTTTTTTAAACATTTATTCAATTTTCAACTTGAAAAAATTAGGTAGGTACCTACCTACCTATTGACTTGGAATTAATTTTTGCAGAATTTATACCAAAGAATATTAAACCTTTGTGTAAAATTTGCAGCGTTTTATTTAGTAAGAGCTAATTACTTCCTGATTGGTTATTAAAAAAAAAAATTTTTAATCATGGGCAACACCACGAAATCACAATGATAACCAAAACCACATAATACACCTAACCAACAACGTAATATACCTAACCAACACCACGCAAATTTCAAACACCAACATCACCTAATAACCAAATTTTCGTGAATTTTCATGATATCCACAAGTCATAAGAACTGAGTTTCTAGGGCCCTATAGAGAGGTAACAATTAGAGAGTTATTTTATACCTACGAGGAAAGTTAGAAAGTTGACGTACGATAAAAATAAAACAGTTTTTTGTCTCTCCTGTGAATTTTAATAGCCGCATTTCACTTTTCCTCCTCAGCAAGAGGCGAAGTTTTCGTGTCCGATTTATATGGAAAATAATCGATTTTGGGGGAAAATCGATTAATCGATTATGATCTCGATTTTTTGCAGCACTAGTTTGAAGACAGTTGGAGCAGAGAAATCCCGAATTTAGTTTAAAAATACTTTTTTCCCAACTCAATAAAAAGTACACTGAAGAACATTTAAAGCAACGGAGACATACAAGAGCCCAGACATACAAATTATAGCGACGAAAGCGAACAAGAAGATGAAAGTTGAAAAAGCACCCTGACCAATCCCCCTCCAACTTGTGCTGATTTGTGTTTACATGTTGAGGCGTTAGCTTCTGCTGAAACAGAAGTTCTGATTTGTATGAAACCATTCAACTTTTTCAATCTGTCAAGCTGATGTGAGCCGAGCTTTCGAAGTCGATGGTTTGCGAAGCACTCGTCGCCTGCGGTGTGCGCGAAAGCGTTTTTTCCCATGATTACGCAATATACATCTACAGGTTGGTGACAAGGATAGGTAAGCGTATTGATCACATAACGAGACTAGGTACCTACCCTCTCAGCATCCGATGTTTCTCCGCCCTGTGAATGGATCTTTGGAAGATATGCATACTAAAGAGAAACTCGTGAATAAACGCGACTTCGACAGAAGCATTTCGGACAAAACGAGATCCATGAAGAAGGAATCTTCGTGTTTCATGACGAAAGCCAGGTACAATTCGCTTTTGAGTCGGGTGAAGTCTGCGAAAAAGAAAAAATCCAGCGAGCTTCATTCCAGATTGGCTCAGCTAATCAAAAAATACGATGTCATTACAAAAGCAGGAGTTGAGCGGTTGGCTGTACCGAATTCTACGCAGAAGTTAATTTACGTTACCAAAGATGAACTATTTTCAGTCATATCCAAAGCACACATTGACACCGATCACGGCAAGTTACCAGAAATGACGAAGAAATTGAAATGCAAGTACAAAAACATATCGAATGAAGCAATCAACGTGTATATAAAATTGTGTCAAGCGTGTAAAGCACGGGGTAATTTGAAGAGAACCTTGAAGGAGGACGAGTCAAAGGAGAATGTAGAAACCGAATCGCAAAGCGGGGCGAGAAGCAAAAGAGGCCTGAAAGAAACTCCTGCTGAATCTAGTGAAAAGCCCAAGAGGAAATACACTAAAAAAAGCGTTACGCCGGAGGGCACTAAAAATAAAACGCCCAAAAAGCCCAAACCTGTCAAACGATTCAAGAACACCCCAGAGAACGCATCCACCAGGCCCTTGACACAAGGCACACGGACGCCCCAACGGTTAGACTTCATAGAAATGACCCAGTGCAGAGATTATGACTATAATTACATTGTGGTGCTCAGAGAGAGTAGTACGAAATTCGTCCACTTGCGACCCCTCAAATCGCACGATCCACAGGAGCTCGCCGAAATCCTGTCCCCGATTTTCATTTGTTTCGGAACTCCTAGCGTTTTGAGTACGTCGAACGCGGAATTCATTTCATCGTCGTTGGAATGCCTCTTCATGAAGTCTGCCAACATTCCGACGGATATAGCGGTCGAACCTTCGGCGGATCCCGAGTTTTTCGCGGACATTGAAACGCTCATGTTGTCGTGGGTTTGTTCCAACAGCAACGAAAGGTGGGTGACGGGTCTCCGGTTCATTCAGTACATCGCCAACCTGACGTACAACAAAGACATTGATAAAACTCCGTTCGAAGCCATGTTCGGTCGAAAAGGTAAATTGGACGTGAGCACGCTGAACCTCCCTGCTGAATTGCTCCACGGGATCCGCCCCGAGGAAGATGAAGAAGAATGTCGAAACGTTGAAATTAACGAAATGCTCGAAGTTGTGATGAACGAAGAGGATTAAAATTGACTGCCTGTACCATTCATGTTTTGTACTACAATGTGGATATTACCGCTGCCGCCGCTGATACGGATCTGGTTTACAAGCGAAGTATTTTGTTACTTTTTCTCTTTTAAGTTGTAAGTAAGAAGGCTTATGACTGGCTGACTGGAGTAGGTCATTGATGTTCTGCGGCCTTTGTCCCAACTTTTTACGCAGTGGTCAAGATGGTGATTTTTTTTTTTTTTCATGAAAGACAGGTGAGAGAGAGTTTGTAGAAGTTAGGATGGAGCAGGTTAAGATCTCCGAACTCTCCCACCGAATGCCATCCTGAGCTCACTCCTTTTGTGAGCTTTTTAGAAGTTTATTAATCTCATACTTTGATGGACGTACGTGTTGATGCTTCATGGTTTTATATATATTGGAATCAACTTTAGCTTAACACCTGCCTCATACCCATCCCATCTATCAGTTCTTTCATCCCCTTTTTATTTTCCATGGGGATATCTTTGTATTATCTGCAGCAATTTGGATTCCACCACTGAAATGTAAGGCCGTATTTACTGAAATAGTCCGTCTGCAGTCCACATTGGCTTTAGCTGGCCATGGACCATGAGAGACTTGAGTATCTCGAAGCCAAAGTCACTGGAATGATGATGTCTTGGCGTGAACGTGGGCATGCGGAACTTTGGATCAACCTGTTTTTAAATTATCATCTGTCTATGTGCATTAACTCCCATTCATTGTACCATTAAATCAAACCATCTAAATTTTAGATCTTAGAATTGATGTCATTTCATTTTCGATACCACAGAAATTAATTTTTTGGACAAAAGCTGTCCCAAGTTCTTCAGTGTATTTTGCTATTAATAAAATTCTGCAAACGTCACCCTCGATTTCATTCCATGTTGACACTAGTTACCATGTTCATTGAAATTTCTATTTAATTCTTAACGTCGGGCTTGGAAGTATCGCGCTTAAATAGATCAAAATCCTCTATCCATTTAGTAGGTACCGTGTTTCCCATGTCATTCATTGTGGTACCGAACTTCTCTACCTAAGCTACTTATAACTGCTCTACCTAAATGGCGGACCATGAGGAGGTTCAACAAGTCAAAACAGTCGTACCGCTGATGCCGAAAGGGTCCAATGCGGGATAATTAAATATCGAACCCTTAATTTATTAAGCTCGTCATTTTTTCAGTGTAAAACTTCACCATTACATGACTCAGAATTATTCGAATTGTAATAACTTGCTCACGCATTTGACCATTAGAATTGTATTGAAAACTGAGTTGATGGTATTCACCACCTCTTATTGTAAGTTTCCATACCAAATTGCCAAAACCTAATTTTTGTAATTGACGACTTTAAGATCTTTGAATGTTTCCAAATATGTGTTAATATATGTGGTTATCGATACCTGTTTTTGTTTTTACTTTTCCTCCGGCTGCCAGGTGTAGTGTAGCTCAAAAGCTCATTCAGCAGTGGAAAAAGGGATTTCTTTATTGGGCGGTCAACAGCCCAGTGAGGGGGGTAACTTACAGATTCAAACAAAAATATGAACGAAATATGAACGAGAACGCTGCAAATTTTACACAAGGGTTTATTATTCTTTGATATAGGTGACTTGTGCAGAAATTTAATTCTCTCAATGAAAAAAATTGGATTTTTATTTCAAAAAAAAAAAAAATTTTTTTACTCGAAAAATACTTGACCTCCTGGGATTCTTCAAAAATCCCATTTTTAACCCCATGAAAGCCCTAGAGATCGCCACAGTGAAATCGGATCGTTCCGGGACCCCAAAAAATGGATTCTACGTCCAAAAATACTTCGAAAACGACACCTAACTCGATCCCATAGCCAAAAGCCTTCAATAAACCCCTCCCGTAGCCCCATAGCGCCCCACGGGTTTGGGCGATCGGGCTGGAAACCTTGCGGGCACAACTAGATGGTAAACCAAGTATTTTTTCGAAATTTCAGATTTAAAAAAAATTCCTACGGCCCGGACGGCGGACGGACATTTTTGATTTAGAATGTAGACCTCTTGAAACGGATAATGTCAAATTTTGAGCCCGATCGGAGAGTAGATGCTCTACAACTTTCTCTAAGAGAACTTTTTTCTCAGATCAACCGTTTGGACGCAAATCGACCAAGTTATCCGAAAAAAGTGAGCTAAAACCCTAATTTTCATAATTTATCCATTTTTCGATGCATATATCGCATATATCTCTGTAACGGTTCGGAATTTCGATAAAACGTATATAATCTAAGTTGTAGAGAATTTCATCAGCTTTCATTTACTATGGGGCAAGGTCCATCGAAAAAGGCTCCGTTTCCGAGATATTCACGAAAAACCTGAAAAAATGACCTTTGGAGACCCCCCCTCCTAGAGCTCACCCTCCCATCCTACTAGGGGACTTTTGAGATATGATTTACTATGTGTGAAGGAAGAGCTGGTGAAGAAATTTCTTTACTATGAATTATTTCTCCTGTTTTCTCTAATTTGACTGGGCTACACTTGATAAATCTAGAGAACAAATTTGTTCTCTAGTGTGTGAGTGTGAGGAGCTTGCGCTTGCGCAGTGCTACGTTTCGATAGCCACGCCCACCAACTCAAAGATCCAGGAGTGACTTGTGAGGAAGTGTGAGGATCGAATTTGCTGTTCCAGGAGCGTGAGTGTAAGGTACAATGTGTACCTTACATGTTGGACTGTGAGCACGTGAGTTACCCTCTCTCCAACTCGCTTGATAACCTTGTGTGACCTGGCCAGATCTCTTATATCTTGACTTCAAACGCGTCAAGTGCACAAATGTTTGTTTACTTGAGTTAATTTTTGACATCCTTGAAGAATCACACCCACACATACATTATTATTACAATCCTAAAAGACCGGCGCAGTTGATATGTTGGGGGAGTCCGGTGCAGTCACAAGTGCAGTTGATGTAGGTACCTAGCGGTGCAGTTGATAATTATCAACTTGGGATGTTATACACCAACCCACCACCAGTAGAATAGGTTTAAAAACAACGCTCAGGTTATACGTGTAATAATTTAATTAACTTCATTGGGATTTCATAATTCTAATTTGTTAAATCAGGATCATTTACGAAGGTTTGGCCCAAAAGTGTACACATTCATTTAAAAAAATTGGGACAGCAACGTTGGTCTGAATTGGATAATGAATTTCTTATCTACCTGTATTAACAAAACAGCTGAAACCGTTTTTAATCCTAACTCGTAAATCCGTATAATTGAGATAGATTGCACTAAGTAATACGAACTTCTCACATTAAAATAAACCGGCTAAATTCTAATAGTGAGAGGTATTTTTCTTCATAAATAATTAGTTAAAGTTAATTCAGTGATCTGCCTTCAAGTAGTAGTTGCATTGGAATCTAGGAACCAGAGTAGATGTTAAATTTTGAGGAGAGCCTCAACAATTATTCTGAATACAAATGTAACGAAGTGAATATAGAAATTAGTTATTTTCAATGTTACGGATGAGTAGGTAATTAGGGATGAAAACGTTTTGAAAAAAATTATATAAATCACATAATAAAGTGCTTAATTACAAATAACATAAGCGTGAAGGTGAGCAAGACACAAAAAATGATAAAGAAAGAGGCAATTACCAGGTGATCTGGCAGATTTCCCGTAGAACCGATTTTCAACACCAGCTTTTCGATGGGGGCACAAAACGAGCGTTTACAATATTCGGTTAATTTTATACAGGACTAGGACACCGGTTGAACCCAAACGAAATTGTAATTATTGCCAACATGATCCCAGCCATGTGAAACAAACAAACCTCGTGTTCTACCCATGAAACAGGGTAGAGGATGGACAGTTTATCGAAAAAGAGCGAGACCGTGGTTTTCAAAGGATCACGCAGATACCTTAGGCTTCACCATCTCTGAATCCTTGACCTAAATACCCATTAAGCTCAATAAAAGCTCGAGAGGGCACATTAACAAATGAGTACAAACGATAAATCCTGACTAGTACGAAAACGAATGTAACTATGAATAGATAAATTCACCTTTTAACATTCATTTCCTACTCCAACGGTTGACAACCTAGTAGAGTAGGAGAGAACTTAACATTATACAACCTAGAATGCCGGTAAAAGCTCGACTTTATAAGGAACACCAGGCCAGGACTGTATTGGATGGTATATTTACAGAACAAAAAACACCCTATTCTTATTACAACGCAGAAATTCCCTTGCAGTCCGGTTAACCCTTGTGTTACGAAGGAAGTGTAAAACGATATGGCATTTGATGAACATAGAAGCGTCCGGAGTTCCTCCGCGTATCCCATCGACCTGCGTGCCATCTGGCGCATACTACTTCCCTCAGTTTTTTCCCCGACCGTAGCGCTCTCTGGTAACCTGAAATGTGTACTATCCCCCGCTTCTTCATTGCAATGCAGATGACACGCAGGTCGATGGGATACGCGAAGAAACTCCAGAGCCTCGTGCAATAGCATAAGTGCAGAGTTCACGAATTGGATGGAAGATGACAAAACAAGTACCTAAGTAACCATTGGTGGCTAATATTATATTCTAAGCGAGTTCTCCAAGACAACTTGGTTGAACTAACAGTAAAAATTCACATAACAGCCGACGATTTCATGATGGGTAGTAATGATTCAATACTGTTGATTTACAAGTAGGATACTATTCACGCTGTAAATTTACTATTTTGTTGAGCGCCTCAGAGTCAAGCTGATCCGAAATAGGGGTTTTGGTGGGCAGTTATTTTCGACGCCGAACCGTCAAAATGCACCAGACCTTTGTGTTCATTTTAAAAAGGTCCATGGAAGAAGGAAAGGAAGTTTCACTTCGTAGGGGGTACCAGTCAGACTGCTGAGAGTAACGCAATCTAGGCGCGTATCCTTTGCCACTATAAGTTTACCAGGTGCCCGCTAGAGTCCAGGTTTGGTAGTTTGGAGGCTGATTGTGACATGCGGACATCGAGTTCCCCTCTTTTAAATCGGAAGTGAAATGCGGACTAAGCCGGCTTATCGGCTAATCGTTTCATCTCCCTTCGGACCTTCGACTTCCCGATTGTGATATGCGGACGGAAGTAACTAGTGGAAACAATTGTGATGGACTTCAAGGCTTGGATTTTTGCTTATATTTCGAAAACTAAGCGTTTGACCAGGTGGGTGTAATCTGGCGCGATCTGTTGACGTAAAGGCAAAAGTCTTGGCCCGCATTAGTATCGAGGATACTCCCAAACGTGTCACTAGTGGTTGAATGCGGTACCAAATGGGGCTGGGGGGGATTTATTGAAAAGGAGGGGAGCTTTTGAGCAATCTTCTAACGCAGAGTGGAGCTTCCTTTCCTTCTTCCATGAGCTGAATCTAGCTCACCAACATAGACTAATCCCGCCAGATGCTGCAAGGAGCGCGACTTTTCGACGGTAAAAACTCGAGGGCTTCATGAACTCTCGATTTACGACGATTGGACGAGTAATGCGGACCATGAATTATTCATTTCGTTTGACATTAGGGGTATTATACCCCTAATGTCAAACTTGGAGAAAATCCCCAATTGACGCACACCACACAAGCAATTCGATTACCATAGTCTACATTTTAACCCGAGCCAACATTACACGTCACCACTGAAACACGATTGACAGGATTGAGACTATTTCGTCTCCTGCATCTTCACGTTACAACCTCCACCCATAGCAATTGAATTAATAAACTATTACACAACACCTCCCAGGTCTAGGCTAGATCTAGCCATTAACCAGCCGCGGTCTACAACACCAATACAATGCTAGTTATCATCTAGCCAGACACATCGGCTATCAGACTCACATATTAGTGAGTCAGTAAGGCTCTGTTTCAAGTATTATCTGCAAAGTAAGTCATACCCCGGGACAACAAAAATTAAACAGCATCAAGATGACAAATACAATAACTCGGACTGTGATGGAAACATTAGATAACCAGATGAACTCTTGGGCGATCATCAACGACATTAAATTTTATTAAGGACACGTTGGATATTTTCTCGAGTATTGGAACCAGTTCAAAAGATGCGAACATTCGGGCGAGGATTTGAACCTGTTCAATGGCACCTACTGACGGCACTGATGAGCGTGAAGAGGTGAAATGAGGCAAGAGAGCTCAGGACGCATTGACAGGGAATTCTGCAGTTTATGTTCTACGTAGTTAGCGTATCACAGGAAAGCCTACCTGGAAACAAAAATGAGAATAATTTTTTTACGTGATGGAGAGTTTTTAGCGCAACCTTTTTCCAAAAAATGGAAAGGTGCGCTCACCTCTTCGACATGTATGTTTTTTTTTGTTTTTTTGTTTGTTTGTTTGTTTGTGTACAGAGCATCACGCCCGAGCGGCTCAACAGATTTTCATGAGGGTGGTCTCATTGTCATCAGCGAGTTCCGGGGGTGGTTATAGGCTACCTTGATTTTCCCTCCCTCATCCCCTTCATCGGTTTTCGGGAGGTCCTTCACGACGAAAGTTGTTTATCTCTGATGTGTAACTAAGGAGGCCTCAAAAGGGGGACGGAAGTTTTTGTCCGATTTCGTTGGTACAAGGGTCTATGGAATGAGCTTTTCAGGCTGATTCCAACGACTCCAAAACGATTTTTGCAGCCTGAGCCGTTCGTTACCTCTGATCGGCATAAGGTTTTATTACGCATCGGTCGTTAGGGTGCAGTTGTTTACGTAATGAGCATCACGTGGATGATGTGTTGTGTGGCATAGTTTGGTCGCTAGATACCTACTGTTTCTTAGTTTCTCTCGCTCATTAAATATATCGTAATAACAAAAAGGTTGCGCTCATCTATTCAATTCAATTGATGGCTTGTTTTCAATGGCCACATTATTAGGTTCATGGCAAAGAAGAAAAATGCGGCATGTTACAGTGAAGGTGGTGGTGCTCGGTGATTGTCGGCATTCACAGCTAAACTAAACTTCGGGCTTTGACCAGTGATTGTGGAGAATGAACAAGGCATCTTGGGGGAAAGTCCGAAATGAAAAGTTAAAATGTATTTCGAGTAGAATAACAAGCCTTGGAACCCCCTCGCCAGTTTGGAACCAGCTCTGGAAAGCTTGGGACCATCATGGCAAGCTTTGAAAACCCTCAGCCAGCCTGGGACCAGCTCTCAAGCCATGGACAGCACTGGAAAGCTTGGGACCGTCTTGGCACGCCTTGGAGACGCTTAGCCAGCTTGCGACCAGCCCTGTGAGCGTTGGACAGCTCTGGAAAGCTTGAGACCATCTTGGCCTTGGAGACGCTTAGCCATTATAAAAACGGACTTGCCTTTACATTAAAATGCAAATAAATTGTATTAGGATTCCAAGATCTAAACTGCTCCCTATTGGAACACTGGGCACTACCATGATAAAACCAACAGGCTACTGACTGCGAGATTTAGAGAAGAAAACATTGTTTTCGTACTTCCACCACTCGCCGCCAGGGATTGTCGACAATGACCAGCAACAGCCCGGAATTCAGACATTCGCCAGGAGTCATTTTATCCACCTCGGCGATTGTCAACAACCCCCGATGATTCTCAGCTTTGACCGAATTCGAGCTTTCACCGTAACAGACAATGTCTGCATGTCATGCAGAATCCTATATCCTGATCGAAGACAAAATTACGTACTGCTTTTGTTAAATATTATATCAACTGTGGACGTAGTCTTCCGGTCGTGGTTTTGTTCGGAACCAGGACATCCTCCAAGTGACTGTGTCTTTAAGAAGGGATTCTTCTTCGTGGCTCAGCTTAAGTAAAGTAGCAACTGCCTTCGTGAGATGGAGTGCCTGAAAATTTCAGGATATTTAATATCCAAAGGTCAGTGTCACTTGGCCAACGGCCAAATAAAATTCATTGTTCAATGAGTTAAATTGTTGTCTTGTAAAACTGAAAACTTACAACTTCATATTCCCTGCTGGTGAGAAACTTCATTATCACATTCTTCATGTATAAGTTGTTGACTTCAGAATCCGGATTTGCCGAAGGTTTTACAATCGAAACGTTGTTGACATGGTTGGTATGGTTTGTTATCACCTCAGCGGATCCATTGTCAGCAGTTTTGAGTTCTCGTTGCAGCGTCTTCTTTAAGTCAGACAACTTCTGTGTCAGAACTCGAATGCTCTAAAAAATGTTCGAAAATTAATTTGGTAAAAGCCCATTTTCGTTCGGAATGTCCTCATAGCCTGAACTCAAGTCAAATAGGAACTAAACTTCATTACATGAGTAAGGAAAGACATAAATCAAGTTCTGAAATGAAAGAAGCCCCTAAATAGTTTGGATATTTTGCCACGGCAGGGACAAGCCCTCAGGTGGCAGCGTTCAAAATGCTGGCTACATGTTCTCCAAGGGCCACAGCTCCATGTCAATACATTGCTCAAAGTCTGGCAATCAATTACATCCACACGTATCAAATAGGATATCGCACCTGTGGGCATGTTATTTATTCTTAAGATACAGAAAAACCAAATGTTCAGCAGCCTGACTTTTTCATCCAGGTTGAGGTTTCCTTCAATCCCCCAAACCCATCACTTTCTCTGTTGAGCATTCACCCAAAATGTAGATGTCAAGAGCAAGGGAGATGCTTCAGCTGGAGAGAGGTGATATGCGGACACTTGTTGGCCTATTCACAGGCCACTGCAGGCTCCGGTATCATCAAGTTAGGATTGTCGGACACTGAAGAGTGCCATAACTGTAACGCCGAACCAGAGTCCGCGGAGCATGTTTTGTGCACATGTAGTGCGCTCGCACGGCTCTGTGTTTTGTCCCTGAGGTGCGTCACCTGTACTACTTGGGACATAGTTAAAACAAGGTAGGGAGATATAGGCTTCATAAAGTCCCGGTGGAGGCTGGACCAACTTAGAAGCTAGTTTTTAGGTAGGAAGAGGAAAAGGCTGGAGTCCAATCCTCAAGAACAGCTAAATGGTGCGGATGAAAATCCAAACCAGTGTCACAGGGCGTGTTCACTACTCGGAGAGCCTGATGGGACGGGCGAAGTGTCCAACCCCCAAATCGTTAACAGGGCCAGATGGAGGGGCATTCTATCCAACGGTACCTTTTCGGGATGTGCCCAACCTACTTGACCTACCCAACACTTTTAGTCAACCAGCAGCTGCTAGTTTCTGCGCAAGCAGAGAGTCAATCTAGTAGGCAGGAGCGTGCGAACTTGCCTATCGCCACAATCAGACCCAATAGGGACTGCAATGGCGTCCGTTGATGTTGTGACGTCACGCTCCCTCAAGGGCTTTTCAAACGCCGTAATTTTCGTTAAATTATCTAAATTTTCTTAAAAGGCGGCTGACTATTGTTTTCCTTATTTTCTCAAGAAGTGGCGTATGGCATCAACATACCTTATTTTTTTCGGTAGTTTGTTCTTCAAGATCAGCTATTTTGGCTCTCAGTCCTTTTTCTACGTCTTCTTCGGCTCGCTTCGTGCTGAGCTCTTCTTCCATCGAAACAATTTTTGTTTTCAAGTCTTCAATAGCAACCGAATTTTCGGTGATGATTTTCTCCATTTCCTGAAATCATGAACTGTATTAAAATTGTCGGAAATTTATAATCAGCATACATGCCTTTCACTAAAGATACAATATTTACATTGTTTTGATAGCACAACTAAATCGTGATTATTACAGAATACAACATTAAATTATGGAATACCTCTTCTTTGTCTTTCAATTGCTTCTCCAAAGCAGCTATTCTCTTCATGTGCTCTTCAACGTCACTTTGTTGCTGCCTCAAATTCTGTTGGGCCATGTTGACATCTTGGGAGATTTGAGCATTTCGTAAAAGCGCCTCGTCTTTGGCCATCCGTTCTCTCCCTAACTCGTCGTCAGTTGCTTTCCACTTTTCCTTTTCTATTCTCAGCTCATTCTCCAACCGAAGTTTGTCTTCGCCGAGCGCTGAAATAATGTCGTTATTCATCTTCTCGATTTCGTCTTCCAAATCTTTCACTTTGTCCATTTCCGCGTCGCATTTCATTTGAAGGTCTTTTTTCTTATTTCTGAGCATCTCGCAGGTCGCCTCGACGTCGTGGATTTTCTTCGACAGCTCGGATATGTCCCCGTCCTTTGAGGCCTGTAAAAGAAGCAAAAGGAAGCTCGTGTTCGTAAACGAAGGCAAACATGATATTTTGTGGAGCATACTTACCATTGAGTGGTTGGTGTGGTACAGAAAAGTTTGGAACCGTGATCACTAGTTGGTGTCCGTTGAAGTTCGATAAAATAAACCTTTCCTTGATGAGGAAGGCTTCAAAATGTGGGGAAGCTCAAACAAATGGAATACCTCAAATCCACCAACAAGATTATCATAACGCCTCATCTTTGGACACCGCCAAACAATAAAACTTCAAGGTGCGTCTGACATTTTCTTGAAAATCGTAACTCAATTTGGGTTACCTACGCATTTGTTTAATAGTATAATTATTCTACGATGTTTTACAAGAAAATTACCGCCCTCATGCTCATTTACAAAAGGTTGAACTCAAAAAATAAAGTTCTCCGAAATCAACCATTTTTGAATATGTTGAACCCCGAGGTGAGAAAACATTTCCCAAATATTTGCAGACCGATTCGTCGCGTTCTTGCCGCTGCTCAGGCAGTCAAAGTTTGCGAAAGAGGCAAACTTCGTCGGCTGCTACCGCACCTATTCCGCCATCAAAAAAATAACATCGCCAGTGTTTTGGAAAGACAAAAACTTCCTCTTTTCTGTGGTGTAACCGTTTTTTTAATCAAAATTATATTTCACCTCAAAAATCGAGTATGAAAACTTGAAAATTATTTCAGGCATAGACCTACGTTAGATTCAAGGCATAAGCCTGTGGAACATCTAGTTTAAAGGGGCATCATGGGATAACAAGTCGCTTAGGAAAAAAAGATGTCCCTTATTTATGAGGAAAGACACGTTTTTTCATGGTAGCACTGTCTCGCATCCTTTTGGTTTATTATTCTTGGAATAATACACCTATGTTTTCGCGACGGGGGTCGGCGACTCCGATCGGCCTCAAAATTTGACATCCGTTTCAAGAGGTCTACATTCTAAATCCGAAATGTCCGTCCGCCGTCCGCCGTACGCCATCCGAGCCGTTTTGGGCAGTAGGAATTTTTTTTTAAATCTGAAATATTGACAGAATACTTGGTTTACCATCTAGTTGTTCCCGCAAGGTTTTCAGTCCGATCGTCCAAACCCGTGGGGCGCTATGGTGCTAAAATGGGGCTACGGGAGGGGTTATTTGAAGGATTTTGGCTATGGGATCGAGTTAGGTGTCGTTTTCGAGGTATTTTTGGACGTAGAATCCATTTTTTGGGGTCCCGGAACGATCCGATTTCACTGTTGCGATCTAGAGGGCTTTCATGGGGCTAAAAATGGGATTTTTGAAGGATCCCAGGAGGTTAAATATTTTTCGAGTAAAGAATAAAGAATGTTTGAAAAAACAATTTTTTTGAAAAAAAAAAAAATCCAAAAAAAAAGTTTTTTGAAAAAAAAAATCCAAAAAATTTTTTTTTCCAAATTATTTTCTTTTGACACAGAAATAATTTTTGCACAAGTAACCTACCTATATCAAAGAATAAACCCTTGTGTAAAATTTGCAGCGTTTTTATTCGAGAACTCAGACTACAATGGACTTCATCTGCTACTCATGAGCTTTCCCAGGAGGTTCCAATATTACATTTTTTATTTTATTTTCCGCTAATTTGACAGATTGCTCATTGCACTAGAATCTCCTAGCCTACTTGTCACAGCTTGCACCAGTAATGTTGTCTTTCTTTCATACCGGACGCAGAAAAGATGATTGGGCGTGAGAAAAATTGAAGTTTTGGGACTCAAGTCAGGTAGCCACAGCCATAAGGTGCTGACACACAATCCAACCGATTGGCAAATTCATCAAGTATTTGATTATTTGATTTTCCTTTGCTAGTGTGCGAAGGTACAACAGAGCTACGTTAACAGTCCAACATATTTATCATGAATTCTTTGCGCTCTCGATGTCTTAATCCATTTAATGAGCCCCATGAGACACGGTGTGCGAGTTTGAGACCTGTATCGCCAAGTATTGCGCAAAAATGAAATTTGCCAGGAGAAATCTCGTATAAATCACATGTCATGTGATAAATGCAGAAAGCGACGTGCTCACCATCTCCTTCAGTTATAGAGTGTTTAAATGCTGAGACAATTTGAATTGTAAGAGTTGAGAGAGAGATTTTGAAGCATAAAAATATTGGAACCTCCTGGGAAAGCTCATGAGTATCAGATTAAGTCCATTTTAGTCTGAGTTCTCGTATAAAAAGGATGCGAGGCAGGGCAACCATGAAAAAAAAAAAAAAAAACCCGGTGAAATTGAGAAAAACGCTGCAAATTTTACACTAGGGTTTATTATTCTTTGATATTGGTTACCTACTTGCGTAGAAATTTAATTCTGTCAATGAAAAAAATGTAAAAAAATTGGGATTTTTTTTTTTCAAAACATTTTTGTTTTTTAGTCGAAAAATATTTGACCCATTTGTAGCCCCATGAAAGCCCTATAGATCGCCACAGTGAAATCGGATCGTTCCGGGACCCCCAAAAATGGATTCTACGTCCAAAAATACTTCGAAAACGACACCTAACTCGATCCCATAGCTAAAAGCCTTCAAAAAAACCTCCCGTAGCCCCATTTTAGCCCCATAGCGCCACACGGGTTTGGGCGATCGGGCTGAAAACCTTGCGTGCACAACTAGATGGTAAACCAAGTATTTTGTAAAAATTTCAGATTAAAATAAAAATTCCTACTGCCCAAAACGGGCCTGGCGGACAGACATTTCGGTTTTAGAATGTAGATCTCTTGAAACGGATAATGTCAAATTTTGAGCCCGATCGGAGTTGTCGACCCCCGTCGCGAAAACATAGGTGTATTATTCCAAGAATAATAAACCAAAATGGTTGATTTCGGATAACTTTTATTTTTTGAGTTCAGCCTTTGACGTATAATGTCCCGCATATTATACAGCACCCGCTTTTCCTGTTGAAGGCCGAAAATTCCCAGAAAGGCCCATGGAAAACAACCAAGGGGGTTCGAGGGTTCGGATGATAAGGAGGTTAAATGGCATGACAATCTAAGCTTACTAGCGCTGGTGAGATAATGATGAGTTCATTTAAAATTACAAACACTCTCAAAAACCAATTCCGACAAACTGCATTGGGGAAAGGTGAGACGGCAGTAAAAAACGAAGAGTCCCAACATCAACTTTATTCCAAAATTTTTGTTGTACAATAAAGCAAAACCAAGCAAAATTTTATAAATTCCTAATTAGAAGAAATTATGCATGCAAAATTAAAAACGAAGGGGTTATCTGCTCAATACTAAGCTACCGGGGATCGACCTTAAGGCTTTAGAGGCCCCACAAAATCAAAGAGGGAAGAAGGCAGGATGGTGACTCCCCCTCTTCCAACTTTTAGGACTAGCAGCAAAAGCCAATTTCGCTTTATTTTGACTGACAGCAGGCCGGAGCCACTCCGGCTGTCTCGAGAGCCAACCATGCTCTTAAGGATTAAAACGCTTAAATTACATTGCAATGAAGGCAGGAATGCAGACGCAGCATGCTATTTAACTAAATGCTCTAATCATAAAACGATATTAGGTACTTGTAAAACACAGGTGAGATAGTGCATGCGGGGAATCTACGTCTACACTTTGAAATATTTTCTGAGTTGGTCCTCGTCCAATAAGGTTAGTTCTGATATCTCTTCCTCGGCCTTCAACCGCTCCCTGAGAGAATCCTGTCCCACGAACATGCAAATAGACAATTTTACAACCCTATTCGACGACGAAATGTATACGATTGAAGTCAGTCTGATTGAGTAAGTTTCTCCGGGTCTTCTGTACATGATAACACTTGGGATTTTGTCTGCAGATAAATATTCAGTTCAGCGACGACTACGTGATCCCTAGCGAGTAGTTCCAGTCTATAGAGTGTATAGTGCAGCATGCACACCCAATTAAATTTGCGCAGTCTGCACGACAAATTATACAAAAATACGGTGAATACAATTCCATCGGAAGACTTACCACTAAAGCGTTAGCAGCTTTCAGGTCGTTGGCAAGAGAGGCACACTCTTCTCCGAGTTTAGCGACTCGGTCAGTCAGTCGCTCCCTTTCTTTGACTTCTTCTTCCAATTTGGCTTCCAACTCCGCCACTTTGGCTTCGGCCAGTCTCCTTTCGGCTCCTTCTTCTCCGGCTTGACGGCTCATCCTCCCGACCTGAAGGAAAATTGCAAGACTCGCTCGTCAAGTAGGCCCTCAAAATAAACAAGGCACGGTTTGCAGGAGGAAACAATGAGCTCGCCAATCTTTCCGTCTGCAAACGGTTAACTACAGCTCAATTGGTAGTATGGCCGCCGAGAAGATCATTTGACTCCCGGGCAGAACGACAATGCCCAACTGACTCCCCACAGGCGAAAAAAATTATAGAACTGTCCCAATTGACTCCAAGCGGTAACATAAGCTCTGTGAGCGTTTTCCACAAATCTTCCTTCGCACTTTACAGACGTAGGATGTGCAGATGTGGTTAAAAATGCCACAACGGCTACCTAACTGACAGTTTGGTGGTTTTCAAGTTTTTACCATTCCTAGCGTACCTAATTTTTCGCTTTTCTGGAATAATTTTAGTTGGGTTTGCCCTCATAGATCGCAGAATCACCAGTCGGATCTGGAGTTTATTCCAAGGCAAGAATTGCATCTCCAGTCGCTAAGAGGACTACCATACGTTTGCGCCAATCGGATTACAGGAATATGTCTCGACATTTGCGCCCAGTATGGAACTAAGGGGCCACTACTAGGGGGCCACCCCCTGCTGGCTAAAACCAGCCAACCCCCGACCCACCTGGCCTCTGACCCTTTCTACTTGCCTTTCGAGAAGCACATCTTTAGATTGTTGACCATGGAGGAATAGAGAGGAGAGCTCACTCTGTGTTAAACACCGTTCCCAAAACGCCAACCCAATGGTGGAACGGCGGGGGGGATTGCGACTGCAGCGCGACCTCTACGAGATTTAGTGAACTTTGAAGGTGGTGAGTCACCAAAACTGAACCAGAAGATGGAGCCCTGCGAATTCCGAATTCCGCCCAGACATGTCGTCAGACTACACAATCAATTTCGTTATTGGGTCGACATGGGTCCTTCAATTTTTCCTTTAATTTATCTGTAGTAGCACAACAGTGGAAGATAAATCCGTTTCGTGAGGAATTTGGGGCTTTCCTTCGTAAGAAGAGCTAGTAGCTCACTCTAGTTGGATTTGAAGGTACTATGACATAGTGCACTTGTGTAGTTCACTACATTCCGTAGGGATAGCGCCTCCGTCGACTATGGCACATGAAGTCCTATTTAGTGAGCTCTCCTCTCTTTTCCTCCATGATTGTTGACAAACTGTTTTGCGTGGTCTGCAGTACAGTATCAATCACTCCATGACCATGCAAGGCCCCAAGTGCATTTCCCCATATTTTTGCAGGAGTCAGATGGGCTTGCCAAGAGAAAGTGCCCGCACGTGTTTGATCTTCTGGGAATCAGTTGGGTAACGCCCCATTTGGTTGGGCTTATGTGTACTGTCAAAAATGTAAGCAATTGTTCCTCAGGAAGTAAAACTTAACGCTGATGACACATGAAGAACCTCCCTAATATGGATACACCTTTGTGGGGAATGGACTAAGATATAAAGATATATACAAAACTGCCACGCCCTTAATACATTCTTTCCATATAAACTCTCTCCCAAACAAAATTGACTCTGCGGCTACTACTGCTCATCAGCTAATAAAATCCACATCAGAGCGTGTTAATAGGAGAACATTGTTAGTCATACGATAGCTGAAAAAAGAAATTCCAAGAGTCGCCGATGAACTTCATGCCAGGCACAAATGTTGCCACCCACACGCATGCGTTCAAAATAACCGAAATTCAAGAGTAAAACACAAGCCGAAACATTGTTGCTTTAATTTTCGAATTAACATACGGGAGAATGAAGTTTTTTGAACAATGAAGATGTACCATGTTTAAGTACAGCGAAGGAATATTTATGAATTACAAGCTGCAATCCTAACCTGAGTTTCAAGGGAAGCTATTTGAGCACTCCATGAGGCTTTGATATCGGTTAGATGTACATGTGCCTCCTCTAGTCGCCTCTCCAGGAGCGCTCGTTCCCCAAGGAGCGCTGCAAATGACAATTGTTTTATCATCACGATTGAAAACAACGTAAATTGAAGTATGTGTAGTAAATATAGAGTGTAAATAGTGCCTGTGATATCAGTGATGCAACGGATCCTATTTGAAAAACTACCTTGAACTCTATCGTCAGCCGGCAGTGCAGCAGCCAGCCCGGCGTCCGATTCACTTCTTCTTGTCAATACGGCAACTCTGTCCGTCAAATGCCGAACTTGCTCCTCGCTTTGAGCAAGTTTACTGCTCAGGTGCCATCGTTCCTTCTCTGAAGTGTGACGGAGCATCTCCAGTTCATCCTGCCAGCGTCGTGATTTTAATGAGAGATCACAAAGTTAGCTGAAGTGCATGTTGCAAACACATTCAGGACAAACACAATCGCCAACAACAATAGGTTTGTTCCAACAGAAGGACCTGGTGTCATTGAGGAGGGCTTGCTCTCTTCCAAGGCTGGGCCTCTCTTGCTGTCTGCAAGCAGGCGGCATTTGCAGGGGCATGGAGTACCAGCCAGGATCACATCAGGTGAGAGTACTTCTTTGCTAAGCACCACAAATGAGGCCGAGTGTTCTAGCTCACTCTACCAGCTAAGTGGGCTGATACCGCAGCTCCCGCTTGACTTATGAGGGCAGCTATCACCACGACCAACCTCGAATCCAAAGCCAACTGAGGGGGACGGTCGGCGGCACCTCACGGTTGGTAAAACCTTCCTAGTGTGCCTGTGGCAGCGTGGACTCCCCCACGCCCGAGGATTACTGGATTAGGAGAGTGGCAGCTGCACACACTCCATTTTAAGGCCGCTCCAGACAGAGGCCCGAGAAGGACAGATGTGTCTACCGCTTTACATCTCTCCAACACTAAGTGATGGCCCGAACATTACGGGGGTAGGCATGAGGGAGGAGTGCTGCGTCGACCAGGAAGTAAGGATAGTACGCCTTGGTACTATCCTGGCGTCAACCGCAGAAGCCACAACGGTCCCGAAGAACAGAAGGACCTACCGTTCGTAAACGTTCACTGCATTCCAGGGCTTTCTCAGTCACCTTCCAAAATCTGTTAACTGCGGTTGAACGGTTTTGAACCACGCCTCTCATCAAGGTTGGTTTCCTTCCAACTGCAGTTAACAGCCGTTAAGTTACTGCGCATGCGCACGTTGGTTTCTTCCATTCCCTTCCATCCCCTTCCTTCTGTTGGAACAGACCTATTAAAACCACCCATACGCGAGGTTACTCGCAAACTAATTACGAAGAGGCGACATTTTCATTTGTAGCTGATTTCACACAAAAGGTCCGTAAAAGTGAGGATAATTACATCACATCAGTTTTATCACGAACCGTTATGGAATGCTAGTGAGATATCAGTATTGACATAGCGATTCAAGATTACCTACAGACTAGTAGAATAAAACAACAGAAGCCATGCCTCTCAAAAGCCAGTCTACATTGCCTAAAATGTTGCATTAAGGCTGGTTCGGGTTAGGATCGTTTGATATGATAAGGAAGCATTCAAATTAACCGAGTTTTTCACTGAAATTGGCTTTCCCTTTTTCACAATTAAAATGAATAACGAGCAACTGCGGACTTCAAAGGGTGGATAGGGAATGTACATATAACGAGCAGCTCCCACCGAGTGAGGAAACACGAAGAAGATGAAAACGTGGAGAGTCCAGAGACAAATTTCATAAGTAAACAAAATAAAACAAAACAAACACAGCGTGCAAGTTGATTAACACATATATCTTGACAATCAGAAGGCGGAAAACAAATAATCAATTCGAAACTTTGGAGAGTGCAATAAGTACGAAATACATGTAGATTAGTCGTTATGAAATATTGTCCCGAGGGAAGTTCAACGAGAAAGTGGTACGTGGAATAAACAACTATAGGTCTCCCACAAGGATATTGCTCTCCGAGGGCGTCCATGAGCTCGCACCCGCCGAACCAAAAGTGGGCTGGAGCAAAAGTAAGGTTTACGATGTAAGGACTCGGCAATTGAGGTGCGAGTTCAATAACAAAATAGTTGAAGGGTCAGCGGTCACTGTGATAGCGGCGGAACATGTGCATTGTGTTCTCATCGATCGTCAGTTGTATCATGAGTTCGATCGAAATCGCTGGTGGCTCCCAACGTCCCGACACAACTTTGCCTTATTCCCCAGCATTGAGGGGGGGGGGGGGGGGGGGGGGGTTTGAGGCCGGTTGGGCGCTCCTTGCTGGCCATGCGAATTTCCCTGCAAAGCTCCCTGGGGTTTGAGGCGTCCGGTCTGTGCTTCTGGTGTGCCGCCCCAAGAGTCCCCTTGGTATCAAACACCTGTTTGATACTCAGTCCCTCTTGTAAACTGGGCCCCTTGCGGACGAATGTAAATTGGGCTATGGGCTTATAGAAGAAGTCAATCATTGCAGCGAGCTCATTTTGATACCTAACGTATTTACATGTGCACCACAAATAGTCAGAAAGTAAAAGGGTGGAATTCACAGCCGTCACTCGAATTGGAGGGTGTCCTTGAGGGTACGCTTGAGGGGGCGTGGGCCACTTGGACTATTCACAATGTGCGGGCCACAGGCTGGTGGGAAGTTGTGAGTGGAGGGTCTCCTCAAGGGTTGACGTGACATCCCTCCAGCTATTCACAGTCGCGAGCCCTCAGTGGGGCACTCAAGCAGACCCTTGTGACCGTTATTCACAGCAGCCAAACCCAGTCCCCAGTCATGAACTCCTTCTGCCGGGCCCGAAGGTAAAACGCTCCTTCTGCTGCCACATCTGGACCCCCATGATTCTTGTAGCGCACTCTCTGGTCTCCTGCATGTGCTTCCAAAGAGAGAACACATACAGCGCCGAGATTGGCTCTTCCCTCATGACGGGTCTCACCAAGTCCTCTGGTAGCTGGAGCTCGCGACCATACACCATCAATGCTGGCGAGAAGCCGGTCGTGACATCTGGCGCAGGAAGAGCGTTAGCAGCCTGTCCCAATCATTCTTCATGAACTTAGTCAGAAATTTGGTTATTGTTCGATTGAGGCGTTCTACCAGCCCTCCTAGTCGACCGACTGTGCCTGGTTCTCAGGAGGTGGCTAATTTCCTTTATCAACTTTGATTCGAAGTTGCGCCCCTGGTCAGTGTGAATTTTGGACGGAACCTCATATCATCTTCGCGTACACAAACTGGCGTGGCCCAGTTTACCACTCACTAATGACCCACAGTACAGAGGGCCAGTTGACCTCGGCTTTTTGGACTACTGCTCTCGCGGCCCAGTTTACACCCGCCCAAATAAAAGTCGTTAGGTTCTATTCAATCATGTGAAATTCAAAATCTTTCATTTACTGTAATCGTTTGAGGGGAGTAAAAGAGAGTTAAGCAAACAAATTATTATTTTTTTCAATTTTAAGGTATTCCTAATTCTTCATAATAACTGCACAACAATAAAACTGAAATAAAAAGTCGTCAGGTTCTATTCAATCATGTGAACTTCAAAATTTCTCATTTAAAAACCCCGTTTGAGTGGAGAAAAAGCGAAGTGCTGCAACTAGGAAGTTAAAAATGAGAGGGAGCGGGAAAATTTCTCCCGAAGAGTAGTTCAATTTCCGTCACCAGAATGCGGTGTCAGAGCGCAATATTCTTGTGGGAGACCTATAACAAGTTTTACGGAGCATTGGTGGTGGAATTTAAGCTAATAAATATTAAGCGATATTATTCTACCGTGCTGGGTGCTCCTGCGATCGACTCTGGATTGGTACCGAGTGGGCCCCAGTCTTCAGGGAATTACACGAATTCAGGTTTTAGATTCTACATGGATTTCTTAGACTCCCTAAATAGATTGGTGAAGGGCGTGCTAATAACAAAGCAACAGTTAGCCAGTAGGTAGCTAAAAGGGGGGGGGGGTCTTGTAGTTTCGAATATTATATTTTTATTGATTAATTTGATTCTTCACGTTCAAAACAATGTTAATGAACCTTAGGTTGTTAATTAATGAACCGAATTACCCACGTACGAACCTTGTTCAGACGTTCACAACGCCTTCGTTAACTATGTGTACAACGCTCATAATCATTATTCGCTGGAAACATAAAGAATAAATTCGAACTGATGATGAAATACAATTAAAAAAAAAAAAAAAAAAAAAAAACGGGAAAAATAATTTAAAACAAAATAAAAAATAAAAAAGGTGGGTTTAAAGCAACAATGTTTCGGTGTTTTTCACGCAGTCATGCAAAACTTAAAATGGACCGACGACATAAGGCGAATGGATGAATGCAGTGATGTGCACGTGGTTCCAGCACAACATGGAAGCGATTGAACGTGACTTAACAAAACAAATCATGCTCATCAAAATCTTCCTTAGAGCAACCTAAGCGAGATCGGTTGTTACAGGGCGGTAACACTAGCTGCCGCTTTTCACCTTGAATTGGCGGGTTCACTGCCTCAATGATGACAATCGCTGAGAAGATAATGAGGATTTTGTTAAGCCGTGAATTACGATGGCAGCTCGTATCGTAGCGCGTCATGCACAATAAACCTCTTGCTACAAGGTTACGCAAATGAACCCCAACATGCACCACAACCCAACAGATCCATGCATCATAACCCATAGGAATACCATAATATGGCTTTGAAAAACCTCGAGAGCTCGGTAGAATATATACGTCACATTATAATCATGTTAACCACATAGTTAGTCAGTAGGTTTGAACCGTTCGGAGCAGGCGCAGTATGGCCTTTGACAAGGGCCGTGAGAGGGGGTACCACGGCTTCCAGGATTTTAACACAAGTTCTGATGCTCTGCGAACGTAGAAATCGGTCAGAATCGTTCGGAATCGATTCCAGCAGTTCTGATTTTTTTTAGACCTTCCAGAACTGATTCTAACTGCCTCCTCGAACGAAGTCACGCATGCCCGATTCGTTTCCTTCTGCGGAGGTAACTTTCTAGGGACTACTTTTTCATTTGCGGAGGACCGCCATTCGAAAAGGGGAGGAGGGGAGTTTAATTCCTTGAAGCGTTCGAGTTCTGATTCAATTCCGAACGGCCAGAACTTACTCTGCGAACTCTACTAGTACTGGGGGGTGTGCCACAAAATTAATCTTCATACCCCAAGGCATCTTGAATGAATTTTAGGTGCTTACCTGAAAATTGCTTATTTGTTCCTCAAAAGGTCGAAGCCGGCTGACTTCCGCCTTCAAAGAGTCGACCAGAGCTGTCACTTCCTTGAAATTTGCAGACACTTCAGAGCACTCTTTTTCTTTCGCCAATAGCTAAATCGAAAATGTCACATGAATGAACTGCAATGATGAAGAAAATACAATTTTATCATCTCCTGAAGTCTACTCACCAAATGTTTTATCTTGGAAATTTCCTGCGTCTGAAAACCTTCCAGTGTGTCCCGTTCTTCTTGGTACTGTGCAACCTTCCTCTTGAAATCTATGAAAATTTCGTTAGAAATCAAGCTTCTGTGAGTTCATGCATGGGTGGTAACACCCTAAACAAAATTTAGATAATATCTAATAAAAGAAGAATATTATTATTATTTAGTTCTCTTCATGAACGGAATTCATCATTCCAGCTATTAAATTTTTAATGTCGAATACATGATCGACTGGATTTCCTACCTTCGGCCGTTTTTAGCGCATCCCTCAGTTCATTTGTTTGCTTCAGCAAATCTTCGGTTAGATCTTGTTCGTTTTTCCGCCAAGTGTCCTCTTTTGACGTCCATTCATTTAGGATTTCAACTTCACGTTTCTCCATTTTCTTCGCCCATTCCGCTTCTTTCTTTTCCAAACGCTGTCTCCATTCTTCTTCCTTTTTAGCCAGCAAGTTGACATCCTTGTTGGTGAGTACCTTGAAAGATTAAAATGTAATGATGAGTACTTACTTTAACCATGATGCTACTTTCATCTACAACGTTTTCATCTATCATGAACGATTAACACAGGAAGACATTTTTTTGCATTTTTGTTTCTTCAACTTTTTGGTTTAATATTCTTGGAATAATACACCTATGTAATCGCGATGGAGGTCGACGACTACGATCGGCCTCAGAATTTGGCATTATCCGTTTCAACAGGTCAAGATTCCAAAACTGAAATGTCCGTCCGCCGTCCGGGCCGTTTTGGGCAGTAGGAAATTTTTTTTAATCTGAAATTTTGACAAAATACTCGGTTTACCATCTAGTTGAGGCCGCAAGGTTTTCAGCACGATCGCCCAAGCCCGTGGGGCGCTATGGGGCCAAAATGGGGCTACGGGAGAGGTTTTTTGAAGGTATCGAGTTAGGTGTCGTTTTCGAAGTATTTTTGGACGTAGAATCTATTTTTGGGGGTCCCGGAACGATCAGATTCCACTGTGGCCATCTATAGGGCTTTCATGGGGCTACAAATAGGATTTTTGAAGGATCCCAGGAGGTCAAATATTCGAGTAAAAACAAGTGATGGAAAAAAATTTAAAAAAAATAAATTTTTGTCACTCGGAAGATACTTGACCTCCTGGGATTCTTAAAAATCCAATTTTCAGCCCCATGAAAACCCTACAGATCCCCATAAATCAGATCTTACCGGGACTCCCAAAAATACTTAGAAAGCGACACCTAACTCGATCCCATAGCCAAAACCCTAAAAAAACGGGGGGGGGGGGGGGGGGGGGGGGCGATCGGGCTGAAAACCTTGCGGGCAAAACTGTCAAAATTTCGAATTTTCAAAAAAATGCCTAATGCCCAAAACGGCCCGGACGGCGGACGGGCATTTCGTTATTGGAATCTTGACCTCATAAAACGGATAAATAATGTCAAATTTCGAGGCCGATCGGAGAAGTCGAACTCCGTCGCGATTACATAGGTGTATTATTCCAAAGTGAAGGTGTATTAAAACAAACTCAAGACATGAGAGCATCGTTTTAAAGGGAGACGATAATACGACATACAATATGTGTTATATTACAGTTGATATACCGTATGTTACAGTTGCTCACCTTGCCGTCAGCAAGTTTTAATTGATGAAGGTCTTGCGTCATCGAAGGTGATACTGAAGGCTGGGGGTCTAAAACAAGGCTGCAGACACTGTTTTCAGATCCTTGCCTCGACTGACGAGAGAGCCCTCCTTTTTGAGGCAAAAATTTCGGAAGATCTTTGCCGGTTTTCTCCCGAAACTGGTTTTTCATGGAGTTGAACATGTTAAAGTACTACGTAGGCCCTACCTACTTTTAACAGTTACTCCAGTATCATCAAATTCGTCATGGAAATGTCGGCGAGCTGAAGACGGAATCAACAGCTTCCACCTTGCAAGGCCTAGTCCTGAAATTTGGCACTTGTCAGCGTTTTGTAGTCCACAGTTGATGCTTTCTGTCGAGCTCAAGCTTGAAGACTCGCCCTGACCACTAGCCCCAGATGGAAACGAATAACTGGGGTTACAATGCGAATAAGTACATTCGGAGACCAAACTTACGTAGGAATACTCAACACACGAAGCTATAAGGACAACATAGTTTAAAAGCTACAATGTTACATGAATCACCCACAAAAATCTCAACAGAAACGAAAATTAGCACTATTCATGACGTGACGAGTTGGTTCATAGATAAGAAGAGTATTGCGTTATCATTGAACAATCTACGGCGAACACGCAGCGGCCAACCCCAGTGTGTTCAACTTGGTTGAAGGTGGTTTCCATTTAAAATAGTAATTGAAATTCTAAGTTTAAAATGAAAAACAGCCATAAAAATTACAGCCAAATTGAAGTATGATTTTTTCAAAGAAACGAAGGAAGATCAAAAATCGATACACAGCTAATCGATTGCATCGCACACCACTTTACCGCTCATCGATCAGCTAATCAGCTAATCACGGCGTAGACTGTTGTTGTAGATAGGGATGTGCGATGCTATACAATACCCGATACCAGTACCCGATACTAGTATCGAAAAAAGTATGCAATACTATCGAAGTATCGGAAGCAAGTATTCGATACCTACAAGTATTGGATCATATGGGTACTTTTATTAAGAGAAAAGAAAATTTCTGTATTGAATAGGGGCAGTTTGAAAATCGAATCCTGGATTATCATTATTATTATTATTATTTATTATTATTATTATCATTATTGTTACTTCAAAGAGTCAGAAGAAGAAGAATGATATTATATTCATTTAATAAAGAAAATATTGTATATAAAATATAATTCTACCACCATTCGTCGTCTGTGCCTCTCAGAAAACACAATTTGTCAACATATTTTGGTGACAACCGAGAATGTTCCTTTTCTCAAAATTCAGTAATAAGTTTGGTCGAAAATTATTTACCTAATCATCCACGAGGTCGATTGTGATAAATGAAAATAAGCAACCTGAGAACACCGCCTGAGTCTAGCGTCGCTATCGTCAGTAAAAACTCCTATCCCTGCTTATAATGTTTATAGAAAAAAAAAAAAATTAAACTATGGTTATAATATTTTAGTTTAGTCCAATGCATTTTTAAAAGTATCCAAAAGTACCGATTCATAAAAGTATCGATACTTTTTGAAAAATATCGATCCAATACTTGTTGATACTTTTTTATCAAAAATGTCGATGTGATAATGTATCAATTATTGATACATTATCACATCGACATTTTTGTCGATCATGTATTATACATGATAATATCATCACTTCAAAATGTATTGATACATATTATGTACAACATCAGACTCAGACGAGACGTTGTCACATAACTTATGTGTGTGAGTGATCCTATATAATTTATTGGTAGAGAGCTTCCCTGTGATTCAAGTACCTATAAATTTATAAATAAACGATTCCAGTAAAGTTATTTTAGTTTTAAGTAGGTACATCTGTTTCCATTTGGGTATTTTTTCCGATACTGGAAAAATAATCGATACCAGTAGTAGTATCGAATGGCAGGATTCGATACCAAAAGTACCCGGTATCGAAAGGAAATACCCGATACTATACCCATATCGATAAGTATCGCACATCCCTAGTTGTAGATTGTTTATAGTTGTAGACATCCTCCTATTGAAGCAGATGGAATGCGATTGTGTAACACAATTTGTGTTACTTGCAGGGCCGTGGAGAGAAAATCCGGGCCCGGGGGCAGAATTCATCGGGCCCCCCCAAAAAAAAAAGTATGAAATTTTTTCCTATATTGATCTGTCCCTTTTCCCATTTTGCCTCCCCCCCCTTTTTAAAAAAAAAAAAAAAAAATCTCAAGAAAATCCGGGCCCCCCTACGAAGGCCGGGCCCGGGGGCAACGGGTCCAGTCCCCCCCCCCCCCCCCTCTCTACGGCGCTGGTTACTTGTATACTGTACAAGTTTGTATATTATACAAACCTTGAGTACAGTTACCAATAAATGAACGGGAAATTTTCTCGTGTGTCTCAGAACGTCGGGAAAACGGACTTTGGCTCGTTGTTCGAACTCATTTCGATTGACCACAATCGATCATTCTAATATCTACCCCGTACAACTACCCGAGGTATTCCACGCCGGTCATTTAAATTTTTAACCCGAAGAAATTCTTGAAATAATACACCTATGTAATCGTGACGGAGGTCGACTACTCCGATCGGCCTCAAAATTTGACACCGTTCCAAGAGATCTAGATTCTAAAACCAAAATGTTCGAGACGTTTTGGGCAGTTGGAACTTTTTTTTAAATTTTGACAAAATACTCAGTTTACCATCTAATTATGCCAGCAACGTTTTCAGCCCGATCGCCCAAACCCGTGGGGCACTATGGGGCTAAAATGGGGCTACGGGAGGGGTTTTTTTTTCAAGGTTTTTGGCTATGGGGTCGAGTCAGCTGTCGGTTTCGAAGTATTTTTGGACGTAGAATCCATTTTCGGGGGTCCCAGAACGATCAGATTTCTCTGTGGGAATATATAGAGCTTTCATGGGGCCTAAATGGGATTTTCGAAGGATCCCAGAAGATTAAATATTTTCCGAATGAAAAAAAAAAAAAAAAAAAAAAAAAAAAAAAAAAAAAAAATACTATTTACGTTGACAGTATTAATTTTGTCAATTTATTAATTAATATTATGCATACAAAATTAATACTGTCAACTTTCAAAAGCACTTAAGTGGCCAGGGTGTGGGAGAAAGTGGTCAGGCTGACCGCACTCTCTCCCATAGTAATTTTTCCTAAACGCTGAAAATTCGACCTCAAATTTTTAAAATTTATGTAATGAGCTCATCAATGGGTTCAAGGTCAACACAATGGAACTTATCGCAGATGATTATGCCGAAAAATATGCCCTCCTGGCCAGTTAGTGGCTATCTGAGGGAGAAAGTGGTCAGACTGACCACAATCTCCCCCATGGTACCTAATGCCTTTGTTTCTGCGACGGGAGTCAACAGTTTTGATCGACCTCAAAAGTTGTGATGTGTATAATATACACTGTATATTCCAATAATGAAATGTCCGTCTGCCGTTATGAAGTGTTGCTTCTTTCGGGGTCCCTAAACTCTACAAACATTTTACAAAAAATGTTTAAAAAAATTGTAATTTAAATTAGGTACTTTTTTTAATGATAGAATTAATTTTTGCATAATTTATATCAAAGAATAATAAATCCTTGTGTAAAATTTGCAGCGTTTTAATCATATTATTCAATACATTATTGAATAAAATTAATTTTTCGACAAAGGAAAATACGATTAGAAACAGTGATTTACGTATACGTATGATACGTATTGGCTCATAGTTAGCCAATCCTAAATTATTTAGGATGCCACTGATCTTTTATAAGTTTAAAGCTACTTATTTCTTCTTTTGAAATTGGTTCTACAAAAATAAACTGGTACACTACCAATTTCAAAGATATTTATGAAAATTGAAAACCACGCAAACGAAGAAATTGCTAGTAGTTACCTCCTTTTAAATGATATTCGGTCCGACCAAGGGAAGCCAATGGCTTCAAGGCATAAAACAAAAGGAAATCAATTACCTTTGTTCAGAACGCCATCAATCCTCGGACCGGTGAAAATCGCGATTTTTCGCAATTCTCAGGCCTAACCGACTTTCTGGGCCGTCCATGGAAAACCCGATCATTGCGACAACATTACGAGCGGACGGTCCGAATGAATCTAACAATAGGCCGGGATCTGTACTGGGGAACCTCATCGTTATATAAAGCTGACATAATAAGTTTTCAAGCAGGGTTTGACATCAAATAATCGTTTATGGGGTCGTAGTGAGAAAAAAAGTAAACGGTGACGATACTAGACCGAAGCTTATGGTGCAACAGTTACTGTCTTCGCGGGTTATCTGTTCTTCCCTAATATGACATGATGCTGGATACTGTAACACTCTAAATTGATTCGTAAAATTATAACCAGGATCATCCCTTGTAAAATAAGATAGGTATTACAAGAGATATTGTAAGAGATTCTCGAGATCAGTTAAAGTGTCTCTTTTGGCCAGTTACATTTCCCAATTATGAAAGGTGAAAATTTGAAATTTTTTGATGATTCTCAACGAAGATGCTCCCTGGGTATGCTGTAACTCGGGGGGGGGGGGGGGGGGGCTACAAGTAGGTACATTGGTTCAACAATTAATTCCAAATTTTGGCCGGGCAGGGGAGTTACGCCGATACGCAGGAGAGTTTCAAATCTCGTCCCTAATCATCTTAATTCTAGGGTACTTCTAGCAGTTGGAAAAATCTGAAATTGTTCTTAAGAAATTCTGTCTGGCGAGCATAGTGCGAGAAGCCTGCCACCAAAACGTTCCAACCACCTCCACATGGCGCAAGTACGCTCCAAAAGTAGAAGAAAACAGGATAGGTATTAAAGTTTTTCTAAATAATTTGAAAAAAATAAAACCAAAATTTAGTTTTGGCGAGTAGATAACGAGAAAAATATGAAACCACCAAAACGTTGCTCCACGTGGGGTATCAGTTGCTCCAAAAGAGGTCAAAAAAGGGCTGGCGCAGTTGACATGTCACCTGCAGGATATTGGGATGGCAGTTACTGCCTACTGTAGGCAGTGGGATGTCCGATATTGGTGCCCCCCCCCCCCCCCCCCCCCCACCGACACAAAAGTTTGTGTTTTTAATAACTGATACTTCAAGTATATATCAGTTATACTCCGATTGTTTTTTTAATAATATTTAAAAAAAATTGCATTGTCTTATTGTGACTAGACATGCTTCTGTAATGCTAAAATCTTTGGCCAATATGCATCCCGATTCATCACTCAAGCATAGAAGGGTTCAAATTTAATGCTACCTAGCCAGGTCGTATACTTTGTAACGAGCATGATGAAGGGGAGCACAATGTGCTCATGTCATGTTCAGAGGAGACTATACGTACATCCGTTTGCTCCCATTTTCGCAACAACTACCTCCGTCTTGTCTGACATGATAAGAGTGCTTTGTGGTTGTAACGCGTGAAATAATAGACAAAACTTGGATCCTTCGTGAAGATGAAGAAAGCCAGCCGGCGTTTGACCTAACAATCGGAGTTCACCAAATTACATGCTGGATCTGCCCTCTAACTCCCCAGTCGCCACCTCCAGCCTGCAGACAGCTGGTGCAGTTCTGTTCCCACCCCTCGGCCCCGGCTTTTGTTTGTGGAAGGAGGAGCGACACGCTGGGGGTGGAAAAGTTGAGACATCGTGGTACATAGAGGCGAGACCCGCGTTCCCTCCGATCCTTACTCGTTGGCCGGTTCCCTGATCGTGCTGTGCTCCTGTAATCTGTCAAGTGATCCATCGAATCCAGACTTGCTGAATAAACCTGATTTAGCTTTACCAGAATTACAGGTGAGTTAGGGTTTAAGAGGCTTCCTGTCTTCATGCTGTCCATCCAGGATTGGAATATCCTGACTAAGCGATTTGTTGTTTCTTTTTCATCAAGAACAAATTAGATCAAAATTGTGACGCATTTTTTATTCAGAGTTTAATATTCTCTGAATGCAACAATGAACTGTCCGTCCGCTGTAGGTAGGTGCCTTCGGCAACAGGCATTTTTTAAAGCTGGAATTTCACAACGTTTTTACCGCCACTTCGCCGGGCTTCAAAAGTATTTGACTGGGGGGGGGGGGGGGGGGGTGTCGATTTCGAAGTAATTTTGAGCGTAGAATCAATTTATTGGAATCTCATATCGTCCCACGACAACATGGGGTTTTAACGAAAACAACTTTATCGATTGATGTGTCGCAAGGTGGGTTCTCCGAGGGGTGTACAATTTTCATCTTTAAAATTTGGAAAATGAACAGGGACTATTTTTTGTTTATTATTCTTGGAATAATGTATCTACCTATGTAATCGCGACGGAGGTCTAAAATTCTGATCGGTCTTAAAATGTGAGATTATACGTTTCAACATGTCTAGATTCTAAAAACGAAATGTCCGTCCGCCGCACAGTGGGGCAAAGCCGGAAAAAACCCTCAAAAACGAAAATTAGTTTTGCAAACTTTTTCCGATGGTTTATATATGTGGAATAGTTGTAGAATGCATCCCTGTAGCCGTTTTCCTGGAAGAATTTATTTTCAGCTTGGACTGAGGGGTACAATGTGGAGTTTTTTGAGACTTCGAAAATAGGCACTTATAAACATAAAGTTTGGAGTATTCGTGTGTGTTCATTTTTGAAGATAGAAATCTGAAATTTTTTGGGCGTGTTCCTGATATATTAAAGAAAATTAAGAACCTTCAATCCGCTTGAAATACCATGCTCTTCATGGGGGGCTGAATCATTTAGTAATTAAAATCGTGTTTTAACGAGTAATCTCGGGTTTCTAAGCTTTCAAAAAATGCTCCACCGAGCTCCGCTCTGGCAGGGCAATTTTTCGATTGTAGACACCCTAGGGAAGCTCTTGTAAAAATTTCAGCTGCAATCATTTGCAATTCTGAACACAGGATTGATTTTAGTGTTAAAAACATGGCCGATTCAGCCGCTTTCGGCGAGATAAACGAGCTTGATCGAATATAAGGTGCCTAATCTGTAGCTGGAGATTTACGGTAGAAAATTTGATCCTTTCACATAAGATGTCATTCCCAGACCATTCATTTAGTCAGTTCAATATCCTAAGTTGTCGCCGCAACAATGCCAGGGCTCATAATTCAATATCGCGAATTATGCGAGGTTTTGCTCAACGGTGCGAATTTGGACCGTTTCGTTGCAGGTAAATTGGCTGATTTTATCAGGATTTGTCATTAACAAATAATGTAGAACGGCTTATCTCAAGCCAGGTTGTTCAAGCAAGTATTTATCATTGTACCAAATCTCTGAATGATTCACAAATAATTAAAAAAATCATTATTATTCAATTTCAGAAAAATTTGGCGAGAAGTTGAATGAAACTAAATTGAACTAGATCCTAGTGACTTCTGACCCAGTGGTTAATAATACAAAAATTAAATATAATAATACAAATATAAATAATAATAAAAGCATAAATAATATAATAATACAAGTATAAATATAAATAATAATGATGATTTAATTTAATAATTTTAAATAAATTAGATTAAATAAATTTTAAATAAATACCTAATAAATTTTATTTTCACTAATATTACAAGCAGAGGCTGATTTCATTTGTTGTTTTTCTACTACTTTCATTCTATTATCATTTTTCTGGCCAATCTTGTATAACAGAAGTCAATTCAACTACCCTGACTAAACAGTACTATTCTCATTAATTATATATATAAGTTAAAATGTACTTCAAATTTTTCTCAAGAGATTGTGTACAATTATTTGGACCTTGGAGAGTTCTCTCTTCGACTCAGCACCCCAGAAACTAAATTTTAATATTCTACCTTCTACTTTTAGAGCATATTGCGATTGACCCACTACAGGTCAATTGACCCCGGGCTATCCTATATATTATATATCATATATATATATATAATCCTATGAAATTTAATATTTATAATCGATTGGTGACATTGCCAGCTTTGTACCTCATAATGGAGTTGAATTATAGTGAGTCGGTGGGTCAATTGACCCATGTGAATTCGGTCAATGTGATCCACTGACTACGTACAATGCGTAGTGAGACTCAAAGACCACGTGTGATTTTTTTCAGATTTTTAAAGGTGTATGTAGAGTTTTTACAGGGTTTTTTCCAAAAAACAGCCGTTTTGCCCCACTGTGCGCCGTACGCCGTCCGAGCCGTTTTGGGCTGAAGGATTTTTTTCAAATGTGGAAATTTGACAAAACACTCGGTTTACCATCTACTTAGTTGTGCCCGCAAGGTTTTTCAGCCCGATCGCCCAAACCCGTGGGGCTCTGTGGGGCTAAATTTAAAAGGTGCTACTGGAGGGCTTTTTGGAAGTGTTTCGGGTTTCGGGTCGAGTTAGCTGTCGTTTTCGAAGTATTTTTGAACGTAGACTCCATTTTTGGGGTCCCAGAACGATTAGATTGACCGTGGGGATCTATTGGGCTTTCATGGGGCTACAAATGGGATTTTTGAAGGATCCCAAGAGGTCGAATATTTTCAGTAGAAATGGAAGCATAATCCATTTTTCGATATCCCCCACATCTGTCCGAGCAATGTACAAAAAACAATTTTTAAATTTTTTTTTATTGCCTGAATTAATTTTCGCTCAAGAAACCTATATCACAGAATAATAAACCCTTAGGTTAGGTGGGGGGAATTGTCCGCACGGGGTAAATGTTCGCCTTTTTTTTTTTATCATAACAATAGATTATTTTGTCGCCATTTGCACCAGAAGTAGGTTTCACAACCACCAGTTGCTGGTTAGAACTTGGATAGAGTAGATTTTTCCTCGACTGAAAAAATGAGGAATGCTGTTTTTTGAGTTGTCACTTCAATATTTTCGTAACTTTTCCGCATTATTATTGTTGAATAACGGTTGTACTTATTAGGTCTGTCTTTCTTCCTGTCAAAAGGGCTGTTGTTTAGCTTTGAAATTATGGCACAGAATTCACGTTTTCTTTAGTTCCCTAAAGTCAGTATGATTTTCGTGCTGACTTCATGATACGGGGTAACTCTCCGCAATTTTTGGGGGTAAATTTCCGCAGTCGTAGGGGCATTATTTAAGTCTGAAATGAAACTGAAGGGTCTCAGGAACAATGAGCCCTTCTTGTTCTTATATTAAATCATTGTTTTTTGTGATCTCAACTACTTGAACATTTTTTTGGTGATGAAATATTTTGTGATTAAATAACTCTAGCGTATTCTGCACTTACCTTTTCGTCGAGATTTTTTCTAGATTAAATTTTTACTTCCCCAGTTTAAAGATGGGTTAAAATTGTTGTTACCACAACGTAAAGGGTTTATTTCTGAACTGGTTCATGTTTTTGAACTGTAAGAACTAATTTTTCCCATGATTTTCTTCTATTGGGGTAATTATCTGCTCTGTGGATGTTTACCCCAAAAATGGGGCCAAAAATGTCCGCAAAAACATTTTTGACGAAAATATGCGTAGGTATCTCTCAAACTAAACACCTTTCAAGGCTGGAGCTGTTATGAAATGATGAGTGACATCCCAAGCTTTCGATTCCATACCAGAAACCGAATAAAAACAAACTGTGGCTTGCAAAAATTTCAAATCCAAAACTGCGTGCACTTCCCCCCACCTACCCTATGTAAAGTTGGCAGCGTTTTTTCTTCAAAGTAAACATCAACATGAATAGTGAAGTCATAGAAGAAGAATGACCCACAAACAAAGCCGCTGAATCGTGCACCGAAGCACAAAGACAAGTGTCGAAAATTTTGATTCAAGTCGATCATTCATTGTAGGAATGTCTGGCCGATTTTTTCAGATCAGATCTGCCGTGACGGGTCTTACCTCTGCTCGTTCTCAAAAGGGGGTCAATCGAGCGCCGTGACCAGTAATATAAGTTCTTGCTCATTGAATGCTGGACCCGGACAGTTTTTGTTGCTCTGTAACATTGACTAATCTTTTTGTGTTTCTCTTATTATGCAATACCACGCGTATTTCTACGCGTATTCTGATGCAGAGCTTAGCTGATGGCATCCAGGAATGGTTAATGACCAGAAAATATTAGGTATTCGTCATCAAACTCCTATTGCTTCAAATCATAATAGCAATACATTACCTACTTATAAGTAAGTGAAGATAGAGCAGATATGAATCAATTTACGGTCATTTCCAATAACTCCACAACATGAATGCGTACCTAAAGCACCTACCTATTTCCTTATTTTATCCAGAGGAACCTGTTTCAAGTCAAGCGTGCCAGGCGGTCATCGGCTCTGTGGTCGGTTACGTGGCTTGCGCAAGTTTTCACCTCACCGGCCCGCCTTCTCAATGTCAAGAGTACACCTTGAACTTGAAAACCACAGAATCCGTCCGGTTTAGGGTTTTTAGGTGGAAATAAATCTCTGGCGAGCGATGACGGAACGGCTCGTCGCCTGAAGATGGGAGAAAAAATCAAATTCGAATGGCTCATTGGTATGTCAGATGGGAACAGGTTTGAGAATCGGATCATTAGGTCGCAGAAGTAGGTACAAGTGTTGACAACCAACGACACTGATCTGGTGCCTCCTCCAATTGCCTATTTCTGCAAATTTTAACTATATTAAAATGAAATAATTTAAAAAAAAATTATGGCAGTAAAAATGTGAAGAGGGGAGTTTAAAACAAAAATGCTGCTTTTTGAATCAACACCATCAACCACCAGTTTTGAGGCAGGCAGACATTTTGGACTTTTGTCGTGATAATAGGTGTACCTGTTTTACATAATAACCTTAGGAATAAATTACCTATTTGGAGAATAATATGTCCCCCAGGACTCAGGCTATGCTTTTATGCAGGCTATCATTGCTCAACCTCTTTATTCGTTCACCACAATATCACAATGGGTGAGAACACCTCTCTGCCTCTCTCAATTTTAATCGGTATTATTATAAATCAAAATGTACTGTGGTGTTGGACAAGGATATAATATATTCTACATTATATTATAATGTATCTGAGAAGACATTTAATGTAAGTATTTACATGCAATATTGATGTGCCTGAGCGTAATATCTCAACAGTAGATTATTAGAGGATTGGTTGCTCTCAGCCCTGAAGATGACATATATCGTGGTGAAACGTGGGAGAACGATAAAAGAGGTTGAGCAGCTTGCTTAAACACATCACCTGAGACCTGGTGGACAAAAGTTTGAAGTTGAGGCTACACATGGACTAACATATTTGGAAAATATTAAGCCAAAAAAGCGAATTGATATTGTGGAGCACGCAGCGGGTGTTGGGTGTGTTCCTACAAGTGTACCTAAGTGTTTCTAAATTTGAATTTAAATTCACTATTTGAAGATACAGATGTTTGGTTGTTTGTGCTGCTATCTTGTTGGTTAGGTAACATCGAAACTATATTGGGCGGGTGTAACGATCCCCCCCAACCTCCTATCCCTGGATGCCGGGGTGAAGTTACCACTACTCAATTTCCCTTATAAACGGTATATTAATATTCTTCACAAAACTGTTCACTTTTTTCCTCTGACGGACAATTCACGACTCCTCCTCGAGCACCGTCTTCGGGTCTTCCCTCTCTCCCCTCATCGCTGCCAATGTTCCACTTTTGTCGTCTCGTCTGTGCTGATGCAGCACACAACGTTCGCTCAATCTGTTACCGATTTTGTGCACGTAACACTGGGTATTGTCTCGCCCTGGGTTCGCAGTTTTACCAAAGTCCGATGGTTCACCTGTTGATTTGTTGGCAAAATTTTGCGCTTAAGCGGCCTGGCCAGCGGACCCGGTCTTACAAAGGAAATCCCCACAGATATCATAATCGAATAATTCACCTTCATCATCATAGCGCCGATTACCAGCCGATACAAATTTCAAATAACTATTCAAAATTGGTAGTTACAGGTATTTCACATTTTAGCAGTCAAGGTTTCCAAAATAGTGCATCGGCATATATATCGGCTTAGAGAGGAATGACGCAAGGGAAGAAACAATTCAATGTTTCTATATACCTATAGGTTCATTGCAAGGACATCGGTGTGGTTAGACGGGAAGTGCACGGGAAAATTGGGTAGGTATTGCAAGGAAATTATAATTTATCTACGATTGTGGTATCCGGCCAATTCTCGATGCCAAATCGATTGGCGGAAAACGATTTTGTGGTGTGAGCAGTTCACTTTCAACAAATACCCGATTTCTGGGGATGGGATTAAGAAATATATCATAGTTTTCCTGTTGTGAAGTGATTAGGACAAGTTTGTAGGTCACAGAAGGAACCTTTATAAGAGGTACTTCGCTGTCTACTTTATTACGATATGAGAGGTTTGCATACAGCGTTGAGCCACTGAAAGGGTAAACATCGATGGAACCCACCCAAATGCACACTACCGCTATACAGTGTTATACATCACGAAGAACGATCTTTCATCACCAACTCGCGAAGATGATAGCATCTTTGGGTAGGCGTTGCGAAAGACCCTACACAGCGCTCAGGGTGGTGAAGAAAACCGTCTTGACTCAGCTTTTAGTTGTAAAGGTGTCCAAATGCTCCATCTGCCCGAGCCGTTCTTTCACGCTTGCCATTTCATTGCTGTGCCTATTTTTTTTTTTCTACATCCGTTCACGCATTACATTTGTAAAAGTTGGTAAACACAATGAATCAGCAACATTGGTATTTTGCCTTGCAAACTTGAAAAATTTGTTTGGGGAAGGGAGGAGTTATTAAATTAAATTCACACTGAAATTGAATTCTAATTATGAATTTAATTAAGTTATTTCAAGAAATCAGAAGGGGATGAAACTACTCCTCCTGGGGAATTAAGGGACCCCTAGGAAGAGGGACAAAAGTAGGATGTCTACTGGCTTCACATCAGATCAGGGTTCAGAGGGGGAAAATAAGCAACAATATGAGAAGGCCGAATCAAGCGTTGGGGGCAGGGGGACGGTTGAGCCTTCAATCTCCGATGTTCTATCATGACTGCTGGTCTCAGTGGCGTAATTGGTAGAGCGTCGCACTAGTAATGCGAAGGTTGTGGGTTCGAGTCCCACCTGAGGCCCAATAAATTTTTCGGCCTTCCCCTTCTGATTTCTTGAAATAACTTAATTAAATTCATAATTAGAATTCAATTTCAGTGTGAATTTAATTTAATAACTCCTCCCTTCCCCAAATAAAACACTGTATGCGGGAAGCAGTTCAAAATTCCCTCAAGTCATTACCTAACTTGAAAAATAAAAATGAATGCGAAACATTTTGGAATGAAACAACTATGCAGATAACAACGCACTAGCACACAACATTGTTAGCTAACATTTAAAGTTGGAACAATCGTGAGTTTGCTGTTCCGGCCATTCACACAAAATTGTAAATATTGGATGATTTGGAAGACAATCAGCTTCTTATCAGGTTATCCAATGATTGGTTCACTTCGATAAGCGAGCCCGCATAGACAAGGCTCAAAAAGTCCATTTAAAAAAATCGTCAGTGCAATGAAATTTACGGATCTGCTGTTTGAATTAGAAAACCTAGTAAGTTTCGGGGCAAGACGTACCAAAATTCGTTCGATGCTAAATTATGGTTTATTATTCTTGGAATCTTCTATTTCGGGAATTCTTGGACTCCGATCGGTCTCAATATTTGACATTATCCGTTTCAAGAGGTCTAGTTTCCAAAACCTAAATGTCCGTCCGCCGTCTGAGCCGTCGCAGTAGGAATTTTTTTTTAAATCTGAAACTTTGAAAAAAATCTGAAAAGCTTTGTTTAGCGTCTAGTTGTGCCCACAAGGTTTTCATCCCAATCCGTGGGGCGCTATGGTGCTACGGGAGTTGTTTTTTTTTTTTTAAGGCTTTTGGGTGTGGGGTCGAGTAAAGGTTCGTTTTCGAGGTATTTTTGGACGTAGAATCCATTTTTGGGGGTCCCGGAACGATCCGATTTCATTGTGGCAATCTGTAGGGGCTACAGATGGGATTTTTGAAGGATCCCAGGAGGTCAAATATTTGTCGAGTAAAAAACGAAAAATGTTTGAAAAAATTAAAAAATTTAAAAAAAAGTTTTTGAAAAAAAAAAAAAAAACCTACGTTGCAACGTTTCAAACTGTGACTATCCATCTCCATTTTCTATTTACATTTCCTCAAAATCCATTTAAAAGTACTGATTTTGAGTAAAAACATTTTTTGTCAAAATAAACCATTTAATGTTTTATTTTGCCCCGGATCCGAGGCAAGATGAGTCAGCCAAAAGATTCGTATAAATGTTTAATTGTCGTCTAAAAAACTACTGTTTCAGTCTTCTTAAACCACATTAAGAATCCTAAGGGGAGATATAAAAGTTAGATAGACCTATCTTTATACCTGTATATACTCATCCAGAGTGTACAAAATTTAGAGATTAAGTCAACATAACCAATATAAATGAAAATTTCCAACGATTCAGGTCATTAAAAAAATATAAAAATGGCTAACGAACATTCACATCCTTAAAATGATTTATTCTTCTTCTGAAAACCATAGTCGTGTAGAAAACAGTTCAAATAAAGAAAATTTACTTAGGTACCTAATTGCAACAATTTTAGGTGCTAGTTCTACCGTTGCGTTTCTAGTTCGGTGTGCGTTCTATGTATAAGTACAAATTATAATAGGTACGTCGAATTCATGAAGTTAGAACGCACACCAAACCACAATCCATTATATTGAATTCAATTCTATATTGAATTCAACGTAATGGACGGATGAGGAACTCCGAAAAAAGGATTATGCGTTCAAAATTATGACGAAAACGACACCTAATTCGACTTCGTGGTATCCTTCAAAAGCACCTTTTAGCACCTAAAAAGCCCCAAAGATTCTCACGATCAAAACCGATGGTTCTTGGACCCCCCCCCCCCCCCCCCCCGACGGATTCTACATCCAAAAATACTACGAAAACGACACCCCACTCGGTGCTAGAACTAGGTGGAAAAAAAAAATTCCCAACTTTTTAATTTATTTTATTGACAGAATTAAATTTATGCACAAGTAACCTATATCAAAGAATAATACACCCTTGTGTAAAATTTGCAGCGTTTTCAAAATACGAAATGGCCGTTGGTTCATGTTGCCCCGGTCCTCCTCTACCTACTGATTATCGACATAACATTTTTAGCGTCGTGAACCCGTGTTTTGTAGATTGAAAATATTATTTCTTGGGATAAGCTAGAAATCGAATGCCATAAAATATTAACGATCTACTTGCACCAGACCGCTGACGGGATATTTCGCCATTTTCCACTATGGGTAGATTTGCTAGCTATTTGGGTTACGACAAAGGACGCTGTCAATAAAATGTTACAATTCATAACAGTAGGTAATTATTAGCGAAATGAATCGTTAGGGCCACTCACAATCACTCAGTGTGATCGCGGTACAGCAGCAAAAATCAAGAAACCAAATAATTGAGAGTCAATAATTAATTTTAATTATTAAAACTAGGGTTCATAGACATTCCCAGAAAAATAAATTTTTTACATTTAGGGTCTTGCACACTTTGTAGTTTACTGTTCCTACCTACCTCATTTTAAGTAGGTAAGGAATTCAATCGCATTGTACCTCGCAGAACGTAATCTCAGAGGAGTTAATGTAAATTTCCAAAGTAAAATTTAACAAGTAAGTATTTAATAATTTTTACGCACCCTATAATATCGCACGAGCTGACCCTGTAATATCGACATTTGGCAGGATTGCGGGATGCTGGGAGGTCAGGGGCACTCAGGTATTGTGGTACCGTCAAAGGCCATTAGGGAATGATCATCGTCTCCTGCGCTCGGGAGGGAGAAGCCGTCGGTTCATGGGGACTTATTGGGCTATGGAGTTCAAGGAGTGGAGTGTCCCAAGTTGCAACAGGGTCCTGCAGGCGAGACGAAAGACTTCTTACATAACGAGAGCCTTTTGAAGGGTCTTCGGGTAGGCGGATCAGCGTAAGACCGTGATGCACAATAAGTTTGCTCAATGTCAACATAATGACCTGGAAAACGGTTGGAGGCTTGATTTTATGATCATCGTGCTTCAAATTTTACGAACGTTCACAGTATTGACCACCGACACTCGTAGACAACGTTTTAAAGTTGTCCAAACTGATCGCGCTGCAACAGAATCATCAGAACAAGAAAGCAATATAAGAGTGTTAACTCCTTGTCACATTCTTGAGTCAAATTTCGGAGGACCAATTGATTAAATTGATGATTTTAAAGAGATTATAGTATTGAGTCAAGTGATTAGTTCAGTATTGAAATCTTTATCAAAAAATTATTTGTAGAAAACTAAAATTTAATAAATTACAAGCTTTAGAAAATTCGACACACAACTGTTGGTGGTAATGTTGACCGTTTCAATTAATGTTGTTGGAAACTTGTTGAGGGTCAGTCAAATAAGACGAGATTTTTGCCGACGTTTCAAGAGATAATATCTTGAATATATTATATTCTCCTATCATCAGGGCCTAGTGAAATGAACAAAACACGAATTTAGACTTTGAATTTAACAATTGATGATACTATATGATATGAAACAGTGACAAGTGTACATAGAACAAATGAATATGATATAAATAATTTGGAAGGTAGTTAGAGCAAAATCCTGTCATTGAGTGAGCAAGTTTAAAATATACAGAGGTACTTACAAGTGCAGGGACATGGGCAGCACACGATGTGAACCGTGACGGTTCAACCGTCGCTGTCGTACTAATAATACTAAATAATATGTGGGATACAGCCATACAGAAGGAACTGACAATTGTCGATGGTGGGGGGTTTTGCCACTTTCCAAAGTCCGCCATGGCTTTTTCAGACAGCGAAACTGATAAGATCCTACCTATGTATCCGTACGTTGCTGGCATTGCTAGGAAATTACTACCAACGGTAGCTACGTCAGTACCATCAGAACGCCTTTTTTCGAAGGCATGAAGAACAGTTTCCCAATCAAGGAACAGACTACATGGGAAGCTTGTTTCCAAACTTTGGTTTTTATAAAATGTTGATGATGACATGTGGTAGATTAATAATAACATTAAATGATCATTATCAAAAATTTTGAAAACTAATACTAGGTAAATTTAAATAATACTGAAAACTAATTCCCATTTGCATTCAATTTTCATTTACTTACCCTAATTTAATTTATGTACCTCCATTAAGATAACTCGGATTTTTAAAAATATTTTTGTTTTAGGTATAGTTTGTTTTGTTTTAGTTTGTAGTTTTTTTTATGCAGACGAATGTAATTAATAATATATATTGTACAATTTATGGAGTACATCATGTCTCTGTGTGCAATAAAAACTATTTTCTTTCTTTCTTTCTAATCTTAAATACTTTTTTTACGATTTTTTATTTCTTGAATCTACCTACTTTGAATATATCTACCGTTATCACTCGTTAAAAGTTTTTTTAAGACTGATTTTTGAATCACTTTTTCAAAACATCGATACTTTGATGGCGATTTTTTGGGAAATCGATTTGAAGCATTCTGAATCGATTCAAAAATCGATACTTCTTACCGATTTCGCATCCCTAATGAAAGTGAAGACGTTTTGAGTTCAGAGTCTGAACTTCAGACCACAGAGTAACAGAGAGGAAGGTTGGTTCAGACGAAGTTTCCTGCGTAGGACTGCACTATAATATTATGGTGAAAATTTGGCGCTACAAACTCTTTCGGTTTAAAATTCATGTCTCAGCACGGTGGTTGATTTGATTTGATTACGTTTTATTTCAACTGGCAATATGGCCATTCTTCCACCTAACCAGTATAAACAAGTACAAATTACATAGGAAAATTGATACGTGCACCTAGAATAATTATTAGGTTTGTTCCAGGTCTGACTGCGTCTGTCGACAGAAGTTGGACAGCTGTCGACAGAACCCGACCGCACGTACTCGAGCTGTCGGTTTCCGTCCAACTGCGGTCAACCTACGATCGACCTGGAACAGTAGTTTCTAAACTGCGCATGTCTCCGGCGATTTCTGTTAACATTCCGTCAAACCTGGAACAAACCTCTTATAATGCTTAATAAGCATATGATTCTTATTATTATAACCTTATCATAAAACAATGAGATAACATAAATCGATTACTGTGCTTATGGTGGAGTCCACACTTCGATATTATAAGCATAAAAACAAGACTTGAGAGTGAAATGACCAAATGTTGCTCTCTGTTACTCTGTGGAAATGACAATACTAACTTTGCTCGACTAAGTAGTTGTTTCTCCAGATTATTTTTGAACGTCAGAAGTGTTACATTGGAATTCAGGTTTGCCGGTAAATTATTGAAAAGCTGGACCGATTTATATAAAAATGAATAATTCATTTATGAACAATTATTGTTATAGGCTGTGTTCCTACACGTGGGAATCCTGAAACCGGGTATTAACTTGATGAGTATCAGATAACTGGTCGTATTCTTTAAAAAGATAGCCAGGTTTCTTGAGATTAATGACCTTTTACAGGGTTATTCCCAAACACTTAATTTTGCTAACATAATAATTATTGAGTCAATTATTGAGTCTCGCACCGTTAAGTTCTATATAAGGAATATCCTGAATTTGAAATGTAGATAACAGGCGGAAATGCCCGCATACCATCGCGAAGCACTACAATGGATTCAGCACCAGGCGTACAGCGAAGCCAGATCCCGATTGACCACAGTAATACTTGACTCTAACTCAGCCACTGTTGATGACAAATACCGGACAATATCATCTGCATAAATACCATATTTACATGAGTGTATGGAATCAGATATACGATTAATCGCCATGGCAAAATTTAAGCTCGACAGAGTAGACTCTTGCGGGCAAGGCCGTACCCAGGAAAAATTTTCGGGGGGGGGGGGGGGGGGGGGGTTGTGGCACCAGGCGGGGTCCGGAGGCCCTACCCAATAAAACTTTAGAAAAAAACGCTGCAAATTTTACACAAGGGTTTATTATTCTTCGATATAGGTTACTTGTACAGACATTTAATTCTGTCAATGAAAAAAAAAAAAATTAATTTTTTTAAAAGATTTTTACTTATATTCCAAAAAAAAATTTTTTGGGGGATTTTTTCTTCAAAAATGTGTTTTTTCAAAAATTCTTTATTTTTTTACTCGAAAAATATTTAACCACCTGGGATCCTTCAAAAATCCCATTTTTAGCCCCATGAAAGAAATAATATTTCTATATTATAGATTGCCACAGTGCAATCGGATCGTTCCGGGACCCCCAAAAATGGATTCTACGTCCAAAAATACTCAAAAACGACACCTAAATCGATCCCATAGCTAAAAGCCTTCAGAAAACCCCTCCTGTAGCCCCATTTTAGCCCCATAGCGCCCCACGGGTTTGGGCGATCGGACTGAAAACCTTGCGGGCACAACTAGATGGTAAACCAAGTATTTTGTCAAAATTTCAGATTTTAAAAAAAATTCCTACCCAAAACGGCCTGGACGGCGGACGGACATTTCGGATTTTGAATATAGACCTCTTGAAACGGATAATGTCAAATTTTGAGGCTGATCGGAGTCGTCGACCTCCGTCGCGAAAACATAGGTGTACCTATTATTCCAAGAAAAACCAAAATTGTCAAATAGGTAACCCATTTTTAGGCCATTTTAAGCTTTCATTGACAAAAGTTAGAACGACACTAAGTATATAAAGGGGGTTGTGGCACCAGGCGGGGTCCGGAGGCCCTACCCAATAAAACTTTTTAAAAAATTGTCAAATAACCCATTTTAAGCTTTTATTGACAAAAGTTAGAACGACACTAACTTAGTGTCACTAAGTATATAAATAATAACATAAAAATAATTTCCCCTGTTAATTTGATGACTAGGAAAATAAATAGATAGACAATACAAATAGACTCAACATTGTTTAACATATAAAAACATATTGAACATAGAAAAACAACCTACAGAATATAGTCAGGGATTTGCAAAGTCGAATGGCGGTCATTTTTCGTGCTGCTACCTATCGTAATACATAGCGCCAAACTACATGCTTTACGCCGTTAGCGGCGGACCGCGTCCATCCACGTACGCGAATGGGTTTGTAAAATTGTAATACATTTTATAAATTATTTACGTATACTTTTAACTAGAAATTGCTTTGTACTCTTCCTTATTTACCTATGAAGATCAATTATAACTTGAGTAAATTTAATTCCTATGTGTTTGAAAATGCTTATTTTTGGGAAAATTTCGGGGGGGGGTTCCAACCCCTCTGACCCCCCCCCCCCCCTGGGTACGGCCCTGCTTGCGGGGTACCCCTATCGACACTCCACAGCGACAAAGATCCCTTTAGAGTTTTAATACGCTGACTTCTCGAACTAAGATATGATTTGAACCATGAAATTTCCTCTGCAACCAATAGATTTAAGTTCAGCAAGGAACAGTGCATGACTAATACTAGGTATTGAATGCATGACTCATGTCGAGGCTTGCAAAATGGGAACACAACGGTTGTCGATATTTTTCCTAATTTCATCTGTTATTTTAACTAGTGCCGTCTGACAGCTTTTCTACAGCCAGACTGGAATTCGTCTAAAAAATTATTTTCTTCTATAGGTTTACATTGCCAACTTGAAAATGCGAATAATGGGTGAGCGAATGTCAAACAAAAAATAATCTGATTCACAATTAAATATCCTACAAGTTTGGCCCACTGACATTTTTCGATCTGCCCAGTCATTTGGGACCTACGGTTGTCAACTTTTGAGCTAAGTTTGCAAAAATAACCAATATTTGACGAGCGATTGTGGCTGAACGGCTGGACCGATTTCGATGCAACTAACGCCATTTGACGCTAAATTTAATTTTCTTTAAAAAATGATGGAGTAACATTTCCCGTAAGATGCGTACTTTTCGCGTTATAAGCGAAATACTGAAAAAAGAGCGAAAATTTGGAGGTTTTTAGGCTCCCACGTCTGAAGCACAGCCCAGAAGCCGTCGCGAACTCAGATGGGTCTTATTTGGGACCCCCAAAAAGGGTTAAAACGATTTCCAGCTATGTACTATTTTGTCTCGCCTACAGCACTAATTTGCCTGTGCTACAAGTAATGTAAATGTTTTCATCGAGAAGGGACACCAATTTTGAGAGATTAGAGAAATTAAGCAATGAGAAGTGATACAAGTTGGAATAGCGTTAAAAATTTTCCATCGAGTAGGAACACATCAATTGTCAAAACAAAGTGTGGGAGCGCATGTTTTGCCCAAAATCATTGACCCCCCCCCCCCCCCCCTTTTTTTAGCTGTTTCGTGGCCACATGCATCGTACAATACATTTCTACAAGCTTCCGACTTTTACGCTGTTGCAAGGGACGATAGGTAATCCGAACCAAACGCCAAGCGTCAAAATATTATTTTGGTATGGAAGGACGCTTGGCGTAGACGGCCAACAGTCATCAAATTATCATAAATTTTATGTGCCACAGTAAAGACATGAAAATGTTGTGACTTTCTTGAGTTTATGACAATATAGCAGAATCCCAACGGAAAGGTTGGTGATATGAGCTCAGAACAGACGTAAAATTCCGCCTTCAAGGTGATAGGAGAGTTCAGCAGTGCCTCGTTTCATACTTCACATCATCGCAATCTCTTGTTGTCCTTTCAACACTCTCCAAAGGACTGAGAAAGGTTGCAATGTGACTGGTGATTTGGTGGGAGGAGTGGATATGATCTCAAGCTTTTGGCAGACCTCAGACCTCCTACTCTGATAATAACATCAGACGTGCAATATCCATTCGTGCGGAATTACGAGCCTCGATGAAATGCGCAATATTAGTCGATGATGAGTTGCCTAATTTGAATCTAAGATGGTGTAACTATGGTTCATCACCTGCTGAAAATGTTATAAGGTGTATTTTTCGGTATAGGTACAGTTCCGAATAACCTTTCCTTCCTCGAAATATTCATTCACTTCGTCTGAATACCTCGTATAACAGAAATTTCGTTATTTTAAATTAAATTACGCCGTCAATTTCAAATAATTTAAGCGAGTTATCATCATTATTTCTATTTTGTTTTTAGGTGGAACTATGACGACCAAATACACCGGGCCGTTGTCAGATGAAACGAGGAAACTTGCTAAAGAGGAACTCCGCGAGGACGACCTATCCAGAGAACAAGCTCTTACGCAGATGAGAAGCTGGATAGAGAAAAACCCCAAAATCGTATACTGCCGAACAGGTACCTATTAGAGAAAAATCCTTAACACTAATCAACATTGGCGAGAGTTATCATTGAATAATTTAAATTTGAAAAAAAAAGAGAAATGTTGGATGCAGAATGGTAAAGTCTACACGTGTAGACTTGTGTAGACGTGTACTGTACAGTACAATAGAAGAATGACGGAATTGCCCATTAAATGGAAATTAAATTTCCATTTTATATGTATCATTTACAATGGAAATTTTCCTCTAAAGGACCTAAAGGGTCTCTAAACTCAGACGAAATGAATAAACTGAAAATCACTAAACAAGCACTCCCAAGCAAACCGTGTAGGTAAGAACTGGTGGGTATCAACAGGTTACGCACTATAGTAGTGTGACTTTACAGAAAAGGGAATCTCGAGAACTTCATGAAGTTCATTGCAATGATCATTGAAGTGTTGCACGTCTAAAGACAAGCCCCGAAGTTCATCGCACGAAATTGAGCCGAAACTAGGTTCAACAACACTATGATACATACTCGAGTATCAATTAAGAATGGATCCATTCTTAATAATTAAGATTGTTATAGTATCAACCCCGAACAATTATTATTAGGGTGTTCGGGGTTGATACTATAACACCATTGACTTAGCAGGGTTTGACAGTAAACATGTTCCTCATGCATGAGGATCTCACTGCTTTTGGAGCCAATTTTGCAACTATCAGGTTTTGATCCGGAACATGCCTTGGATCTAGCAGGTTTTGAAACTGACCGAATGTTTGTACCCTCATTTTCTATTGGATCTGTCAACTTTTGCAAGAAAATACCTGCACCATCGGATTCCTCGCTACCAAAACCTTCGTGAACACACAAACTCGGTTTCCAAAAAAATTGATTATTCAGGTTTTGCAACTGAACGCCTCTATGATTAAATTTTAATCATAGAGGAATCACCCTCTTTCTACCCACCTAGTTAAACGTAAACAGTACCAGGTACGTTTACGCTAACGTTGTAGGTCTACAACGTTAGCGTGGAAGGATACTGTAGAGACATACTGCAAAACGGTAGTGTGGGGTGTACCTACTTGATATTGTCTTCCTACATCCAAATTTAAGTTCATTAAATTTTGTTTTGTGTGTTTGGCGGGAAAACGGTGGCGTGAATCCACGATTTCGCCGCCCAGTGTTTTGGAGGATGAGGAAGGGAGTGTAGGAATATCTTCTCCTAAGGCATTGCACGAAATGTCGTAGTCTACAGGCTTAGGAGATGGTGCAGCTACATTCAAAGACCCGCAATCATCAAGATACAACCACTTTAAGAATCAGATATCCAACTTGAGTGGTCAAGCTCCAGTGGTCGTCCAGGGTTCGCAGCGGAACTGAGATCAATAGTTGCAGCTGCCTCAAATGATTAAATTGATTGGATGGATGGAATTGATTGGAGGCCGTCTTTAATGACAAATTTTGTCATTAAAGACGGCCTGGACCTATTGATCCAGTCTTACCCGGATTCGCTGTTGCAGCTACCACAATTGACTTGTCAGCAATGGAGGCCTGTCCAGTGGACCAAATCTCTCTCTGCTTCTCGCTATATTTGCGTCAAATGAACAGCAAGGAGTGTCCAAGTGGAATTTAAAATATCCCCTCAACCTCGAAATTAACAGTAGCGCCCCCTACGCCTCCCGTCGGTACAATTTCCAGCGGGCTGGCAATACCAATCAGGAAAACGTGGGAATTCCCCATACATACCTACATAATATGTATATTATAGCGCATTAAGATCCCTTTGACGCCCTTTAACCAATCAAAACGACCAAATTTCCACAGATGACAGTTTTCTCCTGAGGTTCCTACGTTTCAAAAAGTTCAGTGTGCCGATGGCACAAGAGGCCCTGGAGCGGTACATACTTCTCAGGCAGACCATACAACAAGCATTTCACAACCTTGATATGACATTGCCGAAGATGGAATACCTTATCGACAATGGGTGAGCTAAGAGTTTAGATTTTTGTGAAACTTTTGCCAACTAGACGCTTCACAGGTATAAGAACATTCAAATGAGAAAAGTGTTGAAATAATAATTATTTCTATCGACATGTGATTATTGCTATAGACATGTGATTATACATTATTATAATAAAATCGGGTTTCTGTCGGTGTGTCGTGTCTTATAGGCGCCTAAACGGCTGAACGGATTTCCACGGGTTTTTTTCTAACGATCTGGTGGGCTTGCCGCCACAACATAGGCTAGGTATATTAAAAAACCACGCGCGACGCGCGCAACCCTGCGCAATTGCGGGCAACCTATTTTGGTCCCCTTATAACCCCCCCCCCCTTTTTTTTTTATCGCGGATTCGGATTCTACCTTAAATTCTACGTTAAACACCCGTCAGGAGTGGTCGGCCGAGCGAAGCGAATTTTTTGGCGCGCGCGAGTTCATGAAACTAATTTATCTCTAATTCTTCGTCGTTAACCGTCTGATTGACTTGGCGTTTTCTCCTTATCCTACCTCGAGATCCGAATTTTAATACGAAATCCCGAAAAAAAAAACTCCTTCCGACGATGAGCGAATTTAGACGGCGAGTTTAATTTGAACGATTTGAAGAGATCCGACGCGCGAAAGGGTGGCGAGTCAGGGTAGGCGCGCGCGTCTGTCTAGTCTTCCGTCCCGGCGGAGGAGATTCACACCCACACGGACACACAGAAACCCGATTTTACATAAGTATAGATTATGTTGAACAGCATGATATAAATGCCACTTAATTCAGCGCGACTCACATCGTCAAGGTATCGTTTAAAGTCACAGGTTGCTTGTAAATTGTAAAAATGTTTTAGTTATTTATTTGCTACTCCTGGGAGAGACAAACTCGGAAGAAGATGGATTATTGGAAGACCAGGTATGTCTCAAAATCTATTCATTGGCCGGTTATTGGTAAAAAACCGCTAGCTTAAAAGAAAAATGAACTTGAATAGTTTGACCAATTTTTTGGAAGGGGAGCTGTTAACATTCCCCAGGGGAATTTCCCCTCTCATGCATGAATTACGTCCCATAATGGCATGACATGGTCCTAGCACGTTGTGATCATATTGTTTCACATGTAATGATACCTTTTACATGAGGCTTGATTCCCCGCTTCGGTATTTCAAACTCCCCTTGGACTGCATCGCCAAATCAAGCAAAGTTTGTAAAACATCAGCATATGTCTAAATTTGTCAACTTCTATTTACGTAAAAAATTGAGCTTATTGCTTCATCAAACGAGGTCGAGATGTCCCTGGGAATGAATTTGAAATAATCGATTTCTCTCATTTCATACGACTCGTGGCTAAGGCGTGTTTGACCCGTACAAATTCATCAATGAAGACATGTGCCGGATCCACGGGATCATCTACGAGACTTTGATGGAAGACGAGGAGAATCAGGTGAATACTTCTAATGATAACCGATAGTTGATGACTGTGGAGGCAGAAGTTGGTAACCAGTAGGATGCTCCGAGTTGAGATTCATAGCCCGACGGCGCAATAACCCCGAAATCCGTGCAGGTTCGAGGATTCGTTCACTATGCAGATGGAGCAGGAGTTTCATTTCCCTACTTGACTCTTTTTACACCTAAAGAAGCCGTCAGGATCGTCAAAAATGGAGAGGTACGTGCCGGATCAATTGAACAAGTTATTATCCAACCAGCTTCAATAAATTATAATTCAATATTAAGCTCTATAATAAAGTTAAATTATAGTGCTTAGATGGAGCAGAAATAAAATAAATCGTAGGCTGGCCAACGAAGATTTATTGAATTCAGAAGTTAATACCCCGGACGCTTGGTTGTGGCTGAACGGCTGAACCGATTCTAACGTGAAAGATGGTCATTCGACGCAGAAGTTTATGCTCTTTAACTATGTATTTGGAACGTTTTCTCTGCGATGATTAGTTTTCGAGTTATCGGTTTTTAGGCCTCATTTTGCTTCCATTTTGGATCCAAGAATGGTAAACCAAAATATCGATATTGGATCCAAGAATAGTAAACCAAAATATCGATATTTCGGTTTACTATTCTTCGTTTCAGTGGTGGAAGACTCCGATCGGCCCCAAAATTTGACATTATCCGTTTAAGAGGTCTAGATTCCAGAACCGAAATGTTCGTCCGCCGTGCGGGCCGTTTTGGGCAGTTGTGTACGTAGGAAACTGCATTAGAGACCGGAAGGCCTATCAGCAGGCCCCCAGAAGGGGGCTCCACCCCACGGGGTCTTAACCTTACGCGGGCTCCACCTCCCAGTGGGCCCCACGACCCCCTCGAGTCCGACACCAGTCCGAGGGGTGCGGCCAAGGACCGAGATATCGTCGCTTAAGAGGCAACACCACGTATCTAACTTTTGGCAACTTTTCAGGAGGAAGAAAAAACTGATTTAAACATGCATACCGGCAGGAGTTAGATACGTGGTATTGCCTCATCAGAGTTAGATACGTGGTGTTAACATGTAAGCGATTTTAGAGCTTTTGGCGGCGTTTTAACGAAACCCCGATGTTACCATTCTACGCAGAGCAAAATTCTGCATCCAGTGATATACAACACCACGTATCTAACTTTTTGCAACTGTTCTGGAGGAAGGAAAAACATGCATTCCGGCAGGAGTTAGATACGTGGTATTGCCTCATCAGAGTTAGATACGTGGTGTTAACATTTAATTTTTTAGAGCGATTTTAGAGCTTTTGCCGGCGTTTTAACGAAACACCAATGTTACCATTCTATGCGGAGCGAAATTCTGCATCCAGTGATATAAAAACCTCATTTTCGACAAAATGTTGGATACGTGGTGTTGCCTCTTAAGCGACGATATGACCCCACCGATCAAAGACCGCGGGCTCCCCCTCGCCCGAGGTACCGGAGAGAAGGGGTTGCTCCAAGCCAGTTGTTAGTTGCGTTAATGGGAGCAACCCCTCCCCATTAAGCCCCCTCCGGTCAGAGGCCCTCTACCGCTTTACATGCCCCCAACACCCCGGCGTTACCCGAGATGTCAGCCTGAACATTACAGGGGTGGACATGCGGGTCGAAGAGCTGAGTCCGCACAGTGAGCTGTAGCAAACTGGCATCAACCTACCTGGCATCCCCAGGCCGTTTTGGGTTTTTTTTTTCTTTTTTTTTTTTTTAAATCTGACATTTTGACAAAATACTTGGTTTACCATCTAGTTGTGCCCGCAAGGTTTTCAGCCCAATCGCCCAAACCCGTGGGGCGCTAAGGGGCTATGGGAGGTTTTTTGAAGGGTTTTGGCTATGGGATCGAGTTAGGTGTCGTTTTCGAAGTATTTTTGGACGTAGAATCCATTTTTGGGGGTCTCGGAACGATCCAATTTCACTGTGGCGATCTATAGGGCTTTCATGGGGCTACAAATGGGATTTTTGAAGGATCCCAGGAGGTCAAATATTTTTAAGTAAAAAACGAAAAATTTTTGAAAAAAAAAAAAAAAAAAAAAAATTAAATAAAATAAAATAAATTTGTTTCCAAAAACTTTTTTTTCATTGACACAGAATTAAATTTATGCACAAGTAACCTATATCAAAGAATAATAAACCCTTGTGTAAAAATTGCATTGTTTTCTTGTTCAGACCCATTAGAACCATATAGACCTTGTATTAAATCTTAGTCATGTCTACCCTGATTAGCAAACATTGAGTATTTGCAGAGAACCCTACCAATGAGACACAAAGAAGTTCATGCAATCAACGTCCCAGCTTCGCTCAAATATGTCCTGGACTGGGGGATGTCACTCGTGTCTGAGAAAATAAGGAAAAGGGTGAAGGTCGGTACAAGAAACTATTGGCATGAATATGGAATTATGCATGAGCAATTTAACCCTTCTAACGTTTGATTAAACTAGATATACACCAGCGCGGAGGAAGCGGCCAAAACCTTAGACGTCAGCATGTTGCCAAAGGAGTATGGCGGCAGTATTCCAATGAGTGAAATGATCGGTAAGTTTCCACGTGTATTGTTTATTAGACTAATCAAATTTTTTGTACGAAAAATGCAAAGAGATCCGTCTTACTTTTGGCAGCGTCGTTCAAGAAGGAGTTAGCAGCCAGCCGCCAGCGCCTTCTCGATAACGATCAAATGTCAGTGAAACTGGAGCTCTTCTCCCAACAGGCCAAAGAAGGTGCAGTGTCGGCTCTGAAAGGGGGAAACTCCACGTGCAACCCGTACAAAATCGACGTTTTGTCCGGCAGCTTCAGGAAGCTCGAAGTCGACTGATCTCAATTTAATAAAAAGTGTATAAATTAAAGTTAAGTTGCATTTTTGCGCTTAGGAACTCCATATCAAGAATAGGTGATATACCTACTGATTATCCTTACGGCATTTTTCAGCACAATAAGTTGACCATTTTCAGTAGATCTCAATTCATCATGTTATTTTTATATTCCCTTGAATAAAAACATGATAGTTGGGTAATCGAATACGATAATGCCAAATTGACTGAGCACTGCAGTTTTTGGCAACATTTCGTCTGCTGGAGCAAGTTATCATCTCCAAGGATCTTTCCAATAAACTAAGTTCCATTTTTGTTTGAGATCCACTTCTACGTTTTTGCTAAATACCTGAAAAATAATTTGTTCTATGATATCAGTAGTAATTAAGTAGGATATAAAAATAACTATGACAACGTTCGGTAGCTATTACTCAACCGATTCGAATTTCCCGAATCATTAGGATAAATTTTAAGATACAGTGGGTCAGAATTAAATAATCGGGTGTGCCCAGAACTCAGAAAACGAAAAAAAAAGTTCGTTTGAAGTATTTTGTACAAATATCTAGAAAACCTTAGATTAAGTTGGGATTACAAGGGCGAGTTTATACGCTGATAGTCGGCGAGTTTACAACCCGGCGATTCAGCTATTAAGATAGTGATGGTGACAAATTGCGTTGGCTCAGGTGCCAACTTGGTTGCGGGTAGCGAGATAAACCTGATAGCTCACAAGCAGCCTTCCAACTATTCCAACGGTTAGCTTACAATCGACTTGTTCACTAGTAGCGTTTTTGACAACATTTGCCATGGCTGTCCTTCTCATATTGAAGCTCAAATCAAATTTTCACACAGAATAGCTGCGATAGGAAATTTAATCAGCTTTCACGAGAAAAAAAGAAATTTGAAATCGGGCCAATAGCTTTCGAGCTACAGCCGAAAACGTTCTGAAAAACGTGGTTTTTTGGTTACCGAGCGGTGTCTGATTGGGGGACTTTTGAAAGACTCGCCCATTTTCAGTTGACTGAATTTCTGCAACCAAGGAGGTTTTCTAACACGGAATTCAATGCTCTACAAGTTTGATTAAGTGACATTTTTTGATTGAGTACGTTGTTTTTGATATAGAGGCTTTGAAACGTGACCAAATTGTTAAATTTTAAGTTTTTCGAAAAAGTGAGCGTTGTTTGAAAAGCTGTATCTCACAAACTATTAGACCTACAGAACTGCAATTGGTCGCAAAAGTTAGACAATTTTGTCTACTTTACAAAAGGTGTGAGTAATTATTTTTGTAGAATGCACCCCTACGGAGATATAAGCCAAAAACCAAAAACCCGTCCGAACATTTTGAGGTTTTTCGACTGTCACGCAGCGAGCTCAGGTTTTTCGAAGCTGCAAACTTGGGTATACACTACTGGGAGTGATCCTAAGAACATAAAAAAACAATTTGACTGCTATAGCCAACAGTATGACCCACAAGCAGAAAATCTGCTATTAGCTGATAAACTCGCCCCGAGTAATCAACCCTGAACGGTTGCATAATTTTCTATTGTGTGAACAATAATTGTACATCAGGTAATTAATTATTAAGCAAGAATTTTCGTATTTTTACAGTGTATTTACATAGGTAGGTACTTTTAATGAACGGTAGTGTTGAATGTCGCAATTTTTGTATACCGATTACACATTAAACTGTAGCCATGATAAGTAGATGTTTACATTTTACTGTACCTTTTCTTAACAAATTCTCAAGACCTTCCAAATAGTGGATTGCAATTAAATTAAATTGGGATTTCAAGAGGGTCATTAACCGAATCGTAATGTGTTGAAAAGGTTTTACATCATTAAACGACGCTAGACCTGCGTAGACAAGGTAAGATGGGGAAGAGACAAAGACGATATATGGCGCAAGACGGAGAGTGAAAGCCGAACCGAAGGCCAAGGGCAGGGACGCCCATTTTTTGCTTCTTCGGACGCGTCGAATTGCATCAGTGTGCTCCTCACGGCTCTTAGGTTCAGAAACTCGCCCAAATTAGGATTGTCTAGTCATTTTAATAACAAAAACATCTGGGATTCATTCCAGTATTTCGAACGTTTTTAACACTGTAAATATATGAAATGTGGTACTGAGGATTGATTCAAAGGTAGAAAATTTGTTCAATCTTTGAACATTGGAAACACGCAATAAGACAACTTCGGAAATGATACCAAAAAAAATCATCAAGCTGTCAACATCGTGAAAACAATCATCAAAGCATTTCGTATAAAAGTCTACTTGTTTCTATTTTACATTTTATACAATTCACTATTAATTATTTATTAATGAAATCAGTGAAAATCAACAACAACAATAACAACAACGCGAATAATTCATGCTTCAGTCCTGGACATCATCAGGAAGTCCAGCCCCGTCCTCCAGTCCGAAGTTTCTCAACTTCCGCCGAGCTCCTCTCAGCCAAAGGGAAACAGTCCTTATAATGGCGAACTGGACTCGAACTCGAGCCCACCCGACCGCTTGAGAGTACGGTCTTTCTCGCTTCTCCGCCAGTTTGTAGGCTGCTCTCCTGAGGAAGGCGGCGAATTCGCAGTGGAGGGGCCCACCGCATGTAAAAACCAGGTGTGAAGCACCCTCTGAGATCTTCGGCCGCTCGGTCAGACTTTCTATGCTTTTCATTGACAGCACTCTGGGCGACTTGGGGCCACTTCCGCGAAAGATGAGAAGACAGCGTCAGCCTTTTGACAAAAAACTCGGTTTACCATCTAGTTGTGCCCGCAAGGTTTTCAGCCCGATCGCGCAAACCCGTGGGGCTAAAATGGTGTTACGGGAGGGGTTTTTGAAGGGTTTTGGCTATGAGATCTAGTTAGGAGTCGTTTTCGAGGTATTTTTGGACGTAGAATCCATTTTTGGGAGTCCCGGAACGATCCGATTTCACTGTGGCGATCTATATGGCTTTCATGGGGCTACAAATGGGATTTTTGAATTATCCCAAGAGGCTAAATATTTTTCGAGTAAAAAACAAGAAATATTTGGAAAAAATTTAAAAAAAATTGTATTGACAATTAAATTTATGCACAAGTAACCAATATCAAAGAATAATAAACCCTTGTGTAAAATGTGCAGCGTTTTTACAGTTGAGGGCGTGGTTCACATCGAACCCTTGCATACACGTCACAGACGGTTGGGAGGTTTCCAGGCATGCGATACCCATACCTCGAGGAGAGTGCATCGCGGAACTGGGAAGCAGACAAATCAAACCCATCAGCTTTTAAGGGAATCATCGATAGCCATCGGGAACTTGATTTAACTCTTCTGAGAGCCCGTTGTTGGGCTGACTGCATTCTCTGGATGGTCCTCAGCCACCTCTGAAAGATGCCTCTCTTCTCGGCTTTTGTCATCTCTCAGTGACCTGACTAATACGATTGTATTATACCTATAGTTCAAAGTATATTCAGGTAGCTGTGGATCATATCAAGATGTACTTGTTGAGCACAGTAAAAGTAAAGTGGACTTTATTATGTTAACCGATAAGGTTTTCACTATGGAGCAGGAGCCGACCCCGCACCTTACTTTGAAATGATTCTGAACCGCTAAACCCCTTGAAAATTTTCATTGTCAAGGCTGTGACGCGAACCCCAGCCCCATTGGCGAGTTCACCAGGTTATAACGCAGGATGACACGCAAAATCGTGTTGAGCATAGTACGAGGTCATCATTGTGTTGTCGGTTGGGTAAAAGTTCCGGCGGAAGACGATTTTTGGCTGAGCTTATGCTTCATCTGTTTATGCCTGTTCATATGCTGACTAGTTCGGCTTTTGTACCGACAAGAATCACAGGCGTATGGCTTCTCTCCTGAAACAAGGGTTTGCATCAGTCACGAATGATTGACAGCACGTGATCAGACTCTTAACTTGTGAATTATGTAGAAAAAATGAAATTCGAAAAAATGGAATGAGATGGTTTTGATAGCCAACGCCTCAAGAAGAGGCTTTCGAATACTGTTCAACTTCGGGTTGATTGGCATTGCATCGCCAAAGCCCTAAGGGTCACTAAACATGAGCTCAAATGTGATCTGCCTCCGAAATTGTTGAATTCAAAAGATCAATGTGTTTTCGCTCACCTGTATGAGTTCTATGGTGTCTCTTCAAATTGCGAACGTCACTGCTTTTATAATCACACAGGTCGCAGGCGTAAGGCTTCTCCCCTAGAAAACATAATTTAGATCCAAAACGTGTAGAGTTTTCTCGCACTACTTATCTGGAAACAGGAATAGATAGATAGATAAATTGTTTATTGGGGAGATGTGAGGGGAGGTCTCCCAACTCGGAAGAGACATTTTCCAATTTTAGGTATTTTCAACACCCACGGGGCCATATAAATCATCATTTGACCTATTATTCACCCCGTCCGAGAAAGTGGTCGGCTGAGCGAAACGAGGCCCCCCTGTCAGAGCGCTAGTCAAAGTCATAATTATGCATAACGCCTACCAGTGTGAACCATCATATGGCGCTGAAAGTCATTGCTGTGGGAAGTCCTAAAGTCGCACACATCGCAGGCGAAGGGCTTTTCCCCTGAAAATCAGAAAATATAATTACCCCTTCATTTTACTTTTCTAAGCATTAGGTACCCCAAATAACTGTACGATTTAAAATGGCGAGGTAATCCACCTGTGTGCGTCATCATATGCCTCTTCAACCGAGAAAATTCGGCACATTTGTACCCACAGATCTCACAAGAGTACAATCTTTCTGAAAACAAACGTACGAGGTCAGGAAAATAACAGAGAAAATACATACGTAGGCCTTATACATAGTATAATTTGTCATTCAATAATCTCACCCTTTGGTGCTTTTGGCTTTTTAGCAGTGTGGGGTTTATGCTGTTTCGCATGTCGTCGGAAGTTGCCGGCATGGGAGGTTTTATAGCCACAGTCACAGCCGTAGGAGGTGCCCTCTGCAAGAAAGCACGAGAAGAGTGTCTACAAGGAAAACTCGTTGAGCGAAGCTCAAGGTAGGTATGTAAACAAAAGCAATGTTTCGTTGAAGCGAAGACCAACCTGCTGTGCTGAGTACATAATCAGTGCCTTTCCTCTTGATATCCGTTGCCGGCATATCAGGCGCATCACTCTGTGAATCACTTGACACTCCATCGGACCCACTGCGCTCAATTTTGATAAACACCTCCGGAAATCGTGGTAGCTCATTCTTCCAATCTACAGGTTCTTCTTGAGACCTTAAAAGGAAGGCACGCATCTGTGAGCGTAATCGCGCATTAAGTTATACAAAACTGGTGCATGTACCAACGGTAGCTCATAATGCAGGCTGTAACAAGCAAAACCCAGTTCAGTCCTTCAGCTCTAACATTTTACCAACTCTGCTAGTACTGACATGGGAAAGCCGTGGTTTTGAAGGGAGCTTAATCCGAAGTCAGAAGCAGCACCGGAAGAATGATGAGATAGGTACAAACGAATAACCCAATGAAAAGATTAATTTTAGAAATAGATCTTACTAGCTGGCACATACCGGGCAGTTTCCTCTTTAGGTGTTACCGCCATGTCTACCAACTCGTCTTTGACTGAAACAAGGTTTTCATTTTGTGCATCCATCTGAAAACAAAAAGCATTCTCGATTAGAACTTCTGTCCGCCCCGAGTGTGCTTGGGCCAACCCAAATAGAAAAATGTCTTAGATGAAGGAGGCATTTGATTGAAGATTATATAATGTACATATTATGGTACGCCTACAATCGCATCCGCTTACTCGAACCGGAAACATGCATTGACATATTAGATGCATCCCAATCAGGATGGACCAGGGGATAAATTTAATAATTATTGTTATTAGTGCATAAGTGCATTGCTGATCGCTCTGGGTACCTACCTTGTTTGTTACTATTTTAAGTTCGACCGAATTTCTTTGACCTTGTTCCCCAGCACTATTGCGATAACCGGCAAGCTTCAGCTCTTGTCCAACAACACACTCCGAGCTTTGAAAATCAATGAAACCTTGATCATCCTCACCATTTCTGCTGTTCATTCTTCATTCCTAGAACCTTCGATCATGGTGGTTACACATAATATATGTACGTATATTATACGTGTCAACGAGTTACGGTCGGCTCCGAACAGTTCGGTCCCCTTCGGTATTGCTTATCCAATCAATTAGGAAGGTGCAACCAACTGCAACAGAAAAGGGCAAATCAACAGGATGATACCGTCATTTCTTAGAATATGAAACAAAGAAACGGGAATTAAATTAAATGTCGGATAAGGACGCTTCTTCTCACTTGTCCGGTGTCTCGTTCTTTGATGGGGCAACACCTGTGATTTTGGGTATTACACCCAAACTGCCGTCCTAAGAATAGATCCCGTACCCGTACCGTATCTCACGAAGTTTGACTTCTGGGAAACGGCTTGAACGTGCTTTACACTAGTACATCCCCAAAAATTTCGTTAACTCGATAAGTAATCGGATGTTGTTTTTGAGTAATTTCCTGAGCAGATACGACTTTGAAACTCGGAAATCCGATAGAAACCATCCCTTCAAAACCAAAGAAGCCCAAAAATTGAGATACCTAGATGAAAATTAAACATTTCAAATTTTCCTTTGAGTGAAGAAACACGGAAACACTTCAGATAAACTTGGTGTCAACACCGCGTAATCAATAGGGATGGGAATCGATTTCCGATTTTTTGGGAAAATCGATTTTGTTCCGATTTTTCGATTTTTTTGAATCGATCTTCGGGTTCCGATTTTTAAGGTGAATCGATTTTTTACTTCCGATTTTTGTAAAAATCGTGAATCGATTTTTACTACTGATTTTAAAAAAAATCTTGAATCGATTTTCGTCATTTATAAAAATTAGTTTATTATTTCAAGTGATTTAAGCAAATTTCGAGTCTTAGGTCGATTAAAAATTATGATAATAGCTAATAACAACAAAACTCACTAGTTACCAGCGACGTCCACCATGGCTTTTTCAGACAGCAAAACTGATTACTCGTCTGATTAAATGTTTATTATCAAAATTTTTGAAAACTAATGAAATTTTAATTTTCAATAAATTTTTTTAACGATTTTTTCTTGAATCCTACCTACTTTGAATATATCTACCATTATCACTCATTAAAAAAAAATTTTTTTTTTTGTAGGACTGATTTTCGAATCGATTTTCCAAAAAATCGATACTTTTACGGCGATTTTTTTGGGAAATCGATTTGGAGCATCCGATTCTGAATCGATTCAAAAAATCGATACTTCTTACCGATTTCCCATCCCTAGTAATCAACCCAACACAAAATTTGTTATCAAACGACACAACTAGGGATGGGTTTCGATACCCCAATACATCGAAGTAGCTTAGTAACTTCACTATCCGTACTACATTAATCATCGATAGGTATTTAATTTTAGAATCTGATTATTATACATTTTTTCCATTTTTGGGAACACTAAGTATCAAATTCTAAAACGTGAATAACATTATCGTTAACGTTAATTTGATTACCCAGTTTGTTTCAAATGTGGGACTCAAAAACACCCGTATTCATGGAATTTTTACTCCCCTCCGATTCTGCATCAGCAATCAGAAATTTCTGCCATAATGGGAAATACATTGGTTGTATTTGCATTAATTAGTAGTTGTTAAATTAAAGTAATTCATCTAGGCCGTAAATCAATTCAAATTAATTATGTTATTATATTAATTTTACAACCTAAGAGTCCCAGAGGCCTATGTAAACGTTTACCAATAAAGGTGTTATTATTATAAAATTTATATCTGCCTGTTTTTCGCAGTATGGAAGAAATTAAGTAGGGTAATTTAATTTCTCTTAACTTAGGAGCAGAGCACATCATAGTCTTTGGACACCCCTTGGCCCACCAATATCATGTCCACTGCACCAACCCCTATTAAATTTTTGTCTTCTCCATTTTGGAGCTTCCATGCACCACTCGGAGCAACTTTTTGGTGGCTTCATATTTTTCTCGTCAGCTACTCGTCAAAACGGATTTTTGGTATTTTTTTCAAAATTTTTTTTTTTTTCAGAAAAAGTTTAATTTCCCGTTTTCTCCACTTTTGGAGCTTCCATGCTCCACGTGGAGCAACGATTTGGTGGTTTCAGACTTTTCTCGCACTATTTTTTTAAACCAATTTCAGATTTTTCCGACATCTAGAAGTGCCAAAATTTGGCACTTCTAGATGTCGGAAAATTATTTAATAATAATAAATTATTTAATAATAAAAATGGTTCTCCTCCTCCTCCCCTCGTTGTTCCCCACAGTATGGGAAACTTGGTATCGATCACATGTCTCAAGAGATTTCCAAGTATCGATAGATTGCTGTCGATGTCAATCCACAACAGATAACAGTTATCTTAATAAACTTTCATCATTGTTGCCAGCGGAAAAAACGAAAAACCCCCCGACTGATGCTGGGAAACTTTCCAATAGATGGCCGTCCTCGCACCGATCATCGTAAACAGGACCTACCTAGTCATAAATTAAGTTGAGGAATAATTAGTAGTTCGACACCACCAAGCCATTGCATTCTGTATAGGGCTGTTACAGCTACAGTAGCTATCCGGTTTTATATCCCTCGATTTTCCCTTGATTCGGGAATTTCTATGCATTGTAGGGATTTTCTTGCTCACCTGATCCTTATCTGCAGTTCTTACCTTCGCGGTTATCAAGCTTTGTTGTGATTATGTGACAGCGCAGCTATGGTATAATAGTTTATGAATGATAGATCATAAATAGTGTTTGTAAATTTTTCTCTTTCCTTCATTATATCGACCTCACAAGTTTCGGTCAACATACGAGGTTGGTTCCATACACATTGCCTATTATGAGATTCAGCAATCATGTTACATACTTCCCGGGGAATTGTGATGATTTCATTTTGGTTTATTATTCTTGGAATGGTAAGGTAAAAGCACCAAAGGCGGACACAACCCCAGTGGCGGACACTGGGACAAAAAAGCTCTCAAAATAAGGCTAGCAACCTCCCAGGGCTCTTGATCCTTCATTTTTCCATTTATGCTATCTCTCTGTGAGCAGTTAGGATGAAGAAGAAGAAGATTGACCAAGAAATAAGATAACAGTGCGAATGCAAAAGTTACCTTTCTGTTTTGAAGTGATTTCGGCTGCTCTGGTTACCAAAAATGGGAAGAAAACTGAGGTGAGTTTTAAGGAAAATAATCGATTTTACTTATTACCCTATTGATTTCTAAGTTCCTTATGGATTGAACAACAAAGTTGAATAATAATTTCGTGAATACATTCCATATTTTCATTGAAAATCGCTCTTTTTGGGCGTCCACTACTGGACCCAGGAAAAATTACAACTTCTCCAGTTGCGGACGCACCTGTCCGCCTTTGGCACCTGTGCCCTATCAACAGTGCTCCTATGGCGGACGGGAGTGCTCCATTCCAATTTTAGTCTTGGTTTAAAAGTTAATTGAACAATTTTATTTGCTGAATTGGTTTTGAATGATTAATAGTAATCATGGTATCTTTGTTTCAGATCAGCAAACAAGAAAAGTCAGGAGACATGCAAAAAAAAAAAAAAAGAACCCTTTGCTGCAGTATTCAGAAGCGGCTATTCCTTCATTTGATTCAAATTTTCTTCAATCTGTAATTGAGGCGGTGGATTCCTAAATTTTGGAATAACTTAACTTCTTAACCTGTCTACACATAACTTGTTAAGTAACTGTCTATGTCCAATTTAGCAATTTTTCAGGAAACACGAAAAACATGCCTTAACCCAACCAATAAGCCGGGAGACGCGAATTCTTTTGAATTTGACTCATTTGGCATCACTTAATGAGTGCGAAAATTTTGAACTAAGTTAATTATGAAAGGCGCCAGTAAATTGAGATTGAAAAATGAATGTAGACACTTTTGAAACGAACTGTCGAATGGAGAGAGTTGTGGAACGAACCCCAAAGTTTGGGAGCCAAAAAACCAGTGGAAAGGAGACAGTTTTTCTTGATTCTGAAGTCATTTTTCGATGGAGCGCGGGAAAATGGTTCAGAATCCACTGCTAACTACTACATTTGGCCGAAAATGAATGTAGACAGATTTGGAATCCACCGCCTCAATTTGATTTAAGGTTTTTACCCATCTCTGCTAGGTACTTGATTCAAGATTCCAATAATAATTATCCATGAGAATCCATCTGATCAAAACATTTACCAATTATTGGTCTTTTTATAATTATTATAAAAAGACGATTTCCGACGAAGTAGTCTATAAATTTCCACGATAAATTTTTTGATCAGATGGATTCTCATTGACGGAATTCTCAGATGGATCTAGATAGGTAAAGGGAATTCCCTTTATCTCGCCACATCCACCTTACATTAAGATTCCAATTTCTTACTGGAGTAGATAATATCTATCATATTATGATACCTTGCTAATGTTGCTTAGTTACCTAGGTAGGTACCTAAAGTTAGACGCAACAGAGAGTATATTATTATAAACCTTATTGGTAATATAAGATGGGGTAACTTATCTGAATATTAATGAAAGCCCCCATGTAAGTGCATATAAGTTCCACTGTGACACATTTTCTAGTTCAAATACAGTAACTGTTACTTAAGAGAAAATCTTTGTGATTTTAGCGTAATATCTATCATATTATGATACCTTGCTAATGTTGCTTAGTTACCTAGGTAGGTACTGTTACTTAAGAGAAAATCTTTGTGATTTTAGCGTAATATCTATCATATTATGATACCTTGCTAATGTTGCTTAGTTACCTAGGTAGGTACCTAAAGTTAGACGCAACAGAGAGTATATTATTATAAACCTTATTGGTAATATAAGATGGGGTAACTTATCTGAATATTAATGAAAGCCCCCATGTAAGTGCATATAAGTTCCACTGTGACACATTTTCTAGTTCAAATACAGTACCTGTTACTTAAGAGAAAATCTTTGTGATTTTAGCGTAAAAATAATGTTTTCTAAGCATTTTGAGTTTCTGGTTAGTAAAGGTCTGTTAAAAAAATTTTTTTCTCCTATTTCCTATGTCAAATTTGTTGAAGTAAGACTGTATTATCTTTCTAAAAGGCTGATTCGTCATTTTGACAATTTTTTGTGTTTATTTTCAACGGAGAAATAAATTATTTGTTGAAATCAAAACTGTTGTCCGCCATTGGATCCCGAATCGTCCGCCACTGGTGCAATGTGATTTTTTCGTGTCCGCTACTGGTGCAAAAACTTGATTTACAAAATCATTGTTTTTTCCGTGAGCGAGAGAATAAATGTAATAAATTTTTATTCCAACTTCTTCAGGGAAGTCCAAAATACCATAAAATCAGTTGAAACAAGAGTTAAAAAGTATTTTCGAAATGTGAGTGATGAAAGATGTTCATTTTTTTCTTAACACGTCCGCCTTTGGTGCCTTTACCTTACACCAATGTAATCGCGACGGGGGTGGACCACTCCGATAGGCCTCAAAATTTGACATTATCCGTTTCATGAGGTCGAGATTCCAAAACCGAAATGTCCGTCCGCCGTCCAGGCCGTTTTGGGCAGTAGGATTTTTTTTTTAAATCTGAAATTTTGACAAAATGCTTGGTTTACCATCTAGTTGTGCCCGCACGGTTTTCAGCCCGATCGCTCAAATACTTGTTGCGCTATGGGGCTAAAATCGGGCTACGGGAGGGTTTTTTGAAGGGGTTTGGCTAAGAGATCGAGTTAGGTGTCGTTTTCGAAGTATTTTTGGAAGTAGAATCCATTTTTAGGGGCCCCCGGAACGATCCGATTTCACTGTGGGGATCTATAGGGCTTTCATGGGGCTAAAAATGGGATTTTTTGACGGATCCCAGGAAGTCAAATATTTTCCGAGGAAAAAACAAAATTTCTTTTATTGACACAGAATTAATTTTCGGACAAGTAACGTATATCAACGAATAATAAAACCTTGTGTAAAATTTGCTGCGTTTTTTAATAATATTCGAAAAATTGTCATATGGGTGTGTTATGTATCGGAAATGGGGTCCTATTTGGACAAGCTGGTGCTCCTTGAGGTTGACTCTGGTAGTTTTACAATTAAATTACAACAAAATAAATTTTCTTTTGTTGTTTCAGAGGGGCTTACTGCATCAGTCCTTATTGCCTTACTATGAAGAAGTTTTTGCAGGACATTTTGGATAAGGTTATTGGACTGGAATGTATTGTTGTAGCAGACAGAGAGGGGGCTCCTCTTATGCAGGTTACCGATGGTAAAATACAGGAGACGAGCCTGACTCCCTGCTTCTTATCTACTTTCGGTACGTAAATAACAGATCATTCTCCTGCAGACTACTTTTATCTGCAATCTGTACCATGACAGTATGTTTCTAGGTATGGCGTCCCTGCAAGGTGCCAAACTCGGTATGGGCGAATCTACGACGTCAATCTGCATGTACGGCTCCCACCAGGTTGTGCAAATGGACAGGGATGGTTTCAGCTTGACTTTTGTTGGGTCAACGGCCTGCAACACGGGACACATCCTCGCCATATCTGATGACCTCACGCCAGTTTTGATGGAGCTCAAAAAGATCATGTCCTCAAGCAGGATAGACATAGCTCAACCGTAAACTGTCAAATCCAATCCAAAACGTCCGCTAAAACTTTTGGGTGACATTATACTTTTGGGTCACTATAAAACTATAGTGACATTATACATTGTAAGGTGGATGCGGAGAGATTTAAGACGAAGTAGTCTATTTCCACGATAAGAAATATAACTTGTAGAATAGAACGTAGAATCGACCGAAACGCGTCCACAAGTTATATTTTTATCGTGGAAATAGACTACTTCGTCTTAAATCGTCTTTTTTTGGTACCTATTCCTGAAGTTTAATCGATTTCGTTTTACCCACGTTTTTATAAAAAGAGAAACAAACAAATACACTTCTTATTGTAAGTATATTTTTTTATTATAGAAAAACCAACAGTTACCTACTACCACAACGGCTAATGTAGTTTTTCTTTTTCTAGTTCCAAAACCTCCACGAGCCTCATGGAGGATAAGGCATTTCTTTTCTTCCATAAGTAAATGCCTAATATTGCAATGGTGCTACCAGAAAATGCCCGTACCTGCTTAGCCTTGATTTCTTGGCTGGCCCGTGAAAGCCGTAAAACTTCTATTAAATATAAATGTAAACCAGAAAAATGGAGCTCATTTTTGGTGATGTATCGTAGTAAACCGATGTAGGTACCTAATTATATCGATGTTTCGCTGGTTTTGCTTCCGAGTCTGCGAAGCAGCGGAAGCCTTGTGTTCACTTTCGGGAGAAAAAACATTTTTGTTGTCCGAATTCAAAATTTCCACTCGCATTTTGCGTTTCATAGCCTACTGAACAAATTTCGTTCCGTGTCTGTCGGTCTGTCCGCATTTCCTTGTTACAGCCATAATTTCCACAATTTTGAATGAATTTAGCTCAAATTTTGAGGGATTATGCGGATCAGGCTCCTTGAGGTCCCATACGAATTTCATCACAATTGAATCAGCGGTAGGCTCTGCGCATGCGCTAACGTGAAATTCTTGTAACAGGCATAACTTTCTCAATTTTGATCGGATTTCAATCAAATTTTCAGGAATTGTGTGCGTATAGCTCTAGATGGTACCCTGTCAGTTTCATCACGATTGAATCAGCGGTACGGTCAGCGCACGCGTGAACGTAATTTCCTTGCCACAGCCATAACTCCTACAATTTTGATCGGATTTCAATCAAATTTTCAGGAATTGTGTGGGTATAGCCCTAGATGGTTCCCTATCAGTTTCATCACGATTGAATCAGTGGTACTCCCTGCGCATGCGCGAACGTAATATATATATATTCTTGAAAATCTCGAGAAATTCAAAAATGATGTACGTTCTGAGATAGGTTGAGCGCCCTCAAGGATTTTTCCCGTTTTCCCCTCCTTCCCTAAAGAAGGGAAGGAGTGGGCATTTCAGCCAATATTGATCCGATTTTGATGAAATTTTCAGGGATTACGCGGGTTGTGCCGTAGATGATTACCCAGGCTTTGGGTAAAAAATTGAATCAGCGGTACGCTCTGCGCATGCGCTAACGTGAAATTCTTGAAACAGGCATAACTTTCACAATTTTGATCGGATTTCAATCAAATTTTCAGGAATTGTGTGGGTATAGCTCTAGATGATCCCCTATCAGTTTCATTAAGATCGAATCAGGGGTAAGCTCAGCGCATTTTATAATGGTGTCACTTTGGTTGTAACGAGGAAGCTGCTGTGCCATCTCCTTGGCAGTGTATTTACGATATGGGCCTCCCTACTAGGTACAATTGAGGCGCCAGGTGGAAAAAGGGCCCTTGTGCAAGATTAATAATAATAATAATAATAAGAAGAAGAAGAAGAGGAAGAAGAAAACTTTATTGAGCGAAGACCATACAATTAAGTAAAAAAAGTCCATAAAAGCTCACATAAATTACTTGGATGACAGATATAAGTCCCGTTAGGTGGGGCAGAGGCATACAATTAAACAATAAAATAAATTATATAAGGTAAGAAAAGAAAAAAACTATTTTAAAAACGCTGCAAATTTTACACAAGGGTTTATTATTCTTTGATATAGGTTGCTTGTACAGACATTTAATTCTGTCAATAAAAAAAATTGTTGGGGGGATTTTTTTTTTTTTCAAAAATGTATTTTTTCAAAAATTCTTTAACTTTTACTCGAAAAATATTTAACTTCTTGGGATCCTTCAAAAATCCCATTTTTAGCCCCATGAAAGCCCTATAGATCGCCACAGTGAAATCGGATCGTTCCGGGACCCCCAAAAATGGATTCTACGTCCAAAAATACTTCGAAAACGACACCTAACTCGATCCCATAGCTAAAAGCCTTCAAAACACCCCTCAGTTGTTCTCAGACCCCCGAGCGAGTCACATCGTAGTGTCGTCTGTTATCGCAGGGTTTCTCTGTCGCATTTGACTTTGTTTTTCCCTCTTCGTTTGAGTGACTAATCACAACAGGGTCTTTGTTCTTCGCGTCGAGTTGTCCCCGAGACGGTGCGCCTTCAAGCTTATCAAACTGCAGTGTAGGCGAGTAGCCCTTTCATAATGATGGATTGTAAAAAATGTAACCGAGACTTGTTCTCGCCAACGAAAACGGCGAAATGTGCCAAATGTGGGGCAGCCTTCCACCCGGCTTGCACAAGGATAAAAAACATTGAAAACTTTAAAAAAATGTCGAAAGACGCTAAGGAGCGCTGGAGGTGCGACGTGTGTAAGGAAGGGGGTGGGACTAGTTCAGAGGAAGTCCCCGAAGTTTCGCGCCCTAGCGGCGCCCGTGATGACCAACCAGCGGGACCAAACAAGATTGAACAAACTTTACTCGACATGAATAAAAAACTCAACAACTTGGTGTCTATCGCAAATGACATGAAGGACCTTAAGCAGTCTCTCGCATTCATGAGCGACCAGTTTGATGACTTCTCTGAGAGGATGACAGCAATGGAGGCTACCATTCAAGAATTAACGAAAGAAAATACAGAGCTCAAATCCACAGTATCCGGCCTGCAAATTAAGGTTGATGTGCTTGAGCAGAGCTCTCGTAATGCAAACATTGAAGTGAACTGCGTTCCCGAAACAAAGAATGAAGATTGTATTGAGATCGTCAAAGCAGCTTCAAGAGCACTAAATGTGGAGTGTGGCGAAGTACAAGCAGCCTTCAGGGTCGGGGTGATACGCATGGAACGTCCTCGCAAGATTCTGGCAATTCTTGAGTCACCACGGACCGCGGCGAATTTCATACAAGTCGCTAAAACCACCAAAAACCTAACTGCGCATCAGTTATATAAGGATTGGCCTAACGAGAGAGTCTACGTGAATGAGAATCTCACTGCGCTCCGTGCTGACGTGTTGCGGCGTACCAAGGAAAAAGCCAAGGAGCTGGGTTACAAGTATGTCTGGGTGAAGAACTACGTCGTGCACGTCAGAAAGGCCGACGGAGAACGTGTGCAAACAATAAAAACCCCCGCCGACATAGAACGTATGTAGTCTCCTTAATTGCTTTGTCGTTTAATTTCTGCTAGGTAGTAACTATCTCATGGATTTGTCAAACCTTATCGATGCCTCACTAAATGAAAATTCACCTACCTATTATAATTATGAAGAGCTAAACAAAAATTTTTTATTCCAAAGTAAGGGCATATATATATTTCATCAGAATGTCCGTAGTATTAAGAAAAATTTCAACCAGTTAGTTATTGAGTTGTCACTCTTGAATATTAGACCGGATTTAATTATTTTAAGTGAATGCTGGCTTCAAATTGAAGACAGTACTGAGTTCAGTCTAGAGGGATACGTGTATCGCAGTACTAAAAAAAATTTTAATCAAAATAGTGGCAGTGCATGCTTTGTGCGAGACGATGTTGAACTGATAGAGGTTTGTGAAAAAGAAGTTTATGGTTCCAGTGCAATCAAGTTGAGAGTGAAAATTCAGAGTAAAGATATCTCTTTATTAGCAATTTATAGATCACATCTGCGCAGTAACTATGAATTGGATAAATTTTTGAATGATTTTGAAAGCTGCGTCGTAAACGAGCGACCGGAAATCATAGTTGGTGATTTGAATTTCGACATATTAAGTTTAACGCCAGACATGTATACTGAAAAGTATCTTAATATATTGGCTATGAACGGTTTCATTTCGTATGTAAATGATGTCACTAGGCCAAGGAATGCACTGACTCCGCAGGGATCTTGTTTGGACCACATTTTTTCGTCTATACGGTGTAAAGCTGCCATAGTTCATTCACAAACCAGCGAACATAGGGCTACTATCGCGATGATACCTTGCGAAACAATTACAACTAAATTGCCCCAAGGCCGAGTTTCCCGAATTGACTTCAGTAAACTCAAAGTAGCACTTGAGGAGGAGAATTGGGAACCCGTAATTAAATTAGCTGATGTTGATCTAAGCACTGAAACTTTTATAAATGTATTAAAGCAGCACATTACAAATTCCACTGTTCACTCAGAAATTCCTAAAAAATACCTTCCCATCAAGCCTTGGATTACGAGTTCTCTCGTGAAGTGTATTAGGAAAAAAGAAAAGCTCTACGCTGCTTCTCGTAGACAGCCCTTTAATTCGCGTTTGAATAATTACTTCCGAAACTATCAAAAAAAAACTTAAAGAACTAATTAATACTGCCCATGACAACTACTATGGTGATAAGCTAAATAAAACAACAGGAAATGCCAAAAAGTCATGGGACGCAATAAATGAAATAATAGACAATAAAAATAGAAAGAATACCACAATAAGAAAGTTAACAATAGATAATACAGTAATAGACGGACTTCAAAATCCAAAGCAATGTGCAAATGAATTTAACAGTTATTTTTCAAATGTTGGGAAATCACTAGCTGAAAAAATTCCTAATCGAAGGCAGAAGGTGATCCCTGGAGAGCGTAAAGACGGGAGTTTGTTATCTCGTTTTAAAGAAGTCACTGAAACTCAGGTCAAAAATTGTATTGATTCACTAAAAGGTGGATCCAGTCCTGGTTTTGATGGAGTTACAGCAGGAATCTTGAAATTTGGCAAAGACTCAGTCAGTAAGCCTTTACATATTCTTATTAATCGAAGTCTAAACTCTGGAAAATTTCCTGAAATCTTGAAGCTAGCTATTGTTTCGCCCATTCATAAATCAGGCCCTGAAGATAAATGTAACAACTATCGCCCCATCAGCCTGGTCTCTTGTATTGCAAAGCTTTTTGAAAAGTGTGTCAAAGAACAGCTAGTTCTGTTCTTGGAAACAAACCATTTGCTCACAGAAGCACAATTTGGATTCAGAAATAATCGTAGTACGCAAGATGCTGCTTGTAATTTGTATAATTCCATTATGGAAGACTTGGACGCAGGGCGTAAACCCTTAGCAGTTTTCTTAGATCAGGCTAAAGCTTTTGATACAATTTCGCATGACATTCTTTTCCAAAAAATGTACAAATTGGGCATTGTTGACACTGCACTACAATGGTTCAGAAGTTATTTGAAAGACAGAAGGCAAATTGTCCAGGTGAATGGTGTGAGAAGCGAAGAAGTCTCACTGGGGCCTTACTCGGTGCCGCAAGGTACTGTCCTTGGACCTATCGCGTTTATTATTTATATTAATGATATATCTGAGCTTGATTTACCGGGAAAGGTCCTGCTATTTGCGGACGATACTGTTTTCTACTGTTCAGCTGGCTCATGGAGTGAAACACGGAAAAAGGCGGATAATGCTATAAACACTCTATTTAACTGGATGTCCTGTAATAAGCTGACACTGAACGTAGACAAAACTACCTTCGTGCCTTTTTGTATTGATCCGCGGAATCTTCCTGAGCTGGAGGACATTCATATTCACTCGCTTGAATGCGATGGTTCGACTTGCGAGGCGTGCTGCCCTGTTAGGCAAAGCTATTCCGCCAAATACCTTGGAATTAACTTTGATACACAGATGAAATTTACGGTCCACATCCACAAAATTAACGCAAAATTAAGAAAATTACTATATATATTTTATAAATTGTCCCGAATCTTAAATAAGTATCTCCTAAAGAAAGTATATTTTGCTCTTGTTGAATCAGTGCTAACATACTGCTTGCCTATCTGGAGCAGCACGTACTTTTCGCACCTAGAACCAGTAATTAAGACTCAAAAAGCCATTATCCGAACAATTTGCAAGAGAGGGCGATACGAACATACCTCTCCCCTCTTCTCTGAATTGGGGGTTCTTCCTTTTCTGAAGCTTGTTCGGCTGAATGGCATTATACAAATAATAAAAACGAAACATTATACTTTACCTGTTCATAGCCAAAACACCAGATTTAAAAATGACAGTCGCATTGAATACCCTTTTTATCGAACCTCTTTTGCCCAAAATTCTTATATATATCAAGGTATAAAATGCTTTAATGCTCTACCCTCAAAGCTACGAGAAAAGCTATTACATTCAAAATTCAACAAGTATTTAAGAAAAGCCATTGTCAGTTTTCTATTATCTAATGATTACTTTTTCTAAGTGCCTGCCATTATATTGCTGCTTTATTTTAGAATGTACCTAATATACATTTTATATCATAATATCTTTTATCTCTGATAATATTGTTGTGTATTCTGTATTCTTAAATTCTCTGTATTAATTATTAATATGACATACCTATCTATTGTATTGAGTGGGTCGACTGAGAACAAAAACTCATCCTCCAACACGAGCCTAGGCTCATATGGAGGATTAATTTTTCCAATTGCATTTAGGCACTTAGGGGGGGCTGGAAAATGGGTACCCATTTCCTTGGTTCGTACTAGTTGATGTGCCCCGATGTACACAATAAACCTGTTCATGTTGGTGGGTAGTGTCAAACATTTACCCACCAAGTACTATTGAATGTATCTATGTTTTGTACTTGTAATGGAAATAAATAAATAAATAAATAAATAAATAGCGCCCCACGGGTTTGGGCGATCGGACTGAAAACCTTGCGGGCACAACTAGATGGTAAACCAAGTATTTTGCCAAAATTTCAGATTTAAAAAAAAATTCCTACTGCCCAAAACGGCGGACGGCCATTTCGGATTTTGAATGTAGACCTCTTGAAACGGATAATGTCAAGTTTAGAGGCCGATCCGAGTCGTCGACCTCCGTCGCGAAAACATAGGTGTATTATTCCAAGAATAATAAACCAAAATGGAGAAGGATAAGAGGGGGGGGGGGGGTATGAATGATATTTCAGGATTGAATTTCATTTGCAAAATGCCTCACAACGGCGGCCATGAACCGGCACAGTACACCAGTTGGTAAAGCGTTACAGACTCTGTAATAAAGAGCCTCGCCCCAGTAACCTCGAAAGATTCATTCATCACGGACGTTCTGTGCACACAGCTCTCATGAGAGCGAATTAGAAGAGGACCTGATCTATTGGAAGATGCTCGGTGAGCGAGGGAAGATTTGCGTTTAGAGATATTGCCCTTCTAAGTTTTCATTTGATTGCTATTTTAATTTGGTTTACGTATTTTCTGATGGAATGAGTCACACTTTCATTCATGTCTTTCTTTAAACGAAATGATACCAAAATATAACATTTACGGTCAATATGAACTCGAAAATCGTGTTTGCAAAAATCAAAATGAAGGCCCTTTTTCCACCTGACAACTTTTCACTACAGGTTTGCCCGTACCTAGATGCCAATCTGTGGACTCACTACCTAAAAACCAGTGGAATGTATGGTACCAGAAGTTTGTGAAAATGTTCGGGGCGCATTGTGGATGGGTTTTGAAGGTTTGTACAAAATCGGCCTAGTCCTTTAATTGAACGAGGCTTTCCTTAGCAACGAGAGCCGTCAAAATGTGTCATTACTACAGATCGGTGATTACCTACTGTGGAATTTTTCGTAACGCCAAAACCCGGTAGGTAGGTACACCTTTTGGAGTCTGTTTTGAACGGAACTACGACGGTTAAAAAGAGCTTTTTCGCTGAATTCAACGAGTACAAAACGATTTTTGTATGATAACCCGTTCGGATGTTATTCAAAGATCATCGGTAGGTGGGTAGGTAGGTAGGTACTTGGGAGTCCTCGATTCGGGGCAATTTAGTAGGTCAAAATTACAAGGCCACAAATCCACTGCTACTTCCCTCAAACATACCGCACACAATAAACGCACGCGCACACACAAAAAATGGATATAAGAACCAAAACGCTGTAGTGTACCTACACATTCGAGGAGCAAGAAACGTTCATAAGATCGAGATCTCTCCTCAGTATAATCATCGATATCTCGTTGAGTTTTCGAGATCTGAAATGTTGTGAGAATACTCTCGACGTATGGTGGAGTTGAAAACTGCAAAAATAATCAAAAGGGCCTTCGAGGCTCGAAGTTCGAGCGCTGAAGGCATTTTTCCACCTGGCGCCACCAACGAGATGGCAGGCAGTGTTGCCAAGGTGCGGCCGTAAAAAACCCCTGAGGCAACGACAAAAAACCCCCAAATCCCCCCAAATGAAGAAAAAAAACCCAAAAGTTAAGGATGAAATCCTGATACAAATAAATAACTGAAATTCTTTTAATAACCTAATATTATATTTGACACACTCCGATCTGCCTCAAAATTTGACATTAGGTTTCAAGAGGTCTACATTCTAAATCCGAAATGTCCTTCCGCCGTACGCCGTCCGCTGTCCGGGCCGTTTTGGGCAGTAGAATTTTTTTTTTAAATTAAAAAAAAAAAAAAAAAAAAATCCTACTTAATTTCCAGATTAAATCTGAAATTTTGACTAAATACTTGGTTTACCATCTAGTTGTGCCCGCAAGGTTTTCAGTCCGATCGCCCAAACCCGTGGGGCGCTATGGGCTACGGGAGGGTTTTTTTTTAAGGCTTTTAGCTATGGGATCGAGTTAGGTGTCGTTTACGAAGTATTTTTGGACATAGAATTCATTTTTGGGGGTCCCTGAACGATCCGATTTCACGGTCTATAGGGCTTTCATGGGGCTAAAAACGGGATTTTTGAAGGATCCCAGGAGGTTGAATATTTTTCGAGTAAAAAATCGATCAAAACATTTTTGAAAAAAAATCCCAGAAAACAAAAACAATTTTTCAAATATAAAAATATAAAAAAAAAAAAAAAATTAATTTAAAATTTAAAAGGGTTGTTCAGGAAGGATAATGCCGTTTAGCGGCTTTATCCTTCCTGAACAACCCTGCAAACATGCAAGCCGGTTACTCTGACACAAAAATTTAAAAGGAATATTTAATATTTCTTTCAGGAATTAAATTTCTGTACAAGTAACCTATATCAAAGAATAATAAACCCTAGTGTAAAATTTGCATAGTTTTTACCTGCTGTTATTTCTTTAATGACTGATCCATTTTTCATTTTCCCCCAAATTCCCCTGACTCATCCGTAAAACCCCCCAAAAAAAACCCAAAAAACGTCACCCCCAAATTCTCCCTCTGATGGAAAAAAAACCCCAAATTTGGGGAGAAAACCCCCAACTTGGCAGCACTGATGGCAGGAAACCGAAGAAGATGTCTTGTCGTGATAAGATAACTTATCACAGGTTTGATAAGACTATTATTTTTCTCAACAAAGTTTTTATTTCTCTAAAGTTTTGTGATGTTACTCAGGTAATCATGTGCCTACGACGACAGTAATTTACAGTAATTTGTGCATCCCCTCACCCTCAATGTAATTTCCACGTACAAAAATTAAAATCAGTGATTGGTTTCACCTTATGGAATTTCGACTCAATCACGGCAGATGAATCCAAAAAGTCACCCTTCTAAGCCATCATCTAGTTTGGTAAGTTAAGGAACAAGTAACATAGTAGAGAAGAAACCCAAGAGAAAGTAGTTAAGAAAGAAAGGCCTGTTGTATTAATACCGAGGAATCTTCGGCCGCCATAAAGGGAGTACATATCACGTTTGGCAACCAATACGGCGAGCGTGAGTACACATTTGGCCACAAGATGACTGGCGCTTTTGGCCATGAAATTACTGCTATCATCTGAGAATCACTTATCAATGGGGTTTCAAGGCTTGCCAATATGCTACCGAGCTTTTCAGGGCTGAGGGTTTCCAAGGCATGGCAAAATGGTGCCACGTTGGTTAAGGGTTTCGAAGGCTTGCCAAGTCGGTCCCAAGCTCTCCAGACACGTCCAAATCTTGCAATGTTGGTGGTAAGCGTTTCCAAAGCTTGCAAAGCTGGTCCCACGCTGGCTAAGGGTTTCCAAGGCTTGTCAGGATGTCCTCCACGATTTCCAGGCTATTTCCAAAAAGGGCAGTCGACAGCCGTTGTAACTTTGTCCAGATCGCAACGCCCCAGTGGACAGACGGGTCGTTCTTCGTGTGGCCAAACATGTTGCCTCTCCAGGCTCCCTTCAGAGTTCTTCGTGTGGCCAAACGTGATTCCCCGGCCATAAAAGAAAAAAAACAAAAAAAAAAAAAAAAAAAACAATAATAATAATAAAAAATGAAAGTTTCATCCCATTGTCAACACACTCATTTGATTCCAGATGCAAGACCTGGATAGTGGCACCGAGGATTTCCAGCGGCATGGATCTATTCGAAAAGTTCTGCATTCCCTCGTCGGTGAGGACTCATATATCATGATAGTACCTGCTTGAGTGAAATAATGGTGGATTTCGTCACCTCTAATCAAGTGTGAGGCACTGGTTACTCGATGGCAGCGCATAGTAGTATCAGTAATCTGTGCTTGAGCGCTAGAAATTACTGACAAGAATCGGGCCACCTTCTAGCTGAGTCCAATTGAGCGCAGCTCCGTGCCTATCGCCGATCTGTTAAGTACCTACCTTGGCGTGACGTTCAAGGAGCGACTGCCAGTCGCCGACTGGGAGTCACTCAGGTTGAGTGCGTATCGGCAAGGGCCTATGCGAAGGCAGCTCGCGGGGCGGGGGAGTGATTGGGGCCTCAGGGCGGGTGACCTCCTGGTTATATATAACCTGGTATATATACAGGGGCCTTTTACTGGGGATCCTCCTGTATGCCGTCGGGGGAGTACATGACCTTCTAAAGGTCAGCACAGAGGACAACCGTCGTAAAGGTTTCCCAGTCCTATAGGAGGCTTCCCTTTCGACTGCTGGGGCGAAGTTTCGAGCCCACCGGGAAGTAATGGCCATGCTCGTCAATCGGTGGCAGGAGGATCGGACTGCCGAGTCCACTGGGAGACTCACTTTTGAGTTCTTCCCATCAGTGGCTCGGCGAATGGAAATGACGTGGGTGTTCCATGACTACAGGGCCAGCAAACCTCCACCGACTGTGTGGTGCACAGACCCGGAGGGCTCGGCAAGGCACGGGTTTCGAAGCTGCCCGCCTTTTGAGATGCGCTGTCCTGGAAGCTGAGGTGTTCCCCGACGGTCTGAGGGAGGACTGGAGCAAGTATGAGTGTTATCATTGGAACTGTAGCCTCAAGAATTGGTCAGCAGACTCTGATAAACACGAACAATCCCACGATGCCTTCACAACGTTTGCACCTTCTTTCAGGGAACGATTCCTTGCTGGGAAAATCTGCCAAAATGTTGGACCGTCCCAAAAATAAATTTGAAGACGAAGCGTATGCTGAATACTTCAGGGAATATTCAATAATTTTTGAGTAGTGAGTACATTCAATGCATAACTTTCCTATTGCAACTCTTAATTTTGTGCCCTAGCCCAATAAATCTTCCATTTCCAGCAACACTCTTTGTGACCGACTCATTCCTGGGCTCTATGTGATCCCATCGGCCAATTCGTGCCTAAGTAAGTACTCTGTTATTCGTTACGATATTTTTCGAAAAAATGAGATGACTTGAATGTTGATAAGTAGGTAGGTAGGATTAAAGCATTCTTTGGCTCTGAATTTTACTTTTTTTTATATTATTCTTGGAATAATACACCTTTGTAATCGCGACGTAGGTCGTCGACTCCGATCGGCCCCCAAATTTGATGTTGTCCGTTTCAAGAGGTCTAAAGTCCAAAACCGAAATGTCCGTCCATCGTACGGGACGTTCTGGGCAGTACGAATTTTATTTAAATCTGAAATTATGACAAAATACTTGATTTGCCATCTAGCTGTGCCCCTTAAGATTTTCAACCCGATCAACCCGAGTCCGTGGGGCGCTCTGGGGCTTAAATGGGGCTACGGGAGGGGTTATTTGAAGGCTTTTGGCTATGGGATCGAGTAAGGTGTCGATTTCGAAGTATTTTTGGACGTAGAATCCATTTTTCGGGATCCCGGAACGATCCGATTTCATTGTGAGGATCTATGGGGCTTTCATGGGGCTACAAATAGGATTTTTGAAGAATCCCAAGAGGTCAAATATTTTCCTGGGGGTTGTACCTACTAAATTTTCTTTCTATGATCGTGCGTTACAGCGTGGTATGGCGTGATCTTTGTGAGAAGTGGTCCGTACAGAGGAGGGGTCTTCAGATTCACGATGGAGATACCAGAAGATTTCCCCAATTCTTTACCTCCCGTAAGTATAAGTTTTTTTAATCAAAACGAATCGAAGAAAGTTGTTACAATTTATACGAATATCATACCCTTTTTTCTCCTACTAGATACACAACTTCAATATAATAATTTTTATTACAGAAAGTGATTATGGATGCAGGATTGTATCACCCAGCTGTGGATCCCTCAACGCACGAGTTGAACGTCCAAGAAGTATTTCCCCGCTGGTCTCAAGCCGCTAACCGATTATGGCAGGTAAAAAAGCGTTCGTATTTGAAACTGACTGTGTCGAAGTGTTTGGTTCCCAAGTTGGGAACCCCAACCATTCTTTTTTTTTCAGGTGCTTGAGTACACTCATTCGATATTCCAGCAAATAAGCAACAAGTGTCCTCTCAATGGAGACGCAGCCTCCTTGTAAGTCTATCTGATGATTAAAAAAGTACGTAGCTATGACTGACCCTCAATGCCAGTAAACATTACTCTTTGATTTTGCCGCAGGTACGATTCAGACCGGCAAGAATTCGATAGGCGGGCCCGGGAGTGTGCCGAAGCCAGTGCAGCCAATGCTGCCAAATCCATCTACCACGACAACAGTGATGCACACTTCATACGATTTACCACCTTCAATGAGACCGTCCACTCTCATGCCAAGACAGCCCTGCTCACGCCTGCGGTAAGACATTTACTTTTCGTGAATCAGAGCAGAATGTACTAGGGAACAAGGTAAAAAATAAATAAATAAATAGGTAAAAATACAAAAAATGGATAAATTCGGTTGACCATAGTTAAGGGTTAAAATAGTAACAAATGAGGTGCTCAGGGAAATCGTGGACAGCGCTGCAAAAAGAATACTTTACATGTAAAGTTTGGGCGCATTTGAGTTGCGTACATGTGATATGCGGACAGAGGATTATCCCCTGGCTGTTCAAGCCAGTAGTCCAGTCAGTAGAGGCTGAAAAGAGAGGTTCACCCTGCAAAAGGTGTAGCATCTTTTCTTTATTTTTTTCATGTTGTTCAGCCTCTTAAGGTTGTTATGAATCCAAGTTTTCGTCAGTCCTTCCCCATTGCTCAATCCGACGTTTTGAAAAAAAAAAAAAAAAAAAAAAAAAAAAAAAACCGCTGCAAATTTTACAAAAATGTTTATTATTCGTCGATGTAGGTTTCTTGTGCATAAATTTAATTCTGTCAATGAAAAAAGTGTTTGAAAAAAAAATTTTATTATTATTTTTTCAAAGTTTTTGTTTTTTACTCGAAAAATATTTGAGCTCCTGGGATCCATCAAAATTCCCATTTGTAGCCCCATGAAAGCCCTATAGATCGCAACAGTGAAATCGGGTCGTTCCGGGACCCCCAAAATTAGATTCTACGTCCGAAAATACTTCGAAAACGACACCTAACTCGATCCCATAGCCAAAAGCCTTCAAATAACCCCTCTCTTAGCCCCATGGGTTTGTGCGATTGGGCTGAAACCCTTGCGGGCACAACTAGATTGTAAACCGAGTATTTTGTCAAAATTTCATTTTTTTTTAAATCGGAAATTTTCATTTTTTTTTTTTTTTTTTTTTTTTTTTTTTTTTTTATGGGGCTAGAAATTGGATTTTTGAAGGATCCCAGGAGGTCAAATATTTTCCGAGTAAAAAACGCATTTTTTTTTGAAAATAATTAATTTCTGCAAAAGTAACCTACCTATATCAAAGAATAACAAACCCTTGTGTAAAATTTGCAGCGTTTTTTCAGTTTTTGGCTTCGTGCATTTTTGATGATCTAAGTCTCTATATACATAAGTAGACAACAAAATGCCCAAAAAGTTTGATGTAGACAGTCTTTTTTTGTGGCACCAAGCGCATTCGAGCTACGAGAGAGCGAAAAAGAAGGAAAATTGGAGATTCGGAAAAATTTTCACTTTCTTTCCACTTCCCACGTTAAAAACAGGAGGAAGACGGTATTTCAGCGAAAAGTTTATTGAATGAAAGTTGTAGAGAATTTAATTCGCTTTGAAATCATTTCTCAAACAAAAATTTACGAGCAATGGGTAGGAGTGAGAGCCAATTAAAAAAACAAACAAAATATGAGTTTGTTATTCTGCGCCATCTTTATATATGTTACGGTGAAAGCTCGAAATCGGTCAAAGCTGAGAATCGCCGGTGATTGTTGATATTCACCGAGGTGGATAACGTAACCCCTGGCGAAAGTCCGAATTCCGGGCTTTCGCCGGTCATTGTCGACAGTCTCCGGCAGCGAGCGGTGTAAGTTCGATTTTAGACATAATATGTCAAAATTATCTAAATTATCTAATGACTCGCAGCCAGTAGTCTTCTATGCTTATCGGTGTGATGATGTCTGATGTGCTCTGTTGAACGGGCAAACCAATGTAAATGCAAATCCAATGGCGTTCTTTGCAACAGCAAATGCCATGGGAGTGACAGTTGCATGAACAAATGAACAATATTGTTATTGACCATGAAGAGCCCAAAAGGGCGACATTTTGACGATTTTGAGAGCAATTGTTAACCCCTATTATTATACCACTTGTAACTTATGTTATTACATTGTATTCCCATTCAAAGATGAAGATTTTCGTTGGCTCCAGATTCACCTTCGCACATTCACCAACTAGCCTCGGTCATTGTTAGCATTCACCGGTGAAAGCCCGACAAACATTGTTGCTTCGGGCTTTCACCAAAAGCAGCGGTGATTGTTGACAATTACCGGTGAATGTCGGACATTCACCGGGAACCGAGCTTTCACCGTAACATATATATGTATATATTGTTTAGACCTAGGCATTATGAATCCAAGTTTTCCTCATCCACCAGTGTATGAGCTCGCACAAAAACATAGAAAGTGCTCTAAACGTTTTTTGTTTTGTTATGTTGGTGGCAATGAATACGGGTCTGTCCCCGCTGACGAACGCCCAATAAGAGCCTGTCTTTAGTTACCCATTCCCCCTAATTTGAATGAGCTCCTTGAGAAGGTCAGAATTCAGCATTTCTAACAACATATTCGGATTCAGCACCCTTTAAAACCCCTTACACAAATTTTTAGTTAGAAAATCCTTATAGTTACGTGCAGAAATGTTGGAGATTTTGAACTGAAACCAGAGGGCACGTGACGTCACCCCTTCCCTCACTGGGCATTGAGTAGTTGGACAACGAGCCGCCAGAGCGCTGAGTAAGAAATCTGAATGGAATCGGAATAAAATCTCGGCCTGGACCCATTTTCGAATAACCTTCTTTAATGATAACCTTGATGCTGAATTTTTGAATGACCTCAATGCTCAATTTTCGGTGTCAGCTTTTCGCGGAGCAAAGTTGGCTAACTTGCATAGATGCAAGAGAGACATCTGTCGGCCAATCAAAAGATGACTAGAGGCCCACGTCATGTACCCCCTTCAGGCTTTGGAATTCAAATATTATATTTTTCCTAAGGCCCTATGAATGCAATGTTGGCCTGTTTTCGTAACTTTTGAAACTTAACATTTCCAAGAAAAAAATTGAAAACAATCAATTCAATTCAAAAAGCTCATTACACCGCAGGAGCCCAAACCTCATAGCTAATGCTTCAAATTGAGTCTTTCAGAGAGAGAGAGAGAGAAAAAAAAAGTTTTCTTGTCGAGACGCGGTTCCCTCTCGTCCAGTTTTCAAGTCTTTTCTTCTCCATTTCGAATTTCAGGAGAAAACAAGACTATTAATTTTCCAAACTGATCCTTTTGCATCCAATTTAATAAAAACGTTAAAAAGTACATGAAACTATCACGCTCTCAAGTAATTGCGAATAACGTAAAACGGTTTATGGTTAGAACAAAAATCAGGGCCCGACTCGCCATTGGTCCAGTCTTCAAGTGAGCAGTTGAAAACAGTTTAAATAACAACAGTAAATTCAACATCGGAAACTGCACGTAGCAGTTATTTTGTAAAAAGATAAGTGTTTTGTTACAGAAATAAAATGACCGAATTGCGCTTCACCAGCCGTTAAAGAATATATCCACTGCTTTACTGACGATACTCGGGGAATTGGGCGTGGTGGTTGAAGTATCCAACGTTTGCTGAACCTGAAATGAGCAAGCTGAATGAGTGAACATCCGATGACGTTAATATATAATAAATCAATTAATGAACTCACGGGAATACTTCTCCTGGCCCCCACGAGGTTTCGAATTTTCGGAGACAGAACTCCGGACGGGGAGCCGGTCGGTACGTTGAGGTGCGATGAGTTGTGGAGAGTGGGAGTCGAGGGGTACGCCGTTCGCATTTGGTTCTGAAATGCGGAAGATAATATCTATATTATAGAAGATGAATTGAGCGAGAATAGCAGCAGCTGCCATACGGCGAGGGAAACACGATTTCGTGGTCATAGTGTTGGTTCGTGTGGGGAAACAACCCTTAACGCGTGTTATAAAACGCTGCAAATTTTACACAAGGGTTTATTATTCTCTGAAATAGGTGCAGAAATTAATTCAGTGTCAATATAAAAAAAATGTGAAAACGGAAAGCCCTATAGATCGCAACAGTGAAATCGGATCGTTGCGGGACCCCCAAAGATGGAATCTACGACCAAAAATACTTCGAAAACGACACCTAACTCGATCCCATAGCCAAAACCCTTCAAATAACCCCTCCAGTAGCCCCATAGCGCCCCACGTGTTTGGGCGATCGGGCTGAAAACCTTGCGGGCACAACTACATGGTAAACCGAGATTCGTCAAAATTTCAGATTAAAAAAAAAAAAAAAAAATCCTACTGCCCAAAACGGTCCGGACGGCGTTGGCCATTTCGGATTTTGAATGTAGACCTCTTGAAACGGATAATGTCAAATTTTGAGGCCGATCGGAGGCGTCGACCTCCGCCGCAATTACATAGGTGTATTATTCCAAGAATAATAAACCAAAATGGAAAATCGGAGGTAAAAGATCCATTTTTCGATTTGATTAAAAATCGATTTGCATCCCCATTGCCAACCTTCATGATCTTCAAAATTTGAAGATTTGATGTGACCCATTTTCAATGGATCAAGACTACTGTGTCCGGAACCTCCCCACGTTCCCCTAAGTGGAAATAAACCATAATATGGCTGCTTACAATGCTTTTCCCTTCGCGAACAGCTATCATCGTGTTGCCATTGATGACCTTTGAGTCATACGACAGAGCTTTCCTCGCGTCGCTGCGCGTTGCATACTTGACAAACATCCAGTTCCCCGAAGTCGGGAATGAACTGTCCAGGACTGTACCAATCTGAAAACCAGGCTGCGATGTAGAAACAGATACTGCGGCACAAATAATAAGCAATGAAGGTTATTTACCTGCGAGAAAAATGACAGAACTTGGGAAGTCGCAGAATGAGGGAAACCGAAGACTAAAACCCAATGGCCCTCAGAGTCGTCATTTCGGGTTGTCTGATGAAGTTCAGTCCTGTACAAGGAAAAGCAAAATCCAGGAATCAATTCTACTTGTGGAGCTGGTTTGGTATTTATCGTAATATATTGATAGACGAACACAATGTACTTACCTCTCCAGCGGCTGGTTTTCCTTAGTCTCCAAAACAGAGCTGTTAATTTCATCATACAGGGATAGCGTTGGAGGACCACTGACGGTTGTTTTGGTCACCCTGGAAATAGCAACTAGATTATGTAGGTACCTAAATGGATCTTTATGAAAAGGAGAAACCTATCATTGGCTATCTGCCATAAGATAGATTTGAGATCAGTTGGGGTATGTAGTCCAGTCACCAGGTGATTTTTTCAATGCAAAGACTGTTGTAGAATTTTTCTCAACGGTTTTATAAGTTTTTTAGAGCGCTGAACACGAATCCGAAGCTTCCCAACAAAAATTCTGGGACGCTCACCATCAAAATCGCAAAAAACCTCGAAATTTCGGCACTTTTTTTGGTTTTTCACGGATAACTTTGAAAGGCTTTGTTATAGGTGAATACGTTCTATATAGTAAATTAAAGAGCACAAAATTCTGCGTCGAATGAGTTTAATTAAAGTCAAAATTGACCCAGCCCTAACGGCGCGACGGGCCGAGAAAGAATGTCGGTTTTTGGTACTTTTCCGTTATACCCCCCCCCCCCCCCCCCCCACGCGATTTTGGTTGGGTTAAAGCCATCGGGAGGGGTGTGAATGAAAGTCGAAATTGAGTGGAGGGGGGGATAACGGAAAAGTACCCGATTTTTTCCACCTTTGCGAAAAATCAACTTTGAATGCCTGCTGCTCAAAAATGGTAACTCTCGCGTTAAAACTAATTGAATGGAAGTTGTAGAGCATCTAATTCTGCGTTCAGAGAGTACAAATAATGTTGCAGGAGTGTTTCCGAACATACATTCATTTTTTAAAGTTACGTTTGTATTGACCAAAAGTAACATTATTTGTACTCTCTGAAAGCAGAATCAGAAGCGCTACAACTTCCACCAAATTAGTTTTAACGTGAGCATTACCATTTTCGAGCAGCAGGCATTCAAGGTTGAAGTTATCTTGATTTTTCGCAAAGTTGGAAAAAATCGACATTTTTTGACGGCCCATCGCGCCCTTACGGCTGGGTCAATTTTAACTTTAAGGTAGCTCATTCGACGCAGACTTTTGTGCTCTTTTCTTTACTATATAGGTAGAACATTTTCACCTATAACGAAGTCTCTCAAAGTTATCCGTGAAAAACGAAAAAAAGTGCCGACATTTCAAGGTTTTTTGCTATTTTGACGGTGAGCGTCCCAGAAATTTTGTTGGGAAGCTTCGGATTCGTGTTCAGCGCCCCAAAAAAAACATATAAAACCGTTGTGAAAAATTCTACACCACTTTTTGCATCGAACATCCCTTCTGAGGCACCTGGTGACCGGACTAATGTACCAAGCTGAAGAAATAGTACCTTGAATAGTTGAGCCCGGATTGAGAAAATTGCTGAGGGCTGGTAGGGCTCGCCATCGTCATCTCTACATCTTTGGGCGACGTCGTGTTATTACCAGCGAAGGAGAGACGAGACGAATCGGCCAGACTCGGAGCTTCCTGCTCTCCGAGAAGAAACCCAGGAAGATATCCAGACGAACTTCGGGTAGGAGTTCGCAAGTTATCCATTTTCAAAATCCTAGAAACAAAATACGCGTCGATTGATACAATGGACAGGTGGATCGGTCGCACGCCAACGCAACCTTCGATTTGTTGAGAGGAGTAAAAGAGACCGTTACTTAGGTAAATAAACAGAGAAACATGAAGTTTAAATATTAAAGTACACACGGCCCTAATCTACTTTTTATCAAGAGGAGAGTAACTTGAAGTTACTAACTTCTTACCTACTAGGCAATCGCGACGGGTCTGGAGTGAGCAGTTTCTTGAAACTCGTTAATTATCACACTTCGTAAATAACTTTATATCGGAATATACCCAAGCGGGGGATTTTTAATATTAAATTTTAATGTTATATTTTAACAACAAAAATCCGTTGGCGATTTGCGAGCCAAGAAGGAAGACTTCTCGCGAAAGGTCCCGGAATTGAAAGCTGATAAGATTGTTGTCGTTGCTTTTAGGATTGTCTCCCATGGTGGTCACACAATAAAACCTTCCGGTGGCTTTCGTCATCATGTAGGTACTTATTAGATTCTGACCCAACTGTTAGGGTCACCTACCATTAAATTTTAATAAATGATTGATTCTGTAGTTGTTTAAAAATGTACAGTTTTTAATTGTTTTTCGAGTGCTGGGAAGGTAAATAGTTAACTAGGTAAAACCAATGAAAGGTACCCATCAACCCATGTCATGTAGCCCTGCTCTGCCATTTTTTTTTTAAATACAAAACATTAAAATAATTAAATTCAGAAAAAATAATTAAATAATTCAGTAAAATGCTACTCACCACTGTAAGTCGTATACTTGTGCTGCGGGGAGGAGCAACGACACCCCACATCGTCATTTTTGGGGAAAATGAGTTATAACTCATTTTCCCCAAAAATGACGATTTTTCCATAAATGGATACCGTTCAACGCGTCTTTCCGTGGCGAATCCATCAACCTAAGGGTTAAAAGAAACTCTGCAAATTTTACACAAGGGTTTATTATTCTTTGATATAGGTTACTTGTCCGAGAATTAAGTAATTCTGTCAACAAACAATTTTGAAAAAGAAAAAAAAAAAATTTTTTTCAAAAAATTTTTTAATCATTTTTTTACAAACTGAAAATATTAAATATTTTGACCTCAAATTTTGACCTCCTGGGATTTTTCAAAAATCCTATTTGTAGCCCCATGAAAGCCCTATAGAGCCTCACAGTGAAATCGGATCGTTCCGGGACCCCAAAAAATGGATTCTACGTCCGAAAATACTTCGAAAACGACACCTAACTCGATCCCATAGCCGAAAGCCTTAAAAAACCCCTCCCGTAGCCCCATAGCGCCCCACGGGTTTGGGCGATCGGGCTGAAAATCTTGCGGGCACAACTAGATGGTAAACCGAGTATTTTGTCAAAATGTCAGATTTTTAAAAACATTCCTACTGCCCAAAACGACCCGGTCGGCGGACGGACATTTCGGTTTTGGAATCTAGACCTCTTGAAACGGAGAACGTCAAATTTTGAGGCCGATCCTACTCGTCGAGCTCGCGAAAACATAGGTGTATTATCCCAAGAATAATAAACCACACGGACAAGTAGCCTATATAAAAGAATAATAAACCCTTTTGTAAAAAGTTGCAGCGTTTTCACTTGTTTGTCCCGTTATACCTATCCAATGTTTTTGAGGATTAGGATTCACTGAGTTGCTTGCTACCGACGGCCTAATGAAACCAAATTATTCTTATCGATTTTTATTTTGCAGGGGAGTAAGACGCCGAAGAGTCAGCAACCGCACATAAGAGGGGATGGAAGACCACTTGGGCTCTCCTGGGTTCAGTTCGGCTCTCTGAAGCCTTGTTCACGTCCTCAAAAACCAACGCCGCCGTCATGATGACAACTCGACTCCATCCAGCTCCTTAAACCCTCCGGCCTGCGTTCTTGCTCATTTGAAACCACAACTTGCCTCTTTTTTAAATTCGTAACGTATTTTTAAAAATTACTATTACTATAGTAGGTGAGCCTAGGTACCTAGTTAAGTTAGCATGATGAATGATCGATCCCCTAGGCATACCCTCGTCGCTAGAGTCCTACCACGAGAAATGTCTTTAGGTTTTGAAGTTTTGAGATTTCGACTTGGGCAATAGTATTGCCTTAAGTGCAAAAGTTGATCATTATCAAAGGGAACTTTGTTTTGAACCATGAAGGAATGGGTGGATTACGAAAGTGCCCATCCCCTCTGGAATGAGGTACGAAAGGGCCAATTTTTAGAGAATAATCATATCGAAAGCGCCGAGTGTGAGAACTACCTTTCTGCAAGTACGAAAGCAGCGAGCACATACCCCTTCAAGGGTGGGCCCACAAAGTGAGGCATTTTGGTTACTGCAGTAACTGCAGCTCCATGCGTACATGACCACTTTAACCATTTGAGCAAATCATACATGATTTGGCCCTGGACACGTGCATCAATTGGACCCAAAATCATCACCTGGTCCTGTGCCAAGGGCGGATGTGAGGTTTCATCGAACAAAACCACGGCAGGATGTATCCCTTTGCGGATCCCAGTGGTATTGTCTGAACAGGGCGGCCGGATTCGCAGAGCAGACATCAGTGTAGTATCAGTGAGGCTCCCCCATCTTTCTGCCTCCTGACGCCCATCTGACGAGCAGAATGGTAAACCATTGCCACACGACATACCATCGACATACCATCATCTGGGGCTTTCGTTCTGTTAGGGCGTCAGCACATCTGCACGTTTTTCAGCGGCGCTTTCGTACCGTAAAAACTGACAAGTTGGAGGGACCGGCGCATTCGTAATTCGCCGGAAGGGATCGTTGGTAAAAGGTAAAAATGCCACATGAAAAAATGCAGAAAAATAACTGGCGGGCGAATTGATCCTTTGTATTAATTTGAAAGATTTATTTGTGCTTTGATCCGCCCATTTACCCCACCTAACGTTATCTTGCTACGCGATTAGGCATGTTGGTCTATAATAGTCTATAACAATCCCTGTGGTGCCGGTTTTTCTTATCGTGGAATTAGTGAAAAACAATCTAGGGAGAAGAAAAATCTGTGTGGACGGGTTTATGTTAATCATACGGGATCTCAGACTGTGATGGCCAACAAGCGTTTCTTTCTCTATCCCTCAATCAGAAATATCTCGATCGCCGAATTCAGCCCAGAAAAAGTTGATTTCTTTGTTAGTATGCGTTCCATATTTCCGGCACTCGTGGCATTTTTGCCTTTCCAAATCAGTGAAACTTTTACCTTTAATCGAATTCTTTCCTCTCTGGTCAAGGAATCAAACTATTAAAACGATTAATGGTTGGCTGGGAGATTTTCTATCCAATAGTCGTTGTGTTGTAATGATTGGTAATGAGAGTAATTGTCAAAGAAAACTAAATTATTTGAATAAATAAACCACAAATGTGTGTAAAGGACACTGTAGTTGCTTCTGCCAAGAATGATATTTTATACAAAATAAATAAAATTTATTTAATTTATTGTTATCTATTGAACAAGCGTAATGTGGGAAAGTAAAACTTACTTTATTGCACACATAACGCTTGTTAAATAAATGATACACTAAATGAATAATGAGAGTTACTGAACTGATTAAACAACACTTTAATTAATAAAATTAATTGTTGAACTACTGTTTTCAGGCGTCCTGTGTTTTAAATTAGTACCTATTTAGTTACGTTATAATGTCAATATGTCATTAACATAATTAACTCCTTAAAGAAAGGTTGGAATGTTATGGTTGTAACAGGAATAGTTCTCATTTAGAACAGTTTTGTACTTACGATATCATACTGTAACTCAAAGTACAACAAATACATATTAATGATACATACTTACAATTTTTCCATGAGTCATTTGTGGCCAACGTAAATAGTGCCTGCATTTCCTCGCCTAATCAGCTACGGTTATAAAAAGCCCACCAAAAGGAGGGTTGCATTCAAAGTTACGACACCGTAGGGGCTGGAAAACCATTATTAATTTTCGGATATCGGAGTTCCAATTGGATGAATAACAAGCATCTGGAAATGGTCCGATGTCTGCCGTTCAAATCTGGATATCCACTTTTTTTTTCTGAAAAATCCTTATTAGTTTTGCTTTCAACAGTCAAGTCCTTTACTTACTAAAATTTTTAGTATGGCAACACTGTTACTATATCAAGGGTAGAATGCAAGAATCCGCAGTAGTGGAGTTTTATTTGTTACAAAGGGCAGACCTAAAAATACAAAGAACAGATGGCACACAGTGGGGCGAGTGACCCGATTCCGCGGACATCCCACTTTCAGACCCTTAAAAATTTTCTTTTGACACGTAACCTGGGTCTTTCATGTTTTTTGGTGTGCTGAATCCGAATCTGAAGCCAATTTGTCGCTAGAGGATCACGTTTTGGAGGTACAGCCCCGTAAAATGGTGTAAACGTGCGAAATTGTCAAGTTTCGATTCCGCCCAACTAAGGGCCGGCTTTTGAAACCATAGTTAACTCTGACGGCCGTAAAAGACGACTCTGACGGCTGTAAAACGGAAAAAGCGTTTTTTGAACCTTAGTTACCGTTTTACGGGCCGCTATTTTTACGAAACGGTAACCACAGCAGGACCCTGGGGTCAAATTTTTACGGAGCCGTGACCACCGCTTTCATTGGTTGACGAGGAACAACTGACTGACGAGACGGCCCGCCGCGGACTCCGCGGCGCGGAGGGTGCGGAGTGGTAGAAAGAGATAATTGTTTACTTTTTCGCTCAAATAACGCTCAAAATAATGACATGTTGAAGGCAGAAGAAGCGGGAAATGTGAACTCCTTCCTCACAAATGAGTTGTCAAAACCCGCAATGACGAAAAAATTTCACCTAGGGAAAATATTCAAGGCGCCAAAATTTTAGCGGCGTGGTCAGCTGTCGGAACGCTGACTATGGTTCTAAAAACGCCGACAAAATAGCGGCTGTAAAATCGCGTTTGACGGTGGTCACCAAACCACTCGTTTGCGGTGATTTGACTATGGTTTCAAAAACCGGCCCTAAGTGCGCCATTCTTACATGAAATTTAACGCTGAACACGAATATGCCACCCATGATGGGTCTCAAATACTCCTATGTCATGGAAATGGGCAAATAACCTACTTTTGTAAAGCGAATTTACGTAGAAAATTCGGCTATTTGTTTCGTTCAGAAATTTCACATGGTCCCCCCCCCCCCCCCACAAAAAAAACTAGCGGAAACACCTCCAAAGTCCGTTCTATTTGTTTCTCCCATTTTGGAAATTTTAGGAAGGGGGGGGACGACTCGTGAGATACCCTATATACGTAAATCCCTTTTAATTTACACGATAAAAAATCCGTTCCTTCGCAGAAAAAACCTTCTCCCTAAGAGTAATTATGAGTTCGTTTCCCAATTGGAATGTGGGGAGTGGTCCAATTTTAGAAATTTTGAAGCTATCTCAATAGCTCATTTTTTCTTTTCTTTTCTATCTCAATAGCTCATTTTTTTTTCGGAAATTCGCTAAAACCGAAAACGTGACATTTACAGTGGTTGAACTAACAAATTATCACCGTTCTCGCAAGGTAGGAAAAAGTAGGTGGTAAAATTAACGACATTCCCTTCAGAAATACGTCAGGAACACGGGGATATAAGCCGTTTTTTGAACCATTTTGAACCACCTTCGAAAATGACCAATTTGTGTCAGAAACCGGTCAAAAACTCCCTTTTTTCAACGAAATAAGTCCACAAATACCCCAAAACAATTTATTTTCGGTCGGTTGCTACTACAAAACATTGGTAATACATGAACAGAATGGAAAGGGGGGAAAAATTGATTCCACGAACGCATACGAACACACCGTGAATTTTTTAAAAATCCCATACCAGCTGCCCGAATAACGCTGATTTCCCCTTACCACTCAAGTTCATTCTACCGTACGTTCCCCAAATTTGATTTTTCTGTTTCGGCAATTGGTTTTCCATGTTCCTTGGGGTATTAGGGATAGGATGTAACAGGTTTTTCATCGGTCCGAACATCTTGATTTTTCGGCCAATGTCGCGGGTTTTCTGTGTATTCGCCCCACTGTGTGGCAGTGCTGATACTAACGCCATCTCTCGTTGGCCGCTCTGAAGTATAAACAGTTGAAGGTCACGCGGGAGCTAGCAAGCACTGAGATTGAATCGATCAGTCGCCCTCTCGTCTTCTGCTTTGTTTTCAATCTAATATCTTCGATTTTCAGAGTTTTTGATCCGATACACATATCCGGTTACCGGCTATTTCAACCCATTCTATCCGGATATCGGTTATATCCAGTCACGGTCTTTCAGAATCAGAAGCGTTTTATTTGCCGTATTACACAGTGTGCTTTTGCCAATGGTCTCATGTGTAAGCCCCTTGAGTTGGTAGCGGGCGGTGAGGCCTCCAAAATTGTCAAATTGCAATAAAAGTTGTCAAAATCGTTATTCAAATTATTACCTTCAATTTCACTTCTCTGACTGTACCAGGAACAGGTGGGTAAATAATACGAGTAGATTGCATACGAAGTATAATACAAAACGGCAAAAACTCGGTACAAGATAAATATTTACAAATTATACAGAAATTAGTTTAACTGAGGTAAATTCACAAAACGGGTTGGTGGGGTCATCGGAGTCGTTTGGGTCGACATGGATCGGGTCGACAGAGTCGTTGAAGCCGACAGGGTCAATGAGGTCGACAAGGTCGATGAGGTCGGCCAGGTCGATGAGGTCGACAAGGTCGACGAGGTCGGCCAAGTCGCGACCCAATTTGAGGTAAAAATCCCTGAGGGGGAACTCCTAAAAGGAACCTAACGCGCCGAGAGGCGGCGCAATGAACAAACGGATTGCCTTTAACTTTAGAGCTGAAGGCTCAAAACTAACTCCTACACCTAGAATTACACAACGGAATTCTCCACAAGAAATAAATAAACCCAAGAGTAAACAAACAAATAAAACCAACAACTCAATAAAAGAAGAAAAAGAAACTCGGTGCTCTAACTGGCAGGAAGCCGAATTTAAAGAAATGCACTAAATTGGGGGATTTACCCAGGAAGTCTTGTTGCTGGCCTTGAGTTCGGGGTCGTCTTCGCAGGAGTCTGAGCGTCTCTGAAGTCGCCGAAATACGGAGAAGGAAGCAGGGAAACTTTGGGTGGGGAAACCGTGGAAGCCCTAAGGTTCCTACGGGCAGAGTCTTACAACTTGAAACAACGTATGTGTTCCGTCGGGGTTGCGACACGTTTCGACAATGTCGCGACACTTTCACTAAAACTTCTGAGTCCAAGCTAACAATCGTATGCTGTTAGGAGGGCAAACTGGCAGGGGTTCGGTCCGGTCGGGAGTATCCTTTCGACTGACTCAACTGGGAAGTGATGGTCTTCTGGCCCCGTGCTTCCCCCACTCCCAGCAGTGGAGGGGATGGGGTGTGGATTCCCGTCCTGGGATGGGAGGGGGTCCAGGAGGTGGGGTTCGGCGGTCCTCTGAGACAGGTGCTGCCGTGGCTGCCCGGCGGTGGTTCTGGAAGCTGTTGCTTGCCCCAACTCCCGTTAGATTTCGTAGGCCTCCGCTTACACCCCTCCCCCTTTTGTTTGCCGTCGTCCCCGACGGCACTGACGACTCCAAGCACCGATGGGACTGGCAGAACCTCGTCCTCCGTTGTGGCTGTGAACAAGTCCATTGTGGGTTTCTGCAACAGCTAGATGGTCTTGAATTCTGTCATCATTAGTTCAGGCGCCGGGAACCCAGCAATAAATACATTTCAAAATTCAACCTCCTATACCAGAGCACTTACAATCCACTAGCCTAGCTACATCCTAATCATAACAATTCCTAATCTAAACAGGATACATTGTTTCATATACACATTCTATTTTATATTTATGTTTTTATTTATTAGTTTTTTTTTTCATTTTTTTTTCAGTTTTTTTTTTTTTTGATTTTCCATTTTTTTTTTTTTTTTTTTTTTTTTTTTTTACATTTTTTTTTTTTTTTAGTTTTTTTATTTTTTTATTCTTAGTTTAGTTTTTTTTTTTTTTTTTTTTTTTGATTTTCCATTTTTCATTTTTTTTTTTTCAATTAACAATAAATTCAGGTTTCAAATCTCGCATATCAACCTTTCTTTCCTTCCCCTGGATCCCAGTGCGCTGACCATATTTCTCTGGCGTATCCCTTCTCTTGGCTGGTCCTGTAGTTGGTGAGTGTTCTGGGTTGCAGGGTATAGGTGAACTTCGTTGAGGACCTTGTTGCCGCCGCTGGCGTAAGTTCCCTATCTTCTCCTTTGACGTCGTTCCTGCTGCAGTCCTCAGTGTTGGCCTGCATAGCCGCTATGTGGATTTCCTCTTCGGGATCGCTGATGTCGTCGGACACAGCAGGTGCGTTGGGGTTGCCAGTGTTGTCAGACACGATAGGTGTGTTAGTGTCGCTGATGTCGCCAGACACGACAGGTGCGTTGGCGTCGTTGACGTCGCCAGACACGACAGGTGTGTTGGTGTCGCTGATGTCCGTGGATATGACAGGTCTGTCGGTGTCGTTGATGTCGCCAGACACGACAGGTGCGCTGGTGTCGCCGATGTCGCCAGACACGACAGGTGCTTTGGGGTCACCGATGTCGCCTGACACGACAGGTGCGTCGGTGTCGCTGATGTCGCTCGGTACGATCGGTTTGATGGGGTTTCGCGTCCCCTCAGTGTTACTGCCGTCAGATGTTTCGAGACAACTTTCTTTGAGAGTCCCGATTTTTATGTGTGCAACTGGAAGAATCTCTGGCTGGTCTTGAGTCAAAAGGGTGACCTCGTTGCGATCTGCTCTAATATTCAAGGGCAGTTCTCGCAGGATGTCCAAGCCTAGGAGATCCATTCCAGTGCCATTCTTGGCAAACACTAAGAAGGTATGGGGGAAGGAAAACCCCTGAATGGTTACCAGGACTTTTTGCTCATCCCTAAACTGCAGTTTGTACCCGTCGGCGCCCCACGCAGTGGCGTTTGTCGGGAAAATGGGCACTCCTTGTACTGGTGTAGTCAGGACCGACACGGTGGCTCCGGTGTCCAACGCTAGCTGCCTTTCTTCGCCGTTCAGGCTGACCTTGATACGTAGATTCTGGTGCATTTGGCGTTCTACAGCCGTTATGTGGCCTACCTCTCGTGTTGCTGGCACCAACTCGTTGCCCGTTGACGTCGAAGGTCTTGCCTGGGTTCCCCTAGGGTGTGACACTGGAGTAAGCGCCTTTTTCTTGTTACATTGGGCCTCTAAGTGTCCAAAAAGGCCACAAAAATCACAGAAAATCGTTTTCTGGGGGCTATCAGGGCAGTCAACCGGGAAATGTGAAAAGCTGGCACAGAACATACATGGGTATCTGGGGGTTGGCCGGCTCTGGGACCTCGAAGTCGAAGTAGTGGTGGTCACCGTAGGTGCTGCAGGCGTTGTGGTTGCTGTTGACGACGTTGACGATGTCGGCGACGGCGTCGTGGCCGTCCTAGACGGACACCGCGCGGCAAAATGGCCGCCGCCGCCACAGGAATAACACTTCCGGTCTCCTGATTGTACTGAGCCGATGTCCCAACGGGCCTCTGGTTCCTCTGGGCCTCCAAAGGTTTCTTCAAAGTCCTCAGCCCGACGAAGCGCCAGTTGGAGTGTCGCTGGTTCATTTCCCATCAACATCATGCTCAGATTCCTTCCAGCACCCCTGATGAAAGCCCTTAACACCTTCTCTCGGACCCATTCTTCCTTTCCAGCGTCGTCCAATTTTTTCCCCTCCACGCTTACTGCAACGCGAGCCAGTTGCTGGGCTCTTTCGGCAAACTGTCGCAGAGTCTCTGTGGGTTGGCGTTTGAGGGTCCACAACTCTTGTGCTGCATGCTCCGGTTGTTCCCGTTGGAACCAACTGATCATGGCGTCTTTTACGTCCGGATAAGGTCGATTTCCTTGATTTATCAGGAACTGTTTTGCTTTCCCTTTAAGCTTAGAACGAAGCAAACGCATCCGTTTGGAATATGAGAGATGTCCTGCTACCTCCTGAAAAATTTGGAAGAATGCCGTCACGGAAATTGCCCCCTCCACGTCCGGGTCCCAAGAATCCAATTCAAGGAAAATTGCTCGGGGAATTTCGTTGGTATTTGTACGGCGTTGTTTTTCGAGGTGCATATCGTTGAAAGATTTAAGCAGTTTTCCAAGTTCAGCCATCATTCCGACAGCCTCCTGTTCTTGGTCGGCTTCGTGGTCAGACATGATGAGGGGATTCCGAGAAATGAAGTGCAAGTCGCAAACTGTGAGGTTGAAGACCCTAACTGATGGTCAAAGGGCAAAGAGTGCCCTGTTGATTCTTGCTTAATGAATCCTGTTCAATCCTGCACGTCCTAGTTTTGCCTACCCGGAACAACCACACCTGTTTCTGGTCAGTCAGATTTTTCTTTTGCTTCGAGAGAGTGAAGATTCGTCGAATTTATTGGTTAAATTCAAATCCCACTGGGTGCCACCAGAATTTTGTAAGCCCCTTGAGTTGGTAGCGGGCGGTGAGGCCTCCAAAATTGTCAAATTGCAATAAAAGTTGTCAAAATCGTTATTCAAATTATTACCTTCAATTTCACTTCTCTGACTGTACCAGGAACAGGTGGGTAAATAATACGAGTAGATTGCATACGAAGTATAATACAAAACGGCAAAAACTCGGTACAAGATAAATATTTACAAATTATACAGAAATTAGTTTAACTGAGGTAAATTCACAAAACGGGTTGGTGGGGTCATCGGAGTCGTTTGGGTCGACATGGATCGGGTCGACAGAGTCGTTGAAGCCGACAGGGTCAATGAGGTCGACAAGGTCGATGAGGTCGGCCAGGTCGATGAGGTCGACAAGGTCGACGAGGTCGGCCAAGTCGCGACCCAATTTGAGGTAAAAATCCCTGAGGGGGAACTCCTAAAAGGAACCTAACGCGCCGAGAGGCGGCGCAATGAACAAACGGATTGCCGTTAACTTTAGAGCTGAAGGCTCAAAACTAACTCCTACACCTAGAATTACACAACGGAATTCTCCACAAGAAATAAATAAACCCAAGAGTAAACAAACAAATAAAACCAACAACTCAATAAAAGAAGAAAAAGAAACTCGGTGCTCTAACTGGCAGGAAGCCGAATTTAAAGAAATGCACTAAATTGGGGGATTTACCCAGGAAGTCTTGTTGCTGGCCTTGAGTTCGGGGTCGTCTTCGCAGGAGTCTGAGCGTCTCTGAAGTCGCCGAAATACGGAGAAGGAAGCAGGGAAACTTTGGGTGGGGAAACCGTGGAAGCCCTAAGGTTCCTACGGGCAGAGTCTTACAACTTGAAACAACGTATGTGTTCCGTCGGGGTTGCGACACGTTTCGACAATGTCGCGACACTTTCACTAAAACTTCTGAGTCCAAGCTAACAATCGTATGCTGTTAGGAGGGCAAACTGGCAGGGGTTCGGTCCGGTCGGGAGTATCCTTTCGACTGACTCAACTGGGAAGTGATGGTCTTCTGGCCCCGTGCTTCCCCCACTCCCAGCAGTGGAGGGGATGGGGTGTGGATTCCCGTCCTGGGATGGGAGGGGGTCCAGGAGGTGGGGTTCGGCGGTCCTCTGAGACAGGTGCTGCCGTGGCTGCCCGGCGGTGGTTCTGGAAGCTGTTGCTTGCCCCAACTCCCGTTAGATTTCGTAGGCCTCCGCTTACACATGTTAATTAAAATTAGGCCGAATTAAATGTTTATGGTAAATTGAATAGTTAAGGGCTTGTACACGTTACGGATGCTTCACTGAATTGATGTTCAGAAAAAAATCATCTAATGAGTACGGCACCATTTGTGACAGGGGCCTATTGCACAATAGCTTAGTAATATTAGCGAAATTTACAAGTCTACTAGTACTAATATTACAAGTACCAATATTTTTGGTTGCACAATGCTTTCAAGATCACTAATAATATTAGCGAAATTTTACTAAGAGATTTTACAAGAGATTCTAAAGTTTGACACAGGCTCTTCTCGGACAGATTTTTGTAGGGCATAAAAAATTTTTATTCCCCACCAAGATGTAGAAGTTCTACTGACGTCCAAACGTGTGGGGCAAACAAAGCTGACTGGCACTTCGTGTATTGTGGGGGTGAGAGGCTGAGGGGAATAAGCTGATATTTTTCAGCACAAAAATTAGGCATGCGAGGATGTACAGGGCTGGTACTTTTAGTATTCCCACCTCCTGAAAAGCATCTCTGCAGTCCTCCCGATAGCTTAGGCCCTTGATTGCTCCGACACCTCTCCTTTGACTGCTGAATACAAGGGCGCTGTGTGGCGACTGGCCCCAGCAAAGGATGCAATATCCAGCCCTACTTTGAAAAACTGAATAGTAGGCAGCAAGAACGGCAGTCGTGGGAAGCTTGTCGGAAATTCTTCGCAAAAGGAAGGAAACGCTATTTAATCCAAAATACATCGCCTCCGTTTTTTGAATCATTTACAGTGAAACCTGGCTATAAGGAATCGCAAGGGGAATTCATTTTCCTTATATAGAGGTTTTCCTTATAACCAGTTATCTGCTACTGAAATTCGTTATATAGAGGTAAACTGGGGCTACTTGAGAAAATTTTCGCGTTTAAACGCAAATTTAGGTACCTAAACATTTTTTTTTCAATCGGCTCGAAAAGGTTTTGGATAAAGTGGCCTCTGGGCTACCTTTCTACGTTATCAGAATTTAAATCCCCCCAATGGGGGATTTTATATAATTTTTTAAATAGCGTTCTCAAATCACCCCGACAGTTGGGGTAACTTGAGAAAAGTGCTGTTTTGCGGCATTTCCGAATTAATATCGCACGAGGGGTACTTGATAGGTGACCCCAAATTTAAAAAAAAATGTTTTGACAAAATAGGACATAAAAAAATTTTTTTTTGAAGAAAAACCAACATTTTATTATGAAATTTGTAAAAAAACAAATGTTTAAGTTTCCTCTCTCTCTCTTAAGTGTTATTTATTACACTTAAAGTTTAAGTACTGTAAATCACAGTGAATAGATCACAAAAGCAGACTTCTAAATCACAAAATAACTACAATCACTCGATCAATCACAAAATAGTAAAATGACTCCCTACAATCCAACTAGAGGTTTCCTTTTTTTTTTAAAGAACACCATAATATTTCCAAACTTGAATGAAACTTAAACTTGTCTTGACTCTACAGAGAACCAGAACGTTAACCGAGAACCAGAGCCGTCTTTGACGTGATCAATCACCCCCCCCCCCCCCCCCCCCCGTTCCCTAGCATTTCCTCCGTGTACACCCAATATGGCTTGAACGATGTACCTTTTCTGTGGTTGCTGAACTTCCTCTTATAGCTACGAACCATTTTCTGGAATAAAAACGCGAAAAAACGGCGTAAAAACACATTCTCAAATTGCCCCAAGTTTTTTTCTCAAATTACCCCATTGTACAAAAAATTCAATAGCGTCGCCATTTTTGAAGATAGAAAGCTGCGATTTTGAGAGAATCTCTCCAAGATATCCTTTGAAAAGATAGGATAGTTGAACTAACCCGAAAATGTTTGAATCCTCTTGGGCAGGTAGAAGTTGTACCACGTGCCGTTAACCTACGAAAACAGCTGGAAAATGTGATAAGCCGCCATCACTATGCGTTATCAGTTGTGCGCTGATTAGTCACGTTAGCGTGTATAGCCATCATAGTAGCGTCGGGAAAAAATTGGATCAACGTCCCAGGACCATCCTAGCCTTTACAATGAATTTTTGAAAAAAATAAACAGCTGTCTCTCAAGTAGCCTCGCGATTCTTAAATAGCCCCAGTTTCTCGGAGTTTGAAAGAAAACACAATTCTGAAAGCATGCAATTGTAATTCGGAGTACGCAAATGTACACAGCGTCAAATTATATTTTGTGTGAGGTATAAAAATAGTCAGATGGACGTTATTGCGTGGGCTGCCCGAAAAAATCGGAAATTTTCGTTTGCTTTTCAGTCTTCGTCATCTTGACGTGAGTCTCCAGTTCATGGATGTAGTCAAACGATGATAAATCACTCTCGTTGGACTCAAAGAATCGTTGTGCTGTGGCTAATGAAGCGAGAGCTTCCTTTTTGGTCGGCGCTGGAAGGTTTTCATCGTCGGTCTCGTCCTCATCTGAATCCTCGTCGTTCAAGTGGGAAATTTCGGCGACAATTTCTTGGTCTGTTCTGGTCTGTTATCGAAGCTTCACTGTCAACATCAACATATTCTTCGAAGGTAGGCATCTCTCCAGATGATGATGGCAGGGCAGAGATTACCTTATCCCACTCGTTTTGTGGGGCTTGGGCAGGCAGGCTGCTGGCAGAAGAGAAATTTGTGAAGCTTGAGCTGTTTCCAAGGCATCGATGACATGGTTGACGACCTCCTTTATGTAATAAACTTTGAAGTTTTTGATAATGCCCAGGTCCGTGGGCTGCAGTTTGCTGGTGGTGTTGGCTGGAAGGAAGAGTACTTTAACGCAGTCAAATTCGGGCAGTTCTTTATGCGAGGTGCAATTGTCTACGACCAGGATGATTTTTCGCTTCCTCAGTTTCATGCTTGTATTAACACTCCTAAGCCAGTCTGTAAAGAACTGTTACAGTCGAGTCATCAAGGCATTTTTATTGTTTTTGTAATCGACTGGAAGAGTTTTGACGCCTTTGAAGCATCTTGGCCGAGCTGACTTCCCTATGACCAACAAGGGCAGTTTTTCAGTTCCACTGGCATTCTCACAAACCAAGACAGTGACAAGTTCTTTGCTCAGTTTGCCACCGTGTCACTTTTCGCCTTTGAAAGTAAAGGTGGCTTTTGGGAGGCACTTATAGAATAGAGCAGTCTTACCCTGTATGATTCTGCACAACACTGACTCAGAAATTCCGTATTCTTTGCACACAGTTTTACGCGATTTACCGCTCCCCACTTGCTGAATAATCGAAAGTTTGTCACTCTTGGATAGGAGCTTGCGTTTAGGCATCGTGTAGTCGCCACGAGAAGAGACCGCGTGCAGACAGAACGACTTGAATACAAAACTGACAGGGTGTTTGGTGGCATGATGAACATCAGTCGAATAATCGAATACCAAAGTCAATAACAATATTGACACTTGAAAACTTGCTTACACAGAGGTCTGAGCTGGCTTGTCTTGCTTATGTGGAGATCCCCCTTCCTTATATCCAGGTTCCCCTCAATCATCTTCCTTACACAGAGGTAACGAGTGGTCAAATCGAATTCCTTACATGGAGGTAAAAAACTATTTAATCCAAAATACATCACCTCCGTTTTTGAATCATTTATGTACAGCGAGACGGTTTTGATGGAACCAATGTCGAATAGCACCGACAGTACTATCTGCATTTTCTACCAGGGCAGCCAACGACAAATCTGATGAAAGGACCGTTGAGTCATCCGTAAACAGTCCTTTTATTTGAATGCTGAGGTCATTTGAAAATATCAGGAAGAGAGTGGGTCCTAGAACGATACCTTGAACTGCGGATAGGTCTCCGATGTGTGATAATTCGGAAACAGTGCCATTTAGGCGAACAGCTTGCTCTATTTTGTAAGTAAGACTCAATCAAGGTTGCAGCTTCAGCGGAGAATTTGTACGATCGTAATTTTGCCAGCAACAGTTTATGAGGCACACAATCAAAACACTTTGAAACATCAACCATTGTTGCTGAAGCATAGTGACCTCTTTCAAAATGTTTATAAATGTGACTTGAAATACACAAACTGCTCAGTCGTCCTTCCCGTTCTGATCCGAGACAAATAAATTGTTATCCTCGAAGTGATCTTTTAGCTATAGCTTCGAGAACAAAGGGAGTTTAGAAATAGGCCGGTAGTTAGACATATCTGTATCCCCCTTCTTGTGCAAAGGAATCACTTCTGCGACTTACAAAACTGACGGAAAGAAATTTGAACAAATGGCCTCGTTTATCAGATGATAATGATGATGATATTGTTTCCATCCCTACGCTAGCGCGCCACTGATAAACCCTCGTCAGTTAAATTCCTGATAAATTCGTCACAGGGTCCACCGTCATCAAGACTTGTTACAGTTGATCGATGTTATATAACTTTGTCAATAGTTGTAAGGTTTGTCAATAGAAAGTCAATATTTTCAGAACCTTTTCTCAATAATGACACAATTGAAGGCCGTTGAGTACAAAGAGACTAATTGCCTTTAGAAAAGGAATGGATTAAATTAAATCAATTAGCGACTCGGTAAATTGGTGATGATAATGTCGACCGTTTCAATGAATGAGGTGGAAAGTTTTTGAGGGTCGGTCAACTTTGTCTTGATAATTTATTAAATTAACGAATTCTTACCTACTTCAGGTAAAATATAAGGCTTATATATATATATATATATATATATATATATATATAAGAAGATTATTGTGCCCCTCCAAGTGGACATGGGTGGGTGAGAGAAGTATCAGCGCACAAGCAACTGCGACAATTCCGACCCGTAATGCTAACGTGGAAATGTGTGGATAAGAATATGGAACTCAAGCGAAACATTTTAATTAAAACACAAAATTAAAATGTTTCTCTCGTTACATCTTGGACCGCCTGTCAGCAGGATTTTGAGGTTATCAACAAACATAGAAGTTTGACACAACAAAAAACATTCCCCGTTCCTTAATTCTAAGGTACTTTTTCAACGTTAAGTACATTCCAAATTTCAAGTTCTATAATGCGGTTTCGAAGGACTTATGGATCTTCTAGGAAGACTGGAATTTCTGGAATTATAATATGGAATAGTGCGAGCGGAATCATTAAGTGGTTGATTCAAGCACAGAAAAAAAGTTGCGTGAGAAATGAGGTATTACAATGAGATTAACGGTTTTGATTCACGAATCTAAGCCATGTAATGGCTCTCAATCTGAGCCGTACTGCAAAAAGGGAATGCCTTAAAACAAACATTTTGAGGTAAGTATAGAACTAATTAAATAAGGACCATCCGCACGGAGGAAGGGAAAGGAGAACTCACTGTGTTAAACGGCGTTCCCAAAACCCAGTGGTGGAACGGCGGGGGGATTGCGAATGCAGCGCGACCCCTACGAGATGTGAACTTTGAAGGTGGTAAGTTACCAAAACTGAACCAGAAGATGGCGCCCAGCGAATGCCGCCCAGACGTGTCGTTTGCCTTCATTGTGTAGGTACACAACTACACAACCAATTTCTTTATTCAGGTTCCTTCAATTTTCCCACTAAGTAGCAGTGTTGTAGCACTTTCCTCCATGGAGACCTTAGTGAGGCATTTGAGGCTTTCCCTTGGAAGAAGGGCTAGTCGGATTTGAAGGTACTATGTGTAGTTCACTACATTCCGTAGGGATAGCGCCACCGTCGACTACGGCACATTAAGTCCTATCTAGTGAGTTCTCCTTTCACTTCCTCCATGGACCATCCGTAAATAAAAGGAACTCAGTAGAAATTATGCATTAGTGCACAGCACGTAGGTATGATACTTTTTTGTCCTTTTATTGAAAATTCATTGATTGAGGGTCGATAATTTTGACAGAAAGCAACTAGTATGATATTTTTCTACGCCACGAGGGGTAACATCGATGAGGCGATGAAGTTACTTCTTATCGGCTTCTTTGGCTTTTTCATCAGCCCATTTGACGACTCGATTGAATAATGTGGCAGGATCCTCGACTTTCTTGATCTGGAAAGAAGCACAGACGTTACGTACAAAATGTTCAAGGTTAAGGTTGCCGACTCCATTGAATATTTAGTATACAAATAAATGTGTTCCAGATAAGCTAGTAGGAGGCGTAGCATGTAAGGGGTACATTGACTTACAGTATCATTTAAGGAGGATCGAGGAAGGGATGTAGGATGGGATATGATGAGGTTGATGTATGGTTGTAGATCAGTTTTTTCTGAACTGTTCGGCGTATTCCTTGAAACCTTTCCAAAGTTCGGATAGGGGGTACACCGGATTAATCTGAACGGGAAAACGTCTTATATGAGACCTCTACACAATTCATGTTACTAGTGTAAGGAACTGTAGGCATCATGTGAGTTCGCAGAGTTAAGTTCTGGCCGTTCGAATCGAATCAGAACTCGAACGCTTCCAGGAATTAAACTCTCCCCTCCGCTTTTATAATGGGCAGAACTTCGCCTTTTCGCGCCATTTTGCCTTTTCCGCCTTCGCTTTTTTGCCTTCACGCCTTTTCGCCACAAAGTCCTTTACACGCCACTTGTCGCCTTTTCGCCTTTTTCGCGCCTTTTCATGCTTTTTCGCCTTTTTTGGCTTTTCACGCTTTTTCACGCCAACGGAACGAACAACCACTGTGAGGGCTGGAATTCGCCCTTCAACAAACTGGTTGGCTGCTGGAAAATACCGCAGAACTGCCGGATACAGCAGAACTGCCGGAATCGATTCCGAACGACTCTGAACGAGTTTTGCGAGTTTTTTTGATTTTTTTTTTTTCTCAACGGACCTGTTTTTTTTTTTTTTTTGGCTGCTGAATCCGAATGAAGTTTGCTGCCTCCTCCGAGGTCGGCTTCACATCAAAAAAAGGAAAAACCCTCAAAACCTTAGCACTTTTTTCAGTTTATCGCTTATATACCTGAATCGGTTGTATTATTCTTGGAATAATACAACTATGTAATCGCGACGGAGGTCGACGACTCCAATCGGCCTCAAAATTTGACATTATCCGTTTCAAGAGTCTAGATTCCAAAACCGAAATGTCCGTTTTGGGCAGTAGGCTTTTTTTTTTCTTTTTTTTAAATCTGAAATTTTGACAAAATACTCGGTTTACCATCTAGTTTTACCTGCAAGGTTTTCAGCCCGATCGCCCAAACCCGTGGGGCGCTATGGGGCTAAAATGGGGCTACGAAAGGGGGTGATTGAAGGCTTTTTGCTATGGGATCGAGTCAGGTGTCGTTTTCGAAGTAGGTAGGTATTTTTGGACGTAGAATCCATTTTTTGGGGGCCCGGAACGATCAGATTTCACTGAGAGGATCTATAGAGCTTTCATGGGGCTACAAATGGGATTTTTTAAGGATCCCAGGAGGTCAATTAATTTCAATGTGAAAAAATGTAAGAAAAACCCAATTTTTTTTTTTTTAATTTCTGTACAAGTAACCTATATCAAAGAATAATAAACCCTTGTGTAAAATTTGCAGCGTTTTACCCTCCCCCCAAGTCTGCATCTGAGGAGACAGCAAATTTCATATTCGGATTCAGACCGTTGAGAAAAAACTGTCCTAATTTTGTTACGGATAGGTACGGCACTTTTGAACACCGATTGACTGGACTCAAAGGCAATACTGCACTTGCGCCGAACGGTTCGGAATTTTCCAGAATTACTCTGCGAACTCACCTATACAAGTTCACCAACAGATCTATCGGTGAAGTATGATTGATAGAACGAGCTCCATGGGTGGAATTTACCAGTTTTTTCCAAATGTTTTGACTGAATTTTACCTTATCTAAAACATACCAGATCGGACCAGAGAGAAAATTTCGGTAAAATCCTCTCAGTGATGTCAATAACCATGGAGAACAAATCCACTCACCTCATAGTTTTGAGCAATGTAAGCTCCGGTGTAAACGCCGGTTCCGAAAACGATCTGAAAATGAAAAAAAGGGGTTTATAAGGGTGGGGTTTGGGGTTAGTGGCTCAGTGGGTTGAGCGTCGGACTGCTGAGTCAAAGGTAGCTGGTTCGATCCCAGCAGCCTCGAACCCACCGAAAGTATTCTGTCTATAAAACCTCAAATTTGCCGTTCGGAACCGGCGTTAAACAGTAGGTCCTTACTTCTTCTGTAATAACCGTTAAACACGCTCAACAGAAGTTAGTGGCGAGAGGTCGCCAACGCCCGTTTACGGGTATGGCGTCCAAAGAAGAAGGGGTTTGGGGAATACAGCTCAACATTTATCAAAGTCAGGGAGCTGAATGCTACTCTCCCTATCTAACCCAATTTTCTTGAATTAGAAGGTAAATGAGAGAAATTTTCCGTCATCAGCGACCCCAGAGATAAATCCATAATGGCAACTAGATTCAGGTTGTGTTAAAATTTAATTTGAGGCTCCATCCATCTCCGGGAATTTCGGGCAACAAAATCCTGCTAAAGTCAGGAAAACACCTAGTCACAGAGAAGGCGTCGGAGATGACTGGAACTATTTCAGGATTGGACAATTAGAATGAGCGTGTACATAATTACAACAGACTACTGCAATCTCAGGCTCTCCCATCACGCAATTACAAGCACGTATGTAAATAGTTGAAACTACCCAACTGATTTCCCTAACGAGTGCCTAGAATGGCAACAAAAATGCTATCTATCTGAAATTGATATGAAGGGGACATCACTTACCAACCCTCTGAACATGGTGCTGGAGACCCCAACAGGCTAACTACACCAGGCCGACGTATTCGGACATAAAACTAACAACGAACTTTGAATTAAACGAGGAAAACTAAAAACGCCTTGGTGGAAAGAAAATCCTAGCAAGCAGCTGACAGTCGATGCAAGATACAACCGTAACAAAACCTATCGACCGTTGTTGGACACATTTTTTTCTATCTAACATATCATGGCGAACACTAACACGGACAGACGGTAGTTGGAATTTTACACAGAACTCTTGAAGGGTTTGTTATTCTGTGATACAGGTTCGTTGCGCAACAATTAATTCTGTGTCATTTAGAAAATATTTTTGGAAAAAAAAAAAAAAAAAAAAAAATATTTCTTTGCGATGTGTGGACAACATCTGATGTTAAATAAGGTGTCGTTTTCCGAGTAATTTTGAAAGCAAATCCGTTTTTCTAGGTCTCACCTCTGTCCAATCATCGCAGAGAAAAAATGTTTTAGTTTTTCAAATTTTTTTTCTAAATTTCACAGAATTAGGAAATTGTTGCGCAATGAACCTGTATCACAGAATAGGTAACAAACCCTTATGTAACATTCCCAGCGTTTTTGGTTTATTAGTTTAATTATTCATTCTTGATAATTGTTCACAAATATTGACCTCCCGGCGTCCTTCAAATATCCCATTTGTAGCCTCCTGAATGCCAAATAATATGGTGGAGATAATATCTTATCTCTTATAATATATGTAGGTATATCATATTATATCCGCACGGTGAAATCGTATCGTTTTGGGACCCCCCAAAGAGAATTGTACGCCAAAAAAAAACTTCGAAAACGACCCATAACTCGACCCCATAGCCGAAAACCTTCAAAAATCCCTCCCGTAGCCCCATAGCGCCCCACGGGTTGGGGCGATCGGGCTGAAAACCTTGCGGGCACAACTAGATGGTAAACCTTGTATTTTGTCAAAATTTCGGATTAAAAAAACCACTGGCCCAAAACGGCTCGGACGGCGGATGGACATATTGTATTTTTGGAATTTAGACATCTTGAAACGAATAATGTCAAATTTTGAGGCCGATCAAAATTTTCGACGAAAAGAAGCCCCTACAAAACCATTGAATTTTCTACCTCCATCGCGACTACATTGGTGTATTAGTCCAAGAATAATTAGGTAACCAAAAGGGAAGAACTGAAAAGCCGTCGTTATGTATTAAATGATACAATGTGTCATATTTAATATCATTTATAAGGAGGTTCTTGGGAGTGCCACTTCACCATCTGCGGTCGTGATGGCTAGTATCACCGCTGCACTCTTCATGACGTTTCAACAGGTCCTGCAGGAAATATCATGATATTTGTCTGAGAATAAAGAGCACAGCAACATTTCCGAAATTCGAAATGAACAGCAACAACAGTTCACACATGCCGAAAATTGAGTTTAATCTTTTTGTTGCCTGATAATCAAACTTTGAGTGATCGATTATTTGAATTGAGAACTAAATTTATTTCTGATTGTTAGCAATTAGTTCAATTGAAACTGAATACGATGAATGAAACTCAATAAATTTGAACCAAACCGCAGCTCTCCGTGTCGTTATGAAGGGATTCCTGTTGCGTTTAATGCGACTTTGGATTAGGCTGAAGATGGTCCCTCGCTTGGCCTTCACACCAAAGTTCACTATCTTTGAATACTAATTCCACGAAAGAATCTCCTTGAGGAGGGGCTGAAGATTCTGTATCTCGAGCTTGTGAGTTTCCAGGCACCTCCTCCGTCCCACGGGCTCCGTCCAGGGCTTGGTTGGTGGGGGCCCCTATAAAGAGCAGGGGCCCCTCCAGTTGCCTTCGAGTCAGGTCTAGTTTAGTATCTTGAACCCCGCGATACTGCGGGTATCTGTGCTTTCAGGAAACGCGCGTCCTTATCAAAATCGCGTCCGACATATCTAAGGCTGAGCGGTTATTTCGAAACCAGCGACAGGAAAACGTCTACTACCTACCTAAAGCGACTAACTGCCTAAGAAACTCTCGCAGTCGCGCTATCATGAAAATCTAAATTTTATAACGTGTGAAACCGGTGTCGCCTTACGTAGGTACTCGTATATTGTCAAAAACAGGGAAACAATCTATCATGGGGGACGAACTGAACGTGGTAGAAATGGGAGCGTACAAACTAACGTTCGAAAACGACGAAGAAGTCGGTGAGTGGTACCAAGAAAAAGCTCGCTCTGAACTTCGTGAAACCCCGGAACGTCGTGAAGAAGCAATGGCGAAATTTGTGGAGTTGATCAATAGTAAGTATCAGTATAATATATTATTCAGATTGTGTGTGTATAATACATGATTCAGATAGATGGGCGGAGGAAATGTCGGCCCAAATCCAAGGGTTCGCTGTTCAGACCGTTTTCGAAAAGGTAACCCCCCCCCCCCCCCCCCTCTAAAGTAATTAAGATAACGAGGGGTGTCAGAAAGGAAAAGTTGGTCCAGCGTCAGTTAGTTTGTGAACGATAACGATAAAGTATGTACACAGAGAACGTAATGCGATCTCAGCGAGGATTCGTTCATCTCGAAATCGACGCTGCAAATTTTACATTATTATTCTTTGATGAACATAGGTTAATTTTGCTTTTTAAAATAATTGTGAAAAAAAAAAAAAAAAAAATTAAAATACCCCAAAAATGGAGAATAATAAACCTATGTAATCGCGACGGAGCTCGAAAATTCTGACATTATACGTTTCAAGATGTCTAGATTCCAAAAACGAAACGTCTGTCCGTTTTTTTAACTTTTTCATAAATATTTTCAAATGACCCAGAATTAATTTTTGTACAATTAACCCATAACGTAGAACCCTTGTGTAAAAATTTTACACAAGGGTTTCAACATTATTTAATAATGTTGAAATTTAGGTACCTACCTAAGAATAACGCTTGTTGATGTAACATAACATAAGATTGTAGTCAGTAACTTGTCGATTTTTTGACGATACCAACACTTTTTTGACGACGCCAATAACGAATAAACCCTCGAGAATGGAATTATTAGTTCATTTCGTTCATTTCTTTAATTCACTGGTGGGCCGAGTTTTCCTTTTGCCATTTTGGTCATTAACTGAGTTGGTCCGAGTTTTCCTTTGGCGATTGATGCTGAGCAAGGTCGTAAACGGGACTGTGCCGTGTCTTCCTTCCCTCGGAATGGTTTGTCCCGAGTTTTCCATCGCCCAGATAGATTGTTCATATTATGAAGAAAACTTAGCGAAAATCAAGATGGGGGTCCATTTTCTGATATATATATATATATATATATATCAGAAAATAACATATATGTTTTGGGCAGTCTGTATTGATTCCATGATTCAAATGACAGTGGAGAAAATCTCTTTTATTTTATATTTTATTGTAGATAATATCTACAGTTGTTGGAAACTTGTTGAGGGTCAGTCAAATAAGTTATTTGACTGACCCTCAACAAGTTTCCAACAACATTAATTGAAACGGTCAACATCACCATCAACTAATAATATCTACAATATATTAATACTGTCTTGAATAAAGCGTTTCGCTGCAAGCTGAAGGCTTTGATCTAAAGGTAGCGCCAGAATAACCCTTTTATCAACCAGGTTTTATTAACCTACATTTGAGATTTTGCAAAAACCACAAAGAACCACTTTTGGATGTCATAATTTATTACGTTGAAGTAACGTTGTTGAGTTCAAACAAAGGTAATAACAGCCAAAGGTCCGGCCCCAAAACCCTTCTTCCCTTTTGGTTTATCATTCAGGGAATAATACACCTTTGTATGGATTCGCGTCGGAGGTCGAAAGATTTGATCGCCCTCTTTGTTATTATTTGTACGTTTCAAGATGCGTAGATTCGAAAATCGAAATGTCCGCCGTACGCCGTCCGAACCGTTTTGTGTAGTAGGATTTTTGATTAAATTTTGGCAAACGGCTATCTAGTTGTGGCGGGCCCCAACCGGATCAGTGAGCCAAATTCTCGCCTGTTCAACCTAGAAAGCTGAAATTCGCGAGGGAGCCTTCCTGGGACAGAACGAGACGAGTGACATGACTGGCTCCAACCATATCAGCTGAGTGATCAGACGTTTTCGGCTCGGAAACTATTTGCCCGATTCCAAATTTATTTTTTTGTCCTAAAAGCTGATTAAATTTCCGTTATTCCGTGTGAAAATTTGATTTGAGCTTCAATAAGAGAGGGGCAGCCACGGCAAATCAATCGCGCATTTGGCAAAAACGTCTTTTTTTCGCACATTTATGCCTAAAACTCAGGAACGGTTAGTTCGATCTTAATTCTTCTTTTTTCTGGTGAAAGCTGATTAAATTTCATGTAAGGGACGATTGCATTTCTGTTGAGACAGCAAAAGTGCCATTATTATTCGTCGGAAAGGGTTTTTGATAAAATTTGCGTTTGTTTTATCATGGCTGCCCCTCTCTTATTGAAGCTCAAATTAAATTTTCACGCGGAATAACGGAAATTTACTTAATCAGCTTTCACGAGAAAAAAAGAAATTTGGAATCGGGCAAATAGTTTCTGAGCTACAGCCGAAAACGTTCTGAAAAACGTGGTTTTCCGCCTACCGAGCGGGGGACGTTTTTGAAAGTCACCCCATTTTCAGTTGACTGCATTTCCGCAACCAATGAAGGTTTCCTAACATGGAATTTAATTCTCTAAAAGTTTGATTCAGTGACATTTTTGACTGAGTACGCTGTTTTTGATATTGAGGCTTCGAACCAAAGGGTTAAATTTCCAATTTTTTGAAAAACTGACCATTGTTTGAAAAGCTGTATCTCGGAAACTATTGGACCTGCAAAGCTGCGGATGGTCTCAAACGTTAGCAAATGTTGTTTTCTTTACAAAAGGTTCGGGTAATTTGTTTTGTAGGATGTACCCCTGCGGAGATATAAGCCAAAAACCAAAAAAAGTCGGAAAATTGTGAGGTTTTTCGACTGCCACGCGTCGAGCTCAGATTTTTCGAAGCTGCAAACGAAGAAGGTGAATTCAGATTGGCTCATTGAAATTCTGCGAAGTTAACACGTCGCAATTATCGCACGTAGTCACGTCCTAATGAAATTCTGGAAAATGGGATCTACGATCACCACAATTAGTTTCCCAAAGCAATTGGTAACTATCAGAATATCATCCAGTCGGCTTACATTGGACCCAATACTATCAGTACCAACATCTGATAGTTATGTGGAAAACTTGGGGGTTCATGGTGATCGTAGAGATTTAATTTCCCAGAGTCCATTAAATGTTGATGATGTTACTGCCTTCGATACGTATTAGAAAATTATTGTACCTACCTAAACGTTCATCAGTCTAGTGTAAACTTCTGAAGCTCAGTGAGGCCATGTCAAGGCTCTTATTAAAGCAGAAACATTGCACTTTCACGTCTAAAGGAATTCACCGATGAATTCACAAATTGGTTCGTAGTCGTAAACGTATAAGTCGTTCACTTCTGATGAATTCACACGTAGAACACTGATCCATTGGGGTTTGTGTATCAGGGCTGTTGCGAGGAATGTGCAACAAGTTCTTTTCCCCGCTTCTTGCATCACGCCACCGGTTTATCTGCTTCAAACCCAAATCATACACCCCGGACTTGAATGAGCCAACGTCTTGCTTTCAATCCTTTGTGGGTACCTAACTCTGCGATGTGATCGACCATTACACTGAACTACATCAACCATTAATTAGGCCGACGTAATAAGGATGAAAAAGGCTTCTTTGGAATATCTCAGATCCCGTTTTCCTTGAAGTTCTCTTGAAAGCTAAGCCACTCAAGTTTGCTAATTTCTTAGCATTTTCACCTTGAATTTTCTTCCGACTGAAAGCGTCAACCGTCAGGCAGGAGCCTCGTCGAATGTTGGGGTTGATCTGTTTACGGTCTCGGACACAACAGGTAGTTTGTTTGCCTTGTCGTATGTTTTCGGGAACTCTTAGTTGGGGTAAGACCTTCAAATTGGAATGAGAAAGTGAAACGAGCATTTGCAGCGACGGTGACAAAACGTTTTGATAATTGTTTATAAACAATGTTGTGTTCGCCATCACGTTTGAGTTACAACAGGCTAACGACCTGCACCGCTCAACGTCAAGGTCGACATAATAAAATGGAAAGTGTAGCTATTAACCCAATTTCTGCTCATCTCTATTACAGATGAAGAGTCCAGGGGAAAAACCCCGTCATCGACATTTTGGGGTGAATCAGGTACGAAGTGGTTTCTAAAGGATTTTGAGGCGAAGAATCCGACGAAGCCCTCGGTTTTGGAGAATAACCCCATCATCTCAGCGAAATATTGGGTTGAATATTAGCAGTACTGGGGAAAAACCCCGTCATCGACAGCGCGTGCAGGGAAGAACCCCGTCATTGCAGTTTAAAAGGCCCCAACCAACGCTGCGGCGTGCGCCCCTCCTTATCTCATCATCTTGTGTGTTGCCGTTTTGGGTAGTAGGAATGTTTTTAAAAATTTGAAATTTTGACAAAATACTCGGTTTACCATCTAGTTGTGCCCGCAAGGTTCAGTCCGATCGCCCAAACCCGTGGGACGCTATGGGGCTAAAATGGGGCTATGAGAGGGGGTTTTTGAAGGCTTTTAGCTATGGGGTCGAGTTAGGTGTCGTTTTCGAAGTCCCGGAACGATCCGACTTCACTGTGGCGATCTATAGGGCTTCAAGGTGCTAAAAATGGGATTTTTGAAGGATCCCAGGAGGTTAATTATTTTTCGAGTAAAAAAAAAAAATTGTTGAAAAATTTTGTTTGAAAAAAGAAAATCCAAAAAAATTTTTTTTCCAAAATCTTTTCCATTGATACAGAAAAAATTTTTGCACAAGTAACCTATATCAAAGAATAATAAACCCTTGAGTAAACTTTGCAGCGTTTTTGAATCGTAGTTTTCGTTCGTAAAAACTTTTTTTTTTTTTTGGTAAATTTTTTGTAAAACACACAGTGTACAAATTGTACAAAGCAATTTTTTTGTTGGTATTTTGTGGATATTAACACGTTTTGCATTCTTCAAAATACTTTATTCTCTCCATTGTTTGGTTTAGGAGTAAAAGAGGGTTAAAATTCGCATTATAAGTTCAGAATTATGTATAAAATATCATTAAATGATTTAAATTTTAAATTTTAATAGTTTGAAAAATGGTTATTCGGGAAACATATTGTGAATCTGCATAGTTGATGGTTCAAATAAAACATTTTTTGTATTTTGCTTCCGAGTCTGCGAAGCAGCGGAAGCCTTGTGTTTAAAATCGTTTTTGAAGTTTCTGTTAGTTGGTAAACTTTAAAATTCATTTTTCTCAAAATCAGCTTTGTATCAATGACGGGGTTTTTCCCCTGGACTCTTCAGATCTAAGTCAGTGAGTACCTAATAATTAGATGTAGCCTATACCAATGAACCTTGGTGTTATGTGTTACAGCAGACTGCCGTGTTATGTTATGACAAACTATAGGGTGTAAGAAATTGGCTTGTGAAGCTGCCATCAATCAACGGCCAGCGATTTATAGCTTGTTCCGGCTGTAGGTTATAATTTATGGCTCCCCACAAACCTCCTTTATCCCTTCAAAGTGAGACTGAGTTCATTTGGATGAAAAATGAGAATTTTTGATTAAGCAAAGCGTCAGCGTGTTTACAACCACCAGACAAAGTTGGGGTTTGCGCGCGATTCATAAATATATACTTACTTATAGAATATTAAATATTCTAAATATCTATAAATTTTATAGATTATCATTCAATACCACTAATTCAGAACGTGTAGTCGCTGGCGGCTGGCAGAGTATGTCACAAGCCTCTGAAACGGTGAGCGATAAAAATACGGCGATTTTTTTTCTATCGTCTCGGGATACTGTTTGCAAAAATGCGCGCAAAACGGCGCATTTGCGCCAAACTTTCTTATTTCAAATGGGAACCCCTACCTATATGTTTTTGTGGATTTGGATGTCCAAGCCAAGTTTACGTTCGACAAGCGCATTGAGCGCAATTTTCGACGCGCGCAAATCCACTCAACTCTTCCTATCTTCGTTGTTTACAGTCCGGAGTTGGCTTTTCCTCTGTATCCTACCTAGCGATCCAAATTTTTATTACGAATTCCCGAAATGAACGAATTCCGACGGTTGGCAAATATAAACAGCGAGTTTAATTTGAACGATTTTGAGAGGTCGCGCGTGGGTATGCTGTCTGTCTTTAGATCTGCCGCCGCGCAGTCTGATAGCTCTGCGGGGGACCTTGGAAGGGACGAGAGCCTGCCACTCCAGTCAACAAATCATTTACCTTCTACATTCCACGATTCTGGAGAACGTTTTTTCAAGATTTGGGAGACGGTTCCTTCAACACTAATTTCGGATATACTTATTCTGTTGTGTCTCTTCCTCCTTATTGGAGCCGACCTTTCTTCAGGTCTGTGAGGTCTGTTGACAGGGGGGAGACGTTTTTTGTATCCCACGATTTCGGAATATTTCTCACTAAGGGCTGTAAGATAGATAATGAGTCGGCGTTTCCACTGTATCCTACCCCATCATCTGTCCCATTATTCAATTGGGCGAGCAGAGCGAGCCCACCCCGTGCCCGAAAAAGTGGTAGGCCTAGCGAAGCGAGGCCCCCCGTCCGAGTGCACTAATCACATATTTTGAACGAAGTTGCTGGTCTAATGTTTTCACGAGTCGTCAACAATTAGAATAGCTGAGATGCCAAATCAGTTTCAAAAGTTTGAAACAGGTTTGTTTCTTCGGTTCAAACCCCGAACTATCGGTGAGTTTAGAGGCCCACCGGACACTGTCGATTGCGTCACACATTGACCGCCCCACACATCGACGCATCGTCGTCATGGACGCTCTCACACGTGAATCTAAAAGGTGCGTGACAAATCGGCTTCTCGAAACACGTTCACAAGGGTTACGTGTTCTGAACCCCTCGGAGACGTGCAGGGAAGGAGGGAGGTGGTTTATTCCAAGGAGCAGTGTAATTGTCATTCATCAAGCGGTCAAAAGATGGGGGACCGGGGCACGTTCGGGCATAGTGATATCCACGTTGAGCGTCCCAAGCGATAATTATTGCCAAACGCAGTGCTGGGGCGAGGTTTTTGATGCCAAGTATCTCAATTTTGGATGAGGAGCAGGCTCACTCAATTCTAATATCAGAATACAAAACAATTCAGTACTTATCGGATCAATATTTTTCCATCACTATCCAGACCTACGGTTTAATCAAATAGAAATATCACCAAGTCCGAGTATAGATTCTAGTTTACAGAATAATCTTATCGGATGTCCCTTCATCTCCACAGGTTTGGGAAATAGCAATGACCAACATTCGCGCGATTGTTATATAGAAATTCGCTACTGTACACTAACACCAAAGATTGAAGAAATTTCCATGAACATCATAAAGATTAGAGCGTTTTGTGAGTCACCGAACATCCCGATAGCGTTTTGTGAATCACCTTTTGATTATTGGGTCATTTCGCAGAAAGTGGCACCTTTTTCTCCAAGGCGAATTATGAGAACGATTTGTTCGTGTTTTCAAAACTTTCCCTTGTAGAGATGCTCTCAATAGGCTGAATGAGTCAATTGGAATGCTGATAATATGGCCATAAAGTGTCATAAACAATTCCATGAAACGCCATTCACTTTTATGGCGTGTCCAGTGGTAGTTGCACAACTGTTTCGATCCTTTTGAAACTGGGCGGTAATTCTTGAGTGCATCTTGTTCTACATCTCTCAGCAACGCCACGATGATGCGGAAATTAAGTAATTAATCCAAATTGACGGGGTGCCCCCATGGGGGCTAGTTGAAGGCTTGTCCATGTGTTTGCACCTCACGTCCCTGGGAAGTTTTGAAGATGGCATCCCTGCTCAGGGCCCTCGAAACGAATCGTGACCTCCTTATTTTTTTGTAGGACATCAGTAACAGTTACTGTTGTTGTTTTGAAGTCGTGAGTGGTAGAAAGTATTAGGTTGATAAAAAGCCCTCACTTCTATGTGCCAGCTGAAACAATTCATCTAAATAATAGAATACCCAGAATGATACTAATAATTAGTAATAATTATTATTAGTGCCTTTCTAGGAGTATTATCTGGGGGGACCCTCCAACTCCGCCAGAATTTCATCCAACTCCGCCAATAGAATGAACGGGTCCAACTCCGCCAATGGAAGGAATGAGTCCAACTCTGCTAGGGAAAGAGCTTCTCACACGTATGTACCATGGCATATCCGGATTTCCTGGATCTCTAGATCTGTGGATTCCAGGATCCCTGCATTTCAGGATTTTCAGTATACCTATCTCCAAATTCCTTGATTTATGAATTCCTAGATTTATGGATTTTTGGAACTCTGGATCTTTCCTGGGTTTCTGGAGTTCTAGATCTCTGGTCCTTTGGATTTCTGGAGCTCACGATCTCTGAATTTCTGAATTTTGTGGATCTCTGGAGCTTTCCTGGATTTCCTGCATTTCTGGAATTCTGGAGCTCTAAATCTCCTGGATCTCAGAATCTTTCCTCGATTTCTGGACTTCTGGAGCTCTGAATCTCTGGATTCCAGGATCTTTAGTTCTGTGGATTTCTGTATCTCAGGATCTCTGGATTTTCTGGATCTCCAGATCTCTGAATCTTTTTCTCGATTTCCAGGATCTCTGAATCTCTGAATTTCTGTGCCAAAGGTCCAGGGAAGCTGCCTGTTTGCTCACCTTCTTCTTGTATTCTCTCTTGCTAATCCCAGCAAAGGTGATGACGTCAGGGGCAAACGGATCACTGGAACGGAGCTGGCGGAGATGGTTGGTAGTCTTCCACACATTGACCTGATAACGCATCGCTAGCGGAGTTGGGATGTTTTCACCCGCAATTATATAGACTTAGGCGCAGTTGGATCGCGCCCTTATCTGGTAAAGAAGAAACAAAAAACTTAGTCCTTGAGAAGGAGGCGCACAGCTCATATTTACAAAGAAAGCCTCTCTTCTATGGTAAAATGCATAGCATTGAGAAAAAGACCATTCTATGATGATCTTTCGGGGCATTTTACTTCTAACCTAATGTAGAAGACAATAGCTGAAACAATTTCTTTTCGTGGAAGTAAATTTCATTTTTTCCCCCATTCCAAAGTTGCCACTTCTTGCGAAATGACCCAATTAAGTATGACAAAATTTGTAGTCCGTCTTCAGCACAGTAGGTATGACCCGTAGCAGAAATTTTAGAGGAATAATCATTAATTTGAAACGAAAATTATAGATCGAGTATCAACAATGTTTTGGTTGACTCCATTCTTAATTAACCGTATAAAATGAAGTACCTTAGCCGCCTTCGGAATTGATAAAAATTCGAAACCGGCAGACTACGATATCTCCCATCGATAGTTAGATTTAGAAACGCCTTAATCCGTTTATATTCCCTACGGAAACATCGTTGAGTTGGCTATTGATCTCAATTGACCCAATTGACGGCCATCGGCCCCATGCTTGAAAATGGGACTGGACAACACGGATGAGTCAACTTCAAGGATACCTATGAGAGCGCACATCATGCCCATTGTATTCAAAATATGTAGTTGCCCTTATAGAACAATAGGGAAAATGAAATGAGGACCGGGGCCGGTGAAAAAATTGAATGCCATTGTTTTGCAATTTTACGTCAGAATTTATGTGCACCGGGGGGGGGGGGGGGAACTTTTTGCTTTAAAAAAAAAGAGTTTACGACAATTAGTGCGACTCATTGAAGCTTTGGAATTTTCAAGAGAAGAAGTTTGCCAAAAGCCTAACCAATTCACAACTGACCATCCCTGACCTGACTATTCTCGGCGGTGTTCGCCTTCTGGCGGTCTCACGAAGAGCAGGTCTTATAAACTTTGCGGTAACCGTCCAACGAGGAAGGGCAGTGCGACCAGACGTCCTTCAATTCTTCTAAAGGCGGCAGTTTCAACTTCTCTCACTCGCGAACGCCTAATGGCAATAATGGGCTGTGCCCGTCCTCTGTTTGCGTAGGGAAATCCGCAAAAAGGGCGTCTGCTGCTCTTCGAAGAGTTGATCAACTCGTCCTCTTTATCATATTGTGAGCCAACCTAATATGAATCAGCCTTGAGGACTTGATGTAAACTTGCCTCACATACGAATGAGGCCTGACCTTGTGACTTCAACTCACTAGACCTTTTTACGAGCTAGAAAATGTTGGCTCCATTTCCTCTTGTGACGGCCTCGATATTACAGGGCGAGTTTCCGGTAAAAAGGTTCAAACGAATATTGGCTTTTTGAAAATGGCACCCAAATCTCCCAAGGGTCTAGTTTCATAATATGACTTGAAAACCGGGAAAAAGGGGTGGATCTGTGGGAGATAGCCCGTGTTAGATTTGACATTACTGGGGAAGGCGGCGGAAGGTCCGAATCACGGGAAAGAAAGGGGAAGGTTTGAAGAAAAAAGGGAAAGAAAGAGGAAGGTACTCTGACTCTCCCCCTTCTACCACTCTTCAGTTTTTTTTTTTTTTTTTTTCAATAAAATTATTTTCAAATCGTGGATGTTTATTAATTGATTTCTCCTTCCGTAATATCGTTAGATGACAGATTAACAGATACCTAATCTTAGTTGCTAATGAGGAAAAATAAAACGACTCACCCGCTCGTGAGGATGGAAATGAGTAGAACGCGTCAAACTTAGAATTTCAGTTGTCTCAAAATGCCAATGACATTCCCCCTTCTTTCTCTGTGGTCTTCAACTGTAAAAGTGTCGATGGAGCGGGGAAAACGTGAATCAGTAAGGGTAAATGCTGAAAAGCCATTTGTAAATGCTAACAAATGCCAAGATATTATTAACCCATTCGCGACTGAGCCTTGCCACATAATAAATGTTGTGATGTGTGATATCTCGTCTATGGTCCAGGAAGGCCACTTCTTCTTGCTTGATATCTCGTCTATGGTCCAGACCGACCACTTTTTCTTGCTTCATAATATGAAGATATTATCTCGTCTCTGGCCCAGACATGCCTCTTTTTCTTGCTTGCCATCTCGTCTCAGATCCAGGGAGACTACTTCCTTTTGCTTGATATTTCGTCTCAGGCCCAGGTAGGGCACTTATTTTTGCTTGATATCTCGTCTCTGGTCCAGGCAGGCCACTTCTTTTGCTTGATATCTCGTCTATGGTCAAGGAAGGCTAGGTACTTCTTTTTGCTTGATATCTCGTCTATGGTCCAGGAAGGCTACTTCTTTTTGCTTGACATCTCGTCTCAGATCCGGGGAAGCTACTTCCTTTTGCTTGATATCTCGTCTCAGATCCGGGGAGGCTACTTCCTTTTGCTTGATATCTCGTCTCTGGTCCAGGCAGGCCACTTCTCCTCACGTGATATCTGATCTCTGATCCAGAGGGGCCAACCCCCGGGCCGTGCAAGGTTCAAAAACGAAAGGGTAATAACCCATATAGTTATATTAAATAAATTTTATCCTTATACCGCACAAAACTCAAAGTAAAGTTTGTATGTTCCCAATAGACGGCTAAACTACTGGACGGATTTTGACGGGAGCTATACGTAGTAGATTTCGCGAACTCTCTTCCTTCATCGCCATCGTGGCTCTCCTTAGCGACGAGAACCGGGTTAAAAAGCGTCGGCCTAACTGCAGGCCTTACTGCAGTAACGACGCCCATGGGCGTTAGGTACTGGAAAATTTTTCGTAACGCCAAAACGGGGTAAAACTTTTGCCGTCTGTTTTGAACGGAACTACGTCGGTTAAAAAGAGCTTGCTACGCTGATTTCAACGAGTACAAAACGATTTTTGTGCGAAGACCGTTCGAAAGTTATTCAAAGATCGTCGGTAGTAGTTGGGTAGGAGTTTCTATTGCGAGCCGTAGATTCCGCTATAGCGGAATAGTATACTATAGTATACTATAATTACCTCGTAATTATCAAATATATAGTTAACGTCGTAATACATCAAGTTGATTACCATGACCGCAATTTCTTGGAAATTTCTTACAGGATATTTTCCAGCAATTAGTTGGACGTTCCCCTAATTACGACAGATCACATTAACTATAATTGTGCCAGTGCGCATTAATGCGTTTCGTCCAACTAATTGGTCTGGACGAAACGTCACCAAGTGATTTTGGCTAATGTAGCTACCGAGAATAAAATCTTCTACAACGGCGCATTTCTGCGTCAAACAAACACATTAGGGATACATTGAACACAAGACTATGTTTCCTGACACGAGACACCGGCACAAATTCTATTACGTACCTCTGATGGATCAGTTTCAAAGCCGCCTCAAAGGAGGGAAATGAGTCAGACAGGTTTATTGAGACGAGCTACAACGCAAAGCAGGAGAAGGAGGACTGTTGCCCCGATAACGAACGACATCACGGCACAAATGATGAATGCCACTTGCGAATACTTGACAAATTGCACATACCTGAAGGTAACGTTTCAAATTGAAAATATTGACTGATTTTTTCCGCTTGTCAGTGGACCCATCAGTGTCCCGTAGCCTTTCAAAAAACTATCTAATGTTGTGTCCAGTTATATGAAATTGAGTGAAAAAGTATAAAAAAAAGTGCCCCAATTGTGGGCGAATAATCGCTCCTTTCAAAACTATGAGCGTAGGTGATCCACTTAGAATGAATGTTCTTCGTGACCAATTTTTGGTATCGTGGGAATGTAACAACCGCCCCTGAGCAACGCAGATTTTCTATTATTACATTCTAGTTTCGATCTTCTCATCAGGTGATAATAGAACCTATCTTATGGCGTAGTAAATTATTGAAATCCATTTAAACAATGTAGGGAATTAACTCAGCACTTTTAGTTTTGTCTTACTCACGTATGCAAAAACTCGTGACAGTAATACGGCGACGTTGGGTCATAGCTGATTGGATTTCCTCGGGTGTGAAATGAATTGTCGCTGGCAAAGAGGATAGTTCCCATAACGATGTACTGCACCACTACAGCTCCCATAACATGGCGCCAATTCAACACATATGTTACGCGGCTAATCCAGTAATAGTAGACATCCCACCTCCGCAGTTCTGCAGTGATTAGAAATAAAGCCAAAAGATTCAAGACTGAAAACAATAATATATAATTCAATACATATTAGATGGTGAAAACTAGTGAGAGGTTTTTTAAAGTGTAACTTCTTCATTTTTCAAGCTAAAATTTCGTGATTAAAAATACATATTCTGGCACTCCTGAGATACACATTCACCATCCTAAACGCAGAAAAAATGCAGCCTATGGTTTTTGTTTGCTTGTCAAACACTGATTACTTTCACCTCACCAATCGGGGCTCAAGTAATCAGAGGTCTAAAACCGCATAAATTCAGTTTCCAACATTTCGTGGGGCGAAGCTAATCACCGATTACCTATTGAAAAAATGAGTTGGGTTCATTGAAAATTAGTATTTATTGACTCATGTGTCTAAAATTAGGAATCAGTCATTTACTAAATTTACTAAATAATTGACTTGAATTCATTCGATGATGTCACAATTGACTTGGAATGCTTTATTGACTGATTGAATGATTGAAGACAATTATTATCACAATGGGTTAAATGTAGAGCTTTTTTTTTTTTTCTTTTTTTTTTAAAGATTCCCTATTCAGAGATTAATAAACCAGAAGCAACATGAGTTTAGAAGAATTCAGAATGAAAATAATGAAAAAGGAATAAAGTGCAAACTCCAAGCTGCTTCTGCTTTTGACATCAGCGCCTCCACGTAGTTCTTCCTCCTCCCAGGCCCGACGATTTTATTACAATTGCGCACCATTGATCTGAAATACGCATAAAAACTGATTGAAACACAAGGAAACCCCTGAGTTTGCCACTGATTACATTCACACCCCCCCCCCCCCCCGGTCAAAGCGACGCGGGTGTAAGCTATGACTTCTACCCAACAAGAAGGAAGTGGCTAAAAACTTGAGGATCACATCTCTACATCTTATAGTAAGAGAAGAAAAAGCCGAAATTTGCACAAACTTACCTCAAATTTACCAGCAACCCAAGTTTTTCGATGAATGGCCAGCTGGCGCTAAAACTTGTATTGTTGTTGTGCAGTATAACTTCTCCATAACCTTCCCAAGAGGTCATGAAAGACAATCAACCAAGGAGCTTGGAAGAAGAAGCTTCTTCTTCTAAGCTCCTTGCAATCAACATAGAGAAGATATGATAACCATTGCACCAGGGTGGCTAAATACTTCCGCTAAACTTCCGCTGAAACCGCCCCGATTGACGACTTTCGCCATTAAACTTATTTTCGTGCAATTAATTGGCAGGAGATTCAGGATCGTTTGTTAGTACCCTAGGCATTGTATTAAATACAATAAATACTTCTACAGCTAAATTTTAGCTGTAGAAGTAAGGCTGCGCTAGAATAGTTGATTTGGTGAATTGTGGAGGATTTCCATACTTACACAAGAAAGGAAATTGTAGAACAAGACATGGATACAACAACGGACGTCCAGGACAGTCATCCTTGAAAGTGATCGCAATCACGGGGCTTACGATGTTGCCAATTAGCCCCTGGATCAAAATATAGAATGGCACACCGTAAACGGCGCATATTTCCAATTTACTTCCATCATCGTCCATATCCACCTCTTGGATAGGTAGGCGGGGCTGTGTTTCGCGGCAACACAGACACTTACGTTTTCCTTCATTTTTAGGCTTGGGTTTCACCGCTTTTTGTGGCGTGGGATACATGGGGTACAGAGGCGGAGGCCTTTTATTCTTACCAGCCATGTTATGAGATTTAAAATGGTTTCGAACCTATTGGAAAACACACACGAAAAGCACGCTATCAACGAAATTGAAAATTGGGATTTCCCGCAAGCGATCCTGCTTTACGCTGAAAAATTGACAAGAAACTAGTGGATCTGTATACAGATTACACCTCTTAAAAACCTCTCAAACACGTTTGTGTTGTGGGTTTAGGTATCCCAGACATTTTTTCTCCTTGGAGACGAGAAATACGCCGGAGTTACGATCACAGATGAATTTAGAAGTTTGACTTCTTTTATACTGGGCAAGTGAAAGAACATTCGCCGATTCGCGGGTAGTAATTTTTCCAATCCGACCACGAGGTAGGTAACCATTATTCTGATGATGGTTATGAAAGGGTGAATGTCCAATTCATGTTGAGTCAGTCGAATTTGGGAAGGTAGAGATTTTCTCGCCGACATTCCTTTCAGTGCTCATTTGGCATAACATAATATACTATATTAGGTATACCTACCCTCCTATACGGTAAATGCCACATATGCCAGACCTTGAACCACAGATTAAACTACTGAACGTATCTTGACTCACCCTGACACTAACCGACTAAGGAGTAAGGAAAAAGCACCCATAGTCGACACCTCTACAAAAAAAAAAAAAAAAAAAAAACGCTGCAAATTTTACACAAGGGTTTATTTTTTAATTTTTTTCTTTTACTTGGAAAAATTCGACCTCATGGGATTTTCCAAAATTCCCATTTTTAGCCCCATGAAAGCCCTACAGATCCCCACAGCGAAATCGGATCGTTCCGGGAAAAATGGATTCTACGTTCAAAAATCCTTCCAAAACGACACCTAACTCGATCCCATTGTCAAAAGCCTTCAAAAAACCCCTCCCGTAGCTCCGTTTTAGCCCCATAGCGCTCCACGGGTTTGGGCGATCGGGCTGAAAACCTTGCGGGCACAACTAGATGGTAAACCAAGTTTTTTGTCAAAATTTCAGATTTAAAAAAAAGTCCTAGGTACCTACTGCCCAAAACGGCCCGGACGGCGGACGGCCATTTCGGTTTTGGAATCTAGACCTCTTGAATCGGGTTTATTTATTAAATAAATTTTATAATGTCAAATTTTGGGTCCGATTGGAGTCGACGACAATTATTATTCAAAGAATAATAAACCAAAAGATTGTGCACTGGGGCCGCCCGGATGGGGCAACGCCGCGGCTCTCTCAGGATCGTAATAATCTCGGGATCGACTGCAGATAATTCCAAAAAAACATTTTCCCCCGTTTTGGTAATGAAAATCCGAAGCTGCAATGACATTTTTTTCCATCGCGTATGGCAACACTGGTGAGTTATCAAACTCAGATATGATCCGAAATCAGCATTCTTGACTTTGAAAATTCGTACTGTTTCATTCTCGAAGTCCTAAAAATTGCAAATTTCCATGATGTAAAGACGTGTCAATGTTTGCGACCACACAGTGACGCCCCAAATTGACATTTTTTTGAATCCGGAACCGCAGGTATGTAATGTTATTATCGGAACTATATCAATGAATTGGATCTCTTCAGAAAATCACAAATAGGTACCGAGGTAGGTGCCGAAAACTGTACTTTTATCCCCCTACGGGTTTCGAGTCATAAATCTTACAGTTTGGGGAAAACCGGTCAATTTTAGCCCTCTCAGACTTATGGGGGAAATTTTAAATATTATTAATACAATGTCATATTATGAGGCCTTTGTTTGGAAGGCTATTGTGGGCTTTTGTGGTCAGTAACACGATTGGCTATTGTTGGCACCGACTCGCTTCAATCCCATTTCTGCCTAATCAAAAAACCGCGGCCCGTCGGGCATTGGGCAAACTCTCACGACAAAGGCCGAGTTGGGACAGCTCAGATTAGCCAAACGTGCAGACGTCTGACTCCTGACTATATAATTTAAAGTCCCCACGATCTCTCTTGGGCAACAGAATGTTCGAAGTCCAACGTAGATTGTGTCTGGCAAAAATTCCGAACTGAAATTTTCGCAGGTTGTTCGGGGGGTGCTGTGTGATGACACTAGGTTCGTTCCAGGTCTGACTGCGTCGGTCGACAGAAGTTGGACAGCTGTCGACAGAACCCGACCGCACATACTCGAGCTATCGGTTTCCGTCCAACTTACGATCGACCTGGAACAGCAGTTTCTAAACGCGCATGTCTCCGGCGATTTCTGTTAACAGTCCGTCAAACCTGGAACAAATCTTCTGTCAAGTTTTTCGAAACGAGGGCCTTGTGATAACTAAGTTACTAGCACCAAGTCTTGGTGAAGGCCGAAAAACCTCAAAATGTTTGGACTGTTCTCGGTTTTTCGCTCATAACTTCCAAATTAAGCGGTTTTAGACCAAATTGTCCATGGACAAGTTAACTTTGAACATGCATGTTCAAAGTTGTAGAGCATTAAATTAAATTTTGCAGCAATTTCGTACATGTAAACGTTTCCCCAAAACTTAATTTTACTCGAGATGCAGCCGATCAAAATTTGATTAATTAATTTAATTAAGAGGAATTTTCTCTAAATGGCAAAAATTTGCGAAGAGCGAAGGTTGGCACTGTTGCTGAAACCTTCAAAACCCCCCTCCCGTAGCCCCATAGCGCCCCATGGGTTGTGGCGATCGGGCTGAAAACCTTGTGGGAACAACTAGATTTTGTCAAAATTTCAGATTGAAAAAAAAAAAAAAAAAAAAAAAAAAAAAATCGTACTGCCCAAAACGGCCTGGCTGGCGGATATTTCGTTTTTATTTTAGAATCTAGCCGGCGGGGTTTGATGAGGGTGGTAGATGGGTTGTTAATTAAAAGCAGAGTTTGTGTTGGCAGAGCGCTTTCGTTATCAAGAGAAACATCATCAGTGCCTGTACGGACAAATCCCTGCATCAGGCACAACCTCAATTTTTATGGAGGGGTTTCTTAAGTCCCCAAGTAGTTTAACGTTACCTAGACTTAGCTCTATAAATGCGAAGAAGTGTACCTTGTATGTGCAGATGGGGCCTCCGCCTCATTCATCACTCTCCTCGCATTAGCGACTTGGATTGGGGAGGGTCCTTCCCGGACGATTTTTCGGGCTTCTGGATCCCGTGTTGTGTACTGTAACTGATGTATGCCTTGTGCGGCAATAGTTCTATCATAGAACTATTGTTCTCTCCCATATCTATTCTGTCCTCTCCCATAATGGGAGGGAGAGGACAGAATTTAGTTATTAAGCTGGAAATTGCCAGAAAATTGTTGATGGTACATGGGGTGGGGGAGAAAAACACGAGGTGTACTTACTTGGGCTCTGAAGATGAAGGTTGAGGGTTTGAAACTACGGGGATTTTTCTTACATGTTGAGTGATTGTTAACTTTAATTTTTAAGGCATTCAAGAGAAACATCATCAGTGCCTGTACGGACAAATCCCTGCATCAGGCACAACCTCAATTTTTATGGAGGAGTTTCTCAACAAGCCAGAGATGGATGATACCCTTTCAAGTATTTTATAATCTAGACATCTTGAAACAGATAATGTCAAATGTTGAGGCCTATTAGAATTGAGTAGAATTATTATAGGTAATCACAAAGATCTGTAAAATTGCTAAGCATGGTTAGAAAGATCTTTCTTCGCAAGTAGTAGACGTAATTCAGCCTCGGACGCCCTTGCCTCTGCTTCACGAATTTTAATGTCGAGCAGCCTGGACTTCTTGGCCGCGATTTTCATCTTGACTTCTGCCAAAGCTAATTTTTTTTTTCTGCCAGTTCTTTAAACTTTCCTGCAATCATAATGGTATATCATAGTATGAAGAGGTTTGGTGTAGGTAGTAAAAGGGGCGGAAATTCGGCTAATTCAAAATTCGCATTCATGCACGGCGTTTGAACTGAATCTAATACGCAGCAACTTACCGTCGGAAGTTTGCGACGACATGATGAAGGATGGAAGGCACGGAATAGGAAGAACATTGTATGGAAGGCGACCACAAAAACCAAGGAAGAACTTTGATTCTGATGTTTTTGTTGTTGTACACTACTTTATACCACCACTGGTCCAGTGGGTCAAGCCATGGGGATCACAAAAAACCGGCGTGTCGGGCGGTTTTGATGAGTAATCTATGTTGTTGTGGTGGTACCCCTGTTTCCCGCATCCGAAGTTGTCTGATGGACAGCTATCTGGTGAATTGTAAGCGCTCAAAGTGGATTGATAAACGCCCTACCAAACTTGCCTGGTAGGTACGTTGTGGTGTCCTCGAGGTAACTGTTCGGGGTTTGTCTGGAAGATGCCTTCCGCATTGATAAACGGGCCCTAAGTACCATTTACCATCAGTTGTACGGTAATTGTGGTTATCAATCATCTATATCGACATATTGGCATCAACTACCTGATTTGAGTGTTTATTGAGGTTCAATGTTATGGATTGACAGTAGTGCCCCACTTTATTAACTACACATCGTAGGAGTAGACACTTGTCAGTGGACCCCCCCCCCCCCCCCCCAAATATATCGATATAGATGAGTGATTGCCATAATTGCCGTACAACTGATTGTAAATGATACTTAGAAGACCAAAATCTTCGCTTTTTGCCAATTTTTGCTATTTTGAGAAAATTCCTCTTACTTTAATCGGCTGTGTCTCGAGTAACGTTAGGTTTGGGGGAAAAGTTTACGGAAACGGAAAAGTTGAAAATTAATGCTCTAGAACTTTGAACGTGGACGATGTGGTCGAAACGCGCGTAGTTTGGAAGTTATGAGCAAAATACCGAGAACAGTACAAATATTTTGAGGTTTTTCGGCCCTTTTTCGGCACAAGGTCCTCGTTTCAAAAAACTTGAGAGTTCGAAATTTTTTCCAGCTGACCACCTTTTTTTGGCTCTGTCTACTGGACTATTTCAAGCTGAGTGGCTAGATTAGTGATGGAAGAAAAACCAAGAGGCCTAGAATAATTGAAAAATAAACCCTACCCTTGTCTGCACATGGCATTTGCGTGAAGTTCGAGTTGGTAATACAAGTGAAGAGTACAGGGGAAAAGGGGGGTAACTCGCTTTTTTGACGAAATACGACTGATGATGAGTTTCCATAGGTTTTTCGATGGCCAACACGATGAGCACCTTAAAACGGGGGAAAAACGAGACTAAAGGGCCGAAAACCGCCGCTGAAAAATTATGTACAGGGGAAAAAGGGGACTAAGCGAGCGGTACTGGGGAAGAAGGGGATAACTTGACTGCCTCTCTCCGCTCCCGTGCGCATCTTCTCCCTCCACCCAGCGTTTCTGGGTTTCACAGCGAGCTTTCCCAACTAGTTTTGTTGTTGTTTCCATATTCGCGCTGTTACTCTTCCGTTTTTTAATCAGTGAACCTTATTATTGGTGTGAAAATGAAAGAAAATTCCACATCCGAGGATGAAGAGGCTTCTACCAGCAGTATCAGGGGCACCAGAAAAAGGAAAGTCACAGACTCAAAACGCTCCAACGAAAAATAAAAACCGACAACCAAAGAAAAAATCTCGAAACCTCCACCTGCCAGATAGGGCACTCAAAAAAGGTGGCCAATTTCCAAGGAAAGGTACGAATACCTGCAGCACTTGGTGCAATTTTGCAGTGAAAAAGGTAAAAAGTACTTTAATAAGATACCTAAAACAAAAATAATTTTGTTCAAAAAAAATTCTCTAATAATAATTAATTGAACATTGCTCATTAACTGTAACCTGTTTGTAAGCTGTAACTTGTATGTAGCCAGTTTACTTTACTGACCCTGTTTACTTTACTGAACCTGTTTACTTTACATTTGACCTTTTTCTGTAAATAAACTCGTTTTGATGGAAAAAATATGATTTTGTGTCCTTATGCAGTTTTTAGGGACAGGTAGACCCTCGTGTTGAGACCCGCAACGCACGGAGTTACCCCCCTTTTCCGCTGTACGATAGGACCTTTGGACGATTAGCATCGTATTTCGACCCTATAACCCATGGATTTAGGGATTATTAAAATTGTATCACATTCTGCACTACGCAAGGCACATTTTGGTGTCCTTAATTTTTAAAAAAGATGCTTATGTAAGGTGCAATTGCGTTTTTGACAAAGAAAATGGTTTTCTGAAAATTTAGAAGTGAGTGAGTTACCCCCCTTTTCCCCTGTGCTCTTCAAGTGTAGTAGATGTGACTTGTATGTATTGTTCGGAATCTAATAGCGCTTATCAAATCATGAACGCGGCCTTGCTCGATCAGCCCCCTATGGTATTCGGAAGCTGGGCGCGTTGATCACTCCGACAGACGAGGCCAGGCTCAGCCAGTGACTCAACTCAAGAGTCCTGTGCAAAAACAACAGATTTCTGAGGTCGACGGAAACCTAAGATAATAAGACCGGAGTCAGGGAAGCGGCGAAACTTACGACATGCCTTGGCAATGTATTTTGCCTGATTTCGTTGGCTGGAACATCTCATTCAGTCAGTTTTCGACACCAGACCGTAGCGATATTTATCTACGTTCAGAAATCACCGCGATTTACCATCATGGTTCAACCTAATTAGCTTCAAACCGGAGAGTCGTAATAGTATCCACGCTAGCTGACAAATCTGAATTGGATTACAAAATGGGGAGGGGGGGGGGGACGATTTGACCTTTGAAATTGAATTAATTGAAAAAGGACCGATGGCCTTCATGAATGTATTTATGCATGCATTCCCCAGCTACTCACGGCTCAAGGATCTTGAGCATCGCAACTCAAGATCTCATACTTCGCAGCAACCTGTTGCAGTTCTGTTGTACATTGCCCACGTAACAGTCAAGAACAACAAAATGGGGGGAAATTGTGGGAAACTTTTCCAACACATCCGCGATCGGACAATCGTCAGTTTTTCCCTCCAAGAAAATTACCAACAGCTATGCACGCGTGTATCTAAACACCGAGACAAATAATAACAAATCACTATCTGGGAAGGCCTAACGAGTATAATTGGGGATTTCGAGGGAATCCAACAAACAAATGTATGTATACGCTATTACGAACGCATGGGAAAAACCTATCCTGCTGTTTGGATGTAAGTAGGTATCTGTCAAGCGGCTCTAATTAATAAGACCTGTTTTGACTCGACGATACACCAATAGGTCCACTCACCCCTAAAAGATACCAATCTACCCCGCTCAAACATTAACGGTTATTATGAATACAACAGAGCCTACAAATTGATTCATTTGATCTGGCGGAACTGAAAACTATGTAGTTTGATGAACATTCAAAGATGAAAGATGGGGTCATTTAGATTGGCAATTGTTTCACCATATTAGAGAGATGACTACTCATTTCTATTGAGTTCAGGAAATAACATGTGTAAGCACCCCGAACGAGGATGTTCCTAATTCCCAATTGATGAGCGATGATATCTTAGTTGAGTTCTTGTTAGCGTTACGCTCAACGACATGGCGACTTTCTAAGCAATTCCGACTGTTCCAACGTTCGAAATGTTTGAGTTGACTCCCCCAAAACTGGGCTATTCAAACGCTAATTCATCGTTTAAATAACATGAAAATCAGTTTAATTAAATTAAACTAATAATAAATTTTATTCTTTGGCTTATTGAACTCTACTGATGATGTCATCTTTGAAAATAACTTCATGGAAAATCTCAAGGCACTATGATTCACTGTTTACTGGGTCACTTTGCGACTCGAAAACTAACATCAGTGTCACACTGTTTCAGATAGCAAGGATGTAAGCAAGGAGTGTTTACAGGATGAATACCTCCTCAGTTTCCTCAGGGTATGCAAATTCTACCCGGAGAGCGCCTTCAAAAGAGTGAGTTTACGATGACAAATATCATATCTTGACTAACATCAAACATTTTTAAATGAACCCCACGGATTTGCAAATAGGTACTTTTACAAAATCAACGTGCGGGGAACCACCCACTTTCTCAATTGTCACAGTCATACTCATTGTGGCCGATGAGCCGAACTCTTCTTTAAATTCGCTCCACCGTCGGCGGGGTAGTTGGGGAAATTTAAATTCTCTCGTTAACGGTACACCCGCTAAGTACGCGGGTGGCCCCAACTGCACTACTGACTTAATCACACGCTGACCATTTAGTTCATTGTATTATTTATCAATGACGTCACGCAGCACAATTTTGTTTCGAGGACCGGGCCTCCCTTGGCGACATTTCGTCTGGGGAAGCCAGGTCAGCGGATTCGATATTTAATTAGCGTGAGTCTCGGTGTGGTTTTTGCCGACGGTGCAGAGGTCTAATCCAATGAGGTGGTTAGGGTGAGAAATTACTTACTCAGCAGAGGAGTCATTTCTCGCCCTAACCACCTCATTAGCGTGAGAATGTTGCCCTGGCAACTATTGTCGACACTTTGACTGTGTGAGATCAGACTGGGAGATCAGACTTCCGTAAGACGGGCTCAGCGGGCCCGGCCTCCCCTGTCGACAGATCGTCTGGGGAAGCCCTCTGATTCCCTTATCGCTGTGGATTCAGGGGAAGACCATCAACCTCAATGCTGGACTGTCCTGAACTCATTTCCGAAAACCAACGCACTTCAGGCCAACACGACAGTTCGTGCCAGCCTGAAGCTCGCGAGTTTTCCAAACATGCTTCGATACCGTCTCCCAGGTCAGCAGATCGCGACATCTCGCTCTATGCCCTGGGCAGGGATATTCAAGATCTCCCTTCCTTATCTTCCAAAAACATCGGGGGCGAAATCCCAGTAACGCTGGAGGCCTTCCCCCAAACACAACACAAATATTGCTAATCTTAATAATCAATTAACAAAACAATAGTTGCATGTAGGTACACCAATGACGACCGTTTTACTTGGTAAACCTTCACGCATCTACGAAAATTAAAAAATCAAACGATAAAATAGGACAGAGGCACGTGTGAGTGGATCTCCCACATTGCGCCCCCGCGTCCTTGGAGATCGCCGAACTCAACATTTACAAAAAGCAGGACGTTTTGTCCTTCCTGATCCCAACGTTTTAACGCAAAACCGACGGCCGAAATAAAATTGTGTCAGAAATGTCGTAATCATGACCGCATTTATATTTAACCCTAATTAATATCAATGCGGTCATGATCATGTTTTTTATACATTTCAAAACAAGGGATTTCCTCTCCGTTTCTGGCCTTCAGACTGCCTGGAAGGTCGATTTTTTTTTTCTCGTTTGGAACAGGTTTCAACTTATTGTTTTTTCTCAGCTCAATCCTCTTAAAAGTAATATATGGGGCATTCCATGTCAAAGGTTGAACTCAAAAAAATAAAGTTCTTCGAAATCAACCATTTTTGGGTATGTTGTACCCCTAGGTGAGAAAAAAATTTCCCAGAAATTTGGAGACCGATTCGTCGCATTTTCGTCGCTCCACAGGCAGTTAGCAAAATAGGCAGGTGTGGGCTCACTTCGCCGGCTGCTACCGCCCTTATTCCGCCATCAAAAAAATAACATCTCCAGTGTTTTGGAAAGAGAAAAACCTCCTCTTTTCTGTGGTGTAATCGTTTTTTCAATCAAAATTTTACTTCACGTTTAAAATCGAGTTTGAAAACTTAAAAATAAGTTTTCTCCAATTTGGGCATTTTTAATTTTTTTTATTTTTGGCTTAATTTCAAGGTATACACCTGTAGAACATCCAGTTAAAAGGGAATCATGGGATACAAAGTCGTTAAGTGTCAGCAAACAAAAGATATCACTAATATATGAGGAAAAACGCGTTTTTCTCCTTTTTACCCGGTTTTCCGCGTTTGCATTGCCTCGCATCCTTTCTCTACGAGAACACAGACTATAATGGACTTCATCTGCCACTCATAAGCTTTCCCAGTAGGATGCAGGTGCAGCAAAAAACAGGTGGACATCCAAAGACTAGCCCTCCAGAAGCGGTTCAGTCGCTCTTTTACAATTCATGGTACCTACCAAGGGCTATCATGCATATCTACCGAATCCAGATGGTCTTACCTTGAAAATAACGAGTGAATCTTCCTTTAGTAAATTTTGTAAAATAAACGTGTAGGTGGTAAATCGAATACATCTGTTTTCATGTGTTCTCACCATCTCCCCCAAATATAGTAGGTAACTAAAGGAATGTGGATCGAATAGAAAGTGTTAAACTGCCTACAAATTGGGACAATTTGAATTTTAAGAGTTGAAAAAGTTTTTGAAATAGAAAAATATTGAAACCTACTGGGAAAGCTTATGAGTGGCAGATGAAGTCCATTATAGTCTGTGTTCTCGTAGAGAAAGGATGCGAGGCAATGCAACCGCGGAAAACCCGGTAAAAAGAGAAAAAACGCGTTTTTCCTCAGATATTAGTGATATCTTTTGTTTGCTGACACTTAACGACTTTGCATCCCATGATTCCCTTTTAACTGGATGTTCTGCAGATGTATACCTTGAAATTAAGCCAAAAATTAAAAAAATTAAAAATGCCCAAATTGGAGAAAACTTATTTTTAAGTTTTCAAACTCGATTTTAAACGTGAAGTAAAATTTTGATTGAAAAAACGATTACACCACAGTAAAGAGGAGGTTTTTCTCTTTCCAAAACACTGGCGATGTTATTTTTTTGATGGCGGAATAAGGGCGGTAGCAGCCGGCAAAGTGAGCCCACACCTGCCTATTTTGCTAACTTTGACTGCCTGTGGAGCGACGAATCGGTCTCCAAATTTCTGGGAAATTTTTTCTCACCTAGGGGTACAACATACCTACCCAAAAATGGTTGATTTCGAAGAACTTTTTTTTTTAGTTCAACCTTTGACGTGGAATGCTCCATATATATATATACTTATGTGAAAATTGCATTAATTGCAGAAAAATTCGTCGTGTTTCAAGTTCTATAATTTTCTTCACTTGTGACAAATTGCGTGCCGATTTTATCTGACTACTAACAACTACTAATTAGGTATTCCTACTCTAATGTTCTAGTTACACGCTTCCTTAGTCTTCAAAGAAAAACACCCGAAGTACTGTGATCACCTGATGCCTCCTGAAGAGAAGAACGTCTTTATGCACAACATTTTCACCGTCCTGCCTAACAGAGATCAGCACGGAAGACGTATTCTCTTGATAGAAGCTGGATGTAAGGATTTAATTTTATTCATCTAAAGAGCCTCAATTTCGTAAATTATAATAACTTTGTTGTGTTGTGTGTTATAATTATAAATTAATTTTCATTTACTAGCCAAATGGAATCCCAAAGACGTTAGTCTGGTTGAGATCGTACGAGGAGTGATGATTGTAGTAGAGGCTGCCCTTCTTGAGGCGAAAACTCAAATTTGCGGCGCTACCATTGTCATCGACATGGACGGACTCCCGATGTCACACGTATGGCAGTTCTCCCCAGGTTTTGCCAAAATGCTCCTCGACTGGGTTCAGGTACGTGCTCTGAGGTGATGTTTGAACGTTTTGCCTGGAAAATTTTTTTAGGTACCGATTTTGGTTTATTATTCTTGTTTATGAGAGTTTAATATGGTTGCAGGAAGCGGTTCCTTGTAGGGTGAAGGCAGTGCACATTGTGAACCAGCCCTACATATTCAACATGGTGTTCAACATCTTCAAGCCGTTCATCGGCGAAAAGCTGCGAAATCGGGTAATAATGACTCGCAAAAGTTTTAGAAAAGTACCTACGTTCTATGCAGTAAATAACGTCATCAACATTGATTTTATTCTGTAGCTTAATTAATTTAGTTGAGCTATTGTTTTGGTTCAGATATATTTCCACGGGTCGAACAAGGCCTCTCTCACGGAGCATATTGACCCGAAATCTCTGCCGACCCAGTATGGTGGCGTCATGGAACTGGAGACCGTCTACGGAGAGAACCTTTATAAAGTTATTTGTCAGCATAGTGACAAATACGAAGGTACTTACCGTAACTAATTTATATGTTAGATCTTCATGAATAGCCCAGTGGTTGTCCGAATAGACCTTTTTCGAGACGCTAGCGTCGGAACGCAAGTTGCGACTTTGCAACCGTGTCAGGTTAGTGGGATCTCTGGGACAAGCTGGCAAGTTGTGAGTTGTTTGTAGTGTCATACTAGTTGATATTTAAAAATATTAACTGGGAGTTTTTCTTGAATGAATGAATGATGAATGAATGAATGATAAGGTTTATTTGTAAATGCCTTCCGGCGATACAAAGTTAAAACAAAACAGTAATAGGTACAGGTAATTCAATAACTAAAATGTCACAACGTAAATCGCTACAATGATATAACTTGATTAGTCACAGCAAAAGTACAATTGCTACAGTAATACAGCTTAATTAGTCACTTCAATATAATTAGTCATTGAAATATAATTAGTATAAAAAACCTTCATTAAGGAAAAAAGCCCTAGTTCTAATGCAGTTTACGAAGAAGCAATACATTTTTTTACAAGATAATAAATCATTAAAAGAGAGCAGAGAGGCCAAGTCATGGTGGGACAAATCGCTGAGAAGAAAAAATGAGAACCGTTCGCCACGAATCACAGGGCATTGGCACATGAAATGGAGGATTGAATCTTGGGCCTCCAGATTACACATCGGGCACTCTTCGCAGTTATTGAATTTGGCAACAAAGCCTGGGGTGCACAGTTTGGCAAAATAATTCCCTGACAGCCTTGCTTGAGCCAGGAGTCTCTTTGTCTGAATACCCAAGTCGGAGTTCAGATAAAAAGGTAGCTCACCGTCTGCAGGCGAGTACATCCTGTAGATCTCATTGAACGAGGATGCTGCTACCCGCTCCCTGTCATTGTTTTTCCAAAACGAGTCAATGTTTTTAATGAAGCGAGTCAGGTTGAATTCGGTGGGGTTCTGAGACACCCAGGCTTGACCTTCACCAAATTTACTGAAGGTAACCGACATTTGGGATGCCCAGTTGTACTTAGGCTCGGGCGTCACTTCATTCAGAGCGATGAGACGACGAAGACACAACTTAGGGTATCTGGTGTCGTCCATGCCACACAGCTTGAGCCACCAGCCCGCAGCAAGCTTCATAATCCTTACTTCCAAGTGGACAAGAGCAAGCTCTACACGCACAAGGTCGCTTTGTTTTGGAGTTTTTCAACTTGATGCTCAGGGAGGGTTCTGTGCCTAGCGTTCTAGCCCAGATACGAACCTTTCTGCTTCATAAGAAAGGTGACTCATCCGATCCTAAAAATTACAGAGGAATCTCGCTCCTGAATACCATTCTAAAGGCATCCTCCAAAATAGACTTATTAAATTCGTGGATGACAACAACCTACTCCCAGAAAGCCAGTGTGGCTTCCGAAAGGGTCGTGGTTGTATTGATAACATCTTCACTCTTCAAAGCCTGATTTCGATCAACACCCGGCTTCCTAAGCGCAAAGTCTTTGCTGCTTTCATCGACTTTTCTCGTGCTTTTGACAGCGTGGTGCATGAAAGACTATGGTCCAAATTTTATGATCTTAACATCAGTGCAAGATTCATTAATCTTTTGAAATCTATGTATGAAAACGCATCCTTCAAGCTGAGTGTTGGAGGCGAGGATTCAAAACCGTACCAGGTGCTGGAAGGTGTCTTGCAGGGCGACGTTCTGTCCCCGCTCTGCTTTGCCCTGTTCATTGCAGATCTAGAAAACTTCCTGTTGAGAAGAGGTCTTCGTGGTCTTAATGTTGTTGGAACTCACGACATCATCTCCATACAGTACGCAGATGATCTATGCCTTTTGACTTTTAGTTATGTTGAAATGCAGAGGATGCTGGAGGCTCTCCACTCTTACTGCAGGGATAACTTTCTTAACGTTAATCATACGAAGTCAAACATTGTGGTTTTCAGGAGACACGGGTCACTCCCTAGTGGGTACCACTTTAGGTATGGTGATGTGGACCTCCCAATAGCCAACTCCTACTCATATTTGGGTGTTAAATTCTTTAGTTCAGGTCTGTTTGTGCGGCATGCCTCAGATGTAACCAGGAAAGGTGAATCGGCTGCTAGGGCGCTTTTGCCTATGGTCCATAAAGCACGTGGAGGCCCTTTCTCATCATGGCACAGAGTAGTTGGGTCACTGGTTCTTACGGCTTCTCTGTATGCTGCTGAGTCGTGGGGTGTCACTCTGTGTAGTGTCCTGGACAAAATCCAAGTCAGAGCTTATAAGTCTTTACTTTTTCTGCCCAATAACACCCCGGACTACCTTGTGAGTTTTTCTTTCTTCAAAAGGCTACAATTTGCGGCTGCGGGCGGGAACCTTGAAGAATTAAGGCGAGGTGATCGAGCGAGGAGTCGTTACAGAAATGATTTTGAACGAGAGATCGATTCATTGGGGTTTCGGACTATTTTGCTTATTCTGAAGGGCTCTGAGAGGCTTGTAAGGGGCTCTGATTGGGGCGTTGAAGGCCTAGAAGTCGCGTGTGGTGTTGTTTTCGGTGTAGATTTGGACCTAAAATCGATTAAAGGGGGTTTCAGACCTGTACGATTATACCATGGGGTTCAGTTTGACTTGAAACGTTTGTTCAGGAGGTTCAGTGTGGTGTCATTTACAAAGTAATAGTGGACGTGCAATCTATTTATGAGCGTTTCACGCCTGTACAATCATACCTCGGGGTTCTGACTGATTAGAAACGTGCTATAAGTGGGGGTTTTTGAAGGTATTGCCCAGGAGTTCCAGTGTGGTATCATTTCAAAAGTAGCAATCGACGGACGTTTTCGAGTAGCGGTGGACGTGAAATCGATTTTTCAGAGTTGCAGACCTGTTCGATGATACTGTAGGGTTCTGTTTGACTTCAAACGGGCGAGAATTGAGGGTTTTGAAGGGGTTTGTTGCGGAGGTTCAGTGTGGTGTCATTAAACGTATTTTAATTTAAATTTTCCCAAGTAATTGTGGTCGTGAAATCGATTTATAAGGGTTGCAGACCTGTCAGATCGTACCGCGGGGTTCTGTTTGACTTCAAATATGCACAGTCTGAAGGAAAAGTAGAGTGGCATAGCTAAAAAAAATATATGTATTAAGAAAACACTCCTTCTGAACCCTTAACCCTTAAACACCCTAAAACACGCATCTGCTTCAGCTTGCCGGTTCAGGGAGCCCACCACAGGATAGAAAGGTGTTTTCATATTCCGTTGAGCCCAACTAACCTGCCTCTACAATAAACAAACGTTACCCTCCCAATAAGTCGAAAAAGGTCTATAGACGGTATCATATTATAATGCTGAATACAAATAGGGTGACCAACGACCCCATTTTCACTCTCCCGTCCACATACCCCGAGGAAGGCCAAAATATGCCATTTTCAGCCAGCCTCCTGTTAATCGGGCGTTCATTATTATCTACAGTATTTATTTTCCTTTCCTCCTGTCCTGACTACATTTTAGTATCGTGAGGGAGTTTGCTCACAGTTTGAAAAAAGTAGGATTTTATATAACCTGGTGAGTTATGTGACTAATATTATAATATTCACGATGTGGAAGGAATAATTCCTTCCACATCGTTGGAATTATTGTCCAATTGAACGAAATACAGAAACGTTTGAAAAATTACAATAAAAACTAACACGGGGAGATGAATTGACGTTTAGCAACCCGCATCTTCACAATCGTGTTGCAAAACATCAATTCGTCCCTCCACGTGACGTTTTATTTTAATGGTTTTTCCAAAAAGTTTCAATATTATACTGTATTTCAAACATTTTTAACGAATTTATGTTAAAACGAATGAGCAACTTTATCCTCTTTTTGAAAGGCAACAATTTTTTTTAAGGTGACAATTTTTGACATTTTTCAGGTGTGCACATAAGACGGCTGGTGAAGAAGAACGGGAAAAAATAATTTAACGCGACAAACTATATTCACGCTCGAAAATCAGAACTTCGCTCACCACGGCCAATCAACCTTTGATTTTTTCCCGCTAAATTTTATTATTTCACGATAAGTTTTACATCGTGAAGCCTTGAAGACTGCTCACTGCTCATATAATATATAATATTGAATAATATTCAGTAGTGTAAATTCTTAGGATTGTAACATCCGAATTATTATTATTTTCGTAAAACATGGTAATTATTTGCAGGATAGTTATTTTGTAATCATGCACCTACTTATAAATCCAAAATTTGGATATTTAATATCTTCGACGAACCTCGACAAGTACCGCTGGAGACAGTTTTGTGATATGATTTTTGCAATTACGTGGATCGAATATGATGTGGGTTAGTTACATTATACTTGTTAGTTATCCAATATAATCTATTTATTTTATAATAAAATTAGAAAAGCATTACGTAAGTATCTGTCTTAAATAACTGTGTTGTGTAGAAGACAAATTTTGATATTTACAAAATTGGATATCATATTTATTTTGAAACTATTTCTACCTATATCAGAATAATTTCTTATTGTCGTACTTCATTCCAAATGATGTACCATCACTCCCATTGTTGGCATCCATGGACAATACCTTGAATATAATGAGAATATTCCCCATAAATTAAAATATTCAATTTTTCAACCTTCTTGAAGACGAAATAAATTCATTATTACCCTTACAGTCATGCATTTTTCTGGTCTGGATCTAATGAACAAGAATTTCAACAGAATAGTCAGAGACAAGCCGACCTATCATTGTAATCGACAATTTTTTGTGTGTGTGTTGAGAGGGGAAACTCCCATGAGCACTGAGCGGGTCTGCCTGCATCAGTAGTGTTGGACTCCAATGTTTGGCCTACCAACTAAAACGGTTTTAGTAAAACCACCATTCCGCATCTTCTTTTGGAGAACAGTCCCAGAACTACTTGCGAGTATTACTTCAGAACAGTTCCCACTCTTGCCTGTTGCTGGCTTCTCTCCTATGCTGCGCTTCTAGCTGTACTTCCTCCAGCTCACTCTTCTTATTCTCTGTTCAGCTCATTAGCCTTAATGAACGGCAATGATGAAAGTAACGACACTGTTGCCAGGCTCAGCACCCTTTGCTTCCACCTGGATCCTGGAGGGATTTGTTATCCATATACCTGCAGTGTTGGTGGGGTCTGCATACCAATTTGTTTCAGCTTCCCTGTAATACTGCTCACTGATAAGCATTAAGTCCGCCTTATTTTCGCGAGCGATCTGACTCTTCAGCAGACTCGCCGTCCTCCTCCTGTGAAGGTTTATCTGCAATAACTGGATCATCTCGCTTTCTTTTCTTCTTCCAGGACCTTCTGGAAGGCAGCAAATCCTCTTCTACCTGGAGTGTGTTTGAATTCCTTTCCCAGATTCTCGCTTAGCACATATTTTTCTGCCAGGTTGCATGTGCCTCCTTTATGTCCATCTCCCCCACACCTGTAGCAGATTGTGGACAAATCCGTACCTGTCCACGCTTTGGCTACATGGCCGTAGCCCAAGCGCTTGAAGCAGCGAAGCACCTGGACTCGAGGCCTGACCCTACAGTTGATTCACCCAATAATCACTCTGGCTGCTTCACTGAGGAGAGTCGTTTCTGCCATTTCTACGATGGCTGTCCTCTGAGTCCGGTCATTGGGCTTGGCCAGGAATATATTGACAATAATGATGATAATAAAAAAAAAAAAAATAATAATAATATGAGTTTCAGTTTTACAGCTTTACAAACGTAGTCAAATTGAAGAACTGAAACTACAAAACAATGTGTAAGCTATAGTTTATTATAATGAGTGTAAATTAATAATAATAAAACTGAAACTACAAATCAATAATTAAGCAATAGTTGTGTGCGTGTAATAATTTTGTATGCTAAATTTGGCGCTTGTGCTAAAATCATGAAAAGGATACGTCTATTGCATTTTCAAGTGCCTATCTCTTGTGCAAAGGTTCGAAAAACCACCGACAGAATGCAGTTTCCCCAAAGTCCAATCATGATGTTGAAATTTTCCTCGCTGGAGCAGTGTTTCCATAAAGGGGAAAACAGCCTTGCTCGGGGGGAAAAAAGGAGAAGGTTTTGAAAGGGGAAATATAGAAATAGGGGAAAAAGTAGAAAAGGGGGAAAAATCTATTTATCGAGACCACGATCATGCACATTAAAATTTGATGTGAATGATGTGAAAATCTCCAATAAAGTCGGTTCCTGCCTATTTCACAGCTCAGTGGGTAGGTATAGTTTTCTCCGACCCGGACACTACAACCAAAAAGGCGATTTGGAGCGCTCTGAAAGAAGAAGACGAGGAAGATGGCGAGAGAAAGGATGATAACAATTACCTACCTTATAATCGGCTAGTCCTTCAGAAGGACGCATCAAATCGACGTGATCAAATTCCACATCGTTCTCTAGACGTCTCCCAATCGGTTCATCATTGAATGTCGTTGTTTTGTGAGTTGTGTTGTTAAAATAATTATGTCTGAGAACAAAACGACCTAAACGCCAAAAATGAAAACTCCCCATTCATCCACTATTGCTTGAGAAAAATCGAGAAAAAAAATGTCGCTATCAGTATAAAATAAGAAAATTTTGATAAAAAACAACTGCAGCGTCGAAAAACCGGAAAATCCTTTAAAAGTGTACCATTTCCACCCCGTTTTACGGTATTCAATTATATTTTTTATTATTAACAGTTGGAATCGATAATAAAATAAAATTTGCAATATGAATAATAATCACTATATTCTTATAGTCTTGGGACTCCCAAGTTGGGAGAACCGAATTCAGCAAATTGCTGAATTTGGTCGGTAGTAGATTGAACTACTACTAACGGCCACAGATTAAACTACTAACAGTTAGTAACTAACTGTCTGCCGTTAGTAACTGTTACTAACGGCAGACGTGCAGAAGGAGAACGCCGTTCGTCAATGGTTATACACTACTTGCATAGCGTATAAGGACCCCGGGTCCGCATGTTAAGTGCTGCAAGGATGTCCAGGGTTCACCAACCGAACCTGAATTAGAATAGGTAGATACTGGACTAGCATGCATTCTTGTAAACCCAGCGCCACCCTCCTCATTAAACCTGTAGATCGGATCTGACTCATAGCATGAGTCTCATGCTATTGGGTACTGGATTGAGTACTGATCCTCTGAATTATTTCATAAACAAAAGCTTTGTACGCAAGATAATGCTTCCAAATTTGTACCGCTTCCAATAATTGGAAGCGGTACAAATTTGGAACAATTATTGTTCCGGAGGTGTGTTCTTACAGGACTACCGAAGTTTGTCTCTACCAAGAAGATCTGACCTCAGCTGTGTATCTACAAAGGTTTGCATGTTTTCCAACTCTTAAGGCCGCTCGATCATCAATATGTGGTGGGAGGGGTGGACTTGTCCTGGAGCTGGGAACCGTTCAAGGGGAAGGAGAAGGGTAAAAGTTCCGATAGGGAAAGATTGCAAAATCCTCTGGGTACTTCTCACTACCTACGTACACTCTTATGTCACCGGGGAATCTTCTTTCCGAGTCCAGGAAGGTTTCTTTCAGTGAAAGTGCGGCTTTGAACCGGTCCGGGTATCGTAGTACGTCCGGACTCAGTGACGACAAACAACAATGCCCAGCAACGTCGGCGTACCGTTTGAGACTTTCGATTCCGAAAATAAGGTAGACCCTTGAATGCAACTCAATTGAAATTATTGATTAAGACAATTTACCATTTTTGTGCGGTCAAAAACGGGATTCACAGCCTTCTTTTGCAGCTTTTAATGAGAAAAACCGAGTACCTAGTGATATTTTGGTGGAGCGTTGCAATGCTTTGTTTGTGAGACGGCGACTGACAGAGTCAATCACGAAAGACATTCCTACAACCAGCCTATCTGGCAACACTTTCGTACAACAACATGCAACATCATTGATATCCCTCCAAACAAACCCCATAGATTACACTACTATACAGAATTTAGGGGTGGTCTTGCATCCGGCCGGAGCTTGTAGGTTTCTTACGTTGTTTGGTGTGCTGAATCCGAATCCGAGGTCCGTTTTTTGTTTAGCTCTTGAAATGTGTGGAAAAAATGACGAGAAATTGGGGTTGGAAGCGGTGCAATGGAAAAATTATGGTGATATTCGGAATCCGTGATAAATTTTACATAAGCATTTAATTCAGAAGTGTGTTCAATGAAAAATCCTGAAAAGTTTGTGCGCTAAACAAGTGAAAACAAGCTATATCATGGAAAAACGAACTAAACAAAAAAAAAAAAAAAAAAAAAAAAAACGCTGCAAATTTTACACAAGGGTTTATTATTCAAGGGTTTATTATTTTATTATACTACGTTACTTGTGCAGAAATTTAATTCTGTCAATGGAAAAAATTAAAAATTAATTTTTTTTGGATTTTATATTTAAAAAAAAAAAAGTTTTTTTTTTTATTTTTGTTTCAAAAATTCTTTATTTTTTTACTCGAAAAATATTTAATCTCCTGGGATCCTTCAAAAATCCCATTTTTAGCCCCATGCAAGCCCTATAGAACGCAACAGTGAAATCGGATCGTTGCGGGACCCCAAAAAATGGATTCTTCGTCCAAAAATACTTCGAAAACGACACCTAACTCGATCCCTTAGCCAAAAGCCTTCAAAAAAACCTCTCCCATAGCCCCATTTTAGCCCCATAGCGCCCCTCGGGTTTGGGCGATCGGGCTGAAAACCTTGTGGGCACAACTAGATGGTAAGTAAACCAAGTATTTTGTCAAAATTTCAGATTAAAAAAAAAAAATCCTACTGCCCAAAACGGCCCGGACGGCGGACGGACATTTCGGATTTAGAATCTAGACTTCTTGAAACGGATAATGTCAAATTTTGAGGCCGATCCGAGTCGTCGACCTCCGTCGCGAAAACAGGTGTATTATTCCTAGAATAATAAACCAAAACGGACCTCGGATGGGTGATTCTCAACAAAAGGGCAAATTTCGAAGGTTGAAAATGACCAGATCATAAAGTTGGAAGAAAAATTTGAAAAAAATCAGGGAGATTCTCTGACAGCTGGAGATAACTATAAAATGTTCAGTTGAGATCAAACTCCACTATCCACCCAGAAAATTTTAAATTTAAGATTTCTTATACCATGGTAATCACAACCACCCACGGATATCAGAAACCAAGGTAATAATAACATAATTAAATAGTTAAATTTTAACATTTCACCAATTAGGTACATAGATTGAAGATGCTTGTTAGCTAATGACGTATTATTTCTATGGGGCTGTTGAACTAGAGGGGTGGGCAGGGCTTGTGACGAAGATGGCAAATTTTTCCCAAAAAATCGTATTTTTTATTTCTAGGCGCCTTGAACTTATTTTTGAACGCCAGAAAAATAGCCTTATACCGTTAACAGTGCACAAACGATCCAGGAAAATTGTTATACTTCGATATAAATTATCCAAAAAGTAATTCTACCTATATCAATAAAAATAATTTAATTAAAATTATATTAATTAAAATAGGTAGGTACCCTAGGTTCCCTATTGGAAAGTGTTTGTTTTTTCTTGAAAAGATTGTAGATGGGTGTGGAACCCCGAAAAATGGATAATGCGTCCAAAATTACTCGGAAAACGACACCTCATTTGACCTACTAGGATCCTCAAAAAATCCCATTTGTAGCCCCATGAAAGCCCCATAGATCTCCACAATGAAATCGGATCGTTCTGGGACCCAAAAAAATGGATTCTACGTCCAAAAATACTTCGAAAACGACACCTAACTCGACCTCACAGCCGAAAACCTTCAAAAAACCCTCCCGTAGCCTCTTTTTAGCCCCACAGCGCCCCACGGGTTAGGGCGATCGGGCTGAAAACCTTACTGGCTCAACTAGATGGTAAACCGAGTATTTGGTCAAAATTTCAGATTTTAAAAAAAATTCCTACTGCCCGAAACGGCCTGAACGGCAGACGGAAGGGAGGCTCAGATTTGTGTTTTGTCCATGATAATCACAGAGATTGATACATGGTAATCAGAAATCACACTTCAAGGTCTTCTGCACAGCCTAGGAAATACTTGTTTGCAAAAACTAAAACATGGATGCTAACTACACTTTAAGGGGTTGAAAATAAAAGGGTTTGGAAAGATATAGATTAGTGCCTTGGAGGGAAAACATGATGCCATGGTAATCACGTGAATAAAAATACGCATCTGCGACGCAGTTCTCATCGAGCTCAGGAGCGAGTGACTAGGACTATGTCCAAGTGATGAATGTCAGCCCGCCGGTTTCTGGGCAAGGTTCAAGAACTGAGTTGCCAGTACACGATAGGAAACCTCCCCGCATCAGGGCGAGTGGGGGTACTTTTATTCATTGACCCACGGTAATCAAAAAATTTCCAGGGACAAAGTTCTTTGTCACTTCTGATTGATCAATCATATGTTGCAAGCGGTATAATTCATCTAAACACCGCAGAAACTTATTAGCCTTCAGGAAAAAATCTTAAAAATTTCATAGGAATGGTAAGGATGTCATTTTCCCAAGTGAGGATCCGTGAATATGAGGTAGGGACACCCACGGTAATCAGAAAATGTGTGCTTTACGCTCCAAAAAAAGCTATGAATTAGTTAGTAGGCCTTACTTTTGGTACATATTCTGCTAGAGTAGAGTAAATGTAAAGATATTTTTAAAACCAGAACTCAAAAACTCAACTTCTTGCTGAATGACAGGCCAGGGACACTAAATTTGCCCTTTTGCTGAGAATCACCCGGATTCGGATTCAGCACAACAAATAGGTAACGTAAGAAACTGACAAGCTCCGGCCGGATGCAAAACCACCCCTTCTGTAAAGTACCTACATAGTGTTATTGGCCAGAAAACTAGCGCCAACCTGCGCTCCATCTGTTGCACTTCCAATCCCAAGTGTACGGGTGGTATTACGTCCATTCCAAAGTTTTAACTATCTGATTACTAAATGTACAACTGTTGTGCAATCTAGTCCTTTTCGGCTTGTATGTCCATACCGTTATGGAGTTGATTGTAATAGCCCGTGTGGCTCTGTGGGGGTAAAATGGGGTTACAGGAGGTGGTTTTATGATTTTTGGCCATGGGATCGAGTAGGGTGTCGTTTGCAATGTATTTTTAGACGTTCCCAGACGAATCCGACCTGATCGAGAGGACACTTAACAATATCCCCACCCTTATCCTTACCCAACGAATCTCTCCTCAATGTAAGAAGGTGATCCCTGACATGCGCTTCTCGAACCCTCTATTATGTGGTTCAACCGCTCTTATAATAACTCTTTTTGTTGACTCAGTGGTCGTGAAAAAAAAGAGTTAATATCGACCTTCCGCTACCGTGACAAATTGGCTTGTTTTTATTGTTTGTGTTTCGAAACTCGCCTTCAGTTTGGCTTGATGTTGATGGGTAGGGATTTTACAAGGTAAGATACTAGTGGGATATGAAGGTGGTTTAGTGTCAAGTGATTTGCTCGTAACTTGCTTGGAAGAAGCTTGAAATTCAGGCTTTGCCGGAGAAAACAGTTTGGGTTGTGCTCAAAGGGAAGTAGTTATATCACACCGTTTTCTTATTCGGTGATGAAGCTTCCTATTATACAGGGGATAGCCCTTTTCCTTCTGCTTCAATTTATACCTCTTCACGACGTCTGGCCTTGGCACCCCTTTCAAATGACAACTTGCTGCCTCTCTATGTCGTCACAGTGGAATTTCAGGGTTGTGGAGACGCTAAAATTTTGCCTGAAATGTAATAAAATTGAAAGATTCTTCAAAGTGAGTCTGGATGAGGCAACCCTGGAATCAACAGTTGAAGCAACTTCATTCAGTAGTTACTGTAACATTAATGGATTTCCCAGGGGGTCGAGTAAGGTGTCGTTTTTGCAGCAATTTTTTGGGTATAAACGGTTCAGAGGGATTCTAGACCAGTCCGACCAACCTTGGATGTTGGGTAAGGCTTTTATTGAGCTATAACTGGTGCGGGTTTTGACAGGTAGGGACAGGAGCTCGAGTGAGGTGTCGTTTTCGGGGAGTAGATTCGATTTGCGGGGGCCCCAGACCTGTACGAGGCTTTTTAGAGGGGTGGAGTGGGTGAGGGGGTTGAAGGATTTTACCTTGTGGTTAAATGAGCGACTGATGAAGGGCTTGTACAGGAAATTGGTTTATGAAGTTGTCCATTTTTTCCCAATTTTCCATTAAAAAAATTTCTCATCATTATGACGTACATTGTATACCTTTCATAAGTATCGGAAAAAGAGTTTATTAATCAAAATACTAGGAAGGATAGTAGGAATTTGAAAAAAAACTCTGAAATGTTGACAAAATACTCGGTTTACCATCTACTTGTGCCCGCAAGGTTTTCAGCCCGATCGCCCAAACCCGTGGGGCGCTGTGGGGCTAAAACGGGGCTACGGGAGGTTTTTTTAAAGGCTTTTGGCTATGGGATCGAGTCAGGTGACGTTTTCGAAGTATTTTTGGACGTAGAATCCATTTTTTTGGGGTCTCGGAACGATCCGATTTCACTGGGGCGATCTTTAGGGCTTTCATGGGGCTAAAAATGGGATTTTTGAAGGATCCCAGGATGTTAAGTATTTTTCGAGTAAAAATAAAGAATTTTTGAAAAAAAAAAAACATTTTTGAAGAAAAAAAAATCAAAAAAAATTTTTTTTGAGATAAAAATCCAAAAAAAATTTTTTTTTTCATTTTTTCATTGACAGAATTAAATTTCTGTACAAGTAACGTATATCAAAGAATAATAAACCCTTGTGTAAAATTTGCAGCGTTTTTTGAAGTCTTTTAGCTATGGGATCGAGTTAGGTGTCGTTTTCGAAGTATTTTTGGACGTAGAATCCATTTTTGGGGGTCCCAGAACGATCCGATTTCACTGTGGCGATCTATAGGACTTTCATGGGGCTAAAAATGGGATTTTTTAAGGATCCCAGGAGGTTAAATATTTTTCGAGCAAAAAATTAAGAATTTTTGAAAAAAAATTTTTGTTGAAAAAAAATTTTTTTTTCAAATTTTTTCCCATTAACACAGAAATAATTTTTGCACAAGTAACCTATATCAAAGAATAATAAACCCTTGTGTACAATTTGCAGCGTTTTTAGTTTTTATTCAGCGTCCTGGATTTACTTTACGAGGGCGGTGGTATTTTGACAATCTCTACAATGGGTACCTTATTCCTTCTGACCTTTTGTTTATATTGGTTTTGTTTTCTGCTAAACTCTTTTTTATACCTTTTCAACCGAGTAGATAGCCATCATACCCTCATATTACTTAGTGAGAAAGATTTATAAAACTCAGCGAAAAAAATCTCGAGCATTTAGTAGAAACGTGATGGTCATCGTGAAGTGATCATCATTATTAAAAGAGGTGCGAGTTGACTTATCTTCATTCATCTTAGTTCGTGACCCGAAAACATCGAACTCTCGGATATTACTGTAAAGACCATGTCATGGATCGTGCCCTGCCTTTGGTTTTGTTTTACTTTGATTTCTGCCTCCCCACCCCCGCTACGGTTTATCTAGTGAGCTCATCTCGTTTCATCCTACGTTTTTATAATTCATCTCCTAGAGTTATGAATTAGGGACTGTGCAGCAGTCATTATCACATTTAGGCTGTGGAAGCGAATTCGGAAGACCTTTTAGAGTTATTCGAAAACGTTGCAAGGTTGTGATGAATAGGCATCACAGAATTCAGATTTATTAAAAATTTTAATAACCTCTTTTTTTTTCAATTCGCTATTGGTGGTCACTTATCAGACTGATCGTCCCATCATGAGGGTAATGTAAGCCACCTGATCCCAAACTACCGGTCTGTGGGTGGGAAGGAAGTATGACGTTTGTACGCACGTTCCGTCATAATAGAGCGGCATGCGGAAGTAGAGACACAATAAAGGCGGGGAAGCAGCTCCATAGAATCAGAAGGCTTGTAAACGATCCTCGCAGGAAGGAAGCAATTCGACGGTTTAGCCCTATCATGATGTATCAAGTCTTTGGGTGGTTTTGAATTATGGGCTCACATGAACGCAATATTTTCGCTCCGGACGAGTCGGTTACTCGTCAGATTGACAGGAGAACTAAACATTTTAATGCAGTCTTGCCATCATAATTTATCAAGAATCATAATATCAAATTTTGATATTATCGACTCAGCTAAATGCCTACAGCCCGGTGATAGTGATTGTTTGCCGACGGTGCAGAGGTCTAATCCAATGAGGTGGTTAGGGAGAGAAAACGACTCCTTTATCCAACTGCACCCCCTCGATGGAGAAGGGCGTGGGGGGGGGGGGCTACCTAATTAGTTACCTACCTAGAAATGAATCAAAACTCCTTGGCTCGAATATCTACGTAAGTTCTACAACCAAATTTTAGACCTTACGTAGTTCGCAGAATGTCTGAAAAGCCTGTGTTGATAGTACAATGATAACGGGATTCATCCTCAATTTTTGAGAGCACTGCACACCTTGAGACGATTTTTTTGCATGGACCTTATGGAACAACGCACTAAGTGTGAAGCCAGAACTTTCGAAATGTGGTGCAGATTTGGGCACTGCTCACCCTTCCTGTGATTGGCCAACATTTATCACCAGATGATAAATCACCTCCATTTCCAGTGTTGGCAGTCTTCGTTCATGGGCAGGGAATTTTCGTTTGGAATGAGGGACTTATTCAGGATCAAAATCCAATTTTCGTCCATGATAATCATCCTCTCCATCCATCCGATCTCAACCATTCCTACTACTTACAGTTCAAGTAACTTTTTGGGCCACTCAAGTACATCCTGTAAAAGTTTGAACACCTCTTAAATGATTTTCTTTTTAATAATTAAACAATTAATAGGGTTGAGTAGAGTAATAATTATATAATTATTGTGTAAACGGGGTAAATGCGTTAATGATTCATAAAATGGTGCCAAATGAAGCTACAGTGTTGACATTTTTACTGTGTGTACTTTAAGATGCAATGAGACTTATCACAGGAAATAGCGGGGTTTGTGTCACCGGTTGAGAAGGTGCTGTTGTTTGTCTGCGGCAGTCAGTGTTTCACTAGGTAGGTACTAGCCAGTGTTTCACACATTTGCCCCGCGATGCTTGAATACGAAAAGTTGGATATCAAAAAGTTGCTCCATGTGGCGTATCTGAGTTCCTAAAGTGGAGAAAAACGGGAAATTAAACTTTTTGTGAAAAATGTGAAAAAAAATACCAAAAATCCATGACGAGAAAAATTTGAAACCACCAAAAAGTTGCTCCAGGTGGCGCATCTAAGCTCCAAAATTGGAGAAAAATAGCGGCTGGAGCAGTTGACAGATGTTGAGATCGCTGTGGGATGAGGGGTTTCTGAAGGGTATGCAGCTGATTCCTCCTCCCCTTAACACCACCAACCTCCCGAAGCTCTAATTTCGCCACTTTGATTTCGTCTCGCAACGGTAATTTTCTCTCATTTATGGCCGGGCTATGATGGCAAAAACATGGTCCAAAACACTAGCGTTTGGCTCGGCGTTTAGTCACCTCCCTATTAAAAGCACGAACCTCCAATGTTTAGTCGTTAGGCTCTAGGTGACAGCATCCGGGGGTTTGGGGGTATCACCCAGCAGTCATAATATAAAGTATGAACACCATCACAAGCGGCCATACTCCCACAGGCGACACCTTTTTGGTTTATTATTCTTGGAATAATACACCTATGTTTTCGCGACGCGGGCCGACGACTCCGATCGGCCTCAAAATTTGACATTATCCGTTTCAAGAGGTCTACATTCAAAATCCGAAATGTCCGTCCGCCGTCCGCCGTCCGCCGTCCGCCGTCCGCCGTACGCCGTCCGCCGTCCGGGCCGTTTTGGGTAGTAGGAATTTTTTAAAAAATCTGAAATTTTGGCAAAATACTTGGTTTACCATCTAGTTGTGCCCGCAAGGTTTTCAGTCCGATCGCCCAAACCCGTGGGGCGCTATGGGGCTAAAATGGGGCTACAGGAGGGGTGTTTTGAAGGCTTTTAGCTATGGGATCGAGTTAGGTGTCGTTTTCGAAGTATTTTTGGACGTAGAATCCATTTTTGGGGGTCCCGGAACGATCCGATTTCACTGTGGCGTTCTATAGGGCTTTCATGGGGCTAAAAATGGGATTTTTGAAGGATCCCAAGAAGTTCAATATTTTTCGAGTAAAAATTAAAGAATTTTTGAAAAAACACATTTTTGAAAAAAAAATCCTCCCAAAAAAGTTTTTTTGAAATATAAAAATCCAAAAAAAAATTTTTTTAAATTTTTTTTATTGACAGAATTAAATGTCTATACAAGTAACCTATATCACAGAATAATAAACCCTTGTGTAAAATTTGCAGCGTTTTTTGCTTGGTTTTCTTTCCAAAAGTCAAAGCGGGCTTCGCACTGACGTTTATTTTTTACCTGAATCGTTTAGTCATCGAATCATCATTTTTATTGGGTGGTACCTTCAGGGAGACTTCCATAGAAAAAAAAAATCCAAACCTCAAAGTTATTACACAGCTATTTTAAAGATCCTCTAAATTAATAGAAATTCCTTTTCGATCGGACACTCATAAAGAAAAATACCCACCTTTCAGCAAACATTAATCTTACTGGGGGACTTGGAGGGAAGGCGACCGGTTGTATATTGACAGCGGGGTGAGTGTACAAAGTCGCCGCCTTGACAACCGTGTCCAGGTACAAAACTATCCAGCTTCTCAGGTCAAAAGCAATTAAATTCCTAGCTGGGGATGGGAAAGACCGACGATCGTATGGGCGGTTGGACGCAGAGAGTCAAGTTATTGGATCTTAGTATAAATTCAATATAGTAGATAACGCAATTCTTACAAGAAATTGCCAATTCGAACTGCCAAAGTTGCTTTGAATTTGTATATTTTTCTCGCAGTTCGTGTGGCGATCTAAAACTCGGTAACTTCACTTCGAAACATCCAGTAGGGTCAGGTCTAATGAAAAGGTGAACTGACACGAAACTGATCTCTGTAATTACGGTGTCACTGAAAGTATGTGCGTGCAGAATTCCTCGACGAAACCACCGCTTATTGCAATATTTTGGATCCCACTCCCACGGAAATCTCATCTAAGCCGCTGCATTCCGTCTTCCCATCCCAAGAGAAATCCATAAAACTCGGCAAAGGCGGAAAAGAGGGGAAGAAGCTCGGGTTGAAAAATAAAAACAAGAAAAATAAAAAGATCCACCCGTACATTACAGTACCACGTTTAATCTCTAACACCGGTGGGAGAGGGTTTCAAGTAAACCCCATAAATAGGTACGGTTCGCACTTGCACACACGGAACGTTTCGCGTCGGGTCAGGCCTGCGCATTTTATAACTGGGGAGCACCGGAGAGCACGCGAAAAATGCGGTTTTAACTGCAGCGGTGACCTTTGGAAGACATGGCGGCGAAGGAGGCGGAGAAGGGTGGGAAGGGTGTCTTCCATCTCCTGATGATCTTCTCAGGAAGAGAAATCTTAGAACACACTCAACCTAAGAACTGCGAGGTCAAAATTTTTCATTCTCAAGGCCTAAGAAATTCAATTTTTGAAAAATAGTGCTAGAGAGAGAAATTCTAAACGGAAAGTAGGAGTGGATTATTCCGAAACGTGCGAGTACGACTGGAGTTGAAATTTAATATAGATAAAACAGCTCTAAAAACTTTATTCTCTGTAAAATCGACACTTCTCTAATAAAATAAGCAATAAAAGGAAGCTTATCTAAAGTGGTACCGGGCCAAGTCAAAGAAAATATGTTTCTCTCAAGCGTGGACCAATCTGACCGCCACCTTACAACCACCACACGTTAGTGGCATCGTAGGATAGCTAATCGGCTACTTCTCCTGCGAGGAATCTCTTTGGCCGTGACGAATTTTTAATCGTTCAGTCAAAGTGCCTTTGGAGAATCTAATTAGCTCGGACATACCCCTTTAAAGGCTTCTTCCAAATTAGCTGAACCTTTTTATGACCGTATTTAGAGGGTTAATCCCGCGGTACGAACCATTAATGTGTCTGATTAGTTCCACGTAGTTAATTTTTAACGTTGGAGAATTTTATGATCGAAGAGATCGCGAAGGCTAGTGAACGTGGAAAGTTAGGCTGACTAAAAAGATATCATCAAATAATATTTTCTTAGATCAAGTAATTCTTAGTACCTACCTATCTTATTGTAGGGCTCGGATTGATATGCCCAATAAAATCGCTAAATATGCTCGAAAAACTAGTTTTATGCTCAATAGATATGCTCGAAACCCTCATTATATGCTCTTAAATATGCTCGAAAAACCGCTAAAATCTACATAAATAAAAGTGAAACGAAAAATCTACAACTTATGGGGCTATAGATGGCGTTTTTGAAGGGCATTGGGCCAGGATGTCATTTTCCAAGTGGTTGTGGACGTGGACTTATCTTCTAGGAGCCTCAAACCAATCCAGTACACCGTAGGGCTCTGTGGAGCTACTAAAGGGCCACATGATGAGTTTTTATGAGGACATGTGGTCGAGGAGGCTGTCGTTTTCAAAGTATGTTTGGACTTCGTATAAACCCAGGGGACCTATCCGACCTCACCGCGGATGTGTGGGGCTTCTCTGGGTCTTCATAGGTACCTACATTGCTTTTGAAGGATCTAAGGAAGTTGAAGCGTCGCTTTCAGAGTAATTTTGAGCATACAATCCATTTGCGGGGTCTCTTATCTGTTCAAACACCACTCAGGAATAGATTTTTTTCAATTTATAATTTTTTTTTTTTAATGATGAAAAATTTCATCAATTACCAATATTATACAATAATTATAGGTATATAAGTTTTTTTATTGACCGACATCCAAAACGAGACATTGACGTCGCGGATTTTTTAAACTTAATTTTATTTTAAAATTATCTAAACTCTATTTTAAATTATATTATTAATTAATTTATATGATTAATTATCAACCGATAGTTGGATAGTTGATAGTCGTAGAAAGATTCATATGTAATCGATAAGTTCCCATGAAAGTTCCATGCATGGAATGCTCAAATTAACTACAAGAGTGAACCAGAAGAGACGAGAAGACTAAATCTGATTGTCGTCTAATGCAAATAATAATAATTATTAATGGTTCATCGTCAGTCGTCAGACTAATTATTAGGAGCGTCTGTCGATTGACGTCTGACGATGGTCGTTCAAGCGTAAATGAAGACAATTCATGAATGACAATTATCGTGATTCACTTGTCCAACAGTCCAATCAAATAGGTTAAACATCTTAACTTGCAAAACGGGAATAGTAGATCTTTTTTGATACGTTGTTTGGGTGGATATGGACATGAATAATCCAAGTTTGCGACCTTGGAAGCCGACTGGAACAATATCAAAAACACGAAAAACCACGAAATTTTCGCAAATTATTTTGAGTTTTGCCCGATTTTGACCCTGAATGGCCACTTTTTCGATAAAAACCTCTATATCCTTTAAAGTAGACAAAATTCAGAACAATTTGAGACCAGATCGGTTTCCCCAGCATTCATAGATCTCGAGATGCAGCTTTTTTTTCACTAGGTAAAAAAAAAAAAATCCCTGCAGGGGGGGGGGGGGGGGTACCCTCTCAGACCTCTCTGAGGCTTCTGGGTGGGTTTATATGATAAATGAAATGATCATACAATTGTCCCGAGTGAAAAAAAAAAACCGCAAAAATCGCTCAAATTGGCCAAATATGCGAAATTTGCTACATGTAGCTGTATCTCGGAATCTATCAAATATTAATATCAAACATCTATCAAATATGTATATTTGAGCAGCTGTATCTCGGAATCTATGAATGCTAAGGAAACCGATCTGGTCTCAAATTGTTTTGAATTTTGTCTACTTTAAAAAAGGATAATATCCTTTTTTAAAGTAGACTTCTATATTATAGAGGTTTTTATCGAAAAAGTGGTCCTTCAGGGTAAAAATCGGGCAAAACTACCCCCCCCCCCCCCCCATCACCTACTAGAGCTACGCTCATCATTTTGTGCACTAATGGAATCATAAACGCTTGCATACGAGTCTGCAACACATTATGTCTAAACAAGTTCCATTTCCCAAGAAACGGCTTGGGACAATTTTCGTCAACAGTTTTCGTGACGATTTTTTTGTTTATGTGCCAAAGCAAAGACATAAAATGTCAAAAGTGCGAATATTTCGTGGTTTTTCGTGTTTTTGAGATTGTTCCAGTCGGCTTCCGAGGTCGCAAACTTGGACTATTCATGTCCACATCCACCCCGACAGCAAATCAAAGAATATCTACTAAAGGTACAAATAAAAAACGCTGCAAATTTTACACAAGGGTTTATTATTCTTCGATATAGGTTACTTGTACAGAAATTTAATTCTGTCAATGAAAAAAAATTTTTTTTTGGATTTTTATATTTCAAAAAAAAAATTTTTTTGGGGGGGATTTTTTTTTCAAAAATGTTTTTTTCAAAAATTTTGTATTTTTTATTCGAAAAACATTTAACCTCCTGGGATTCTTCAAAAATCCCATTTTTAGCCCCATGAAAGCCCTATAGATCGCGACAGTGAAATCGGATCGTTCCGGGACCCCCAAAAATGGATTCTACGTCCAAAAATACTTCGAAAACGACACCTAACTCGATCCCATACCCCAAAGCCTTCAAATAACCCCACCCGTAGCCCCATTATAGCCCCATAGCGCCCCACGGGTTTGGGCGATCGGACTGAAAACCTTGCGGGCACAACTAGATGGTAAACCAAGTATTTTGTCAAAATTTCAGATTTTTAAAAAAATTCCTACTGCCCAAAACGGCCTGGACGGCGGACGGCGTAAGGCGTACGGCGGACGGACATTTCGGATTTTGAATGTAGACCTCTTGAAACGGATAATGTCAAATTTTGAGGCCGATCGGAGTCGTCGACCCCCGTCGCGAAAACATAGGTGTATTATTCCAAGAATAATAAACCAAAAGGTGACCAGACAAGTTGAAAAAAAAAGAGAAAAAAAGCTGCAAAAGTTTACACAAGGGTTTATTATTCTTTGAAAAAGGTTTATTATGCTTTGAAAAGGTTTATTATGCTTTGAAAAAAGCTGCAAAGTTTACACAAGGGTTTATTATTCTTTGATGTAGGTTACTTGTGCAAAAATTCAATTCTGTGTCAACGAAAAAAAAATTTTGGAAAAAATCTTATCTTGAATTTTTTTTTAAGTTTTTGTTTTTTTATTTGAAAAATATTTGACCTCCAGGCATCCTTCAAAAATCCCATTTTTAGCCCCATGAAAGCCCTAAAGATCGCCACAGTGAAATCGGATCGTTCTGGAACCCCCAAAAATGGATTCTACGTCCAAAAATACTTTGAAAACGACACCTAACTCGATCCCATAGCTAAAAGCCTTCAAAAACCCCCTCCCGCAGTCCCATTTTAGCCCCATAGCGCCCCACGGGTTTGGGCGATCGGGCCGAAAACCTTGCGGGCACAACTAGGTGGTTTACCGAGATGGTTAACCGAGTATTTTGCCTAAATTTCAGATTAAAAAAAAAAAAAAATTCCTACTGCCCAAAACGACTCGGACGCCGGACGGACATTTCGGTTTTGGAATCTAGACCTCTTGAAACGGATAGGTAATGTCAAATTTTGAGGCCGATCAGTCGTCGACCTCCGTCACGATTACATAGGTGTATTATTCCAAGAATAATAAACCAAAACTGTTTGGTTTTTAATCTACAACAAAATATCAATGATATTGTGCTTTCCTCTAGATCACGGGATTCTTGTAAGTTGAAAATATTGGGAACTAACCTCATTTGCCCTGGGGCGTTGGATGTTTCATACCAGTACACAGGTAATATATTACCAACCTTTCGGAGAGCTTTTATTTTGTCTCGTTAACTCAGGCGTTACATTCAGATCAGAATCAGGAAAATACATAGCGGGGGAAAAAAAATGTGCTCCGGTTAGGATGAGGAGGATCACTGGCGGCGGGAAGGTGTCACGCTTGAAAACGGCCCTTTGTTGCACGAACTTGAAAATCCCGGAGGTTATGCGCCTTGTGATAAACTGGAAGTGGTCGTCCACGATCTGTGAAGAGGAGTCACGAGCCGTCTGAAACTTCGGCCTTCCCCAGAGGATTAATAAGAGCCTTTTTTTTCTTCAAGGGACGTCGTCCAAGCGTGACCCGTGTAAATGTTTGTAAGTTGTTACGATTGTACTCAGTGGGTACTTAGTTGGGTATTCTCGAGAGAGGCGTGAGGTTTTTTGAGAGTGCATGGAGGTCCTTACAGTTGGCAAGACGTTCATCTGGCCTTTTAGTTAGGTACATGGGCAATTCTATTCACTCTCGTCCACCACGAGAATCTTCGAGTAGTATAAACAGCGACAACGTAAGCTTTTTCGGTTCGAATTTTGAACCGATAAATCGATTTGGTTGAAATTATCGATGTTCGAGGTAGGGTTGCCAACCGTCCTCCCCCGGGGAGGACAGTTCTCCCTTTTGGTCATCTGTCCTCCCGAAACCCGGGACCTCGGGAGGACGCTCAAAAGTCCCCCCTTTTCTGTTTGTGGATTGATGTTTCTTCAACATACAATATTATCTAGCTTCACTCTCAACGCGCTAAGTACCTACCTACGTAACTAAAAATAGCGTTAAAAACTACCTACCTAGCTAAAATAACGTAGACAGATGAATCAGATCGAGAAAAATGAGGAGAGGAAGAAGGAGTGATCACATTCCTTATCAACGTTGTCTTTTTCTGTCACTTTATCTGCCCTCTCTTGTTTGAATACCGGTGATTGTTTGTTATTTGTCTTCACATGAATCGCGATTACTTTGTGAGATTTTTGCTTAGTTTTTGGTGGAGAAGTTGAGGTACAGTTTGTGCTAAAATTGACATGGAAACCGACAGATGCTGAGGAAGCCCCGAAGTGGTCGAAGGCTCGTACTTCTAAACGTGCGTGATCTTTCAACTTGTTGTGGGAGAAGGATTACCTATGGGCACGGGTAGATAAGGTAAATCCCAAAAAAGCGTATGCTTTTGCAAGAAATCTTTCTTTATAAAATTTGGTGGAATAAGCTCTTTGAAACGTCATGCCTCCAAACAAACTCATAAAAGTAATGATTCTGCCGTCATACAGAATAAAACGTTGGCATGCTTTATCTCCAGACCGACTTTCACTCCTGAAAATGAGAAAATCGTTGCTGCTGAGGTGACAAAATTGTATCATGGGGTGTGACACAGTAGTAGCTATTTAGCTACGGGAGGGTTTTTGAAGGCTTTTAGCTATGGGATCGAGTTAGGTGTCGTTTTCGAAGTATTTTTGGACGTAGAATCCAGTTTTGGGGGTCCCAGAACGATCCGGGTTCACCGTGGGGATCTATAGGGCTTTGAAGGGGCTACAAATGGGATTTTTAAGGATCCCAGGAGGTCACATAATATTCAATATTATTTTCCGAGTAATTTTGGAAATAATATGTCCAAAATTACTCGGAAAATATAGATTATATTATAATCCATTTTTCGAGGGTTTTGATTCCCTTTCTTGTTCGTGTTAGTTGATGGAATTTTTCTCGTTTTATATTTTATTTTATATAAATAAAATTCCCTTTTTATATCTCAAAATTTTTGAGATATAAAAAGGGAATTTAATTTTGTTTGTATTTTGAAATTTTTCGTCTCTGTTGTTCGTATTTGAACGTCCTCTCCTCAAAAGAGGGAAAGGGCCATTTTGAAACGTTAAACTTAAGTACAATGAAAAACTTATTATCCTAAGCTGAATCAATCATGTGTTGTAATACCTGGCTTGTCGGCAGACAATTCCCCTCTGAACGCAAGTTTATGTGAATCCTTTCTCTGGAGCAAGACTATCTAAGACTTTCTTACCTTATCTGTGATTATCTGGGTGCAGTGCGGGGTCGGCTCCTGCCCCACTTGTGAGAACCAAAAATGGTTAAACACAATAAAACCCACATTTATCCTAAGCTGAACCCATCGGTGATATCCAAATTAAGACGTTCGTCATAATATGATTGATATGATTGAAGTGCATGTACGACATAATATCATTTTATTATCACATGTGTCATAATATCATATTATGATTGAAGTGCATGTACGACAATCAATACCTACCTGAATATTTGAATGCAGGCATGCATTAGATTTTATTTTAATATATTTTATATTTAATATTTTTATAAATATTTTTTATAAATTTTATAAAAATAGTTCCTAGTTTAATACCTGAGTGTACCTACTCCCTAAGTCAATAACTACCTATGTAGTTAGGTTTAATACCTCCAAATCTGTATTTTCAAACCTACACTTTTTTGTCTTGTTTGTGTAGTGAATCAGTTACCTAATTTTTATTCCGGTCCTTCGTACTTTAGTAAAATTATTTTCATTTGATAATGAATTTGTAAAACTAATAATATATTGCAAATATCAATCTTGGAGTGGATGTCCTCCCTTTTTCCACGGTGTCCTCCCCAATTTTTCCCAGCGTCCTCCCGAACAGAATTTTGAAGTTGGCAACCCGAGTTCGAGGGTACCTAGCGTGTTACTGTCGTAGAGCCAAAGCGACTCTGCGGTTCTAAAGTTATTAAAATTAGACACGATTTGAGACATGGTCCTTCCGAGGGTTATTGCCAGAGTCTGCATGTCGTCGATGGGGAGTCCACGTCCTCGGGAGTTCGCCTGGACCGTGGAGGAGATCGTGAAGTGCGTCCCGGAGGTCTAGGGGATCCGGGAGACGATCTGGAAGGTCCAAGAGATCCAGGGGACGATCTGTAAGGCCCATACTGGAAGGTAATTTGGCTTTGGGTGTCTGGGGTATCAGTTCACTTTGGAACAGGGGGTTGCTCAAAATGGTGTTGAAATATTTGGTCTAAAAGGTCGGTTTGATTGAGAGTTTTTCTGTAGGACTTGTCGAACAACTATTTTTCGAATAAGACGCATTAAAATATAAATCGTTTTATATTTTCCAAGATGGTCATTTCATTGTAACGGTTCAAAGGTTTACTGTCAAGCGCTTCTCTTTCGATATACGAACAATCATCCAGCTGTCAGAAAAAGAGAGAAACTCCCGTCAGAAATAGCGTCTTTTTTCACGAATTTGTTTGTCAGTTTAGGTTTAATTACTGGCAAATATGGTTCAATGCCGGTACAGTCGACCGGCTATGAGATATGTTACGTCAGTGTGTTCTCGAGCGTGAATAACCTCACATCGAAATGGGATTTTCGTTAAACTGTAAAAGATTTTGCCGGAGTCTTGACGTTACAATCAAGAGCTGTTCGGGTTGCTACCCATCGTTGGTAAACCACGGCTTCGTCACAATGGAAGAAGGTTCAGAAACTACATACTATTTCCGTCTGAATGAGCAGGTGATATCAATGTCCTATTCTATCTAATTATATTATATCCCAATTTCATGAAGTGTCTGGGCAACAAAATATATTATGTTTAAACTTGAGGGGAGATGCATATATCAGTGTTCCAAAATCGGTTTAATGATTCCAGAAATGAGCAATCAAGATTCGTCCGTCGTCATGTTTTGCTTTTTTATTCTACATGGGATATTAATGCCTACAACCTGTTAATCTAATTTTTCTCGTTCATCTATAATACATTATACTAACGTGTTATGTGCTTTTGGTTAGATGAGTCAATCCGATTAGGAGAGGAATAATTATCTCTTTCCGTAGAAGAGAATAATTATTCACATGTGAGTGTTTACGATATAGAAATATCCTCACATTAGGAAGATGAATTCATCACTTTATCTGCCGAGAGAGAGAAACCTCTACTTTTTTTTTAGCATTAATAATCACCGATTGTTTAGCTAAAGATTTACGAAATATTCTCATTTAAATAATGTTGTTCGTTATATGTAACGGTACCTATACCGCTTTCATGGCTATCTAGCTTCATAATAATTGACACACTCAGCAAAATTAAAAGGCCCTCCTGCGTTAAAAACATTATCTACAAAGAAAACAAAACTGCAAATTTTACAAAATGGTTTATTATTCTTTAATATAGGATATTGTGCAAAAATTAATTCTGTGTCGTTAGCAAACTATTTTTGAAAAAAAGAAAGAAAAAAAAGAAGATATTTTGCGTCCAAAATTATTCGGAAAACGACACCTTATTTGACCTCCTGGGGTCACTCAAAAATTCCATTTGTTGCCCCATGCAAGCCCCGCAGTAAAATCGGATCGTTCTGGGACCCCCAAAAATGGATTCCTAGTCCAAAAGTACTTTCGGATACTTGGTATACCTAATACTTATTATTCCAGGAATAATAAACCAAAAGTGATGATTTTGTAACAGTCATTTTCTGTTCATTCCAGTTGGCCCTGATGATAAGACAAAATCTTCTGAAACGTCGGCTTATGCGTTCAAAATTACTGGCATCAAACAAACCCTCCATGGATCCCCACTAGAAATAATTGGCGTAAAAAATGGTTCTGGGACCCCCCAAAAAATGAACTACACGTTCAAAAACACTCTGAAAACGACACTTAACTCGACCCCGCGGCCAAAAACCTTCAAACACCCCTCCCGTAGTCCTTTTCGGCCCCACGGGTTCGTGATTTGATCGGGCCGAAAACTTTACGGGCACAACTGGATGCAGAACCGAGTATACGGTAGACATTTTAAGCATGGAGCATGCTTTAGCCTTGAACTGGCAAAAATTCGTCCGGTGTGGCGTTGGGTAAACTACCGTTTCCCTCGATCAGCGAAGTTAAGCAACGTCGGGCGTGGTTAGTACTTGGATGGGTGACCGCGTGAGGAGCGGGGTCACCGATACAAGTATTTTCTGCGTTCAATCGGACGGCGAACTCCTCCCAACCCAGGGGGACGAGGCAATGGGGAGCCATGAGCGCAATCGTCAGACAAGTTCCGATCCTCCTTGAGAGGACGGCAGACGACGTCCGCGACGGCAGCAGCCAGTCGGACGAAAATTCAGGGTGAAATTCCCTTGTTACATTTACATTTTTACATTTACATTTACATGCTTTAGCCTTGAACTGGCAAAAAGTGTCGTGTTTTTGGGGAGACGCGGACGGGTGACGCGGAGAGTCGACACCGAGAATTTTCGTATGGTTTTCACGTACAACCAAGCCGAAACTTCTTTAATTTTCATCTGACAAAAATCGTTCTCCATCCGTTGGAAAGCTCTCGATTTATCACGCATTTCTTTCGTACCTACTTGTTCTTCGTATTTACCTATGTCGTAGTTTTATAGTTATTTATGTTATAAGGATTATAATAAGTTATAAATAACTATAATATTATTATAGTTATAAATGGATTTAGTAAACAATGCCGCTTGTTTTGTTGTCTCTTGGTTGAGGGGCTAATCTTGATTATAGTAACCAAAAAGAGAGCACGTAAGCAAAAGAGCGTAAGCAAAAGCAAAAGCGTAAGCAAAAGAGAGCACCGTAACCAAAAAGAGAGCATGTTCCATGTTTCTTGAATTTTAACCATAGGCTCTAAGCAAATAGCACCCGGGGGCGTATTTCCAATCTATACACCGTTTGAGCCCCAAGGCGGGGTCGAAATCGTTAATGGTTTGGAGTGCGCTTTTGCCCCCAAACTGTACACTGATTCAGCCCAGAGCTGGGGAGGTGGAGTCGAAATGGTGGAGGGTTTGTGATGCGTTTCTGCTCTCCAAAATGTACACTGGTTCAGCCCCGTGAAATTCCAAGACATAGGTACTCTCCTCCCCATCACCAACATATTTCTCAAAATCCCCCTACCCACCCCTTCGTTGACTCGCTCTTCGAGAATTCTCCTTGTTCTAGGAACAAGGTAGGTATTAGAATAAGTCTGCAAGGTAATTCCATAGGTATTAGATTAATTCTAATACTTAGAGCCTCCAATTAATAGAATAGAATAATTCCAATACCAACGAAGATCCATCTGCCTTCTATGCCGTAAACTAGCAGGTAGTACCTATGTACTCAACTTATTGACATTCAAAAATGTTTGCTCAAATTTCAGCACGTGTGGCTTTGAATCAATCCGGTTATTTTGCTGTACAATCATGTTCATTCCGTAAGTTTAGCTCCTTTCAATGGTGAAAAATTGACTGAATGTAACAGCTTTGCGAGTAACAATGCTGCGTAAGGTTTTTTGATGTTGATTCTTATTGGGGCTGAATCAGTGTACAGTTTGGAGGCAAAAGCGCACTCCAAACCATTAACGATTTCGACCCCGCCTTGGGGCTCAAACGGTGTACAGATTGGAAATACGCCACCCGGGGCGAGGCGCCCAGCGCCGAGTTTTTAAATCTGAAAATTTGACAATATACTGATACCTATCATATTGTCAAAATGTCAGATTTAAAAAAAAAAGTCTATCGCCCAAAACGACCTGGACGGCGGACGAACTTTCCATTTTTGGAATATCCACATCTTGAAACGTATAATGACATGTTCCAAGCCCGATAATGGCCGAGGTGTAGAGTTCAGAATCAAGGAAACGAAATCGAATCAACGAACCGGTTGTGCCAACCCGCCAATGATCTCACATTCTCGTTAGGCTCTTTCATAGCACTGTAAAAACTGACCCTTTTCCGGTATGCCGAAGTAATGACGTGATAACGATAGTTAGGAAGTACTTGACTTTGAATCTTTTCAACTTAACAAACTTAGTTAACAAGCCTAACAAGCTAATCAGTCACGCTATCTGAGTTTCTCTTACTTAATTCAGCTAATTAGAAAAGTTACCTTTACAGAGGTTGTTTACGTTCACATTTGTTAGTTTCGATAGTGCATTTGTTGAGGTTAAATAATAGTATTATTAAGGTGAATGCGAACAAATTTGGTTCCGTGTCTGTCGGTCTGTGGGTCTGTCCGCATTTCCTTGTTACAGCCATAATTTCCACAATTTTTAGCGCATGCGCTAACGTGAAATTCTTGAAACAGGCATAACTTTCTCAATTTTGATCGGATTTCAATCAAATTTTCAGGAATTGTGTGCGTATAGCTCTAGATGGTACCCTGTCAGTTTCATCACGATTGAATCAGCGGTACGCTCAGCGCATGCGCGAACGTAATTTCCTTGCCACAGTTAGTCTTCCAAGTTAGTCTACGGTCTATGGTCAAACCTAGATACTGAACTTGACATCATCAGCAACAATAAACAGGTGGCCGGGGGAGCTGTCGGGCATCCATCTCATTAGTGAAATGTAAACAAGCGGAGTTGATACTTTGGATTATAAACGTCGCTTTCACTTAGGGGGAGGTGCAACCGACCCGATTTGTACGACAAGTGACCACTTCGGGTTTGCAATTGTCCCCGCACGTTTATGTCCAGATGATAGGAGAATAAGATAGAATATTCTAAAACGACGGCGCATTCACAGTTTTATTTGACCGACCATCAACAAATTTACCACCCACCTTCATTCAACCGGTCAACACCATCTCCAATAATAAATACGATGAATATGCTGACGTTTCAGAAGGTTTATCCTCCTCTCATCAGGGCATAAAGGTAGGTACAGTGACAAGAGTAGAACAAGAAGTAGTCAGTCGTTGTAATACTCCAATATTTGTACGACAACGATTGATCTCTTTTATGTCCGGATGATTTTGTCCTTCTGAAAAGTCGGCATATTCATCGCATTTTTTACCTCAACCAATTCAACACCCATATTCGTTCAACCGGTCAATGCCAACAACACAGGTCATGTTTTCGGTTGGTGATAGCTCTGATAAACACATTTTCTGGCCCCCTAGAACTACAACTAACTGGCCGAACAATAAGCCGCGTTTTGCACAAGTTATTCACAGAGCAGCGAGTTTTTGATTTATTATTCTTGGAATTATTGGAATTGGATTATTATTATTCAGCGTTCGTGATTTCATAGGTGTATTATACACCTATGAAATCACGAACGCTGCAAATTTTACGCAAGGTTTTATTATTCTTTGATATAGGTTACTTGTGCAAAAATGTAGTCAATGAAAAAAATTTTTAAATCTTTTTATTTTTCACAATTTTTTGTTTTTACTCGAAAAATACTTGACCACCTGGGATCCTTCAAAAATCCCATTTATAGCCCCATGAATGCCCTATAGATCGCCACAGTGAAATCGGATCGTTCCGGGACCCACGAAAATGGATTCTACGTCCAAAAATACTTCGAAAACGACACCTAACTCGATCCCATAGGCAAAAGCCTTAAAAAAACCCTCCCGTAGTCTCATTTTAGCCCCATAGCGCCCCACGGGTTTGGGCGATCGAGCTGAAAACCTTGTGGGCACAAGTAGATGGTAAACCAAGTACTTATTTGGTCAAAATTTCAGATGTAAAAAAAAAAAAATAATAGTAAATAATAATAATAATAAAAGTTTCAGTTTTTCCTACTGCTGAAAACGGCTCGGACGGCGGACGGACATTCCGGTTTTGGAATCTAGACCTCTTGAAACGGATAATGTCAAATTTTGAGGCCGACGCGAGTCGTCGACCTCCCTCGCGATTACATAGGTACCAAAACTCGTAATTTTAGCGCTCTGGAATGAGCAGAAGAGAAAATCGTTTTTCCGTAAAACTCCCGCTTTTTCCCAAAACCTGAACGGATGTTCTCTTCCTACCTAATCATTCCCAGTGGTCTCCAAGAAGCTCTGCTGAAGAACCTAAGTAAAGTTCTTATCCAATCATATCTGCTTACGATACAGTCTGCTGTGGATATCAAAGAATAATAAACACTTGTGTAAAATTTGCAGCGTTTTTAGGCGGAATGTGACGTAAGGAGGTAACCACAGACTTGAGAAGTTAGTGAACCAGACAATCTATTGACAATCTATAGCGATCTGGTCAAAACCTTGAACTGACAGGAATGATGGGGGTCAGGGGTACATGTGCGGTACTCAGGCCGTAGGAAGCCCGTACACCTGGGATTCAAAACGTGATGCTGCGGCGAAGGAGGGATCAGCGTGAGGGAGAAGGAGGTTGTGCCGGTGGGGTGCCGCAGGAACGCCGGGAACACAGAAATCTCGTCAGTTATTCGACGGCTTTCGTTTCGACCGGTAGTGTCTCACCATGACGTCCGGCCAACTTCACATACAGCCGCAACACACGCTCGAAGTCGGCAACTCCAATCAGGTTCGTGCGAACCCTTCCCAGTATTTTATATTCCTTCCCTTTGGTTGGAAATTGCCAAGTTCCGTTGGAATTTTCTTAATTTTCTTTTTAAACTTGGAATTTTTTTTTTCTAAAACCAATCACGTTAAAGCAACATTATTTCTATCAATTTAAAAACGAAATGTTGCAAATAATTATTAATTTATTATAACAGTTACTATTTGCAATAGTTCATTATTCATTATTCAGAGAAGGTAGGCTTTCTAAAATAAATAAATTTTATATATTTGTGAAGGCCTACCTTAATATTTTATTATTCAGGGAGTAGCGGGATGGTTTTCAGGAAAAAATGTGAACGGGATGTTGAGTAAGATAGTACCGCCATAATTCTATTTTCGTGAATATTTTCCAAAGCCCCCAAAAGACGCATCGGGTTCACAGGGGTGGTGAACAGCCTGAGGAAAATTTCCGACTGGTTTCTATTCAACGGAGTGTTATATCTAATAATATTAGATACAATATTAGATCTAATAAGATTAGATAGATGTTATATTATAACAGTTCTATGTATTGACACGTTTGATAGGAAGGAAAGTGATTAACCGCCAAAATAAACCAGCACTTCATGCTGAAGCATGAATACATGGATACGTACATACTAACAGTGTGTTTCGCAACAATAACGCCTTTCTTTTCATTGCAAATTTTTCCCAAATCCCCTTGCCACAAAACATAATTTATTATTATCCTTCAAAAAAACTGATTTATATCTCCTTCGAATCAAGATTTCCCGCGTTAAAGTGCAGTCGCTAACCATATTGGTGTTAGTTAACATAATAGGTTAACAAACTGTTTAACATACGGTAGGGTTTTTACCTATTAATTCTAACGTTTCGGGGAAATTCCCCACTAAATAATACTAGGGGGCCACTCCCTGCTGACTACGCCAGCCAACCCCCGACCGTATCCCACCTGGCCTCAGACGGTCTGAGTCAGACCCAACAACTCGTCTTCTCATAATATGAGAAGACGAGTAAAAAAACACTATATTATATACATTATTATAGTAGTAAAACAACACTATATTATAGTGGTTTTTTTCTTCAAAAAATACAGATTTTTTAATATTTGCTCCACTTTTGGAGCTTAGATGCGCCACGTGGAGCAACTTTTTGGTTGTTTCATATTTTTCTCGTCTTCTACTCACCAAAACGGATTTTTGGTATTTTTTTTCAAATTTTTTAGAAAAAGTTTAATTTCCCGTTTTTTCCACTTTAGGAGCTCAGATACGCCACATGGAGTTGCTTTTTGATGGTTTTACTAATGCAATGAAATTGCTTATTATATAATTGGATTTAATTAATGATTGTATATGACAGTGCGATTGTACAATATGATTTTAACGCTGAACCCATTTAGCCCTGACTTCCATTTCCCAATAACAAAATTTGTATGGTAATTGAATTACCATTACGCAATCAAGTTCGTTGAAGGTGGTGAAGTGACCTCGTGAATCAGTATAGCCTATTTTAGGCATCTACTGATTTGTCCTTCGAGTTTGACAAACCTACTTCCAAGTAGTCGGGGCGGGTAGTTTGAGTGTTGTAAACATTGACAGAAGCCTTTTAGTAGTATTTTCACCTCTCAGGGACCAACAGATTTCAAATTTATCGAGCATGTAACTGCATAAAACAACGATATTCAGAATAAACGCATATTCTTGTGGCTTTCATATAATTGTTTGTTTTTCATCAAATTTCCCTAGAATTTGGGCCTTCGTTAAGGATTTATAAAAATTAGTGGGAAATTCGAGTTTAAGAATTTAATGTTCTCAAATTTGAAAAAAAATAAAGATGTTCGGTCGGTTTTGTACGAAACAGTCTGGTACAAATCATCGAGTTTCAAAAATCCGTAACTGCGGAAAAAATCGTCGTCACTGGTCGTCTGGTTTTGGAAGTCGGTCATTGAATAATCATTTTAAAAAATATAAAAAAATAAGAAATTCACAAAAGTACCAATGTTGTGTTTGAACAGATATTAGGCCCCATAAATGGATTCTGTGCCTAAAATTATCCAGAAAACGACGCTTCATTCGACCTCCTGACATTCTTCTAAAGCGACTGCAGCCCCATAGCCACATACATCCACGGTGAGGTCCGATGGGCCTGAAACCACCTTATACGGACTCTAGGTCCAAACATACGTCGGAAAACGACACCCCACTCGACCACATGGCCAAAGACCTTAAAAAACCTCACGTAGCCCCCTTTTAGCACCACAGAGCCCCTCGGTGTACTGTACGGGTTTGAGGCCTCTAATAAATTGAGTCTACGTCCAAAATTACCTCGAAAATGATTCCTCTTTCGACTTTCTGGTCCAAGTCCCCAAAAACCTCATTTACAGCCCCATAAGTTGTCGATTTTTCGTCTCACTTTCCTTTGTGTAGATTTTAACTGTGTTTTTCGAGCATACTATATTAAAATGGGGTTTTCGAGCATATCTATTGAGCATAAAACTGACGTTTTCGAGCATATTTGATGTTTTATCGAGCATAACAATCCGAGCCCTACTCACCACATTAGCTTCATAATAAAAGGTATCACTAGATAAAACAAAATAAATTGATATTATATATAACTATATATATATAAAGCAAAAAATCTTCATAGGCAGAGCTACAATGAGGTCAGGTTTCGTTCCCAAGAGAATCGGAAGCACAAGGGTCATCCGCGTTTGGAGTTGTGCGAGGCGTAATGTTAGAACCTAACGAATGTTGAATATCGTATTTCCGCCGATTCGGAAAGCTGAAATGAGGTCTACAACCTGCCATCCAAAAAACCACTCTCTAGAAAAATCTGATTTGAGAGGAAACAACCTCGTTTCGTCTAACATACCTTAACACTTTGCCCAGTGACCGTTGGCAGAGGCTTTTTGTCTTACTGCGGAAATTCGGGACGTCAGAAAGCCATACCCCTTATTGAACCCGTTTTGCTGCTATAAATCCCAGAAGCCACAATATCTATATGAGAAGCGTAAGCAAACGAGGTACATGTTTCCTATGTTTACACGAAATAGACGAGCCTGAACGTGCACTAACAAACTAAACCAAACTTAGCCGCGCAGTGAAGGATAATCAGGCCCTGACCCTCCAGCGCTTCCCAAGTATGTTTAACATCCACCACGCTCTGCTGGTTCCCAAACTATTAATCTTGGACGTTTTTTGTCGGCTTGGGGTAAGGGCCCAGTCCGCGGGATTCGGAGGGCTCGTGGACATTTCGACTAAATGATCGTCGACATCCCTCACCCAGTCCTGGGAAATGGACCTTCACAATTACCCGCTGCAATCCCTTTGACCGCCTAAATATTGGCATTCCTTTTAACAATCTTTCCGCTTACGTCTCATCTAATAAAATTAATTAATTTAACACCGTCTTTTTAATTTCGGTAAGTACCTCTAACCGTCTGATGTCAACTGTCAATTTTCGCCGATCGGAGACAGCGTCACTGGTTTACGATCTTCTTCTTCATTTCAGACTGTCCTTCAAAACCGGGCGGACAATCTCACCTTACAGTTCTTAGCACAGTATTTTAAATCGACAGTAATTCGAATAATCGAATCTGTTAAGCAGGGTTCACAGCAATGCGGCAATCCGTCAATGCGTGAACGCGTCAGCAGTGGTGAGCAGTGGAGGGGATTCCGGCCAGACGTTCACAAGCGTCCAGCAAATTGCCATTGCGTTGCACACAGCTGTGCCGCGTTTATTCGTGTTTTGTTGATGTTGCTATGGCGACCACAAAAACCAGGATGCTTATCGCCGTTATCAATGCGTCAAGCAGGGTTCACATCCATGCGGCAATGCGATATTGCATCAATCCGTCAATGCTTCGGTCTGCTGATTGGCAGATGCCAGCGGGGGGGGGGGGGGGGGGGGGAAGAAGTTACTTTTGACAGAGAAACACTTTCGACTGTACACATCTGAAAAATCATATAATTTACCGGACTGACGCATTGATAACTGCGATAAGCATCCAGGTTGTTGTGATCGCCATAGCAACATCAACAAAACACTAATAAACGCGGGAATGTACAGCCTTTGCTACATCGACAAAACACAAATAAACGCGAGAAGGAACAGCTGTGTGCAACGCAATCAGAAAATTTGCTGGACGCTTGTGAACGCCTGACTGGAATTCCGGAATCCCCTCCACTGCCTCCCACTGCAGACGCGTTCACGCATTGACGGATTGCCGCATGGATGTGAACCCTGATTTAAGGCTGCGACCTAATTTGGAAACGGTCCTCTTCAGAAGCCAAACTTTAGTGCCACTGGAGCTTTAAGCAGGGTTCACATGCGTCCGGAAGTCCGTTCATCCGTTCATCCGTCAGCAGTGGGAAGCGGCGGAACGGATTCCGGCAGTCAGGTCAGGCGTTCACAAGCGTCCGGCAAATTGTCATTGCGTTGCACACAGCTGTTCCTTCCCGCGTTTATTCGTGTTTTGTCGATGTAGCTTTGGCAGCTTCTTTCTCGCGTTTATTAGAAGTTCTGAGTCCGACGGGTTCATGTTTTAATAAATGTTGGAATAAAAACGGTTAATTAGGAGAGACGTCTAGAAACTTTGCTGTAATCAGCTGTTCATTCCCGCGTTTATTGGTGTTTTGTTGGCGTTGCTATGTCGACGACAATAACATGGATGCCGTTATCGCCGTTATCAGTCCGTCAGTCCGTGAAATATCTGATTTTTCAGATGTGTACAATCAGCTTCGAAAGTGCTTCTCCGTCAAAACTAACTTCTTCCCGCCCGCTGGCATCGGCCAATCAGGAGACCGAACGTACTGACGGAGAAATGCATGAACGGACTTCCGGACGCTTGTGAACCCTGCTTTACTCTAACACAAAGTGGTGTGGTGTTAATAAATATAAGAAGTAGGGTGGGGTAAGGTCCCGCAGGTTCGATTCATTTTTGTTTCTATTGACTCCTAAGCCACTATTCCTCCCATTTCTGAGCAAGGATGATTCATTGGAGCCTTGCTGAAGACATCCAACGCCCACAGCGCAGTTTGACCATTATTAGGATAGTTATACCCATTTTTCAAAAAATTGCTTCTGCGGGGCTTTGCCCCACGCGATGGGGTAAGTCCCCGCAGCAATTGAAAAATGGGTCTATAACTATCCTAATAATGGTCAAACTGCGCTGTGGGCGTTAGATGTCTTCAGCAAGGCTCCAATGAATAATCCTTGATCAGAAATGGGAGGAATAGTGGCTTAGGATTCACAGAAACAATAATTATTCGAACCTGCGGGAACTTACCCCACCCTACCTTACGTCAAAATACAAAAAAAAATGAAAATCACCTCATTGTGAAGGCTTCACTTTGAGCAGCCTCTCCAAACTGATCATTCTGAGTAGTCACATGATTGCCCTTACCTGCCCCATGGCGGACAACGAAGAAAGTTTTTGTGGGAGAGAGTTTTTGCTTTGCAAAGCAGTGTGCGGGAACTTCCCCCGTGCGGGACCTTACCCCACCCTACCCTACCCTATCTACTTGAGGGAAAACATTATAATACAATTTTACAAGGAATATTATTTTCCTATAGGAAAATTTATAAATTGAATGAATTGTTTGTTTTGAATTAGTCTCAAGCAATCAGGCTCAACTAGAACAACGTAGCTGAGAGGAGTATCCAATGTTTGTCACGGGCGTAGGAGATTTGCCGAAGGGTTTTTGCCCAATTTAGGACCCTTGGAGCTCGGAATTCAGATAGAGTATACCAAAAGAGGGTTTCAATTGGTTTTCTGAGACACCCACGGCAATTCCGGAAAATTGGAAATAAGAGCTTTCAATGAGTCCTGACACTGACAAAGAGAGACATTTATTACTCAACACTCGTGCGATAGGAGAGGACTTGACATGGGTCTTATTGCTGCAAATGTGATTCTTTGGGCCTTTTTCAGTTTATATTCCTTATCGCGGCGACGGGTATTGTATTTCAATTTCACCCACACGTTGCGATGATCTGTCTTTATTGTGTTCTTTTTTTCGACTCTGCGGAATAAGATTACATACTTAGTTCTGGAGGTCACCGTGGATGTCGGTTAAGCTTCTTCACGCCACAACAATTGAGGAGGTTGCATTGCAAAAAGTACTATAACCGCTTGAGTGAATTTTACAGGAACCGCAGATTGGCCGTAATTTTTCTTTCTATTGTGTGGCGAAACTGTTTGTAAATAATTAAATTTTTAAACAGTTTTTTTTAACCAATTAGCCCAACGGGGTGTTCCAAGTCTGGCAGATCCTCGGAAGGAGCAGGAAAAAACTGACACCCTGCACGAACGGTCGTGTTGGGTAAAGTTTTCTGCTGCCGCAGTTGTACCAAGGGGCGGTTCCCTGGCTTCCAATCTTGACTTATCAAGTAAGGACTCCCGCTTGACGCCCCAGGTCTTACAAGGGTCCGCTTTTCAGGCTTCCAATCTCGAATTGTCGAGTCAGGACGAGCCCTCGCGAAATTTTTCTCCTTGGAAATCCCGTCTGAGGTGTCAGTGGGGATTTCTGGATCGTCGTAAATAGAGCGCAAATGACTGCGATTACACGTGACGGATAATGCTCAGAATGGCGGGCTTATGACAGATGCCGGCGATTTGTTGAGGGGGCCCTCGGAATTTGTCGATAATCTCATCCTCAGCCGAGTCTAAATTTTTGAATGTTTTTCGTGCTCTACCGGTCTTTTCCGTCGTCTCGCTCCACTCATGCACCGAACATGAGGTCGATGTTGTAGTCTATATTCTTGTCAAAACCCCCCACCTTCTCCAAAGTTTCGGCCTTTTGCGAGTTCCATCTTCTGCTTTGAAGTTCAAAAGACGAAAAACATGCGCCACCGTGAATTAAGCTGGTAACGCTGGAGGCACGTAACGAAACCGGAACAGTACTGACCGAGGTGATTTAGCACGTAAAATCGCGGTTGGATTGGGTCGATGTTGCATATAATTTTTTTTTTGCCATCTCTTCACAATGTGGCCAACATAAATTTGGGGTAAAATGACCCTGAAGAGGTATTTTTGATCTATTATATTTTATCTATTATCTTTATATAAACGAGGAGGAGGAGGAGGAGAACGAGGAGAATGCTCATTTTTATTCTAAGGGGAAGATGTCGCAAAAATTTGAAATTGGTCCTTAAAAATCCAGTTTGGCGAGCATAGTATCTACGAGAAAAGTCTGAAAACACTAAAATGTCCGCTCAAAATGGCTCAAAAATGTGTTTTACTTCATTTTTTTGAAGAATCAGTTCCCAAACCCCCAACAAACTATTTAGTCCGAAATTGAAACATTTGGGGTTTAATACCTTTTGCGATGTAACCTCCTCAATTCTGTGTTAAGCGTTAAATGTTGTGATAAAATTCAAATTTTATCGACAAACTCAAATTTTGAACAATGAGATAAGTTGTAGGTACTTGGCGGTTGATGGCACCCGACTGATTGCAAAAACATAGATTTTAAATTTATTTTGGTTTCTCATAATTTTTAGTTGCTTAATGTTTCTGCATCGAATAGTTTCTAATATATTAAAGCCGCAAGTACGAGGGTCATTCAGAAAGTAAGTTTACAATGGCTCCTGTGGCGACGGAGATTTTTTTTTTAAGTTTGTGCACCTGGCTTGAAGGCGGGGCCATAACGGTCAGTTTGCTTCGTAGCGCGTTTCTGTAGACCGTTTTATTCAGTCACAGTGAGTTTTTAAATGAGGAGGTCGACGCCGGTTCCTGCCACGCGGCCCAAGCGGTCATCCGTGTTTTGGGATTGGAAGGATGTCCTTTTGGTCGAATTTATGCCGAAAGGGACGACTATTAATGCCGACGCTGACTGCAATACCCTTAAAAAAACTCAAAAGGGCGATTCAGAACCATAGAAAAGATGTGCTAACCAAGGGGATCTGCCTCCTCCACGACAACGCCAGGCCCCACACTGCTCGAGTCACCCAAGAACTTTTGACTTTCTTTGGATGGGACATTATCAACCACCCTCCCTATTCCCCAACTTAGCACCATCTGACTTCCATCTGTTCAATAAATTGAAAGAGTTTATGGGTGGAAAAAGATTTGCAGACGTTGAAGAGGTCCAGGAAGCTGTTCAGAAGTGGTTAGAACAGGTGGCGGCGGAGGTCTATGACACTGGCATAAAGAAACTGGTGCCCAGGCTACAGAAATGTGTCGAACTCCACGGGGACTACGTGGAAAAATAGTTTATTATATTTGTGAAGTATTCTGTGAATTTCATTGGAATACAAGCATTTTTTGATTTTTAAAATGTTGTAAACTTACTTTCTGGATGACCCTCGCAGTACACCTTCAAGACCACTCTGGCAGCCCAGTAGAGACGCCTCTACCCTGCAAAATAAGGCCACAACGCCTACGTATATGAAATTTGTATAGATAGCATTAAGTGATTTAGGATTAAGTGATTTAGAGGTGAAGACCCCCGTCGAGCCGAAAGAGTATTCACGGGCTATTTGAAAATCCCCATAAAAGGCCTTTCTGACTTGATTTAGACGGTTTGGTCGGTGGCCAGCTAGTTCACTCCGACGGAAACCAGCACTCGATTAACTCGCCAACTAAATAAATAAAATCCTTCCCCTCCCCCCGGTTGCAGGGGCTATCAGAATGTTTCGCTTTCCCCGCTGGATCTGACCCCCCGCTAAGGACTCTGCTTCGGATGTGGCCTCTTACTTGACCCCTCGTACCCTTCAGGCCGTTTCAACCGGACGAAGGATTTCTCCCAGGGTGATGTTTGACTTGGATTTAGCAAAAGCTGCAGCAAAAGTGAAATTCCACATATTAAAAAAAAAAAAAAATTGAAAAATCGGCCACTTATTGCACTGATGAAACTGCTTATAAAAATAATCTTTTGTCTGATGCCATGTTTGTTGATTGAAAATTAACTAATGAGACTTTTACTTTCCACTGTTTACTCTCAAACTAGAAAAAAAATGTTCAGGCAAATAATAGGTTAAATAAAAATATAAGATAAAATATAAGACTTATTGAACTTAGACTTAGTGAGCATTGTTTTGACTATACGATAATTCTTTCCTCCCCAAGGAAAGCATAAAATGCGCCGTTCTCTGTTGCTACTTTATCCTCAAATACCAAGCCATCCTTTTGTTTTTAAAACGTGCTTGCAGGCGATAAGACGCCTGTAACCTGAACGAGCGTGCAGTTCCCATGTGGCGGTCTGCCGGAGTTTCCGCGAATCCTCATAATCGGAGCACTGATGGACGACCATTACGTGGAAAGAAAGGGCCAACTGTAGCTTGTTATCTATAAAATTTCCAGCTTCTCAACGATTATTGTGAACTTTACGGCGAGGATTTTGCTGCAGTATGGTGTTTTCCTGTAAACCCATTTCATATTAGTAATTTTTCCTGGGTTTAGTTCAATAAGGCCAAAACTTTGGCCGTTTTGGCCTTATTGAACTAAACCCAGGAAAAATTACTAACTACTGAATAATGACGGAGGCCACCGAAAACCAGCGTAACCATTTCATATTGCCCACCAACCTACATAATGCCTGGTTTGTAATTCTTGGAATAATACACCTATGTGACGGAAGTCGAAAATAGTTATGAGCCTCAAAATTTGACATTATCCTTTTCGAGAGGTCCAGATTCCAAAAACGAAATGTCCAAATCGTTTTGGACAGGATTTTTTTTTTTTTTACATTTTATTTCATTACTTTGGCACATAAACGAAAAAAAGCGTTAAAACACGCTGAAAATTTTACACAAGCGTTTATTATTCTTTGATATTGGTTACCTACTTGTGCAAAAATTATTTCAATGTTAATGGAAAAAAATTTGGAAAAAATTATTATTTTTTCAACAAAATTTTTTTTTTTTTTCAAAAATTCTTCATTTTTTGCTCGAAAAATATTTAACCTCCTGGGACCCTTCAAAAATCCCATTTGTAGCCCCATGAAAGCCCTATAGATCGCCACAGTGAAATCGGATCGTTCCGGAACCCCCGAAAATGGATTCTACGTCCAAAAATACTTCGAAAACGACACCTAACTCGATCCCATAGCTAAAAGCCTTAAAAACCCCCCTCCCATAGCCCCATTTTAGCCCCATAGCGCCCCACGGGTTTGGGCGATCGGACTGAAAACCTTGTGGGCACAACTAGATGGTAAACCGAGTATTTTGTCAAAATTTCAGATTTAAAAAAAAATTCCTACTGCCCAAAACGGCCCGGACGGCGTATGACGGACGGACATTTCGGATTTAGAATGTAGACCTCTTGAAACGGATAATGTCAAATTTTGAGGCCGATCGAACCCCATCACGAAAACATAGGTGTATTATTCCAAGAATAATAAACCAAAATTCGTTAACAAAAAGCGTTACGGTTGGTTCCCTAGCAACGACTAAACTAAAGACATAAATGTGTTGCAGACTCGTATGCAAGCGTGGATTTTTATTAAATTTTCTTCTTTTTTTTTCACCGAAAAGGGTTGTGGCAAAATTCGGGAAAAACTAATTTCAACATTGAGAAGAGATACGAAATAACATGGATGAATTAAACTTGATGCGAAAAGTAACTACATTACATTTCGTTTTCACTTATTGTTCACCAAGAAGGGATGCGACAAAATATGGAAAAAAGTAATTGCAACATTGAGAAGAGATACAAAATAACATGGATGAAATAAACCTGATGCGAAAAGTACCTACCTACCTAAGTTGCATTTCGTTTTCTCTTTTTGTTCACCGAGTAGGGATGAGACGAAATTTTGAAAAATAATTCCAACATTCAGAAGAGATACGAACTAACATGGATGAAATAATTATCATGTTGCGAAAAGTAACTAAATTGCATTTCGTTTTCACTGTTTGTTCACCAAGAAGGGATGCGACAAAATATGGAAAAAAGTAATTTAATCTAAAATTTTGACCTAGGTACTCGGTTTACTATTTTTTCAGCCATATCGCCCAAACCCGTGAGTTGATATGGGGCTAAAAAGGGGCTACGAGAGGGGCTTTTGAAGGTTTTCAGCTACCTATTTTGTCGAGTTAGGTGTCGTTTTCGAAGTATTTTTGGACGTAAAATTCATTTTTGTGGGTCCCGGAACGATCCGATTTCACCGTGGGGACCTTTGGGGCGTTCAAGGGGCTACATGTGGAGTTTTTGAAGAATCCCAGGAGGTGTCGTTTTCTGAGTAATTTTGGACGCAAAATGCATTTTTGCGACGTCTGTCAAACATTGTACAGATTTTTTTTTTTTTTTTTTTTTTTTTTTTCAAGAATATTTTCTTAATGACACAAAATTAATTTTTGCACAATTAACCTATATGAAAGAATAAACCCTTGAGTAAAATTTGCAGCGTCGTTTTCTGAAACGCGAATATTCTGAAAACGTTCAATCGAGCTCGAAAATTTCCAACGGAAACATGTTGTTCGAGATTGATTTGTTTGATCTCGCGGCTCGATCATCCCTTGGGCTATATTCTAGTCCAATCCTTTTGAGTCAACAATTTGTGCCCTTCTCTAAAAATAGCCACCTTCCAGTTACAATGCTCAAGACGCTAATGTCCATCAAGGCTTTTGAAGCTTCTAATGAAAGGTATCAGTACACCGAGCGTTCATTAAAATTACGCTCATTTCCCGACCTCTAAAATCTATATCTAAATACAGCCATTAAAACGAACGTGACCGAGAACGTAACCTTACTTCGTACCCTTCGGAGCTCATTCATCAGTTGTTCGGGTCCTAAATTGGTCATTTCTCGTTTATCGATACGCAGGGGCTTCTATTATGAGAAAATTGCCCGCGGTTTGAAACGCAGACCTGGGAATAAAACCTACGCAATTCACACAACGTGGGCATCATGCCGGGACGGGTTCCCATATCAATTAAGCTCGAGGATACGCGGATACGGTATGAAATTAAAGTCGAAAAGTCCGGTTTGATAAAATGTTATTGTAGGGATATGGAAGTTTATACTGCCTGGAGTGTGGAAGCACATTTAAATAACCCTGTGCCGGGTAGGTAAATTTGAAATTGCAATCATGCTAGTTAATCTTAAAATGTGCCGAAGGGATAACATCCCATTTTTATATAAATAATGTAATCATTGTGTTACTAATAAGTGATGACAAAAAATAAAAATGGTGAAAATAGGTCTTCAGCATCTGTGCTTCGACGACGAAGATCAATACCAAGTCCTCGCAGACCTAAGATGTAGATAAATTGAATCATCTATTAGTTCATTACGACACTTTTAGTTACCTACATCAGAATCCCATTGTGCGATGAGGGACTCTTGGAACTGAGCATACGACACCACCTCTATAAATGGCCAGATGTTCCACAGTACCCCATAGACCTCACATATCAACGCAAGAAATTTGGTATTCTATAAAGCCCCCCGGGTCTCACCCAACAATTCAAGTATTATGACTCGAGCCGAAGCCTTTTGTTACCTCCGTTATCACGCTCTTTACTTTTGCATTCATTATCTTCGAACCATAGGGGGGATCGTCTTATTAAAATTCCTACCAGGCTCGGTTGTCATGTAAGCGCGAACCTTATCACAGCCTTACCTCCCATTTACCCAATACAGTAGTGACCCACATGCTATCAGGAAACTGACCTAATCTGGCAAACCTGATTGGGCTGCGAAAGGTTCGGTTTTGTAACCACGACGTGTTTTTCTTCTTTTTCTTGCCCAGTGTTTTTTTAAGCAGTTATAAATGAACTGAAACAGTTATAATATAGTGCAAATTTCTACTCACTTGAAAAGTAAGTAATTTCAACGTCAAGGGATACTGAATTTTCATTCTCTTGTTTCAGGTTTGTACTATTTTTCTCCCGTCTGCTTATATACCAGACAACTCGTTTGGTAAAATGTAATGAAGCTGACACTCAAAGGTAAGTTTCTTCTGTGTAGAAGTAAATCGTTATTCTTGGAATAATACAACTGTTTTCGCGACGGGGGTCGACGTCTCGGATCGCCCTCAAAATTTGACATTATCCGTTTCAAGAGGTTCCAAAACCGAAATGTCCGTCCGCCGTCCGGGCCGTTTTGGGCAGTAGGATTTTTTTTTTTTTTAAATCTGAAATTTTGACAAAATACTCGGTTCACCATCTAGTTGTGCCCGCAAGGTTTTCAGTCCGATCGCCCAAACCCGTGGGGCGCTATGGGGCTAAAATGGGGCTACGGGAGAGGTTTTTTGAAGGCTTTTAGCTATGGGACCGAGTTAGGTGTCGTTTTCGAAGTATTTTTGGACCTAGAATCCATTTTTTGGGGTCCCGGAACAATCCGATTTCACTGGGGCGATCTTTAGGGCTTTCATTGGGCTAAAAATGGGATTTTTGAAGGATCCCAGGAGGTTAAATATTTTTCGAGTAAAAAATAAGCATTTTTGAAAAAAAAAACCCTTTTTTAAATCCCAAAAAAATTTTTTCGAAATATAAAAATCCAACAAAAAGTTTTTTTCAAATTTGTTTCAATGACAGAATTAAACTTCTGTACACGTAACCTATATCAAAGAATAATAAACCCTTGTGTAAAATTTGCAGCGTTTTTTTTTTTTTTTATCGCGTGCGCGGGAGATGCTTTCAAAATTTAATTATGTCGTTTCTTTAATAATTATTGACGTCAATTTGTCGACTTTGAGGTCCGTGGCTATCCAGCATGTTTTTTGAGGTGCCGAATTCGAAAATGGCCTCCGTTTTCTCGGGAGCCCTCTGTTTTCTTGATCCAGGGCAATTATTATTATTTTTTTTTTTTTTGTTGTGGTTGTCATTTCGGGATCAAAAAATGATAGCCGTTACCTGCAAAGTCCAAAAATTCCGAAAAAAAAAAATACGCTTCTTATTGGAAATTTAATGTTGATTACGAATATATACATGAGTTGGGATATAAAACCAGAGAAATATGTGTTTTTGAACCATAAATGGTCAAATTTTGTCTTTGGGTTCCCCGACACAGCTGGTTTTCAAATTGTTCTTGATGGATAAAATCATCTTTGAATCGTAATGAATTTATGTTCCTCGATATGGTTAAAATGGGTAACCACGTATAGATACGACAGTTTTATGAGATCTGACAACACTGAGACTTTGGGGGGGGGGGGGGGGGGGGATGAGAATTCTTTCGAGTCATCCCCCAGGTTGAAACAGAGAAATGTTCGAGTGACCTCTTGAGAGGTAGAAAATCCCTGGCGAGCGCTGGAGATCCCTTTTCCATTATTCAATTAAAACATCATTAGACCCATCAGTGGTGCACCGTTAATGTCTGTTGAAGTGAAGTTTCAAACAAAGATGGGACTTTTCCCATTTCAAAGGTCGAGCTTTAACTGCTGATTATCCTTCAAAGGCTGGAAGTTGTGTTTGTCCTAGCGGTAATCCTCCAATTACCCCGGTTGTTCAGTGTTCGTTATCATTCCTAATAAATACTGCTTTTATTGCTATCTTCCTTGCTATGCACTTCGTAGCTATTTTAAAGAAGAATAACTTGGAGTGATGAGGAATCGGGAGAAAACCTCCAACACCTGCGAAATGTCAAATTTGGTTAGTAGCGAAAGAAGCGTTTTAATCTCTTACGAGAAGTCATTGCATAGCTATCATGAACAACGAATAAGATTCCTCCATGATGCTCCATATTATTCCACGCGAAGAATGTGGAGACAATGGGCTCCTTGAGAAGGTCGGAATTCATCATTTCTAACAACATATAATATATGTTGTTACAACATATTATGTTGTTAGAAATGATGAATCCGAATATATTCGGATTCATCACCCTTTAAAACCCCCTGAACCGTTTTAGAAATGTTGGAGTTTTTAAAATGAAAGTGGAGGGCCCGTGACCAAGTAGTTGGGCACGGAGCCGCCAGAGCGCTGAATAATGAATCTGAACGGAATTGGAATAAAAGCTCTCGGCCCGGTTCGATTTTGAATAACCTTCTTTGATAATAACTCTCGAAGCTCAATTTTTGAATGACCTTCTCTGATGATTAACCGGATTTTTGATTTTCGGGGTCGGCTTTTCGCGTAGTTGGCTAACTTGCATCTCTCGGCCAATCAAAAGATGACGAAGCAGCCCTCGTCATGTACCCCCTCCAGAACCTGGAATTCAAATATTATATTTTTCCTACGGCCCTGTAAATAATAGAGACGCGTTTTCTGCTATGTTTACCCATTTTTGAAATTTTTGAAATTTTTAAAAAAATCATTCAAGGAGCTCATTCTTCATATTATTTTTACGAGTCAGCAAATCGGTAGAACCTTCTTAGTTTAGTGAGTAAATGATGAGGTCAGTGATTTGGTCGCCTTGGCACACCTTGCCGAGGGGCTGAAGCAACACCCTATGCAGTGATCCTAGGAGCACAAGGACAATTGGGAGATGAGGGTGAAAATTCCTCTCTGTGAAAATAAGAACTGTGTGTATCTTTGTATGAAAAAAAAAAGAAACACTTAGGCGGACCTTCGAAGGGGCGAGTCTGTTTACATAACATGGTCGAGTGAGCTTGCTAGCTGAGCCCTCCGGTTGGTGAGGAAGAAAGCTACCTATATGCTAGATGAGTTGAAAATTCTTCCTCGAGCACAGTTCAAAAATGAGGTCGGTAGAGTATACCTTTGAAGGTGTGAACTCATTTTTTATAACAATTGCGCCAACAGTTATAACAAAGGCCGATTCAACGACACAACGATTCAATGAGCAATAATAATTATTGCTTATATAATTTTATAGCCATTGTTTCATTAACTGAAGCAACGAATTTGTTAAGGTTTTTTAAAATTCAACTTCGCGTCTTCGATCATATTTTCGTCGCATTTTCTGTAGGTATTTATCTACGTCAGCTCGACCACCTCCACCAAAATCACGCGTCATATTCCGAAACGTCCCAAATCGAAAGCGATAACTAAACAAATAAAACTGGGAGCAGCGAGTTATCTTCTGAGATGAGCGTGATTTATGAAACCGACAGCTTTTTTCTGTCTTATCAACCTTCAAAACGATGGATGTAAATTTACTTTCTATTTATAGAACTGTAGTGAATGCGAACGCAAATAATGAGTTTCTTGGCCCCTGCATTTAAACATATGCCACCATTTCTAGAGTGAAGGAGAGGGTTTGTGGGCGTTAGGATTGGTTCATGCGAATGTTTAGGTGAAGGGACAGGCAATCCACACGTGAAGAAGAGAATTTTTGGAAGCTGGAAAGGTACGGACGGATTCGTCACAGCGTGTTTTGCTTTCATCATGGGGGACCCGTACACTCCCTCCATTCTTCGTATTACTGAAGACTCCACACATACACACGTGCATTCCCTCGTCCCCCCCTCTTAGTTTTCCGACAGTTTCCTCTGGCGTCCTTTAGAAAACCTTCGTGTCGTGAAAAGAAGACGATTTTTCGCATCCCTCCCTCCCTCCTTTCCACACACACAAGGTCAACGGAACCCGCGAGGACACTGTGTCACACTGTCAACGGGCAGAATACGCTTCGTTCAGTCAAAACTCATGCGAATGAGAGCATCACAGATTTAGTATATATACCTAACACTGGTCTACAAAAAAAAAAAAAAAAAAAAACCTGCAAATTTTACACGAGATTTTACACAACATCGTCGATTCCCGGTATTGCAATAACAGAATAAGAAAGTTATTGAGTCAAATGCCGCCCCCTTGCCATGTTTTGCCCACCATTAACAGTGTTTTGCCCAACTTTAACAGTGTTTTGGTGACAATAACATAGTTAGTCGGTTGCAGTAACCGTATAATACTGTTGATGAGCACACACATTAACAGTATACTCAGGGGGCGGCATTTCAATAACAGTATTCACTCATTAACACTATCAATACTGTTGGCAGAGCATTACAGGATTACACTGTTAAACTTTAACAGTATTTTAGGCCGTTTTTTCTCTCAGTGTACTTGTGCAAAAATTTAATTTTGTCAATGAAAATAATTTTCAAAATTTTTTGAATTTTTATTTAAAAAAATAATTTTTTTTTTGATTTTTTTTTTTTTTTTCAAATTTTGTTTTGTTTTTTTACTTGAAAAATATTCGAACTTCTGGGATCCATCAAAAATCTCATTTGTAGCCCCATGAAAGCCCTATAGATCGCAACAGTGAAATCGAATCGTTCTGGGGCCGCCAAAAATGGATTCTACGTCAAAAATTCTTCGAAAACGACACCTAACTCGACCCTATAGCCGAAACCCTTAAAAAAGCCCTCCCGTAGCCCCATTTTAGCCCCATAGCGCCCCACGGGTTTGGGCGATCGGACTGAAAACCTTGCGGGCACAACTAGATGGTAAACCGAGTATTTTGTCTAATTTCAAGATTTAAAAAAATCGTACTGCCCAAAACGGTTCGAACGGCGGACAGCGGACGTAGTTAGGTACGTTTCGTTTTCGGATTCTAGACACCTTGAATAGGATAATGTCTAATTTTGAGATCGATCTGAATTTTCGACCTCCGTCGCGATTACATAGGTGTATTATTCTAAGCATAATAAACCCAAAGTATTGGTATGATTTGTTTAAACGGGTTGTTACATAACAGAAATGTACCGACCTAACAGATAGTTTTCTGCAGTGTGGTCCGACAAAGGACTGTAGACTCGAAAATGGCCTGAAAACCCTCCCCGAAGGGCCAAAGGTACCTACAATCACTCGTATAACCTGACAGGACCCTCACTTGACTCAGCTCGTTAAAAGCCTCGCCAGAAAAAAAGGCTAAAGGGCCCCGCAGTGGGGGAGTGAAAAATGAAATCGTATTATGTTTTAAGAGGGAAGAGGTGCTCTGCGTGAGAGGTTACGGGTGATTGGTGTGTTACACAAGGTGCAAGGGGGGATGTTTCACAAGGTTATTACGCCCCACGCTCTTAAAAGCCGTAATCCACACATGATTTTTTTACGACTGGCATATCCGAGTCGGTCGAAAAATCACCTACCCTGCAAAACGCCGACGTTTGCGCTGAGCTCTTGCATGCACCGTTCACCCCGTTTTAATATCCAGTTCAAACCTCAAATTTTAAACCGGTCTCTTAAATTAGAGTGTTTTATGTCAGGTTTATTGCCCAGGTGCTCAGAGTCATTTTCGAAGTAATCGAGAAGGCCCAAAAAGATCTGATACGTGTCTCATCGTGACATGATCACATTTTCCCAATCAGCTGAACTTTCTTGAAAGTGCACGTGAAAGCGACGATTTCAATAACGGACACAACAGTCTGTGACGACGGTACTCTTGAAGGGGAAAGATTTTTGTTCGGGAATAAAACGGAGGACCCCTGGCGAGGCTGTCTGCATTTTACAGTGTGGCTGTGTGGTGTGGATGCGTCTGAAGGGGATACCTGGCCAGGCACCGCCCTCATTAGCCAGCTATCAGATCAACTGCGCCCCCATCCACCTCCTACCCTTCACAGAGAGACGTGAGTTTTGTTCAGAACAACCGAACTCGTGTCGGCCGGACAAGAAAAATAACTTGTAATCGAGCGAGGAAAAACTAGCGTTAAGTGCTTTTCAAGTTTTTTGCAGCTTGCAAATTGTGCCAAGGGCTGAAATCGATAAATTAAGGAGCGAGAGAGTAACCATATAAATAAAAATATTTTGACCATAGAAGTGCCAATAATTCAACATGGTTATCTCCGTTAAGATGAGACAGATGAGTTACAAATAGAACTACCAAACCAAGCATTGTATTGTTCACTTTCGCCCATGAATTTTTGCCATCCACGGTCTACTTAAAGCAAGACTTATTTTTCTGCGCCAATCCTCTGCTGGGGAAGCAGTATGAAAAAATTCTTGCCTAGAGGTTGGAAAGTGCTCTTCAGGTGTCATCAGTCATCCCAGACAATCAATTTGGGTTCAGAAGCGATCACTCCAAGACTCAGCAAGTACACAGGGTTGTTGGCTACATCCTGCATGACTGTGAACGAAAGACGTACACTGCAGCAGCATTTCTGGATATACAGTCGGCGTTTGATAGAGTTTGGCACGATGGACTCCTCCTGAACATCCGACCATTCCTCCTGAGGTCCTCTTCCTCAAGTCGTTCTTGAGTGGAAGAACATGTAGGGTGAAAATCGGTGAGGAATATTCGTCGTTCAAGACAATCAAGGAGTTCCACAAGGATCGCCCCTCAGCCGGCTTCTCTACAACGCCTACTGCAACGACTTCCCTGTCACGTGTGACACGCTTCTGGCCCAGTTTGCAAACGACACGGAAATACTCGCTTCAGGAGATACCGTCATGGAGGCAAGATGGCGCCCGAAGAGACATTTGGCCAAAGCTGAAGTGTGGCTCAACAAATGGACGGTGAAGGTTAACCCAACAAAGTCCTCGCTCAACACCTTCATGGCCAGGAACGATCGGCAACGTCGCCCTCTGTTGGTGGTTTACTTCCAAGGAAAAGTCAAGTTCGGTATCTAGGTTAGGCCCTAGACTTGTGACAAATAAAACCTTCCTGTGCTGGTCATTAGAGATCCACGCTGAGCTTGGAGAACAAGAAGCTCCTTTACACGGCTCTCATAAGACCTATATGGTCTTATGGCTGCGAGCTTTGAGGCACAGCGTGCAGCACTTCCGCACAACAGAACAAGATCGTCCGACCATCACAGGTGACCCGTCGTATGTGAGAAACGACTTGCTCCGGGAAGACCTCCAACTATCTATAATTCAAGAGACCATCACAACATAATACACGAAACTGGTGGAAAAGACCGAAGGGAGCGGCAATCACAGACCCACCAGGTTTTGCGACAAGACAGAAGAAGACATCTCTGCAGAGATTATGTCATGACATAATCGCATCACTACCCTCACTTCTCACAACAACTAAAACATCGCAAAACAGCTCATCGAAAAGTTCATTGAAGGTACAGGTGATAATAAAAACTGTTGACCTTTGATTTTTCTCCGCCAAGTTAGTATAGTTGTATTAAAAGTGAAAAATGTTAAACTGCTGAAGTGATCCAACTTGAACCAGCGATTGCCTAACGTTCAAGCAGAAGATTCAACACGTTTGATGAACGCGAATTCCCAGCAGGGGAAATCCGGGTTTTGGCGGTGGGATGCTGATGAGGAGGATGAAGGGTGTTAATAATTGAAGTGAAATTCGACCGAATACAACCCTTCCCTACTCCCCCATTTTGGGTTCCGTATTCAAGCGCATTCGTGCTTCTCTCCCAACCCTTCGAAATGTATTCAAGCAGATTCACTCATTCAACCATCTCCATTACTCTTTCGTATGGAGTCCACTGTTCAAAACTCATCCATTCTCTGATGAGTGAACAGGGTTGTCTGAACGTCCACCAATCTCTCGCCACCGTTCATTCCATGATCAATAATCATCGTCTTCGCTGCACATCTATCACTAGCAAGCCGTAGAAACATCTAGGCTCACGAATAGTCCTAAGAGATACTGATGTGTATGCTCGTGCAAGTCTGCCCATGAAGCCGAGATCAGTTGTCCCAAATTTTGAAATTAGGACGTAAGAGGGGCGATAACGGGTGTGGGAGCGTTGAAGTTACAAAGCAAGTCTATTCTCAGTGCTGTACAGAGAGGGCAGTGTGATGGGGTTCTTGTTGGTTCAGGTTGAATAACCAAACCCAACTGGCAACTTGAATGTTACCTTAGGTGTTATTTGCTCAGCGTCAGACAAATACCCTCCACCATATCAATAGCCCATTTGTGTGTAGGTACATGCGCTGTATATATATTCATAGATCATACATACATGAGGCAGTTCTGATGCCGATTAATCGTGAAGCCGAAATATCAACGTGCTATAAAATATTATTTCATTCATTTATGTTATATATTAATTGTCAATCATACATAGTTTCAGAACGCCTCTCACACTTTGTGAAAGGACGATTCAAACCGCAACGTTAAAAACAAAATGTGGTAGAAAATTGTCATTCGGAGACCAATTCAACTTTTCTCCGGGTTAAACCAACATTTTACAGTGCTTTTGCTCACTTTGAAGTAAGTGTACGAGGTGGTCATGAAAGCTGAGGAAAATTTACTGTAAAGGGCTGTTAAGTTTGTAAAAGGAACAATGCCCTTCTGTTTAACGATTAGTTTTTTTGGTCGGTCGTGCTAGGATGGGTTGGTTTATGGCAGAAGAATTCTTCCGAGACGTGTTGAAGTCGTAAAGCTCGACTTTAAGATGGGACCAAGCAGTTTTTCTAATAAAAAGTAGCAATGATGGGTATAAAGATTGATTGAGTTTATAATAGGGTTGCCATCTGTATTTACACGAAAAAAAAGTCTAGTAATCCGCATTACATACGGATTGGTAACTTATACCAAAACACACCAGTATTTTCCTGAACCGAAGAAATACTCGAAAGCTCGTGAGCGAAATTTAATTTCGTCAAGTTATTCATAATTGTACTTTACGAGTACGAGTTAAAACACTAAACCAATCGTGTACACTGACGAGAAAATCTAATATTCTCTTCAAGGTTTTATTTGATTTCCCCGTCATCAATTTTTTACTACTTATATTTCCAGTCATCTAATTTTATCATTACCAGGCAATACGAAGGGTTTTTTTGTTGCCATTTTTACCTTGTTATCAATTGCTCTAAGATTCATCAATAATTGATGTAAATTATTTGCAAATAAAATTATTTGTAAACTGATGACTCAGGGCATCGCCTGTATCCTGAATTTAGATAATTCAGTGTTATTGGTACTCGGGTATTCTTTCATTATGTTTTGTTACAACCTGGCGGCCTGCAGTTATATGACAGGGCCTTTTCGTGTTCACGACTTTGACGGGTTGTGAGGGAATGTGTGCAGGTATGTCCGGGCGGGAGATGAGAGATGAGGACCCAGTTGGTTCACACAAGAACGTTGAACGGGTGTGTTCGGCAGTCAACGTGCACGTGGTATTAGAAAAACATTAAATGTAACGTAAACCAAATTTTGGTTCGGCCTTCAAAATAAGCGTAAAGATGGAACAAGAACAACTGAAACCTCCGTGCATACTAACGTGGATATCATCTCGTGGATATCCGCCCGAAGCCCATGTTTGGAGGGTTCTCGAATCCACATCACGGGTAAAAGAGATTTTGAAGTTCCGTGAAGGAGCGGAGATAATCCTTGTTGTGATGTGACAGAGCTGCGGACAATGTCACACACCGAGGCCTGGGAAAACTTACAGATCATGTAGGTATCCATGGTATTAATACCTCTACGACATCCGCAATCACAAAAAAAGGATAGCATTGCTATCTATATCTATCTAGGAGAAGAAAAATCGCTGCAAATTTTACACAAGGGATTATTTTGATATAGGATACTAGCACGAAAATTAAATCTATGTCAATAAAAAAGCTTTTTTCAATTTTGTTTTCACTAGGAAAATATTTGATCTCATGGGATCCTTCAAAAATCCCATTTGTAGCCCCATGAAAGCTAAGATCCCCACAGTGAGATCTGAACGTTCAGGGACCCCCAAAAATGAATTCTACGTCCAAAAATACTTCGAAAACGACACATAACTCGACCCCATAGCTGAACACGATCGACAAGCCCCTCCCGTAGCCCCATAGCGCCCCACGGGTTTGGGCGATCGGGCTGAAAACCTTTCGGGCACAACTAGATGGTAAACCGAGTATTTTGACACAATTTCAGGTTAAAAAAAAAAAAAAAAAAAAATCACTGCCCAAAACAGGCCGGACGGCTTACGGCGGACGGACATTTCGGATTTAGAATCGACCTCCGTCGCGATTACAAAGGCTATTTTCCAAGAATAATAAACCAAAAGGTATGGCCGCGTGGGCCAAACTCTTCGCTTAGTCGCAGGCCACGGGCAGTGCGGATTCCGGTGGCGTGATCGGGAAGTCCAGGTTCTCCCGCTAACGACGGAGCAGCTAATTACCCGGACTGCTTATTTCCATGAAATACAAATGGCAAATCGCACCTGGCCTCCCCTGGCGACACTCGTCCGAGGAAGGCAGGTCAGTGAGACCAATATTTTCACGCGAGTTGATGGCCCAGGCCGCACTTGTTAACTCCTCATGTAGGGCAGCCCAGGCAGCTGAAGCCTGGGAGCTTCACCGGCTGTAAGACGGGTTCAGCGGGCCCGGCCTCCCATGTCGACAATTTGTCCGGGGAAGCCAGCCCTCTGGATTTCGTAGGTACTGCGAATCAAGAGAGAACCAAGCTGATGTTGACTCATCTTCAGTGTTGGATCCCCCTTCCGGACCCCATCCCAGGCCAACGCGACACTTCATGCAAGTCTGAAGATAGCGGGACTGCCTCTTTTGCCTCTAAACCCCCTCCCAGGATTGCAAATTGCGACAACTCGCTTTATGCCCTGGGTAGGGATATTCAGCTACTCCCTTCTCCTTCTTCCAAAGACACCGGAGAGGCGATGGAGACCTTCCCTCAAACACACAATACAAATATCAATTAGGAACACAATATTTACCCGTAAGAACACTCCCCCCCCCCCCCCCCCCCACCAACATCCGTTCAGCAGGGTGCCCTACAAAAGGTAATTTTTTTACAATAGTATACAAAATAAAAACAAATACTTATTACTCCAGTATCCCGATTATATCCCAAATTGGAGATTTTACATGGGTAGTTGGATTATTAGATTCGTAAAAAGCACTGTTAAATTTTGTTACCGCGACCAATTGCTGAGTAACGCAATTAAAATTTGATAGCATTACATAGCGATTTGCCTACTCGGGCTTTAATCGGCGTAACGAAAGCATTAGGGAAATCCGCCCTCAGGACGTTCAAATGGTGGCGCCAAATTAAAACTTGAAGACTCATTAAAAAAATTCCGATCTCGTCGTTTGAGTCAATCAAGGCCGCAGTTATCGTTAATTTTTATTGCACTTTGGACGATCGAAACGCATCTTTCAGGGTGCTGATTTTCCAAACATTTCTTGACACCAACCGAAAGAACCTTTTTTTTACGGGCTGTGAAACTACCTCGTAAAATTGGAATCTTTCGCCGAAAGGCGGAGAAACCCTCCCCTACCCTTCCACTGGATGGGCACACACGGGAGTTGGCCGCTGAGTAAAAGATACACCAGGGAGGTGAAGGGTTCTCTTTGCAAACTCAAAATTATGTGCGAATTGTGGGTCCCAGGAGCGGTGGGGTATTGCGATATTCTTACTGCACATGAAATTTTACCCTTGGGCCAAGTATATTTCTGACTGAACAAGATTTACTTATGGTTGTGCGGTAACTGGAACCCCAAGTGTGAGTAGTAGGTAATTATAGTAGCACTTCTATAATCTATATTATAAAAAGGGCAATAATTAAAAAAAAGAGGGTTATATCAAACTTTTTTTTCAAGTTATTGTCGTATGAAGGATGACACCTCCAAAATTTAGTTTTGAAGGAGTTATATTTGCCGTTCCTTTTTCAATTTATTAATTCAAGTCATCTCTGAAAGGATAATTTTTCAAACCTCCCAGTTGTGAGTTTAACGCCTCAAAAGGTTGTTTTCAAGGTGAAGTGGATACCACAGGGGATCTATGGAAGGATAAGACCAGAAGAGCTATAATGGACCCTTAAATACGAAACCCTGAAATCATCCCAGCTCTAATCAAGACCACCGTTAAGTTTTTCGGAGGATTCCTTCCCGATGAAGCCGCCAGGACACTACAAAAAAATCTCTTCAGGATGAAGGATCTCTTCGGAGGATTTTCAAGAACCTGCGTAAAAGCCCCAGCCCTGGGGGCGCAGGGGGACTTGGAAGGCAGTCTTGGGGCTTATCTCGTCCAAGAAACCCCTCCGTCCTCCCTACCGACGAGGCCCCACGATCGTAGTTAAGTTCGTGCCTCCGCCGGCTCCGAGAATCGTGACTTCTCTCTCTAGCTGAGGTTTCAACTTCAAACAGGTTCTGTTTCCAGACCGTACCAAGTAAAGTAGCAATCTTCCGTGTCTTCCGCGAGCCTTTTTCCTCACCAACTCATATTTCTCTACTTGAATCAACTAGAAATCCTCTTATGAAGAAGTGTTCCCAATTAAAAAGAGGATGGTGTGTTACCATCGATTCAAATTCCATTGAAAAGTTTCATAGAACCGTATGCTTCACAAAATATTATCATCAACTGGATGGAGTGTTCAAAAACCCAATTAAAACACCGTCACCGTCACACTTTTTGGGTTATGTGCGATAGTAAAGACATAAAATGTCAAAACCACTTCAAATTGGATAACACACGAGTTGAATGTTATTTTAAATAGTGCTCTAATAGCTGTCGGTTGTTGTGGCACTCCCATAAATCGATTCTACGACCAAAAGTAATCCGGTAATGACACCTACCACGTCTCTTCAGGCCAAAAGCCTTCAAATAGCTCACAGTGCTCAACGGCTTTACACGGACGAAAAGTCTTGGGGATGCAAGTACACTGAGAGAAAAAAAGGGCCTATTCTAGGTTATTTTTCGATTTTTTTCTAGGTTAAATGCTGCCAACCTAGATTTTTTTTGGTTTTCATTCTAGGGTGGAACAATTTAGTCTAGGTTGAATATCATTTAACCTAGATTGAAAATACTAGTGAAGTTACCGTCCTAAAAATGCAAACAACCAAGATTTAAAATGCGCCACCCCCACACTTTAGTTCTAGGTTAAGTTCACGGTGTGTGCCGCCGCCTCCATCCATTTACAGTCTAGGTTAAAAACATTAATGACTTGGTTGTCTCACCCTGGTATTCAATGTTTTTCACTTTCGTAGACGGTTGATTTACCCTAAAACGAAAACGTTCTCACCCCCCCCCCCCCCCCCTCAAACAATTTACAGCCATGGCGCGTTAACCTAGAACCCTTTTTTCTCTAGGTTGTGCCCCTTTATTTACGAGGTTGTTTCATTTACTATCCCTGTTTTACCAGTTAAATTTCTAGGTAGCTTCCTATTCTTTTCAGGTTGGTCCTAATAAATTACTAGGTGGTCTACTTTTCTTTCTAGGTTTGCTCCACTTCCATTGCAGGTTGGTTCTCTCAACTTCAACTATCTTTCTGGGTTGTCTTTGTTTCCAACTCAGTACAAAAATTTGAATGTGACGTCATAATATGACTGCACTTAGTTACAGAAAATAGATGATTAGAATTTGACAGAGATTTGGCCTCAACCCCACCGGGTAAATAGCAGGGGTGCCAAGACAACGAGAATTAACGCCCACCGCCTACAGTGGCGCTCTCTGCGGCCGCTTAGCGTACCGTAGAAACAACCTGGAATTTATCGAATGAATTACAATCACTGTTGTTTAAACCTAAAACTATTTGTGGTACTATGGTAGTTTTAACCTAGACTGAAAGTCTAACTTTTCGTCTGGGTTGTTACCTAAAGTAACAATCTCGCCTTTTAAATCTCTCGGTTGTTTTCAGTTGTTCAACCGAGACTTTAATGGAGGGGAATTATATGGAAGGTCAAATCATTCGATTCTAGGTTACCCCACTTAAAAGTCAAAGGTAGGTAATATATTTTCTAGGTCTTCACAATGTCAACCTAGACCAAATGTGAAGTTCACATTTGGTCTAGGTTGACACTTTTTTATTCCAGGTTGTGGTTAGAGGGCGGGTAATAACGGATTAGGTTGTTTCTATATGGGTCTAGGTTGTATTAATATTTTTCTATGTTACTTTAACCTGGACCTATTTTTTTCTAGGTTGAATCAATTGATTCTAGGTGGTTTCAATTTCTTTTCGAGGTTATTTCGGATTTAACCTAGCCACTAAAAAAATCTTTTCTCTCAGTGTAGGAGAAGGTCCCTTACCTCTGGCCAGTGTTTGAAAAATTGACTTTTCGATAACAGAACAGTCTCAATTTTCAAATTTCTCGTCATTTTCTCAAAAAGTAACTATTTGGCTACCAAACTACGAAAAAAAAAAAAAAATTGTCATCGTAAGTACTAATTACTCTTCTCACAGGAGCAATTTAGAAAAAAAAGTGACTTTCGGCCAGAGGTACATCCATAGCATGTACCTCTCGCCAGACCTGTTTGTACCACTGGCCAACCAGTTAATTGAACGGGAACAAATAAAAATGCTTCCTGAGATCAAAAAATGCCTTTATCATTAAACAATTACGTATCAGTCTATGTTCTGGAAAAAACATTTTCAATATCACTAGAATATTTCAGTCCTAAAGGTTGAGCCCATTGGTGGAACAATATTTGGAATAGAAACAATAGGAAATAAGCATTCTTACCGTACGTGTAAATACGTGTATTTTGTAAGCTTGTTGGAAATAAAACTTGCTGTGTGCCGTATTCGGGAACCTCAACCAATTGAACAACAATGGTGTTGAGCATGGAGGAACGAAACATTTTTTTCCATCTTACATGTTGATAAGTAAACAACACGATCCGTTTGACGCATTCTTAAACAGAACCCAAGCCAAGCAAACAGAGCCTAGTTATTTGTAAGCAACACCGCTCAACTGACCCATTTTCGTGAATTCGGTCTACTTTATTAAAAGATCAAAATGAGTTTCTGTTGCAGTAACAGAAAAGCAATGAAAAAAATAATATAGTGATGTGTGTGGGAAAAGCCGATTAGGTGGTGTTGGACGATTCAGTTGACGAGCTAAAAATGAGAAAACCTGCTCGCTGCATTTCAAATATCCTCTTGAATTCGTTCGAGAGCGAATGCTGGGTTCGCTACGAACGTTGTCGCCTTTTCTTCTTGTAAGGCTGATCTCTCTCCTTCTTTTCTCGTCGTGCCGCTCAGGAGTTCCAAGCACAAGAGGAATCAATGAAGCCTAACTGCGGACTCCTCATGATCATTAACACGCCCTCAGAGCAGTCACGCAGAGGTGATCATTTACTTGTTCCGGACGATCTGAAATCCGCAAACGTGATTTTGTTCAAGCTCAGGCTCTCACAGCCGTAGCACCGAACACAGTCCCAAGGCATCCATTTCTCAACCATGTTCGAAAATTTCTAACATGGTTGAGAATATTTAATCTATTTTTTATTACGTGGTGATGAAGATCTTCATTTTTTGTCGTAGTGGAGTGGTGGATCCGCCAAGCGGCTGTATAATTTACACACAAGAGCACAATGTCATACTCACCCTTTCATGTGGCATATACTATGACTGTATGTTGGCGCATTGTGCGACAAAGATGTATTTTAATACAATGAAATTTCCATCAATCATTGAAAACCCTTATAGGTCACGCTGTCCTCATCATTTCATGAGGGCGAGTCTGAGGAGTCTGGGAATCGGTATTTACTCAGTCGACAGCGTTGCTAACCTTTAGTTTCACTCGACTGCCCAGCTCCACCATCTTTCAGAAACCGTAAGGCCTCTTCCAGTTCCAATGTAAACAACAGGGATTGTTATCAATAGAGAATGGGATCTACCCGCGAAGAAGGTCACAAAGGGGAAAGGTAAATTCCCAGGGAACAACTTGTGCCTGACGGGACCGCTCACCTTCCACGAGGAATCGGAGGCTCTCTCAACATCTTCCACACGCGGTTTAAGTTACACAAACGTGATTCTCCTCTGCATAATGGATGCCAAGAGAAACCTCAGCGGTTAAGTTTAACTCTGCCCTTTCTCCAGTCGTCAGTCTTGAGTCACAGCGGTTTAAATTCAAAACCACGGTAGGCCGTGAATAGCAGGCTGAAACTTTTCCAATTTTACTTATACCTATTTTACATTATGGATACATTAGAAGAATTAAATATTCCTTTAAGAATATCAATCAAGCAATGTATCGACTGAAAAATCAAAATTTAAATAAGAACTTGAATTTTGTTTTCAAACTTATTACATATTTACCTATTGAGGGATTTAACCCCCCTGTGTCTCACTCTCGCCAGCCTGTCGGAGGTAGTACCGGCGGAGGGCGGGTAGCGCCTCAATCGCCTGTAAACCATATTCTCCCACCGCCGAGACGGCCGTATGATGGATGGAGGTAATATCCTTCGTTTAATTCACCATTTTCCTTGTGTTCATTATTAATTATGTCTTACTTACGCAGTTCGGGATCAATTCTTAATTTGCCCAGGGAAGCTAGATCAGTGGGAGAGATCCTGACGCTTGGATCTGGTGCCCAGGCCTCTTTCGCTGACCAAGGAAGCAACGGGGGCGTTTCAAGGTGGACGTTTCAGTGGAGAAAGTCACCTCTGACCTCTTGTGATTCTGCGGACCCTGGGCGAAACCACGTCCTCCTCGACACATCGTGCGGGACATCCCCACGGCTCCCTTCCGGTGATGATGCCTCTGGGGTGGATCCTGACACTTCAGGCCAACCCGCAGCAAGCTCATCGCCCATTTCTGTGGCTGCAATCTCCCCCCCCCCCCCCACGGGTCTGGAGCTCGCGACAATATTTCTTGCGACTCCCTGGATGGAGGTGTTTCCACAATCCCTTCCTCTTCCTCCTAAACACCGGCGGCGAAATCGAGGATTTACGCCTCCGGCTCTCCGGCAAACACACATCACCTAAAATTAAGGAATTTAACTTCCAAATTAGGTACACTAAAACACGTAGGCACACAACCAACTTCCGAATCTTGGTGCGCTCCCACAATATAATATACTAGCCGTCCCGACTGGGGATTAAATATTATATTTAATGTTTAATGTTATTTCGATTTCACTACTGAAATATTTAAAATTTACAAAATTTCCTTGCGGGGAAATTACTTAATTGCTTTGAAATTCATAACGTCTACAAAAAGCATGCTTGGAACAGAAGATCAAACTCAAAGGAGGTTCCACGCCAAAATGTCTCTTGAAGAAATCGTGATCGTGAGCGCCTTTCCATCGGACTGAATGGTTCACTGAGAAAGACTCTCATCCTCCGGGGATTCCATGCAGGTACTCTTCTCACCTGAACCCCATCATTGGAGTATCTACCATCCAATTAGGAGCCTCTGATTGTCATGAGAAACCTCTCTCAGACCCTTTCGAGTTTGTTGGAATGACTCAGGGCTTCTTCCTTCATCTCGGATGTAAATCTGTCTGGTTGAGCCGTCCCGGTTTGATTAATTAATGCGTTCATCAAGGCCGGAGTAACAACGAGAAATTCAAGAGGATTGTTGATTTCCGTCGCTGAACTGACTCCGCGTTTCCATGTTGTCGTTTAAAAAACCAATTAAGGTCTCATTCAAGAATCACGAGCTGTCAGGAAACCTTTTCACCCGGCGAAATGAGGTCCGTAAAATATTTAATGAAATTTTCCTTCTTCTAGAAATTCGGAAGCTCTTTGGCTCGTTGACTCCCTCTTCGATTGTTTATATGCAACGTACCGTACCGAACATTTTCTGCCGCACGGACCAACGCTCCAATTAATATCCTAAAATAAGCATTCTGCGCAGCCCACATGATGTAATCACGGGTTGTCTCATTACATCGTTAGCTCGGGATGTAAAGGAGATAATGACAGGTTGGTCGAGGCAGGTTGACACAAAAAAAGAGATGCCACGAGAAGCCTTCGCTCATCATCCCCAAGTAAACAACTGAACATTTCAGTATTTAATCAACGCTGATAATCATGTTAATTAAATTCTCACGGACATCGATGAAAATTTTCACTTCAGATCAACCTTATTTGAAGACTCGAAGCCGATTGTTATCTAATTGTGACCTGATTTGAATATGAAGAGCTCGGAGTTTCCAGTTGTGAATAAATTAACGATGATGTAAATACAGATGCAGAACGATACCTTTCGTTTCTCATGCAAATCAATGGTGTTTTAGCTGTACGTAATGTTATTCGTATTTAATACTGTGTGAAGGGAGTTGATCTTGATCGTTTTATCGGATTATTAGTTCAACTTTATTTACTCATCGCACTCTAGGCCAGTCAAAATCGACAATAACGTAGTAAAACGGGGCGAATAGGGACGGATTTGAGGGTTTTTAGGTGTACCTCCTCTCTAAATTGACGTAAGAACTATTTTAAAGTTTCATATTGTTCTTTGACTTTCCAGGTAAGATTAATTTGATTTTGATATTTAAAAAAATAAAGTTATAGTGTCCCGATTCACCCCCATACCTGGGGTGAATAGGGACACACTAAAAACATACCTACTTCAAAACATGTCCAGAAACTCAATTATAAAAATGACTTAAGTCATTTTTATTTAGTCATTAATTAATTATTCGAAAAAATTCCATAAAAGTTTTATTGAATTTTAAAAGTAAACTAAAACGAAGACATTAGGTACTGAAAATATTAGAAAACGCGAAAAATGAACGTTGGTTGAAATTGGACGGCACTGGAAAAAAGAAGGAGGTTTGTGGCGAACTGTGTAAAAAAATCCACAATGAATGCATAAATGTAGGATAAAACAAAGTTGAGAGCGAATTAATGAGTGTCCCTATTCAAGTGACAAAAACTGACCTCATTTCGGTAAACCCGAGATATAAAACGCTGCAAATTTTACACAAGGGTTTATTATTCTTTGATATAGTAGGTTACTTTTGCAAAAATTATTTGTCAATAAAAAAATTTTTTTTTTTTTTTCAAAGAAAAATTTTTTTTAGATTTTTTTTTCAAAAAAAATTGTTTGTTTTTTCAAAAATTCTTTATTTTTTACTCGAAAAATATTTAACCTCCTGGGATCCTTCCAAAATCCCATTTTTAGCCCCATGAAAGCCCTATAGATCGCCACAGTGAAATCGGATCGTTCCGGGACCCCCGAAAATGGATTCTACGTCCAAAAATACTTCGAAAACGACACCTAACTCGATCTCATAGCTAAAAGCCTTCATGAACCCCCTCCCGTAGCCCCATTTTAGCCCCAAAGCGCCCCACGGGTTTGGGCGATCGATTGAAAACCTTGCGGGCACAACTAGATGGTAAACCAAGTATTTTGCCAAAATTTCACATTTTTAAAAAAATTCCTACTGCCCAAAACGGCCCGGACGGCGTACGGCGGACGGACATTTCGGATTTTGAATGTAGACCTCTTGAAACGGATAATGACATTTTTTGAGGCCGATCGGAGTCGTCGACCCCCGTCGCGAAAACATAGGTGTATTATTCCAAGAATAATAAACCAAAATGAACAAACAATGATAGAATCAAAAAACTTGAAGCATTTTGATCCCAAATAAATTATCTATAAGGAAACACAAGGGTTTATTATTCTTTGATATAGGTTAGTTGCGCAAAAATTATTTCTGTGTCAAAAAAAAGTTGGAAAAAATTTTTTTGATTTTTTTTTTTACCAAAATTTTTTTTTTTGGATTTTTGTTTAAAAAAATTTTTTTTTTCAAAAATTCTTTATTCTTTACTCGAAAAAATTTAACCTCCTGGGATCCTTCAAAAATCCCATTTTTAGCCTATGATAGCCCTATAGATCGCAACAATGAAATCGGATCTCTGCGGGACCCCAAAAAATGGATTCTACGTCCAAAAATACTTCGAAAACGACACCTGACTCGATCCCATAGCCAAAAACCCCCTTCTGTAGCCCCATTTTAGCCCCATAGTGCCCCACGGGTTTGGGCGATCGGGCTGAAAACCTTGCAGGCACAACTAGATGGTTAACGGAGTATTTTGTCAAAATGTCAGATAAAAAAAATATAAAAAATCCTACTGCCCAAAACGGCCCCGACGGTGGACGGACATTTCGGTTTTGGAATCTAGACCACTTGAAACGGATAATGTCAAATTTTGAGGCCGATCGGAGTCGTCGACCCCCGTCGCGAAAACATAGGTGTATTATTCCAAGAATAATAAACCAAATTAGTTTTACACACCTGTTGACGGATGCTCCCGAGGCGCGACACAAAACCACACATTTGATAAAACAGCTGATGATGGGGTGATAAGGTTATCAGCTTCTCAGTTCCCGCCATGCACCGAGAAGAGATGCGCAGCCTAATGTGGTTGTTGTGCACATTCTCCTAAGTGATTTGATAAGGGGTGGGTTGTTCTAGGCCTACTACAAGGCCCTTTCAATACTACAATAACACTTTCCCAAGGTCGTGTCCCTTTTCAACCCGGTTTACAGCACCTGAAAAACCGTGAGATTTTCGGTCATTTCTCAGTTATTGCCCTATATCTTCTCAACTATGCAATTTTCGCCAGTTCATTAACTTAATCACCGCATTACGGCAGTTTGAAAATAGGTTATTTTCGTCAAATGGTGATAATTTTAGTTTTAGACCCTCTTTAGAACGAAATTGCGGCTAAACCATCAATCGTATGAGTAAAAGTTATGGAATAAAAATTGTAGGCAATTTAATTAGCTTTAAATTAAGCGCAAATTGGGGCCTTCAGGCCTCGTAATTCTAGTTGTTTCTTCACAATCGTTTTAGTTCGTTTGATTCACAACAACAAAACACCTACATTAGTCCACTCATGTCCACCCGTGCAGGGGCGATTTTTGCCGAACAAAAAGGGATTGTTTCTTTAGTAAAACAATGTAAAAACCTCTTCTCACTGACGCCTGAATGTTACGTGTTGAGTGGGACTTTCATGGTTCTCCGATTAATTTGGTGGAAATTGGGTACTCGTAATCACCCAGCCGTACAAGAAGAGAGAAGAAAACTACTTGGTTTTGAAGTTGAACAGACAATCTTGCGTGCTGATCTTCAATGCTTATCTCTGTATAGTGTCCGCTTTGTTTCGTTTCCTTTTCGAAGAAAAATCTCGTAGGGAACATGTGAAACACCCAGAAATTCCCACGGAAAACAGACGGAGCTACGTAGGTAAGTAGAGGATTATTTTTTCTTCGTTTTTTCGGAACTCAGGCCACACAAGCAGAGTAGTATTTCCCATTTCAGGAACGTGCCTTCATCTTCGTATGAGTTCGGAATTGAGGCCCGTGAAATCCGTTCGGAACTGAACGGAACGTCTACAAATGAACATCCTGTCGATCGGACCTCCGCCGAAGTAATTAGCTTTTTCCTGGTGGGTTTGGCAACACTCAACATGGAGAATCGGAGAGAAATTGAGGAGACGTGCGCTGTAAACTGTAATGTGAGTGATTGCAATTACATGATTATAGAGGTTGTCTGCAGTGTGCACTGTATTGTACTGAGTCATCCAGCTGAAAGTTCAAATCTGAAATTACCTACTAAATCAATTCACGCTGAACGATCAACTCATTTTATGGCAGGAGAAATGCTCGTGAGAGTCATTAATTTTCTTCGAAGTGTTCAGAAAATATAATACAGCAAGTCACTTAGTGAGAAAGACGCAAGTCACTATATAGGAGCAGCGGGAAACTAAAAGTATCAACGAGTTTCTTGCATTTCTTTGCATTTCCTTGCAAATTTACGCTGGAGTTGTCAGTGGCCATGACTTCATACAAAATCGATACGGGATATGCTATTATTCTTACCTTACGGTACGCTACAGTGAGTTTGTGCAATAAGATTGCGAGCCTCTCTTTAGAACTCGATTTAGATTGACAATTATCCCCCTTTTAATAGGGATACGAAACGAATTTCGGCTCTTCCTGGAGGACTGGAAAAATTGAATGAAACAGAGGTAGGGTAAAACACCCAGTCGTTGGACACCCCCCCAGTCGTTGGACAGTGAACGGTTTCCAGGTTTTTCTGAAGTTGTGACGAACATTTCGTAGTGTTGTGATATATCATCGAAAACTGTGAAGCTCGAAGAATAAGAAGGAAAGAAGGTTACAGCCATGCAATAACCTCACTAGGTTTTACAGTTGTGAAAAAGTCGAGCGGCCGCGAATATGTGGATTCCTAATGAAAATGGCAAGCTGATTGACGCCTGTTGGTAAGCGTTGAAAAATGTTGAAAGCGATTTGTAATTACCAACCTTTATTCACATCCGATCTTCAAGGTTATTAATGAATAAAATTTCTCACACTTCCCAATAGGTACCTAGCAGGCGCGACTGGTGATGGCCAAACAAGGGGTGCAATCACGGATTCGTGATTATATTTTATGAAAATATTATTGCACCTAATACAGTTTGAAAAAAGTACTATCAAGATTTGCTACAGTTCATGTATTTATTTACCGTTCAGGTATTTATTCGTTCAAAAATTCCCCACAAAAGCGGGAAAACTGAAAAAAATCAGAAACCTTGGTCGATCGAAATTTTATGATTTCATACCGTACAAAGTAATATATCAACACCAAAAAGTGTTCAAAATATTCCAAAAGTAAGCCCCTATTTTTCCCATGATTTGGGTCAGATTTGATCCTGAATAAGTCCCTCATTCCAAACGAAAATTCCCTGCCCATGACATGAACGAAGACTGCCAACACTGAACGTGGTGGTGATTTATCATCTGGTGATAAAAGTTGGCCAATCACAGGAAGGGTGTGCAGTCCCCGAATCTGCACCTCATTTCGTAATTTCTGCCTTCACACTTAGTTCGTTGTTCCATAAGGTCCATGCAAAAAAATCATCTCAAGAGGTGCAGTGCTCTTAAAAATGGAGGATGAATCCGTTATCATTGTACTATCAACACAGGCTTTTCAGACATTCGGAGAACTGTGTAAGGTCTATAATTTGGTTGTAGACCTTATGTAGATATTCGAGCCAAGGAGTTTTGATTCATTTTTAGGTAGGTAACTAATTAGGCAGGTAATAGGTAGCCCCCCCTCACGCCCTTCTGCATCGAGGGGGTGCAGTTGCGACGCTGCCTCCCTCAGGAGTCGCGCCTGCTACCTAGTCAAAATATGAACCAGGTAACACGGGAAAAAAATTTACGACGAGAATTTCCAGATGTCCAACGACTGGCACATCGCTGTCCAACGATCGGAAACATTGTCCAACGACTGGCAATTTGGAAAAAAAATTAAAGCTCAACTTTGGACAATAATCACAAAATTATCATAGTACGTAGGTTATTTTTGAAAAATGTGGTGTCTTCGTTAACTCATACAAAACAAAACGAAAAAAATATCATAAAAATCCATCCAGATAATAAATGCATGTAAGTAAAAACGTGAGAGAAGTGCTCTTAAGGTGTCCAACGACTGGGTGTTTTACCCTAGGTACGGTATCCGGGGAGCGAAAATTGGATATACTTGGTTGTGAATGAGGGGCTGATGTAGCTGTAACCGCGGCTAATGTATGATTTGGTTAGGCCCGATTGGAAATGCCATCCAGCGCTTTGGACTTAGTCCTCTGATTAGGTTAGTCACGCACAAATGGACGAGGAGTTCGAATTTTACTCAAATAAAGCGCCCAGTCGTTATCTACCACATAGAAATCATTTTACCAACAAAATTTAATTTACTTGATGTTACGTAAATGGTGGTTTTGTTTTAATTTTTTTAATATTTTTTTGCAGGTAATGATTGATCTCCCAAGTTGAGCGACCAGTACTTACCATACGTAAGTCACTTCCCATTTCTCATTATTAAAGACATTGTAAAGCATAGCATTAAACGCTGTCACTCGCAAGCAATATAATAATGAGAGGTTAATATACTTGCAGTAACATAATGCGATGGCAACCATTGAGTCATTCAAAAGACTTAAGTGTGGTCAAGAATACGTTATTGATACATTGTTACATCATGAGGTGTTATGGCATTTGGCGCCCAACGTGAGGCGCCTTCTAGAAAGACGTGACAGATTTACTAAGACGATGCAGGAGTAGCTACTCCACCTGAGCACTCCATGGACCACCCCAGTTTTGGGGCCTTGCAAGGCCCCATGGAGGGTGTGCCAGGCAGATTGGGGAAATTGAAGTGCATGGAAGATCCTCAGAAAAAGAGCAGAAGATCCGAAACAAGAAGGACATGACAGATGTCGCAAGGGTAGGGCTACTCCACCTGAGCACACTACGGATCACTTCGGTTTTGGGGGCTTGGTGAATATGCTAGGCTTATTGGAGGACTTGAGGGCAGGGGGGTCACGCGACACAATGTCATGCCACTCAAGAGTCTTCACCTGAACACACCACGGACCACCCCGGTTTTGACCTTGGAGGGTGTGCCAGGCAGAAGAAGAGCGGAGAATTCGGAACAAGGATGGAAGAGCCGCAGCAAGTGCGGTAGAGCTTGGAAGAGAAGAGGTCTGAATTCGCCAGGAAATACGTGACTGATGCCGCTCAAGGAGTACTCCACCTGAGCACACCATGGACCACCCCGGATTTGGGAGCCTCGGACGGCGTGCCAGGCAGAACTTGAAGTTTATGGAAGATCTGCGAAAGAAGAGCAGAAGATCCGGAACAATACGCTTCCAGCTGAGTCAACAGCAGATGCAGGGTTGCATCTCAACAAGGCTTGCGAGCTACGGGTCACGCCAGGAAAGGCGCGAAGGCGAACCCAAGGCTGGAAAAGTTGCTGGACCACGTCAACCGGCTTTTTCTCCCTGACGTAGAGGGGGACAGTGCGATGGCCACCGTCACATGAAATGTCATGTCGGATGAGTCATTCAAAAGAGTGGAGAAATACACGTTGATATTGTTACTTCAAGAGGTGTTATCACAATATTAATGACTAAGTGAGAAAACTCTTAATTACCTAACGATTTTGGACCAGTTTTACCAAAGTCGAGATTCAACGCTAAAACATCGGTTTATGATAAGGCGTCGAACCCCCGTTTTAGCGTTAAATTTTGAAGACCCCACGGTGATAGAGGCCCTCAGTAGTGAACGGCCAATTACGATCTGTTGAATTTGTCGAAAAAAAAAGTGTTTATTATACTTTCGATGAGAGTTCCATTTACCAGACCCGCAAAAACGTGTATTTTTACCTCATCCACCGCACAGGAATAGCAGTCTCCTACCAGTGTTGTATACCTCGGACTCAATCATCATCAAATTTTGCTTCAGCAAAAGAAGGTTTTTACGGCCTTCTCTCGGTAGCCTCTTCTTACAATGGACTCCCACTTCTCCCGTCGACAGTAAAAACGCCCCTAAAGGCTCGTAGTAATATGTGAGCGAGGCGAGAAGTGGTTAAAGAAGAAACCGGCAAATCCAGGACGTAGCAGGGCATTGTAGGTTGGTGAAAGATTGATAAGGGAAATGGTAAAATAATTCTATCCGCGTTGCCTTTGGAAGAGGATGTTGCGTCTTCGGCTCTTTGGACCTGTCATTCGCTTCTCTCAATTTTTCTTCGGCCCACCTGCCCTAACGAAGGTGATTGGAACGTCTTCGAGGGATTTCCAAACTTAGTTCAGGAACAGTTGGGATCGGCGAAGAACAGAAAAATGATTCCACTCCTACTAGGCTCCTAATGGGTTATACCCTCGGGCGAAGCAATTTAAAAACCCTTTCGGTTCGTCTGCTCGCCTCATCCTGTGGAGGCCCTCCACACCCTTAGTGGTTCCATAATTTGTCCTTCTAGATGTCTGTAAATTCATGAAAAGTCCCATCTCAATTTTATGTATCAGTCGTAACTTCCATGTCTCCGTAAACGATTAAGTCCTCAAAGATTTTCAGAGTGTTTTACGTCTATTAAAGTAACTCTGATTGATGTCGTAATTTTAAATGACTAGAAAAAAGGAGAACTTTAAATTTCATAATTCGAAGATGGGAGAAAAAAAACTTGATATTGAAGCTTCCAAGTGTGTTTACGACCGCTATCGGCGAGGGATCAGGCTGGGACGCACTGAAAAAGATTATTACAGCTTTTATAACCTCTCCCTCCCTCGAAACTGCCTCTCACTACAGTGCTCTACTTCACTCTGCCATTACAGTGCTGCAGTCCATCGATCACTTGAAGAAGGTGCTCTGGAAAAAAAGGCATCTCAGTAGGCCGATAGGAAACATAACTGCGGGTCCCCCTGAAGCGTTTTCTTAAAACAAGGGGGTTCTGGGGTGGAAGGTGGGCGTGGCCAGGCTATCAGACTTGAGGCCTTCGGGTTCACAAGAACGCTATTTACCGATCCTCTGTCAGCTGAGTCATGGGATGTAAAACTCCAAAGAAAATTATCTGAATTATGAAAGATGGGGGCACGATTTTGCTAGTTCTTCCCTTGTTGCATTTTTTTAAAATCATGAATCAATTAGGGCGCGAGCGTTGTGTCAGTATATCAGTCCTGTATAAACAGATGGGAAGCCAAAGTCTCATGCACTTCACGCATTCCCCATGCAATTTGTCTCCGGCTGTTACAGAAAGTGTCAGCCGACCGATTGTTCGCAAAGTATCCGCCTGTCGGACTCCAGCATTGTTCCAGCGGCGAAAACGGGAATGACTAGGTAGCTCAGCTCTGAGGGGGGGTTTGAGAGCGTGGAACAATTTGAAATTCAAGCGCCTTGTCCTGAACATGCAATAAGGGGACTCCCAGGAAGGCCCTTGCCAAGCTCGGAAGCGGTGATTTGGTCTTATTTACGGGGGCTGGGCGGAGGCCCGATTTGGGCTGTGTGGGCTCTCCTGGGCCCCCTCAGGTTATGCTTCATTGTTCTGAGCTCAGCCTATGATTGGTATTCCTTCTCTCCAGTTATACCTTTCTGGAGTCATCTCTATAACTCTCGGCCTTGTTTGGACCGCCGAGGATCCTTTCTTGATCCTTCATTCCGCGTCCGCTTTTACAATCCAACGTTGTCTACGATCCAACCATCTGTGCTTCACGATGTTATGATATCAAACAGATTTTCTACTTGAAAATGATTAGTTTTTTGCAAGTTTTGATTATTCGCAGAAAATTGAAACGAAAAATGTCAACATTAGTCGAATTTGACCGGTCAGGGATCCGATTTTCAAGGCAAAAGCGTTGGGTTTCTCGTGAATCGACTCCCAAACTGCCGAAAGAGACTTCTCTTATCTCCTGGCTCACAAACTCGTCCCCAAACAAGGAATGCAACAGGACCGGGAAACGGTTCGGTGACATTGAATGAGGAAAACGGAGACCCACTATTTCTAAAGGCTTTTCAAATATTCGCTCGTCAATTAAGAGCATCGGCCCCGAACCGCATTCTCCAGCCGGCAGAGGAGAATAATTCTCCTCCAATCCAATTATTGGTTCTTGTACCCAGATCGTTGTCAAATAAACCCGTATCATTAGGTGATACTCAAACCGGAGACTGGAGCTGGTTGGTAATCTTTCAATCGGATCGTAACGGCTGGATTGACGTTAAAATTCTGCGATCTCGCAAACTGTCAAGATAACTTTTATTATTTTGGGTTATTATTCTTGGAACTTGGGCGTCGGAGGTTGACGACTCCGAACGGCCTCAAAATTTGACATTATCCGCTTCAACAGGTCTAGATTCCAAGACCGAAATGTCCTTCCGCTGTCCAGACCGTTTTGGGCAGTACCTAGGCTTTTTTTTGAAAATCTGAAATTTTGGCAAAATTCTCGGTTTACCATCTAGTTGTGCCCGCAAGGTTTTCAGCCCGATCGCCCAAACCCGTGGGGCGCTATGAGGCTAAAATGGGGCTACTGGAGGGTTTTGTTTAAGGCTTTTGGCTATGGGATCGAGTTAGGTGTCGATTTCGACGTATTTTTGGGCGTAGAATCCATTTTTGGGAGTCCGGGAACGATCCGATTTTAATGGGGGGATCTATAGGGCTTTCATGGGGGTAAAAATGGGATTTTTGAATGATCCCAGGAGGTTAAATATTTTTCGAGTAAAAAAACAAAAAAAAATCAAAAAAAAAAATAAATAAATAAATAAAAAAAAAAAAAAAGTTTTTTCCAAAATTTTTGTTCACTGACAGAACTAAATTTATACACAAGTAACCTATATTGAAGAATAATAAACCCTTGTGTAAAATTTGCAGCGTTTTTATGCGTAGAAATCGAAGCATTCGCTTAGCGTTTATGCATTCCACCCAATTGGTCTTTAGTGGCCTCGTCGGCTGAAGTTTCGTTTCATTGAGCAACCCAACGGTATTGTGATGTGGCCTATCTCTGAAGGACCCGGCCGGAGAAGGTGATTTGCATTCGGCGATGAGGCCGACCAGCTGGGGGGGCCAACGAGACTCCGGTGAGACGGGGGGCGTAAGAGACAAGGTCGCCGACCAGTTCCTGGGCCCTCGTGAAATGCATTAGCATGGTTGTGGTATTGTGACGATTCTCCAAGCCTCTGTCATGGTAGGAATTAGTGTTCGAATCGAATTTCAGAAGTTGTTAAGATCTCTCCAGTTGGGGGGTAAAAATATTAATGCAATTTGACGTAAATTTCAATCCAGGGAGATTTTGTGAGACTTGAACTGCCGGATTACGTCGTTATGTTGTCTGAACTCGTTTATGAATATGTCAAGTTTGTAGTGGCCTACATGACATGATTGCAAGCAAACTACCCTTGCAAGAGCGTTTTGAAGGACACCTACTCCTCAATAGGAAAAGTAGGTTGGAACAGAGAGGTTAGAAAACGGTCATCTGGTATTGAGTCACGTTCCTACAAGATCAACATTCGATTATCAGCACACAAAAAGACAAACAAAGCTGAGGAACAAAGACAATGTTATTAAAAATTATTGAACACCACTTGAAAAATACTATTTCGCGCTTTCTCCGGCAACCTCTGAACTGGGCGTCTCAGGACCTTCAGCTTCCCTCGTTCTCGAATACCATCACGTCCGAGGAGAACTTGTTTGTTTCTGGCTACCATCTGAGCGTTTTGTGATAATAAACAACCAAACGACGAATATGGAATGACCGAGGGGCCTCAAGGCACGTTCGGTCATTCGCCATTTACATATTCACCCACGTTGGATGTTTTAAGTGAGATGTGAAAGTTGTGCATTCCGAAAACACGACGACGGGTTCGGCAGGTGAAACTTTCAATGTCATCCATCATAGCTCACATAAAACACCAAATGATAACATCAGGATTTACAACAAAATACATTTTTTAGTACAACTCAAAATTTCTTCTTTAATTGGTGAAATCTTCAAAATCCACACAGTAGATGTGAGGAATTCGATATTTGCCACAATAATTATTATGGTATATATTGCTCCTTTCAATTTTCCCATGACGGAGATTTCTATCTTTTTCAATCTCAGAGTTTTTTCAAACTACGTTTCTTTTATATATTTATCTACCCTACGCTCGGCCTAGTTGGGTTTTATGCTTGAGAAAAGAGGGAAGCTGAAATAAGAACGTCCAGCCAAGCGGTCTTATCCCCAGCGACACAGCTCCCCGATACATATCTTAGTTGATTTTTTCTTCATCTCATTTATTTTTATTCTTTTTCTTAAAAAAAAAAAAAAAAAAAAGTGTTTTTTACCAGGGCTTCCCGTTGGCTCTGATCTTTGCATTCCGTTTGACCCTTTAGCTCTCATGGGGAAAAATTGAGATGAAACGAAGACAAGGGATCACCGGGAAATGGGACTCGCGTATGACACGTGTCAGCAGAGGGGTATATTGTGCTGCGTTGGTTGGGTGAGACTACCGGACACCAGACCTTATTATTTCTCTATTTTTAGTTTGAAAATGAGTCATCGCCTCTTCGTCGTTTTTTTATGTCAACGGCTTTTTCTTCACTAAATTTCACCCTCCACCGAAATTTCTTTTCAGTGGATTTATAGATTTACGCCCTTACGGGGGTACTAAAACTTAAATGATGTTGGATGCGAATAAACAAGAGATTTATCGAAACTCGTCCTGATGATTGCTCTCATGGCTCTCCGTTGCCTCGTTCCCCTGGATTGGGAGGCTTTCATCGTCCGGCTGAAAGGAGAAAGTAATAATATTCTGCATCAACATGTTATGAGAAAGAATATTTTTTTTAGTATCAGTCTTATACCCCATAAAATCACATTTAATGCTTTGCAGGAGTACGAACACATGCTTAGTGGTAGAATTTGAAAAATATTTGACCTCCTGGGATCCTTCAAAAATCCCATTTGTAGTCCCATTAAAGCTCTATAGATCGCAACAGTGAAATCAGATCGTTCCGGGGCCCCAAAAAATTGATTTTACATCCAAAAATACTTAGAAAACGACACCTAACTCGATCCCATAGCCTGAAGCATTTAAAAAACCTCCCGTAGCCCAATTTAGCCCCATAGCACCCCACGGGTTTGGGCGATCGGACTGAAAACCTTGCGGGCACAACTAGATGGCACACCAAGTATTTTGACAAAATTTCAGGTTTGTAAAAAAATTCCTACCTACTGCCCAAAACGGCTCGGACGGTGAACGGACATTTCGGTTTTGGCGTCTAGACCTCTTGAAACGGATAATGTCACATTTTGAGGGCGATCGGAGTCGTCGACCTCCGTCGCGAAAACAGGTGTATTATTCCAAGAATAATATACCAAACAGATTGACGAAGGCTGTTGATATTCATTTTTTTTGGCAAATTCATGCACCACGGTGTACCTCATTCCTTCGCCCGTATTCCCTCGAGGGCGAGAGAGTATTTTCACAACAAAGAAAGTGCTTCCTCCTTTCTAAAGGGCTCCCTTAATTTCTTCACGTAATCGAATTTTTAAAACTCAACCCTCCCAGGGGTCGTGTGAATTGACGGTAGCGCTTATTCAATGCATGTTAACAAGCCCACCTTTGTTGTATCTTTCCGAAGTATCGGGGAAACAAACAAAATTTCACACGCATCGTCTATGATCATCGAATTCCTCTATAATGTTCGAATATTCTGCAGAAGAACGTATGAGGTCGCTTTTTGTGAAAGTCGAAAGGACCGTGAAACTGTAGAATTTCCTTTTCCAATGTTCCTACGTCGCAGTTTCCAAGTTGGAGCTAATTTAATTTTGGTTTATTATTCTTGTAATCTCGCGACGGGGCACAGTCGTCCTGAACTCCCAAAAACGTGATCGAAACTCCTAGCGACTTTAATTGTATCACTTTTGCTTTCCAATGAGTAGGTCTTTTGTTTTGGAGTGCGTAGATTCCGAAAATCGTGTTTATATTCACTTTTGAGATTCAGAAAATGGTCAAAAAGTGACATTTTTTTTGGCTTTTTCGTTGATTACCTGAACTTTTCATAACAGACCCAAATATTATCTCAACGTTTTCATTACAATTAACAAAGTACTGAAGTTGAATAAAAAATATTGGAAAAAAATGCCCAAATTTAGTTATTTTAATGTATTAATAATTAATATTAATTCCAATTATTGGAATATATAAATAAATCTAAGGAAAAAAAAGCTCCACTTCCGTCTCTGGACATTGATCTTGACGTGTTCGAAAAGTGCTAAGTAACTTTGCATCAGAAAAATTGACCTACAGGCTAAGACTGCAACAATCTTAAGATGCATCTGGAATTGGTTCGAAAACTGTCTTTATACCTTTCTCGACAATCTGAGACCAAATATTATTTGAACGATTTTGTCTACCTATAATTAGAAAAGTTCTAATTATAGGTAGACAAAATCGTTCAAATAACTATAGTTTAGAAAAATATTCATGAAAATCGTACTTTTTAAAGATAATTGACTCATCTTCGGATCAACGTTTTGGCTGTGATTACCAATCAGCAAAGGTCTGCTCATATTGGAAATAAGGGGAAAACATTTTTGTATTTAATACAAATTGCTAATTTAACAAAAAACGCTGCAAATTTTACACAAGGGTTTATTATTCACTGATATACTGGTTACTTGTGCAAAAGTTAATTCAGTGTCAATGAAAAAAAAAAAAATCGATTTTTATTTTATTTTTTATTATTTTTTTTATTTTTTTGCTCGGAAAATACGATCAAAAAAATTTGACTTATTTAAAAAAACCGTATTTGAACGCCCGGGATCCTTCAAAATTCCCATTTGTAGCCCCATGAAAGCTCCATAGATCCCCACAGTGAAGTCGTATCGTTCCGAGACCCCCAAAAATGGATTGTACGATACATATTTATATGATAAGAATAATAAATCCTTCTGTAAAATTGGCAACGTTTTTCAATATGGGTGGTGAATTGGTTGAGGTCCGGTCAAATTTCAATGGTCTCCAATACCAACAATTTCATTGGTCTTGAGGAGTTATTTAATATCCTCTGTATCAACTTTTTCATTTACATTTGGCAACAACTAACCGTAATTAGAACCCTGAAGAGCTTTTGGGAACGTGGGAAAAAGCTATTTACTTACTTACATTAGTCGCTTTCTACGTAACACCCTTCGCTTGTGTGTACTCAGTGAAATTCCCACTGGTACTCTAGACTCTTATTTATAAGAGAGAAATCCCGTCTTCGGAGGGGCCTCGAAAGGGCGTGTTGGGTATTATGGGCGACACGGGCGTGAAACTCTATAAAGCTCATTTGCGTCGCCTCACCAACGTAAGCTTGAAGCAGACAATGCGTGAAAGTTTCCGTGTACTTCTAAAGACTGCAGTCTTAAAAGACCGGCTAATATAACCTTACCTCGAGGGAGACAATGGCCGTTAGGGAAGCCCTCAGCAGTTCATTAGATTGTGTGCATTTCTCCGACTCATTAAGAACCTATTGGAATCCCTTCACGCACACCATTGCAAGACATGCAATACATACGGCTATCTCACGTCTCGTGTGAGGGTATTCTTAGCTAAAGGTTACAAAGGAAATGTGCCCAGCTGAGAGGGAATTCCAAGGTCTTCCTGTTGTCTTCGAGTCCCCCATAAAATAACCTCGTCTTTTATTTATTTCCTCAAACAGAACTAGACATTAAGTGAATTGGACTTATTCTATTGTAGCAGTTAAAGGATATTCTGGCTGCATTTGCATCGTTCTTTTACAATTTAAATCAAAGTTTGATTAAAAAATTATTTAACTCTTTAAAATGATTAAAAATGGTATGTGCGGCCGCATGGGCTGAACTCTTCTGGCTTATATTCGTTTGCCCACCCGCCCCACTTTGATCAATCAAGGGCCACGGGATGCGCCACCTCTGGCAGTGTGATTGGGAAATCCAACTTCTCTCGCTAACGAGAGACTCCCCGATAGCGCTGCCGGCGTTATCATACAACTGACCGGGTATTCTTATTGTTACAAAACTCTAAGAACGTCTACATCAAACGCATTTGATTGGGACCGAGGACTGGGCCTCCCCTGGCGACAATGCGGCTCGGGAAGCCTGGTCAGCGGACCGAATATTTTCGCACGAACCCGTTGCCCAGGCAGCCATTGTGTACTCCTCTATGGCCGCTGGGAGAGCGATAAATAAGAAATTACGGGTTTTCGTAAGACGTTGTCAGTGAGCCCGGCATCCTTTGGCACGTTTTCCCTCAATGCCTCGATTCCTCCTCATAGGATAGCAGAGCGCGTTAAGCCCTAGACAGGGCTTTCAGCTACTCCCTTCACCTTCCTCCAAAGACATCGGGGGCCGACTCCCAGTAACCCTGGAGGACTTCTCCCAAACACACAACATAAATATTGACATAACTAAATAATTTAGTTAAAGTCAATTATTGACTTTAGGAACAATTTGTGCACGTAGGTACACGCCCAACACCCGCTTTATTGGGCGTTATTATTATTATTTATTGGGCGAACCTACAGTTTTTTCCAGACTTCCAAACTTCAATGAATCTGTCAGTTCTCAAAAGTATGTAATATATGCCATAAAGTACGTGGCATAGCCTGGTTTTGTGAATTATGTTAGTAACCTAATAGCAAGACGTTATTTAGCACAATGAAGTAATAATTCTCCATGTTGAACAACGATCCTGGCAAGCATCTCGATTATGGTTGAAGCAGGTGGATTGGTACGTCATACTTTTATGGATGGCATAGTGACTCGTTATATTATCCTGACACTAATCACGACGCTTGAAATAAGGGGAGAAAAATGGACGGTTTCTTCGTATCATTAAAATATTTTCAACGGGAAGAAGCACAAAGGATTTTTCTATCATAAATCTGGTCGACGAGTTGACGGTTAAAGGGGGAGGTACAGGTGTTTTTCAGATGGACGGTAGAGCTATAATACTAACGAAGTTTAGGTAATAGCCCTTCGCTAAGGGTTACTGCCCGGGGGAGCCGTCAAGATTGAGATGGGTGTTGGTTCAGGTAGGGAGGCTGTGGAAGTCGAAGGGTGACTTGAGTGGGAGATTAAGCATTGACTTGGAAACTGGATCAACTTATAAAATGTATTGCGAAAATCCTAAACAGAAACTGGCATGTGAATAGCATGAAAAGTGAGTAGCTGTGGTCCAAATTTGTAAATTTAATACGAGTTAACGAAGGTTTTTGGCAAATGCCTGAGCGTTTAAACACTGTGCGAGTTTTACGTGGGGAATCTTAAGGGGCTCATTTAAGTCCCATAGTCTTATCCGAATTCCCCGAAAGGGGGAAATGGATGTTGTTGATGACACACGACCCTGCGAGCCATATAAAAACGTGTTGCTTTTTGCCGTGAGCCCACCGCCCACTTGTGATTCCTATTCGGAAAGCTTCCGGGATCGGAATAAATCGGCCAGGGTTACCCGGCCCCGGAAAATCCTACGACGACCCGTGAAACGTTAAAAAATGCAAGCCGTGAAAAAAATGTACGAATTTTCCCTGCGGTGAGAATCCTGTGAGCACACCGCTGGTGGATCGTTCGGGTCACTAGTTCTTCAGGTCACGGCCGTCTATCAGAATCCTACTGTACTACAGAGTTAGGATGAGCCTATCATATCAGGAGTAAGCTATAGATGCAAACAAATAATAAAGGAAGAAACAGATTTTCAGTCTGGTTATAGGATACAATTCACTATAAGAACAAAAAATAACACTTCTTCAGTTGCGGCATATTCCAAAAAAAGAATTAGATATGCCGTTTAGGGATGCAAATCGATTTTCGATTAAATCGAAAAATCGATTTTTTTTACCTCCGATTTCCGATTTTTTTTGCAATCGATTGATTGTACCGATTTTTATCCAAAAATCGATTTTTTTGGTGAAATCGATTTTTTGTTTTTGCGAAATCGGTTTTTGTTTTCTGTATTGTACCTACCTACTCTTTGTGTACCTATGCAGCAGACCCACAAGAAGGATAATATTATTATTATATTATAATATAACATAACCTCAAAAAATGCCCCCTCGCTTACTGGGAAACATGAAACCTGCCTCTCCCAAACTTGCAATTATTGCTATTAAGTTAAGTACGTAACCTCGGTGTCTACCTCAGTCCCGAGCGAGAGGCTTTTGTCTAAGGCAGGTCTCATGCTCACCTAGGAGCGCTACAGGTTGAAAGGCGACACTCTTTCCAAATTATTATTTTTGAACAGTGTACCTACCCGAAATTTACTTTTTCTAAGTGTAGTGGTCCAAGTGCCTACCTTGTACGTAATTTGTTTGATTTTTTATTAAACTTGGCTCACCCCAACTTCCTAATTATACTTTTACTATGAAAAAGGTGTCTTACAATAATAATTATGTATTATAATAATTATGTATTATTACAGTTACAGTTCCAATATTTTCTTTAATAATTTGCATTAAAATTTAATTTAATTTAAAATTTTATTTAATAAAAACCACCTAAATTTCGGTAGGTAAAATATTTAATTACCTGCTAATTTAATTACATGCTGTTTTTTATTTGTCCGTAAAATCGATTTTTAAATAAAAATTGATTTTTTTGGCCCGATTAATTGGTACAATCGATTTTCACGTCCGATTAAAAATCGATTGTCAAAATCGATTTTTGACTACCGATTTTGCATCCCTAATGCCATTGTTTCATTTCGCCGGCTAATCGGCAACACCGCGTAAGTAATTTATGGTTTTTTGATTCTCGACTGGGTTGTTTAACACTGGTGGGATCTTGAGGTTCAGTCAAAAAAGGTTGAATTCTCTTACCGGGCCAACGTTTCGACAAATTTATTTGTCATCATCTGGGCTGCAAAACAGCAAAACCCAGAAGGATGTCAGACATAGGCACAACACAAACTGCTCTTAGAGATTAGGTAGGTTAGGTATTCTAGATGGATTATTACAAAAAATAGGCAGCAAACATACCTTAGATAAGGGGGTCTTCAGGAAAAACACTAATCAAACTGGTCACATAACATATTCTGCAGACGTTTTGCAGCCCAGATGATGACAAATAAATTTGTCGAAACGTTGGCCCGGTAAGAGAATTCAACCTTTTTTGACTGAACCTCAAGATCCCACCACAGTAAGTAATTTATGGCCAAAATGAGATTGAAGTGCTACTAGCTTGATTTCGTTGAGAAAACGACGAATTTTAATGGTTTCGTCGGATTTTGCGTGGAAAAATCAAGCTAGTAGCTCTTCAAACTCATTTTGGCCAAAAAGGGACTTACGTGGTGTTGCCGATTAGCCGTCGATTTGAGGCTTATTTTGAAAGGCTCTACAAATGCACAAATAAATCAACTGCCACTTGGACGATGATTCTGCTAGTTATGTGTCTGATGAGTGGCGAAAAACGACGTGATGATAGGCATCGCTTCCCTGCAACGTCTGTTTGCTCCTCCCGGGCGAGTTTTTCAAAGTTGATTGAAGAGTTCACCTTTTTGAATGAAACCCCCTTCAAGTTGTTGACCTATTGAGAAATGTTATGCTCCGCCGCTGAAAACCCGTTTGGACGAGAAGGACGCTGAGATCAGTGAAAGCGGCCTAGTCGGAGATTTATGCAACTACAAATGTTCGTCGGATCGAAGCTTTTGGATCTTCAAGTTGGCTTGGTCTGAACACTGCCAGCTCGATTCGTAAAACTTTTCCTGATTAAATAGACCCGCTGGTGTGAATACCGACCAAGAAATACGTTGAGACAAAATTAAGTTCTTTTCTCACGGCTACGATGGGACCTCTCCAACTCTCTTGTGTTGCACTTCACGGTCCATAAGTAGAATTAAACTCAACGTTCCCTCAAATACTTTGCTTTCAAATAGACTCAAATAATATTACAAAGTTTGTGAGCAAGGAGGATTTCGCAGAAGTTTTCAAAGTCGTAAAAAATCTATTTCTCTCGAGCCGTTGCAAGTCACAGAGGTATTCGGCAGAGCGTCTTGAGCCGAGTATTATGTAGGCCTATAGGTGTACATAATGTATACAGGTTTGTATATAGTGCGGGCCGCCTTGTTGTGGCTGAGTCCGAGGGACAGGAGGATCGCAACTTCAGATAATAAACGAGCCTCGGGATTTCCTTGACGTGAAGAATTTAAAACGAGCTAACTTGGTCGAACTGCGGAAGAGCTGATTTTCTTTGAGTACCGAGTAACAACAGCCGACGAGACTTGTGGTAAATGGTTTCCCAAACTAAAACCGAACATGAGTCGTTTTTCTTCCCTCGCGCAATAAGATTTAATTGGTAGTTAATTTCAGCATTAGAAAAATCATCTTAACAATGTCGTTATTGTCTCTATCAACTAATCAAATATGAAATTTATAAGTGGGTGATTCGGATTTTACTAAATAAAAAGTCTTGGACCTCCAGAAGAGAACCCCATCAAAACCACTTATCGTTATCACCGCAAGCTTAGAGCAAATAACCAATCAAAGCGTCGAACCGCTAAATTATCGATAAGAAAAAAAGTCGAACGAGTTTCTTTGAACAATCCCTACACCGTTACGATTCATTCGTTGAAAATGGAAATGATTGCATTAGATCACTCAAAACCAATGTAATAAGTCGGGTCCGAAGGGATGTGCCAGGTTGCCAAACTGGATTCTGACGAACCCGATTGGGAAGGCATGGAAACAGGAGTTTGGATCGCGATCATTTGTGAATTTGTAGGCTGAATGAACCAGGAACCTCCCAAGATATTTTCATTTCCGTACTATGGAAGGGTAGAAGCACTTATTGACATAAAATATTTTTGTCGTATTTTCGATTTCGAACTCTATAGACTGAAAATTAGTTTCATGTAAAGCCAAAGATGAACAATCGTTGGTTTTATCCTATGTTCCATTCAAAGTTGTGTAAAGTATCTACAGTTTACGGAGAGAACTAGCACTCTGACCATCTTCTCAGACAGGGGTCTCGCTTCACTCGCCTGTTTGAGTAATAGGACCAGTGATGGGTTAGGATACAGAGGAATTCTAATCCGAGCGGGGTGTTGAATATACCTAAAAGCCCATTCGTATATAGCATATAGTATATTACCTACCCGATATTAGGGAGGAGAGAATAAAATTCCCGAGCGCCCGGCGAACTTTGGGCGACACCTTACCGACTTCTTACCAGCACCTTACTTACCAAACACCTTACTGACACATGAAGTAGCCAGCGCAGAGACTTAATAAGGAGTAGGTAGCGCATTATACACCCGAGTCGGTCGGAGAAAGATCTCATAGACCCCGCACGCACCCCTATAAGGTCGAAGACACGACCAGACGCCCTCCAAGGTCCCTACAGTTAGTTGCACAGGCCTACCAGACCACGCAGGGGCTGGCCACTATAACTTCTAGAAAATGTTCAAATTAAACTCACCGTCTAAATTCGCCGATCGTTGGAATTCGTTCTTGCGGAATTTAGGATAAAATTTGGATCTCTAGGTAGAATACAAAGGAAACCCCAACGCAATTGGCGATAGGGATAGTTGCGAGAATTTATTGGACGTAAAATTGGCCAAGGAATCCAAATTTGCCAAAAATTAGAAAGTTCCCATTTAAAATTAGAAAGTTGGGCGCAACTGCGCCTATTTGCGCGCGTTTTTTTTTTTTTTTTTTGGGATCTCAACCCTCCCCCAGTAGGTTATGTCATGGAGGCTGAGTCCGTAGAAAAAATGGCCGTATTTTTATCACTTACGTTTTCAGTTTTGGTGTCGGATTGTGACATACATACAGAGACGGTCTGAATTAGTAGTTAAGATTTTAATTCCAGCTCCCGCAGCAACTTGGAAAATTTTGGGATATCTCACCAATTTCCATGGTGGCGTAAAATCGATCTGACGGTTTACTGGGGTCGATTTTCGTATGTTTCATATTTCGTAATTTTTTATCAGTTTTCTCTCATCATTCACATCACCCGTGTTCATGTCGTGTCTCCCGATTTTTCCTTTTTTTCTTAATCTGTGTCCGGACGCATACTTTGCCGACGCGCCATGTCACACAGTCCTCTCGAATCGGATAGTCGTCAAATGTAAGCCTACTGTGGATGAACGATCCGGTAAAAACGCAGAACTAAAACCGCCCTGAGCCTCTGAACGGAACCCGGTTCCAATCAAATCCCATCACACACACACAGGCCCAGGAACACGCCCTCACACGTTGATAACACATCTGGGTATATATAAAGCAGTAATGTAATTTCGTGCAATTAGTCCAGAAAGATCGTTTCACCCCTAACCAACCGTGTTATTATGGGCGGGGAATTCAGCGCCTCCAATCATAAAACGTTTTGTTCTTGGAGGCAAATAAAATACAACTAAACAAAATAACAAACTTGGAATAAAGCTGTAGAGGCTACAAATTGGGCGGAATGACAAATCAGTTTAGGGGGTTGTGACAACCAATCCTTCTATTAGGTTAGGTAGGAAGAATACAAAAATGACTACTTTTCGGAAACCTCTCATTTCGGGAGATCTTCTCCGTTAAAATATTATAGGTATTTATTAGAAAAATTTAAAGTTGTAAAAATTACTTTTAATGTACTGCAACTTTCACACAGTTCCGGACCGTTTTAGGCAGTAACTAGGTTTTTTTTTTTAAATCTGAAATTTTGGCAAAATACTTGGTTTCTATCTAGTTGTGCCCGCAACCTACATCGAAGAATAATAAACCCTTGTGTAAAATTTGATCTCCCAGCGTTCTTTCTGTAAACGATTTTTCGGGCCATTTTGTCTTGAATGACATTCATCAAGGCCCCCTAAAGAGAGAAAAAACAGAAGCATCGGGTTTGTAACCTAGGGCTCACGTTATAACCTTCTGAACTTTGTTTACATCTCAATGCCATCTGAAGACTGATTTGTCTTCAAATTTTTCCACGGCATGCCCTCAAAACTGAACGAATTTTCAATAAATGCATTTCTTCGTGTTCTCAGATAGTTGTGAAAAGAAGATCAATTAAAATTTCTTAGTTATTTTGTGGAAAGTCGGGGGGAAAAAAAGCAAGAAAGTTGTGTGTCCCTTGTAAGGAACGTCGGGCATACTGACATACTTGTTCTCGGTATATCAGGAAGTTATGTGTTTTGTAAAATTTTGCACGTTACTATTTATAAAGTAGCATCCTCAGGTAACCTACATCATCAACGGAGATCGCATATCGTCGTGGGCCCGTGGTTGGGTGGGGGGGGGGGGGGGGGGGGGTAATGTGCACATTGTTGTTTGAGGCACGTCATTATCTTGTAACTTTCTATCTAGTAACTATCTAGCAATCTAATTGTCATGGCACTCCCACATATAAAGCTTAGTACAATAGAAAATTGTTGTGGATTGTCACTACGTTGTACAGCAATACGACCGCTACATGGGCGGCGTTGACCGATTCGACCAAACTGTTGGATTGGATGGAAAATGTCAAAATGAGTGGATGCTCTATAAAAATTCGACGAATGGCCCAGAAAACAAATTAATTAGATGATTTTAGGAGGGCTGTTGTTCAGCACTACTTTTTTACACAGGGGGACTCATCCAAAGAAGAAACTTTCTGTACCTAGTTTCAGCTCCAAAGCAGCGCCAGGTTTAGTGAAGATTTTTGCCTTAAAAAATGGTGTGTCCTCAAAAGAGGTGCAGATTTGGCCACGACTTTTGTGTGAACAATGCGGTGTCGGATTACACGTTCGTTCGACTTCCACCAACAGCAGTTGTTGTTGTTGTCAAGCACTCGACAGTTACTGTTGAGTGCTCGATTGTTTTAAAATAATGTTGAGGACCAAGTTTGCTAAAATTATTTATTTATTTAAAAAAATATATTGATTCTTTCACGTTTTATTTCATTTTGGATTTTTCCTCATTAACCGACCTTATAAGCTATAGCTGCCGGTATGCCCAATGTCCCCTACAAGGGTCGGCCTCTCAGCAGTCAATCAGCAGGTGAGGGGATGATAAAAACATCATGAACCATCTTCTTAGAGTCTAAATAAACGAAAAAATTGAAAACTTGGTTTTTTTTTGTTTGTTTTTTTCATCAGGTCACTTTTGGGGTCTTTCAAAAGCTAAGCGATTTCATTAACCCCTCATGGATTTTTTTTCTTCTGCGCAGACTTCAATGGCGTGTGTTAGGCCTAATTCTTGTTTGGTGCAGTTACTTGCTTGGCGGGTGTTCCTGTTGAGTACGTTGAACTAGGCTTTCACTTAGCTTCCAAGATTCACTCCTCATTTTTCCTTCACTATAACGACGATATTGTAGTAGGTATAAGAGGACTGGGGCTTCAGATTGGCCTGGGGCTGGGGCTGGGGCTTGGATTGTTCGGCTATTATTTATGCTTTCTCTATTTGAAGAATTTTTTTCAAAAGACTCGCTTCGCGTCGACACAATAGGCCATTCCGCTGGTGACAAGGGAGAAAGCAAGCTTCTGTAGGTACGAAAGAAAAGTTGTGGCGGTGGAATGAAGGAAATTCGGGGAGGTAGTTCCAGCCTAGCTTTTGGAGTTGTTTGGGTTGTTATTACTTTTTTCCCTTAAGTGGACCCGATCTTGTATCGACTCCGCCGAATTGTGGCGGTCAGCATCAATATTACTTCTTCCTAGATTCGCATTTAATACGGGAATCAGAGGGCTGGCCTCCCCAGACGATCTGTCGCCAAAGGCTGCAAGACCCGCTGACACCGTCTTACGAAAACCCGCTCTCCCGGCGGCTACAGAGGAATAATTATTGTCCCCAACAGCTACCCGGGCAATGGGTTCGCTCGAAATTATTGGGTTCTCTGACCCCGGACAAATTGTCGCCAGGTCCTCGGTCCCAATCAAAAATGCGTTTTGATTCGACATTCTTGTCGGTCGCCTGATCGGAAAGTCGTCGTCGGAAGTGGCGCCTCCCGTGGCCCGCGAGTGAACGAATTTCATGTTGCCACACTAAGAAAAGCACAATTCTCCTTAGAAAAACTTAACTTCAACATTTTTTTTTTTTTTTACGAAGTGGTTGTTTCCCGTCGGTGTAGGGGCGACGTTTTCTCTTCCTAATCACCTCATTTTTTTTTTTAATTGTGTATCATTCTGGCACTCTCCATACCTACGGAAAATGTACACGTAATACGTGCATTAACAATCTCGATTTTCTTGAACTGAAGTCCTACCGATGGAAATCGACCCAACTGGCTCTCGAGGGTCCTCCGACAGCAGCTATGCGCCAGCCACGCCTGGAATCCCTGTGAAAAGGTCACCCCCTTCAACGGGAAGATAAAAACCCAAGATTGAGATCGGAGCTTGAAATTTGAAAATAATAACTCCCGTTGAAACTGATAAGACATCTTCAGGAAAACGAAGTATCCTCGAAGAGTTTTACGTCGAGCAGTTTTTGTTTTTGTGTGTTGTTTTTTTTTTTTTTTTTTTTTTTTTTTTGTTATGGTCGTTTGAGTAGATTTATGACGTCTGCGACAGTAGTTAAAACTCCGAGGGGCATGATTACGTAATAAAAGGGCCCACATCAAGGCCGAACGGTACCTATTTGAACACTTCATAAATTGTGCTTGATTCCTGCCATCCTCGTAGCGGAAATAATTCATAGAATTGCAGACTTTATATTATGCCTTGATTCTTGTCTGATTCATCTCATATTTACAGTAATAGCACTTGAGTAGTGAATATAAAGCCAATTGCTACTCTGGCTTGATTCCAGAAAGTGGTTCGTATTATGCAAGTAGCCCTTGACCTGAATGCACTCCTCTACTCCAAAGCTGTTTCATTTCCAGTGCATTAGAGAAGTCAAGCAATTCCCTTTTCAAGAATTAAGAGCAATTCAGGGAGTTTATCCTCAAGTATCATTAAATGAGAAATTTTCTCCGTGCGGTTTGCAGAGAGAAGCAATAAAAAAGTTGCTCGAATTTAAAGCAGTTTCTCCTAAATGGGACAAGAGACTTGACTAATCGATCAGGGCGGATCAGAGGTTTTCAAGGGCTTAAAAACCTCGTGAAGCTACTGGTTTACAAGATGCCGCTTTAGTAAACATCCTGTCCCATTGTTCTGTCAATAGGTGGGTAGTTTCTTTTACTTAAGGCCAGAAAAAAGGGGCCAAAAAACTCCTTACAGAGTGGGGAACCATTGTGAAGAATCCCTATAGATATTCCTGAAAGCCCAGAAAAGGGTGATATAAATCCGTCAACAATTAAAAAGCAGAACCGGGGATTCAAATTACCCTACAAGGGGATGCCCGAGAAGAATGAGATGATCCCTAGATAGTGTGCGGGGCAGTTCTGGAAGGAATAAATTAGTTTCGAAAACGACATCCAGGGCGAGTTTTCTGGGGATTTAATTGTGGGCCGAGAGATGTTTATCTGTTCGGGGGGTCGTGAAAGAGGACAAAAACCCTACCTTTGGGGACCGGCTATAAAAGGACGAGAATTTGTAGTAGTGGGCCAGAAACACGATGTTACAAGCGTGATAACGGCTGGCTGGCTTTATTGACGAATCATTCGGGAATCGGCCTCACATCGGTCCGTCAACAGCAATCAGCAGTTTGTTGTATAACGAGCTGGAAAGAGAGGATTCAAGATTCTGAGGGAGAATGTGGCCCTCGATCGTGATATTAATAGCACGCTGGCACTACAGGTTCGTAGGGAGGAAAAAACCGAAATGATGCCTCAAATGTCTTCCTATAATATAGGAAGTCATTATGCCTCAAATGTCTTCCTATAATATAGGAATACATTATGTTACTCAAATGTCTTTCTTGAATTCGACTATCACTCTGACAGATGGCCTCGCTTCGCTCGGCCGACCACATTCTGGTGCAGGGGGTCTCGCTTCGCTCGCCCGTTTGATTAGTAGGTAGCTAGGTCAAGTGATGGGGTTGGATACAGAGGAAATGCCGACTCAATCAGGCCGTAAACAACAAAGATAAGGATCGTTGCGTGAATTTGCGCGCGTCGAAAGTTTCGCTCAACGCGCTTATTGGGCGTAAAATTGGCCAAGGAATCCAAATTCGCCCAACAAAATTAGGGGCTCCCATTACAATAAGAAAGTTGGGCGCAAATGCGCCTATTTGCGCGCATCTCAGGGGAGTCAACCCCCCTAGTGACACCTTATCTGAAATTATCGATCAAAACCTTCGCCAAGTTTACAAAGAGGTTTTTGATGCAGAGATCAAAATTCCTTCAGAGCTCAGCTTTTAATAAATTTTACTTGGTGAACAATAATTGTGCACCATAATCTTCTTATGTTTTATTGTTTCTACCGTACAATTAGAAATTCAACCCTCACCCGAGGGCTTCAAGTGTGTGCCAAATGTTTTCACAAAATATGGTGAACTTTTACATTTTGCTCTCTGCAGGTTATTAGAATCCCAAAGGCAGAAGAAATTTCCTGCCTCTCGAAATTTAAACCGCGTTCAGGCTCATCTCAGCGTAACATCCCTGTGAAAATTGCTTGCCTTTTGAAACCTGCCTACTTTGCCGTCGTGATTCAGTTAATTGCGTTAGCCCGTGAAAGAGCCGAATTGTGGGAAATTGAACCTCGAAATTTAAAATATTATGGGAAGGGACCCTCGGAAAGTGCTTCTCGTGGGCTGTTATCCTTTCGGTGGCTAGAGGGAAATTCCCCCTAAAACAGTGGGGGAGTTGAAATGAAAATCGTGTTTTACTCAGGCGCAGTGGCGGCTCAAACATAATTAAACGAGGATGAAGCTTCCGAGGGTATTGACAGGATTTGCCAGTTTGGTTTGCATGGTGTGGTAGGATTACTTATTTCACAGTGAAATTTCGGACAGTGTTAAATGGAAGGAAAATCCTATGAACCTACAAACGCTGATAAAGCTGCTGGATTGCAAAATTTCTGAGTGCATAAAAATCTCTGTTTGCACCATGTGAAGGGATGGTACCATTTGTTGGGGGGGTTGGATGACCCTTCTTAGGCTTGGATGATCTCCCTACCTACCGAAAACCATTGAGATTCGGAACCTCTCAGAACCTTTCAGTGTCGACCATCCCGGGACACCCTATTGGCTTGAGAAGAAGGCAAAATAAAATTGCAGGTACCGGATCGTTCGAGTGTACAACCAGAAGCTGTGTCAAATGAAGAGGGTCAGGTCCGTTTGAAGAGGTCTTTCTCTCCTTCAAGTGGCGGAGGTAACTACTGCCAAAAGCCACCCTCGAGTCGCCTCTTGTGAATCCTTTCCACACGACACAACCACTTATGAACGCGTTGCGAAGTCATTTCACGATTTCTTGGTTTGCCGCGTCCTCACAGGTTAACCAACGTTCTAACATGGAATCACCCCCCCCCCCCCCCCCTCTCTAGGTATAAAATAAGCTCAGTGGCATTCAGGGGTCATGAGTTCGAGTCCTGTCAGTAGATGAATGAAGGTGTTCCCTCTAACTAGATTTTGACAATCACCCTTCGCATTTACTGTTATCCAAAAATCTACTATTCGCGAGGTGGAACCCCCTCTTCATGATGCCTACCATGAAGAGGGGCTTCTATCTGGGATTTATGCGTAAATCATCATGAGATATTTTCGACCTTCAACCTTCTGTGTGTATACCCCCTGTTTTCAGCTCTGAGTGTATACTGTGTCTGACAGACACTCAAAACACTTTCGAATTTTTAAGGAGTTCTCTCTTCTTTGGATAAAATTTCATGTGAAAAAAAAAAGCTTTTATTAGCCAAATGAAACTAAATATAATAAAACTTGTGGACTATAAAAAATGAAAGGTTGGTACCTGTATACGTTCCCAGCAGGTGTTTTCAGTGTGTTTCGCCCTAATCCTGGTTTTTTTTTTTTTTTTTTTTTTTTCCAAGCCCCTGGTTGTAATGGCCGGGAGACCTCTCCAAAGGGGACAGTCCAAAGTGATGACCCTAATTTGCCGATAAAATCAATCGCTTTTTTTCGTGACGTATACTCTTGACGAATCACCTCAACCCCCAGTAAACAACGCACTTTTCTTCCTCAAGATTCAGATTCAGAGTCTTCTGAAGCGCTCCTGACGACGAGCCTCAAAGTGATGAATGACCCTTCCGTAGCTGACATGAACGCTTCCAATGACCCAGCCTATGAATTTGTTGATGACATGTCAAGTTCAAGCTCTTCCATTGAAGGAAGCGTGCAGGAAAGGCTTGAACCTGGAGTGCCATCAACAAATTCATTGAGTTCATGTCATCATTATTGGAATGGTGACTTGCTCAAGGTCCTTGCAATGCGAGCGAGTCGTTTTCCTCGTTTGGTCGCGCCTGAGGTGGTCAACCGCCGGCAGCACCGAAGCTAAAGCTTTGTGACCGGAATGGATGTTAACTGGATACTTCGTTTGAAGGTCCGGAATCGTGAAAGTCCCGCCTGGAAGTGCTGCTGAAGAAAGTAGAAGCGGGATGGAAGGAAGTCTTGGCAAGGGCTTTGGCCTCGTAGGATCGAATCTACCAACACCTGGATTTTGGGGTTCGTCGCATAGATCTGACTCACAAAAGGCTTCTACGTTTGTCTTGAGATGGGTAGGCACGCGAAGTTCGGGGTGATCTGCTTATGCTCAATGGCCGGCCCCATGGTATTGTGGGAAAATGATGACCCTGCTAGAGAATCCTGCTCCCTGTGTAACCATGGAGAGAAGATATGATGCATTTCATCCCGCGTTGCCCCATCCTCAGCGAATTTCGTATGGCCAGCTTCGGCAGAGCAAGGCTAGCGCGGGAAGAAGTTATGACTTTGTTGAATGGTACGAACTGGCTCCAATTGGCGAATTGTGAACCTGCATGGGGTTATAGATTGGGTTTGGTGGCCGAATTTAACTGGTCCTAGTTTAGACATTCAGGAAGCCAATTAACCATAAAATAATCGTAATTGCCTGAACATTGTAATCTCTCCTTCATGTAATAGCCTATGACCCCCCTTCATAATTTCAAGTTTTATTAGTTTTTTTGGGAATGTTGTTTGAAACGTACTAGTCAACTTAGATTTAAGACTAGGTGCAGACCGCTTCAAGCAGGGTTCACATCCATGCGGCAATCCGTCAATGCGTGAACGCGTAAGCAGTGGTGAGCAGTGAAGGGGATTCCGGCATTCTGGTCAGACGTTCACAAGCGTCCGGCAAAATATCGTTGCGTTACACACAGCTGTTCCTTCCAGCGTTTATTTGTGTTTTGTGGATGTCTGATGAGTTTTTAGCTATTTGGCGAAGGAAGAAAAGTGCGTTGTTTTGGGGGATGAGGTGATTCGTCCTTGTCATTACTTGATGCAATGGGAGAATCAACGTCACGACAAAAACGATTGATTCAACAAATTCAGGGACATCTGGATGATGAATATCATCACTGGCCATTCTTTGGGGAGGCCTCCCAACCATCTGGGCCTTGCAAATTAGAAAAAATCGGTACTCACATTCCAGGATTGAGGCGGAAACACTGAAAACACCTGCTGGGAACGTGTATCGTGCCCATCAGATACGATTGCCTGCTGGATGTGTATACCTACGAGTATACCTCGTACTGTGTCTCTTGGACGCCTAGTGAATTGGAAAACGAACACGGACGACATCTGGAGTTCAATTGAAGGGTGGAATCCACTCCGGAGGGGTGGGGGTTAAGGTACTGAGACATGGTACTGAGAGTTAGAGACTCAGAGAAATAAGCAGTGTTGTTAAATCTCACAAGCAGTTTTCCAAATCGTTTCGGTCAGACACGGTATACACACAGAGGGCTTAAGTCAATGTCAGTTTCACACGTTTTGACACTTTTCGCACCAAATTCAAATCCAAGATTGAATTTGGTGGTTCCATTTGAAAGAGTGCATTCCCCCAAATCATGACTGTGCCCAAAAAGCCCAATCCCAATTTTTGTTTTTTAATTTTTTTTTTTTTTTTTTCAAATGTTAAAACGGTTCGGACTGGAAGGGCAAGGACACCAAGAACTACTTAGCCGCGCCAGTCTTATCACGAGGGAATCCATTAGCCTCAGCGCAGTTTTGGGAGAGCATTTAGCCAGATTTATGGTCCCTTCAACTCGGATTAGCCCATCCAGACAAATTCCCCATTAGGTTTTTGTTCGAGTCCCCCAAACCGCTGAGACGCTGGAACGCGAGGCCCGCTCAGTTCGAAAATAAAGCCGGATCATCCCTCCACGGTCGCAGGCGATTTTTATTTCCTATATTTCCTTTGTGTTTCTTTCCTGGAAGGGGAGGAAGGGGGGCCAGTAAATTTTACTTTGAAAAATAGCTTTCTCAGGGAGTTATTCTATACGAAAATGTGAGCTTTAAGGGGGAAGAGGGTGGTGGTATTAGTAATCGTCCAAATCAGCTTTTACGAGGACGAAAGTCGTGCTGTCCAAAACGCTTTTAAGACTCTCCCCCCTTTATTCAAGACACTAAACACTTTTAAGACCCCTAAAAGTCGTTTTCAAACTAAGAGGAGATTTCACGTGTATCCTTCAAAAACGTGTTTTTCAACTGGTCGCTGTAAATCGTTGTGTAAGTTATTCTTATGGGACAACGTCCTGATCGGTAAAGCAAAACCAGAATTAATTCTTCATGGAGAATCTTAACACCAAGGAAGGAAAAATTGTATCAATTCAGCTTCTCATGAGATTTTACATTGGGAAATTATACCGACGTTATTCAGACAACTGTAAACCAAAATTAATATTTAATTGCAAATTGAAACGTTTGATCTTGTATCAAGTTGTTCATGCATGCGTTTCACCCTCTGACAGATTGATCGCCTTGAGTCTCATTTCGTTGTAGGCTCGATAGCTGCGGGACTGCTGTAAATCCTCGGGTAATTCGATAACGCAGAATCTCGATTATAAATCGGTCGACTTTGTTATTAGTTGTGAAACCCACGTGATTGCTCGAGTGTGAAATACGATCGTGCACCAGATTTTTTTTTTTTTTTTTTTTTCTGCTTTTTCCTTGGCCCAACCTCATCGTTCCGCCTCATCAACCAAGTGGGATTTAGGTGATTCGGCCTGAGGATGATCGAGGTTTGCCTGAAGATCGAGGGCCTACCTTACAATTAGATCGAGTCTGTTGTGAAGATCTGAGCGGAGTCGGGATCGACCGTTTTCTCGTGATGGGGTGACTCCGTCGTGATCGGGACACTTGTGATAGTCGTGGGCCACGATTCCCTCAGGGGCTTCCCTTCCAGGGACTCTTGTGCCCTTACGGTTTGGAAACTGCATTCCATTTGACTGTGTCGGTTCAGAATAAGTCTGTAGACTTTAAGGCCAAGAAGAAATACTGCATTAGTTCCTTAAATCCTCTCTCTCCAAGATTCCACCGATGCACGATCAAAACATTATCTCTCGGTAGGAATCAAACTATTAAACACGACCTTAAGATTTAAAACAACATTTTGAGTTCGTCCTCTCAGTTGATTCAGTAAGGCGTGAATCCTTCCAGATGGCCATCCCTTGAGGGAATCCCGCCAAACTTGATCACTTAATCCCCACGGTGGTTACATCCATTGATTACCAGCACCACCATCAAGACAGCCTCAGGAGAATACGTCAGAACAGCGAACAGAAGGCAAATCAAATTTGTAAATGCAAATCCGAATCTGAATTACTGTTCAGAGTGCCCGCCGAGTTATAATTTGATTAACCTCCAAGCCAAAGCTCCTGTTTCGGTAGTTCTAGCAACTCTGATTTATTCATAACCACCTACCTAACAGAATCCCAACTCAAGGCAAAACCCACCGTCAAGCGCTTTCATCGCCTTCCCCAATAATGCATATTCAACCCCTATTCTTGTTTGGTGCTCGTTATTTGAGTAGCAAAACTGGTTAAGTCCATCTATCTATGCTATTAAATCTCACCGTGTCTGTGGCTATGTCGCGAGCCTTCTCCTCCTAAACAGTAAGCGATAAAAATAATATTTTTATCGCCATAATATGGCGATTCACCAAACCGCCATAGAAAAAATCGCCATAATATTATGGCGATTTTTTCTATGGCGGCTTGGTGAACCGTTTAGCTTCAAATAGGGGGTATGAGAACCCCTGAGATGCGCGCAAATAGGCGCATTTACGCCCAACTTTCTTATTTTAAATGGGAACCCCTAATTTTTTGGCGAATTTGGATTCCTCAGCCAATTTTACGTCCGATAAGCACGTTGAGCGAAATGTTTGGTGCGCGCAAATTCGTGCAACTATTCGTATCTTTGTTGTTAATGGTCCGATTGAGTCTGTATCCTACCTAGAGATCCGAATTTTAATACAAAATACTCGATGAACGAATTCCAACGATCGGCGAATTTAGACGGCGAGTTTAATTTGAACGATTTGAAGAGATGCGGCGCGCGTTAGCCCTGTGTCTTGGGATAGTTCCAGGGACCTTGGGGAGGATGGAGAGAACGGGAGAACGGAGGGTGCCAGGGACCTTGGAAAGGTGGCGAGGCGGGGAACTTTGGAGGGAGATGTTTTGGGAAACGGTTCATTCCCCACTAATGTCGCATAATATGCGACATTATATTATATTCTGGTCTGTGGGAAGACGATTTCTCTCTCTATTCCCGGCCAATATTACGCCTGTGAAGTTTAGAGCATTGAGCGACTGTCACTTGGGCGAGCGAAGCGAGCCCCCCTGGCCGAGAAGTCTAGTTTTCTATTCCATTCCTGAAGGATTTCAGTGCGAGGAATCGAATGGGATGAGAATGACAGCAGAACCCGATAGGGCCAAAGAGTGACAGCACTTCAGGGCCAAGCGGTTTTATGTGCCTGTAGTGTATCGTTTCATGACCTCCAAAACAAAATCAGAGTATAATACTGTTATTCAATTCTGGAAACAAACCAAGACATGACGCAGAGATTGGCTGGTGTATCGTTGACTTTTGAGGGGACGTCGGTCCATTTAGATTTCGAAATTTCGGCTCAACAGGCCATTAGACAAGACTTAAGAGTTTCAGGATTGTTCCTTAAAAGGATGTGAATTCCACTTAAGTCAGTCGTGGTTCAGAAGGATCCACAAAGATGAAGCGCTGCTGAAACACTAAAAAAAGAATGGAGTGGATGAAGAAATTTTTCGGGCTGAGGTTCCTGCCACCAGTATTAAGCGCTTTTCATGACCTCTTGAGGACCGCTCCGACTGCGGCGATGTCATTTTCTTCCTGCTTGGGCAAAAACACCTGTTAACCACACCTGCACTCGCGAGATGAGCGTAGACAGTCCTAAGTCTGTGCAAGTTGGTAAGAAAAATTCGTGGCCCTAACGTGTTGTTATTCAGAAATAGCTTTGGCCCAATTTGCTGCAATCTAAGCCGCTTAACTTGCTACGACCTTTTTCATCATAACTCGTTAGATTCTCTTGAAAAAGAGTCGTTCTTCTTCAATTGATTTAGTCTGGGAATTGTTACGCAACAAAACTGGCTAATGCTTAATTGTGCATCAAGAGTGTTTAAGTGGGATCGTTGCAGCTCCGCCATTTATGTATGCAGCTCCGCCACCTACCAATCTCCGCTTCATCCCTGCAGTTTGCAACTCCGCTTGTTAGCATCTCCGCCAGAATCCTTACCTTCATACTGAATAAGAATAAGTATAGGTACTGTATGAGAAAAGAAAGAGTTTGATCTTTTTCGTAGTCTTGGTCCTTTTTTTGGCTTGGTAAGGTTTTTCATTATACAAAAAAAAAAAAAAGTTTCAGTGAATTCACAACTTTTGTTTCAGAACTGGTGAGGTCTCGTCGGTTTGCAAAACTCGTTAGATCCAGCGTTTTGAAGCGAAACTGGTCAAGTCCAAACGTTTTTATCGAATTTTTCGTCCATTTATGAACTTTTACGTAGGTAAGGTTTTGATTCCTTTCGATTCAGAGTGACCAAACCATCTCTCACCAGAAACCATCAAATGTCTGATTTCGAACAAAAATCTATCTCATAGCGTTTTTGCCGTTTTTCACTTGGACTTGCAACAGTTTTGCAACTCAGCTGCTCAATTATTAGTCACCTTTCTAAAACTTAAGTCCTTCCACTGACTCTTCATGGAATCGGCCATATATGGCCATGGGTGATTCTCCAAAAAGTTGCGATATTTTGGGCACTATAAGTCATGCCAGTAAAATCATTCCGATTTTTAGTTTCTCCATCAAAATCAACTGTACTAAGGCTTCAGATCAATCCCTGAAAGCAGCAGCTCATAAAGTATAAAAGATCCCAGAACCATGAATTTCAAAATTAAGATATGGGGCACTCATTAATCTGGCTTGATTCTCATTAATCTGGATGCACTTAACGCATTGACCAGAGAAGCGTTTGGCCCAAAAAAAAACCTTATATTCAGGCTCGATGAATAGCCAACTGATCAGCGTCTGATAAATTCATTTTGAGGTTAGAGAAGGTGATTATGGTTAGTGAACCTGAATTCATCTGGAAACTATATCATTCATCTAGACGTATAAATTTTGAATGATCCAGATGAATGAGAGCCAGATGAATGAGATTTTACAATAAAACCATGATTATGAATAAAACTATGGTTCTTGAAATTTTTTCAAGACATTGTTACTTTCCGAGATCGCCATGGGAACAAACACAATGGCATGCATTGCCCTTTGTCTAATAACCAATCATAGAGGAATAACAAATGCCAGATGAATGAGAAATAATAAAAACACTCGCCTGTATCCAAGGGATCACAGCTTGCCTCAACATCTGGACTAGCACTGAAAGAAAAAAGGAGGAGGCCGAACTGTCGGGAAGGGTTTACTGTTGCCAACCTTCATAGATACTGAAAGAAATTCCCTCACACAACCTGTGGGGGGACTGGAAACTGACTGGCCAGATAAATGAGGTGACACCTTTGTGACAACCATGTTTGACCACACTACCCCTACAGGAGAGTGAATATATAAATTTAGGACCCAATCGTTCACAAATGGGTACAGCAATAAAAATTTGATTTTTCCAAGAGAATAAGTGGGCTAGTTTGCGTACTATACATTCTCAAAGTTCACGATTGGAGCATGTGACAACCAGATGAATGAGAAATCGACCATTTAAAATTTAAAAAATGTATATCCAGCGATAAATGGAAAACTTTTACATGACACATTTGTAAAGCACAATGGTATTGATCACTGAAAGAAAAAAATATCTGTCTAGCTCAACTGTGAACCATTTTATCATCGTGTGACACAAATATCGCAACTTTTTGGAGAATGAAATATATTTCGGTACTCACTCTTCAGCACCAATCACCCTTCAAGTCCTTAGCTATTCAAGGTATTTCTAATCAACGAAAGGCTTGTCATAATTAATTTTTTTTTTTTTTTTTTAAGTAACATCAGTCGGTGATTTATTGTGTTGGTACATCGTTCCTGGTAGGCAGAGTGAGCAGGTTATTAATTGATCAGCGGTATGCGCTCTTCAAATGCTACTAATGTATGTACAATGACTGTTGACTCTTGGCTTTTGGAGTTTGTGACGACACTTTGTCATCTTCAAATAGGGGGGTTTTCTAAAGTCTTCAGGAAGGCTTGTCAATGGGGCAATTTGAATGTTGTAACATAGAAATCCTCAACTCCGCATTTTAACCCTCGTGAGGCTTAAAATGCGAAGTTGCAATATGCAAAATTTTCTTAATGCAAAAAGTTCCTGAAATGCGAAATAAAAGGGAATCCTTACTACAGCATGCTCGTTATTGTTAAATGTATGACCGCCAGTAACGTTTTACGTTCCCAGATGTACGTGGAACAGATAAAATTCTAATACGATAGCCGGATCATTAGTTTTACGTACGCTTCTAATTGGGTCTTATCTCTTCGGTAGATTGTAAAGCAGTTAACGATGAAGGCACCGTAATGAAGCATTCTCAAGTGGGGATCACAGTGGCAATTACAGAATCAACGGGACTCATCCGAAATGCCACAATTGATCATAAATGAATTCGATGGCTATGTTATGAGAATTATATTCGTTAGCGGCTTCTTGGCTTTGCGGAGGATTCCCGTGAGAATTGATCTTCGAAGGGGATCTTCCACGAAGTTGGAAGACGGTTGGGAGTCGTGCTCCCGCTCGGACACGATGAAGGTAATTAGTTTTGAAAAAAGGACGAAGAAAATCCGATAATAAAACTCGGTAGAGGAGATAGAGGCGAAGAGAGTCAATCGAGTTGAAGGATAGATCACGACATATCCGACGGTTGGCAGGTCATTAGTTGATCTCCCCTTCTTCTTCCTTTGCGTACCCTCTCGACTTGTTCTTCGTTTTCCATTTCCCCTTGTCTCCGCTCGCCGTTAACTTTCGTTATTAACATGCGGATAGTTGGCGGTACTCGGCGAATAGTTTTCTAGGAGTTTTCTGTTAGGGCACCGTTAGCGTTAGGAAGAGCCTTTCCACAAGGATTGATGCTTTTTGTCTTGAAGCGTCCTCGTTGAAGATATACTGCCTCCTTTAGATGGAGAGAGGGCATCGCGGTGAATCTGATTAGAGCCGACCGTTGAAAAGCTTTCGTCCTGCGAAGGACTCGGGCTACAATGAGTGAACTAAGAATTGATCGCGTAAAATCATTACTTGTGGGAAACCAGCTACAGGGGGAAAATCCTTCAGCACCGTCGTTTGTTGCTGGTACCTAGCTACAAAAAGCATGTTTCACCTACTGTTGAAATTCATCTATAAAAAAAACTTGTTATCTCTTGGCTTCTGATAATTAATTATCTCTAAAGTTAAATTTGTCAGACTAAGGCCATTAACTCACCCTCTGGGAAAGGTACCCAAGTACTATTGTCACCTCTAGGTGACACTACTTTGATAGTTAGGTTAAAAATCGTTACGGGCCATTAAATGGTGATTTGATGGCCATTAAGGCTAAATTTTAGCCTATGAACAGATGATCATTTTGTAACCAGGTGAATTAAACATTTTTCAACTATGTGGGGTGAGAGAACTTCTAGTACCTACTGGGCTTCCCAAACGTGTTGACTCGCGGACTCCTTTCACGGATCAATAATTGATATATTGATATTATATCTACTGCAATAGCTTACTCAAGCATCTAGACTTTGATACATGACGCTAAATTTGTAGTTGGTGGTAAGTAAACGCTCAGTAAATAAGCCAGGCCACGCCTTATTATTATTACCTAGTGGTGGAGGGGAATATCACTATGAAAACAAGCATCACATTTACAACCTTAGAGGTTTATTAAAATTAAAAAAATAAATTATACAGTGAAATTGATAGGTATGTTGTTATAGTCTATATTTATTAAATTCAATGTTTGTGGCGGGCGGGATGGATGGATGGGTGTGTCCGAACATCACGGCCAAACGGCTCGACGGATTTTGACGGGAGCGGGCGCAAATTGACGAGGTTGTTCCAACTTAGAACATAGGCTATATTAGGGGATGGGATGACGGACCACCATCTGGGAGATGGTGTGGAGTAAATACCTAGCAGCTAGCTTCTATGTCTATTGAATGGCGTCGTTACGTTTCACTGCAGGCTTTACACTGTTTAAGCTAGTTTACTCCACATGCTAAAAATTCCTACTGTACCTAAATGGAGAAGACTATAGTCTTCTCCATTTAAATCGTTAAATCCATGCTTATAAGCATGGATTTAACGATTGTCAACGTTGATACTGATTTGTATATTTTTGTACAAAGATGGAAACGCAAAAAGTCAAATGATTTCATAACTATCATCAGGCCAATCAGAGTTTTCGCTCCCATTTAGAGAGAGTGTGGGATGGTTATTAAAAGAATAATGAAACAATGGCGGTATTCCATCCAGATGAGGGGAAATATAGTTTTAAAGGAAGATGAAAATTCACATGAAGTTTTCATGTTTGTAATAGACAATTAAATTAATCTGAAGATCGAAAGGTTTTATAATTTTCCCCCGAACTCCCCCAGAAAAAGTATAAAAATCTGAGGACTATTTTACCCAATCAACTGGTATTTTCAGTGATTCATGGTTTTATTTTATTTATTTATCATTTTCATTTGCAGTGAAATGAATTTTGAGTTTTTAAATGTATTTGAGGAGGTTGCATCACATAAAGTACTATGTCCTCTTGAGAAAACTCCGTTTTTTGGTTGGTTTTAATTTGAATTTAGTACTTTTTGGTTGAAAACTCAATTTTAAAACGCTTCTTTTCAATGGATAGAACACGTTTAGAGCTGAAACGACTTCATTTTCGTGAAGAAACAACTCCCGAAAACCCCATCGCACCATCAGTCGGGAAATGAAAAATTTGGCGTTTAGTAGACCTGTACCTGTACCTTTTGTGATGCAACCTCCTCATTTACCTTTGTAAGGATTTATCAATTTTTCTCGAAGTTCGCAGCGGAGTTTGAGAACCCTTCGTAGTACCTTCGTAGAAACGCTGCAAATTTTACACAAGGGTTTATTATTCTTTGATATACGTTACTTGTGCAAAAATTTGATTCTGTCAATGAAAAAATTTAAAAAAATTTTTTTTTTGATTTTTTTGTTCAAAAATGTGTTTTTTCAAAAATTCAGTATTTTTTACTCGAAAAATATTTAACATCCTGGGATCTTTCAAAAATCCCATTTTTAGCCCCACGAATGCCCTAAAGATCGCCCCAGTGAAATCGCATCGTTCTGGGACCCCAAAAAATGGATTCTACGTCCAAAAATACTTCGAAAACGACACCTAACTCGATCACATAGCTAAAAGCCTTCAAAAAAACCCTCCCGTAGCCCCATTATAGCCCCATAGCGCCCCACGGGTTTGGGCGATCGGACTGAAAACCTTGCGGGCACAACTAGATGGTAAACCAAGTATTTTGTCGAAATTTCAGATTTTTTAAAAATTTCCTACTGCCCAAAACGGCCCGGACGGCGGACGGACATTTCGAATTTAGAATGTAGACCTCTTGAAACGGATAATGTCAAATTTTGAGCCCGATCGGATTCGTTGACCTCCGTCGCGATTACATAGGTGTATTATTCCAAGAATAATAAACCAAAAGGGATAGGTACTCCTACAGTTTCAGAGGTTGAAAGGAACACGTTTACTTCAAGAATCCCCCCCCCCCCCTGAACTTATCTTACTGAGAGTTGCACCGCCGAAAACTCAAATAGAGACGTTTTGACACCGTAATAATGTGGCACAGAAGGGTGGGGTGATCACGTAATCACGACTGAATCCCCCTCGGGTGCACGTGACGGGGATAAGGGTAATTTTTAGTCAGGGCGTGATTTACTTCAAACCAGCTTGTAGGTACCCTATCTACCGTCATGCTTCAATCTCGTCGCCTTGCGTCTTTTTACCAGGGCCTCAACAAGGTAGACAAAATCACCAGCCAGGGGAGGCGAGTAAATGGGAAACGAGTAAATTACGACTCAGCTATGTCCCGAGGGTGTGAATCACTACACAAAATTAGGGGATGAAGATGGTGAGAGAAAGAGTGTAAATAGAGGGCACATGGCAACGAGAAATATTACCTTTCCGAAGTAAAGTCGAGTATCTTGCGAACATCATTACTTCTAGAGTCAATAACTGATGAAAAACTGTCAAAACTGTTAAGGCTTTATTAGAAAATGGGAGGAATTTCACGTGAGAGCAAGCGGAGAGGCTCGAAATTTTGACAACGGAAGCGAAGTGGAAGGTTCACAATTTCCGAGCGTGAATTAATTTACAAAATTGTTTCACCCAATTAAAAGATGGTAATGTTCAGTGTTCACTAGTCGTGATGAGGAGGAGCTTGGTTGGCAGTGATCGCAGTAATGATCTCTACTCCTCTGTTTCTGGTTACCTTCTACGTCCCATTGGCATTGTCCAGACAGAGATGTTCGCCAGGGTGAACAGGCCTGACCCAGTGAAACCTGCTTGTATCAACGTGTCCAATTAGGCTCCTTCACGGGGTATTGATTCTGTTTCGGTAGCGAGTCCTCTACGGTGGTTACCAACCACGCGCGACCTCTGGCGTTTTGTTCTGCGGTCATCTGATTAGGGAAGGTGGATGCCTGCAAGGCGAAGGTGCTTCCTAGTACGTTCCTGGATCAGTTTCACAGGTGAACCACTACCAATTAGCTCGTCTTTGATATCAATCTCCTCAATGTCCCTAGAACATGACGTCGTGGTATGTTGTATCCCATTGTCAGACACCATCTGATTTGTTTGTCTCACTCTCTTTGACGTATGACCGTCTCTTCAAACGATCACTTCATCACCCCTGAGCTATTACCCTGTTAACAGTACCGACCTTCTCATTTCAAACCCCTCGGCGGGTTCCCTTTGGAGGTCCTCAACGCCCCAGACAGCCTCTCATTTCTTTCGCCACGGTGAATTAGTCCCGAGGACGTTAGGGAACGAAGAAATGTCGGTATTGACAACCAGAACTTATGTCTCAAATGAAATATCTCTGCGATTGTGAATTTCCGTTGTCATTCTCTGAATAATCAACCTGTTTTCGCGATGGGGGTTGAGAGTTGGAAAATCTCTGTACGTCCGCTGTTTCCATTCGGTTTTTGGCAGAAGAAAATACTCTGTTTCGTTTCTGGCTTGCCCTTCAAGGTTACCAAAGTCTCCTGTGCATTTGAATGATGGACAATGACGAGGGGTTAAGTTACGTGTCGTTTTCAAAGTAACTGAGGTAAGTAAGTAATCGGAGGCCAAACCCGTCGGATCGATCTTCAGCTATGTTATATGTTTTACAATAATCGCAGGTGTAATAAACGTTGGAATTAGCTGCGGTTTTTTTTTTTTTTTTTTTTTTTTTTTTTTTTTTTTTTTTTTTTTAAGTAAGGTGTTCACAGTGCATAACACTCGTACAAGTATGATGTAATCGGTCTTCAACAACTCGCCAACCATATCAACACTGTAACTCAAAACAGAAATCGCAAAGTTCGTACGAATTTACGAATTAGTGGGAAAAATCTCAATTTGAATTTTCGGCGGAAACCAGCAACTAGCCGCATTGGACGACGATTTGCCTAGTTGGCCACCATTAAAAACACGGACATTTTGGTGTTACTCCAATGTCACCAGTGCCAACCACCTATGTGTATCGATAAGGTTTGATCAGGTTGGCGAGTCGATCGACACCCTGATGTACTCGTATATCTAAATTGTGTCTTTTGATGAAATGAAATGTCGAAGATCTGAACCACTGATTATAAAACCTACCTACTACTTTAACATTCTATTTTCCCCTTGTAAGACAGTTTCCTTTTTTTTCCCCCTTCTGGAGTTTATTAATCCTGGAGGTCGAATCTCATTACCTGGCTATAAATTACTCTGGTCAGCCCGTAAGAAGGACCCTAATTTTCACTCCAGCACGAGACCTCATTTTTTCCGGTCATTTCTTACGTCCTCCCTTCTGGCGACGTAAGTAATGGGTGAAACACCCAGCGCTTTGAATTCGGAGGAATTTTTCTCCAGTAGGTAAACTGGACATTTTGTAAACCAAGGAATGAAAACGGACCTACAAATTCACCATATAATTTAGTCAAACTTCATCAAGTGAACTCTGTTGCATGCAAAAGAGTCGGCTGTTTGTCGAATCTGACATTTCCAAATCGTTCCGCGTGCTGTTATGTGTCAGAAAATCCCAACCAGAGTGACTCCTTACAGACTCCTACGTTGGTATATATTCCAGAGAAAAGTGCTGGGTCGAGTCCAAGATTTGAAGAGGTGGCCTCCGTTGAGACGCAACATCCACAATTAAACTCACTCTAACACCACACCACACTTGCGTACATCCCACTTTACACACACTACGCCAAGCTTTAATTTTCTTTTTTTGGCACAACATCCAAGCCGATCCGCTTCAATTTATTGGGATCGTCAAATACTCCCCGGCGAGCTAAAACTTTTACGAGGGTCAACATAATAGTGTTACACCTACTGCAGGAAAAAAAGATGTACCTAACATCAAAACTGTGTTATGTTCAGTAGTTAGATCCTATTTCACTTCTTTTTTTTCTCAAGTGGGTTTTTCTTGGATGCTGGTAAATGGTTTCCTCCGAAATCAACATAATATACGTACTTGGGTTGCATTATTATTCGCTTGCTCCCTCAATAATTTTGTTGGTCCTTTGCTAATGTCAGATTAGCCGTAAAGCACCTGATACGCGAAACTAATTCACAGTTTGGGATCAATAATTGATTATTGCAATAATTATTATCAATAGTTAGTTACAGTTGAGTCGATTCAGTTAGTTGGTATCAAACTTGTGAGACTCCCGCCTTCTAGTCGTGACTCGCTCATAGCTGTAAGCTGGTCTCGAAGTAGCGCCGTTCCTTTCTGCACGAGAACTCAAGACACCTAACGAGAATAACGCCTGAAAAATAACTGTACACTTCCAACTGTTGTAAAAGGATAATGAGAGAAAATAGTAGTTCCTGTTTGAAATTAGATTATATTAAAGTGTCTCGTGCTTGATAAATTGTTTGAAGCTTTTCGTGAAAGATTTGTCATATGAATCTGACTTGACCTGAGCGTTTGTGTTCTTTAACTATGAATTTTGGAATGCTTTCTCTGCGATGCTTAGTAACTAACTGTAAAACTAACTTAGTAAAACTGTTTTCGAGTTATAGGTTGAAAAACTGGAAAATGCTCAAAAAATCGAGGTTTTTAGGCCACCGAAAGTTCTCCCAGCAAAAACTTTGCTAACATTTTAGATATTTTGTTGTTCAGACCCCTTACAACCATTTAAAAACGCTGCAAATTTTACACAAGGGTTTATTATTCTTTCATATACGTTACTTGTGCAGAAATTTAATTCTGTCAATGAAAAAAAATTTTAGAAAAAACTTCTTTTTATTTATTTATTTTTTAAATTTATTTTTTCAAAATTGTTTCGTATTTACTTGAAAAATATTTGACCTCCTGGGATCCTTCAAAACCCCATTGGTAGCCTCATGAAAGCCCTATTTATCGCCACAGTGAAATCGGATCGTTGCGGGACTCCAAAAAATGGATTCTTCGTCCAAAAATACTTCGAAAACGACACCTAACTCGATCCCTTAGCCAAAAGCCTTTTAAAAAAAAAGCTATCCGTTAAATATTTTGTTAAAATTTTAGATTTAAAATATTTAAAAAACACAGGGAGTCCCGGGACATGGAAAATATTTTCATTCCTCGGGAGAATGAAAAAGGAAGCGAAGATTTATATCCCCCCCCCCCCTATTCGTAGCTAAAAGGTCGGCAAAAAAAAAAATTTCCCCGCCTCCTCCACCATTGTAAGGTCCCTGAAGCCCCACCCCGGATTCCACCCGTTCTGAGTACGTCAATCCGACTTCCTTGACAGCGGCCGGGTTGGAAGAGCCAAACGCGCTCCATCTATATCAAATAATATTATATATTACATATATATTATATCGCGTTAAGGACTGACTCACGATTTTCACTTCAAAAAATTTCCCCGCCTCCTCCATCTTTGTAACGTCCCTGAAGCCCCTCGGATTCCACCCGTTCTGAGTACGTCTGAGACTCACTCACCAACTGACTCACGATTTTCACTGGGAGACTCCGCGAGCGGGGGGCGTCCGTATAAAATCTTCGCTTCAAAACCTCTCCCGTAGCCCCATTTTAGCCCCACCGGTTTGGGCGATCGGGATGAAAACCTTGCGGGCACAACTAGATGGTAAACCAAGTATTTTGTCAAAATTTCAGATTAAAAAAAAAAAATCCTGCTGCCTAAAACGGCCCAGACGGCGGACGGACATTTCGGTTTTGGAATCTAGACCTTGTGAAACGGATAATGTCAAATTTTGAGACCGATCGGAGTCGTCGACTCGATTACATAAGTGTATTATTCCAAGAATAATAAACCATAACGGCAAAATATGGTAATATCTGGACGCAAAATGACACAGGTTCCATCAACAATTATCACCATGAAACGTCCAATATATGAGTGTAACGTTCTAACTCAATCTTTTTACTGAATTGAAAACCTCATTTTTCCATCAAACCCTTATTATTCCCATTATGTTTAAATTTTCTCCGTCAGGTCATTTACCCCCACATGTGGGTATATTCTTGGGACGCGTCAAATTTTCTTTAAGGTAGGCTCAGTTTTGTGGTTAACAACATGTATAGTGAATCAAACTTGAAAAAGGCTGCAAGTTCCACATGATGGTTTATTATTCTTTTTGCAGATATAAATTGTGCCTCCACACCCATTTTAATGTGCTTCAAAAAAAGATTCTATATTTTCGTTGGACGAATACGAAAGCAACACGAGGAGTTCGCAGATCGTGAAAAATCCCTCAAAAAGCGATCTTGGTCGAAAGCCCTTCCGTCACGTTCACAAATGATCTTTCGGAGGTCCTGAAAAGTTCCTGCGGGATTAGAGGCGTCGGAAGACAAAAATGGCTTGATTAGAGGCCCCCAGCCTCTCGTCATAATGGAGCTTCACAATCTGAGCCCCATTCAATCACGTGACGTCATATCAAAAGGGGCATGTGGAGAGGTTCGCTGTGATTTATTGACGGAGATGTCGACCTTTTCGTTCTGTGAGGAATGCACTGCTCCGCGGCTCGGTCGTGTTCACAACCTGTTGAATTTCTTGGTGCCCGCCCGCTCTCCACTTTTTGGTCATCATCTTCAAGTGATCTCCTCGACAGCGTTCACTCCGCACAATCCATCTAATCCCAGTCAAGGCTCGTCAATCCTCTCTCTCTCTTCGTTTCTTTAGTCGATTCAAGAAGTTGAAGTACACTTCAACAGATATAAAATTTGGCAGTTGTTTTGGCAAATTTCTTAGAATTCTGAAGTTGACTTTAAAATGTGAAATTTGTAATTTCTGAGAAAGCGAGATGTAGATAATCAATCTTCATGCAAGTTACAAACTCACAAAGGTTGCCAACAATTTGTGAATATCTAACGAAAGTGATTTAGCGAAAGTTCAGGAAGGAAGTGAATGTGGAACAGTTGCCGATGGGTCCCATATGCGTGGGTGGAGAGGATGGGGAAGAAGAGGAATGAAGGTTGAGGGGCGAGACCGTTAGGTATAAAATATTCAAATGAATTCAAGAGGAGCAAGGCCTACCGGGAGATTCTTCTTGTAAAGTGAGAGTGGTGATGATACACATGAGGAGTACAGTGGAGGGGGCTACAAGAAAAAGGGCCTTCAAGGCTGCGCTTTCATACGCGAGCGTACCCCCCTCACCTGATCCACTCTGGTAACATCTCCAAGAGCAGCGACCTTTGCCCCACCGTCTCGACCGCGAACCAAAGCTTGGCAGACGGCACTGGAGGAGCGTCTTACATGACATTGTGGTATCAGAAGAGTGCCTAAAATGCAAATGCAGTTCCAAATGCTTCTGTGGTTATTGTACGTCGTCACTATCCTGCAGACGAAGGAGGTGGGTAGACAGTTGGTAGGAGAATATCCCTGGAAAAGAAGAAAGACGAGGCCGAGAACAGATACTGTCCAGAAGTATTGATACACCTCTGTGCATACTTTGTGCAATGGTTCTGGGGGCAGTCCGAAAGGCGAAGAAGGTTTTTAGACGGTACGAACAGAATCGAGCCCTTCATAGTTTTACGGATATTACCCGCATAAAGGTCGATCCACACGTTTCAGTGCTTCAGTGAATCCTCAGCCATCAGTGCTCCCTGCGGCATGCAACGCTGGTGTGTGGACTATCATTGATGCAATAGAAGGGCACCGTGCACGGATCACTGAAATGTGTGACTGTACTGGAGGGTTTGGACGTTTCACATTTGAAATGTACAGCGCCTATTGAAACTTGGAACCGTTTTACTTTAGGACCTAGATTATTTAACACAGTCCAAGATCATATTTTTCCAACAACCATTCGAGAGTGTTAAAATACGGTCCCTAGGTCATAGAATTTCCCCAAGCTAAGAGCAGGCACCGTCAATATTTTGTATTTTCTGGAAAACGTTTTGTATCACTTTTTTAGTGAAAAAAAAAGAAGAAAAAATTAAAAGTCCTGACTGAATAAATTGGAGGCTCTTTTAAAAAATAATTTAATATCTAAGTAGTTCAAGTTTTTTTCTTTCTTTATTCAGTTCACTATAGAAGCTTAAGTTTATCAAAACTAGAAACTTCGAGTACACGTAACACAGGTGTCCAAACCCTCCCATGGGTGTGCACAGAACTACTTTCTTGATGAAACGGGATGACCAAAGCTCTCTGCGCCAAAACAGTTTTTAAATTAAGGTCACTTGTTCAACTGTACTCACACTTATAGTGCTCGCATTTAATTCAACATTTTGCATTAAAAAGGTCACAATCTCATCAAATCCACTTAGCAAAAATAGCACCGCATCACTTGAAAACACAAAAGTACCGTAGAAACGGCGCTTAAAATAACCTGAAAAATCTTTTTACTTCCATTACCTGAATGTATCTCCCTCTACTTCTGAAGTAACTAGGGGATATTGCTTATATTTCTTATATTTTTTTTTTTTTAGTGGAAAGTAGCTTATGAACACGGTCCAAAGGCTCCCGCGTCCTCCCCTAGCCCACCGAACACGGCAAAAGTTTTTTTACCAAACCTTCTGCCCATCGGCCTCGATATTTTGCTTCCGATAGATCGATACATCGTCATTGATATTTGAGCTTCGGTATTATCGGACCTATCGGTAGGTACCTATTTTAATTAATGGAATATTATTCTGGGGTCGGGAGGTTCAGTAAAAAGACTCCAGGGATCTTCTAAGCCAAGGTTTCGGTTTATTTATAAACCGTCTTCAGGGCTGCAAAACAGAACCACTAACCACTGCTCAGCAACAAACAATCTTTGAGTGAGAACAACAATAAGTACACATGCTTTTACTGGAAACCATGTAAATACGGTAATAACAGTTATGAATCTTACCACGGAAGAAGGAATGCCTTCTTCGATCTTACCTTAGAAAAGAAAATCACCACCAGGTTATGCAGCGGAAGGGACTTAGAATTGATGAACAAAAATGAGGGGGGTGTCAGGAGTTTCAGATGTAGAACAATGAGGGTTGGTTTCAAGGAGGCTCAAATCTTTTTGCCACTTTGTGGATTATTGTTTTCACTTAAAGATGGTTTGTTTCTGAGCTGTGGTTCTATTTTGTAGACGTGAAGATGTTTTATAAATACACCGAAACGTTGGCATGGAAGAACCCTGAAGTTTTTTACTGAACACCGCGATTCGCTACCCCCGAATATTTAATTTGAGCAGTTAAGACACACACCTTGGTTATTTTAATTATGCTTCTACAACCAATAACAATGGAAATGAAAACCCTCTTTGATGACAATAATTGTCATCGTTAATTTGTATATAAAAGTTGAATTTACAGGGCGGCTCGCAAACAATGCAGGTTATTTTGGTCCGTTCACATTCTTTGTTGCGCCAGCACCATCCGGAAGCATTCCAGGAAAAGTTAATTAATTAAATATATCGATATTTTGTCTGCGATATATCTCATATATATTATATTGGTGACAGCGAAATATTGCTAACGATATATCGGAAAACAAGATATATCGATATCTTGAACAGTTTTGCCGTCACTAATCTAGACATTTTTTCGTTTTGAGCTGACTCGTTCTTTTATGTTGAATCCTGATTCCTCGTTCCATTGACATTTTCTGGCGCTTAGGTCAGGGCTAAAGCATGCATAAAAAAAAAGGTGCTTGCTAACCTCGTTTTACCCTCATATTTCTGAACTGCGCAAAATGTAGCGAATCGCCGTAAAATTCCCTTCAAGTATAATTAATAATTAATAATAATAATTATTATTATTATCGCCTCACTAGGCGTTGTGTCACCTACGGGCGGCCGGCCGGCCAATTGCATTGCCGGTTGCGGCGGGCGAAAGTGGGTCTCCACTCGTCGGAAACCCGTTCAAGACGCAGTCTGTCTGACATAACCCCTTTGACCGGGGCCCCGAGGGAGGCAGGGACCCGCCCGTGGGACTCAATTAGTTATGTCATAGACGAAGTCCTCCCCGAAATAACCCAACCTGCTCCTCAAAGGCTCCAATTAAGTGTAGCAGTAATTTGGCAATCTCCATGAGAAAGTAGGCAAATGAGTCCTCGTCACAACATCTTTGTCGTACAATGTTTAGCGATGGACAGCACAACCTGCCTCAACTGCCCTGCATTTATAAGAGCTAAAAAACCAACTTCTCCGTTCAAAGATTTGAATTTCCTCTGCAGACCGAACTTAAACGTACTCCTCACTTGTTAAAAGACGACTTCACTTGGTAAACTTATCTACAGTAGACAAAACTGTTGAGGTCACGAAAGCATTGTGTCCCTTTTTTGACAAAAACGTAGTATGACTAAAATCGTAATGCTCGACCAATCAGTATTTCCCCAGGGGAAATAAAACGAGGACGTGGAAAGGCAATCCATCTACCCCTCCCCGTGGCGTTTCGTCACACTGAGGAGTGCAGATTGGTGAAAATCCTACGCGTAACGCACCACCAACTTGGTGATTTTGGGCCAAGCCGCAAAGCCAAATCCGGTGAACGCAGGAGTTTCGCAATCGTGTTACCGATTGCATGGAAACCTGTAGCGATGGGTTAAGTGGATTTCAGAGGTGTATAATATTATGGGCCATTCTCCCAGAAAGCGACATTTTGATGCCCAGAGCGTTTTCCAAGCCCCATTATAATAATAATTTTTTGAGTTGAAATGTTTTAAATTATTGTTTTTGACTTCATCTAGAACCGCTTTTCTCATTTTTCCGATTAATGAGTTCACTCAATAGAAAAAAGTTTAAATAGTCAATTCGTCATTCTCCGTCCGTGTCCAGGTTCGACCTTCCCAACTTTGATGTCTTGAAAAAGGGGTTTTCGCGGGTTAATCGAAAATTCGCGCCCCCTCAACAATGATTATTATTATTAGTCCTTCCATCACAACAATATCCCAAGAAAAAGTCAGCATGAATGTAAATAAAATGTATTCACCACTCACCTCGAAACCATAAAATCATTCTTAATCAATGATTTTATGGATACAATTATTGCGCCCGACAATAAAATGGAAGACGTTAGTCAATATAATGAGTACCTGTGAAAATTATAATGTCCTAATGAAAATTTGACGTTCAGTAATAATTACAATCAATAACAGTTATTGATGTTGTGTGGCATTCCAATCTTCCTTGTTGGTCATGTGAAAATTCACTATTTAGTTCACCTGCACTACATGACTTTTTTTTAGATAATCACTTTTAATATTTGACAGCAGAGTACGCCACTGCAGTCTCTTGGTCCACTGGGGTCTGATTGTAGCGGAAATAATAAATTAGGTAGTTTAGAAGATAAAATAGGTTTAAATGAAAAATGATGTTTTAACTGACATTTAAAAATGTCATTTGATTTAAGTTTTGTATTGTATTCATGCAACATTTGAACCTTATTTAATATCTCGTTGAATAAAAGATATAATATTTATGTACATATAATGTATATTATACATAAGTAACTCATTAATAATTGCCTAAATACATAACTTTTTTTTAACAATTATTTTTACATCAGAATTAGTTGTTACTAAGAAAAATTACGGTAATTATCGGCACATGACATTGAATGGTCATAGCTATTGCGACACGACGTAACTAGAAAACATTATGAGTTCAGGAATTCATCAACAGCTAAGAGAAAATCCGATCAGGTTTTGGGAAAGCGCGGGAGTTTTGTGGAAACTCTAATTTCTCTCCTGCTCATCCCAGAGCGTTAAAATTTGGTACAGGAAAAGCTTCTTGAGGGTCAATGGAAGTGAACCTACATGGACAGGTACCTGGCATGTGGGGTCAACAAGCGCTGTTACAAAGAAAAATTGCTACGGGTGTTCTGAGTGAAGCATTGACAGGTGAAGGATGGGACTGCATGTTTCGTGCGAAGCACGGGTGTCCCAGCTATATTCTATTTAAAAAAAATTGATGAGTTGAAGATATACCTACCGTTTGAGTAGACCTTCTCAAATGGCACCTGAAATGTTATAGCTTACATAGGCTTACATAGAGACGAATAGGCAATTTACATTGTTTCCCAGTTATCCCGTGAAAATCCCTCACCAGATCAAATCCTCCCATTCACCTGGCCAAAATCTCACCCTATGTTCTAACTCACCCGCCAACGACCAATTCATCTCGAATAAAATACAACTTAGGAATCGAGCCAAAGTAATTACGAGCTCTGTTTGGCTTTAATGGCCTTGTGCTGCAGATAATCTGTCCTTGAGCTTCAACAACAACGGAGGCCGTTTTTTTAAAGAGGTATTCACTGCGAACAAACATCCGTATCAGGCTGGAAATTGGATTTTTTTTAACGTTGAACTTTTAAGAATTCAATTATATTTTGTAAGAAAAAATTATGACGCAAGTGCTGTAAAGGCAAAGCCTCCACGATTATTTTGTATAAAATGTAGGTAAATGTTATGAAAGCGGCCTTTTCAAATTAATCGAACCCCATTAATTCTTTGTTGACAGGAGTTGCTGAGCAAACGGTCCAAAAGGAAAACGATGATTGTGGTGATCCTCCTTCTGCTGTTTGCCGCTGCCGTCATAGCCGCTGTGCTGTTCCTGTTCAAACCTGAAATGCCCCTGAAGGCGCCGGCGAAGCTGGTGTCGTCGAAATCGTCCATCACGTTGGAGTCAGTCGTCAGGGGGGAATACCAAAGCAGTCATTTCAACGGTTCCTGGATATCAGGTACGGGTTCAAGCACAGAACGTAGAAAGATTAGAAGCGGCGCCTCCAGGAGGCGCTAGGACCTAGCGCAGGGAGGTGTGGCACCAGCAGCAGAGCTGAATTCCGAGAAACCTCTCCGCTTCAAGGGAACATTACAAAGAATCTCCAGGGCTTGGGGTTGCTGGAGTTGGGGTGGCTGCTACCCCAACTCCACATTATCTATTTTTTTAGAACGGTTCTACCAAAGGGCGTTTTAGTGGATTCGCTTATTAATTTCTAGGGTTGTTTGTATTCGTCCTAGTTGCGTGAAAAAAAAAACTCAGTAGATTCACCAGATCCGTCCGATCAAAGCAAAAAAAAAAAAATCATCTCGATGGTGCAAATACCTACTTACCGATATTTTGGGGCAAACGTTCACGCGCGACGCGAAAAATCGGGAACTGAAAAATCGAGGGAAAAACGCTGCAAATTGTACACAAGGGTTTATTATTCTTTTATATAGGTTACGTGTGTAAAATATATTTCTGTGTTAAAGGAAAAACTTTTGGAAAAAAAATTTTTTTTTTTTTTTTTTCTTTCAAAAATTCATTCTTTTGGCTCGAAAAATGTTTAACCTCCTGGGATCCTTCGAAAATCCCATTTCTAGCCCCATGAAAGCCCTATAGGTCGCCACAGTGAAAACGGATCGTTCCGGGACCCCCGAAAATGGATTCTACGTCCAAAAATACTTCGAAAAGGACACCTAACTCGATCCCATAGCTAAAAGCCTTCAACCCCCCCCCCCCCCCCCCCATAGCGCCCCACGGGTTTGAGCGATCGGACTGAAAACCTTGGGGGCACAACTAGATGGTAAACCAAGTATATTGTCAGAATTTCAGATTTAAAAAATATTCCTACTGCCCAAAACGGCCCGGACGGTGGACAGACATTTCGGATTTAGAATGTAGACCTCTTGAAACGGATAATGTCAAATTTCGAGGCCGATCGGAGTCGTCGACCCCCGTCGCGAAAACATAGGTGTAATAATAAACCAACACATGGGCGGCTCCCATCCTCGCGATCGCGGTCCGCGCTAGCCGCTCACTAGTCGGGACTAGGGATGCTCAAAAAGAATCGATTCTTGAAAAAATCGATTCTTTTTGGAAAAATAATCGATTCTTTTAGATTCTTTATTTTTCTGAAGAATCGGCCAGATTCGATTCTAAATTTCCAGAATCGAAAACCGATTCTTTTCTGCTCTTAAAAAGTATTTTTTATAATATAAATATTAATAATATGAATATTATTCAGTTGCTCTGTAAAACAGAGCCATGTTTAAAAGAATCAACTATTATTTTGACATGTCTTAGGCGAGGGGGTCAGGAAAAATTTGTGTAATCACGGAAAACATGCAACGTTTTTTATTGGTTACTTACTACCTGATTACTAGGTACTTCTGTTGGTAGTAATAGTATTACTATAGGCGTTGTTTTGTCATGACAATGTCGATGTCATGATCTAATAGCTCTCCCCATAAGGGAGATTTTTTTTTTTGACATGGATATATCTTTTGGCTGGAAATTGAGTCACTGCAACGACCATAGGTAACAGCTGAAGAAATGGAAACATTTGCACTACAACCACTGACACAGCTGAAGCTTTCCTACCTACCTTTTCCTACTTAATAGTGCTGGTTAGCAGTTGGATGTATTAGTAATTGGAATTCAAGTTTCGTAACGTAATAATGCTTCTTCTTCTTCTGATAAATTTGAAATTTAATGAATAATTTGGAAAAAGAATCGATTCTCAGATTTATCGATTCTTTTTGAAAAAATAATCGCGATTATTTTCGATACTTTTATAAATAATCGATTCGATTTAAATCGATTCATTTTTGAGAATCGGACATCCCTAGTCGGGACCCGAAATCACTCCTAGAATCTAGGACCTAGATTTTTATCTTTCTAGCTATCAGAAAAATATTTTTCTCAAGTTGTTGTTGTTGTTGTTTGATTCTCAAAGACTATTATATCCTTCATAAGTTATTTCTCGACTACTGAAATGAGAAATGGAATTTATGTTTTACAAGTTAGGTTTTCGTTCCTCTGAAGTAACGCTAGAACTTTTTTAGTGCGGTGTAAACAAGTTGTTTTTTTTTTTCTGAGTTCTGTGCGTGTTTTCAAATGATGACGAAGTGTAGATATGCCTGAATATTATTCGAAAATCGGAGAGGGAAAGTTCGTTGGAATAAAGATGATGAGAATCCTGAAGGAACGTCTGAGTCTATCATCCGGTGCTCAAACACCAACCTCTAATACCTACCTAAGTACTACATCTTCACAGCTGTCGAGAAGTTCCTCCAAATCGAAAATTGGTGACAATCTGTCTTTTTACTACGAGTTGGACAATGATCAGATGCATGACGTGATTGATATTTCAAGCGTCTTGAGTAATGTGGATATCTGTCGATTTTGTTCGTCCTCTGTAAGTTTGATTGTAGGTAGGCCAGAGCGGTTGAAATAATAATTATTATAAGTTGGCGGTTGGCGGTTGAAATAATTATAAGTTGTGCTTGTGATAAAAATTAAACCTACCGTAACTCTGAGAGAGTAAAAAATCAACGAAGGAAGAAAATTTCTAAAATTTCTTCTCTAAAATAATTATTTATTTTATTAGTATTTAATACTAATAAAATAAATAATTATTATTATAATAAAATGGCAACGGCGAAATAAAAATATAAGAAAAAATTAAGAAAAAAAAAGAATATAATTGAAAAATAACAACAAAATAAAAAATAAAATGAAATAAAAACAAATGGAGGGAAGGAACATGAAGTAGGTATGTTAATAAATTATATTTACTAAATACAGCATTGTATAAATAGTATTTATCAAATGCAGAGGTAATTACATAAAAGTGCAGGGACAAGAGAATAAGAGATGGCAGCATACGAGAGAACAGTCGTTGTCTTGAAAAAACGAAATAATTTACAAAATGGAAGCACTTCTATTCCGTAAATATACGGAAGGAACTGATCAGTTGTCATGACAAGAGTCGATGGAGGGAGGCGTTGAGAATTTGGACTTCAAAGGATGCCGATTTTTGCGAATTTTCGAACGGTTTGGCGGTCGTCTAATGAACAGTGCAGGTAATAAATATATTTATTACCTGCATTGTTCATTATGTGACTTGATCCATTGTTCATTATGTGACTTTATCCATAAAGGTAGGCCGTTAATATATATGTTATGGATCATATAATATATGACATATTATGTCCCTTTATGGATCAAGTCACAGTAACGTTCACTAGGTTGTTGGAAATCTACCCTCAAATTAACGGTTTGATGTTTGTTTGGTTCAATATGAACCATTTCTAACATCTCCCTTTCGAAAAGTTTGGGTTCTTACCTACTTAATGATGTTATACCTTCCCAATTACTAATAGCACATAAATCTATGAGGGCTGAGTACAAGGAACGTGCATTTTTCGGCGGAAAAGACGGTTTCCGAAATTTGGCTCATTGTGACAAGCGGCTGGCGAAGAGGGTAAATGGTGCCACCCCGCACTCCGGGGCTGCCGCTTCTGCTCTTTCTATGTTCTGTAGGTGCAAGTCGAAGAACATCAAGAAAATAACAGCTTCAAGCTACCTAGTTGTGAAGACCTTGGGCTGGGTTGTATCATCAGAATAGGTTGTATTATTTTGAATTTTCTGTCCACAGATTCAGAGTTCATGTTCAAAACCAAGGACGGGAATCTGGTAATGTTCGATGCCGTTAGCAACATCACCAAAGTCCTTCTCACTGCAGATTTTCCTGTAAGCACATAATTGAAAGGCATTATAATCGTTCGCCCATGCATATGAAGTTGAAACTTACGCATTCGTCTCACATTTGCAGTTGATGAGCCGAGCATTCCACTTCGAGTTATCTGCTGACAAGCGTTACCTGCTTCTTCTTCACAACTACCAGAAGGTGATTTACATGACAAATTTACAGGAACCTTGAGATGTATTTGTTATCTCACAGCTCAAGTGAACAGGAGAGGATACTGTGAACAATGTGTAGGAAACAACCAGGACCGACTAGTACTAGTGAATGGTCCGTATCTTGTCTCTCTTTAGTTCTCAAAAAGAACTGAAGAGGCCAGTGGCCATGTACACAATGCTACCACTAGGAGACGAATCCCATGGGGTAATTGCGTGCTATTTGTCAGGCACCAAGCTCAGCTGGGGTTGTTGAAATGATTTAATAGATGAAATAAAAAGGTGGAAAGGCAAACAGATTGAAATATTTCTCACCACCACTTATTCGTCATAAAATTCATACTGGGCCACAAGGGGCCGTACTCGCATAATCCCTGAAAATTTGACCAAAATTGGATCAACATTGTGGAAGTTATGACTGTAACAAGGAAATGCGGACAGGCAGACACGGAACCACATTTGCTCAGAAGGTTCTGAAACGCAAAATGCGTGTGGAGATCTTAATTTTGGAGTACAAAAATTGTTTGAATCCCGTAAGTGAAAACAAAGCTTCCGCTACCTTCGTTAGACTTGGAAGTAATAGTACAACACGATAGGGAAACAATATTCCTTTAAGGATTGTTATACCTTGGCCACAGCCAATGCAAGCACAAGCGTATTTTTTATTGGAAATAGGGCTTCATAATATTTAGGAACTATGTGATACCGAAATTTGCTAAACTCATGCTAAAGTTTCTGTGCCTTAGCAGGCCTTGTTATTCATACCTTTCGTTACCTATCTTGTATCTTGACTGTTCCAGCTATACCGTTATTCGTACTTGGCAGCCTATCACATCGTCGATTTAGAAACAAAGTGAGTTTTTATCATGAATCAGTTTGAAGATCCGATCAACCACTATGTTGACCTTGCGTTAGAATACTTTGACCATGATTTGACTTTGTTTTGATCAACTCACAGTAAGGATGTAAAAACGTGAGTCTGGTGTTATAGTTTTAGAGACCTAATACACAGTTTCAGGCTTGTTTACCGTAGTTCAATCTTCAAAATTATGCTATTGAGATGTTTTATACTTCTTTGAAAATGTTAATTCCTTATCAACTTACTAAATTTGTGGGATTTTCAGGAAAGACTGGCCCCTGACGGACGTCAACGGAGCTCATATGCCTCTTCAGTGTGTGCAATGGGCTCCTGTGGGAAACGCCTTCGCTTACGTTTACATGAACGACATCTACTACAAGAGTTCAGCTCGAGGCCAGGAAATCCGACTCACGCGGACAGGAAGACCTGGCACCATCTATAACGGAGTGCCTGACTGGGTGTATGAAGGTTTGTTTTCGAATTACCCCGTCGCCGAGATGAAACTTCCGCTGTACTGAATTGAAATTAGCTGAGCCACTTCATTTACATTTTTAGAGGAAATCCTGAATGACAACAAAGCCCTGTGGTTCTCTCCTGATGGACGCCACGTCGCATTCGCCACCTTCAACGACAGCCGCACCCCAGTGATGAACATTCCGTACTATGGCGTTCCTGGGGACCTCAAATTTCAGTACACTCAACCCGTCAACATCAGATACCCAAAGGTGACACCTTAATTTTAAATTTGTTAGTCCAGACAAATCGGTGTTCAAAATTGCCGTATCCGTATTGGGGAAGTTTTTCTCAACGGAATTTTTGTTTTTTTTTGGGGTGCTGAATCCGAATATGAAGTTTGCTACCTCCTCCGAGGTCGGCTTCACATCGAAAAATGCAAAACACCTCAATATTTTAGCACTTGTTTCAGTTTTTCGCTTATATATCTGAAACTAAGCGTTTTACGAAGATGACCACTATATACAAAATTAAAGTAGACAAGATTTCCTTTGAAAAGCAGTGGTCAGAATTGATGTTTGAACCAGTAGTATTGGAGATACAGCGGTTTGAAAAACAGCGGTTTGACGGCTCTTCGGCGAAAATAGCCTATATTTGAAGGGCTTTATCTCAGAGCCTATTTGACCTATAGAGCCTTACTTAATCTCAAATTGTAGAAAATTTAATGAAGTTTCGATTATATAATAGTGCTCATACCGCTAGGATGCATCGTTTAGGCGCTATGAGTAAAAAACCAAAAAAGTGCGAAAAATGCGGTTTTTATCCTCCCCCCAAATTACGGGCGCTAGTTCAAAGTTGCCAAATTGACTACATACTACTGAGACCAGACTGTACCACATAAAAGAATAATATATGACGCGGCAATTCATCTGTCTGACGGCCTATTTTTTGTTCCTTTTGACTGGACTACTGAATTATATCAATTCCATTCCATTCCTCTCCCCCCCCCCCCCCCCCCCCAATCTTATGGTAAATTTAGTGTGCTTTCACTTGAAATAAATTTTGTTGTTGATATCATGCATATTAATCGGGTTCCAGGGGGTGGAAGTGAGCGTTTTCGACCTTTTCGCTGAAGAGCCGAAAAACCGCTATTTTTCAAAACGCTGTATCTCCAATACCACTTGTTCAAACATCAATTCTGACCACTGCTTTTCGAAGGAAATTTTGTCTACTTTAATTTTGTATATAGTGGTCATTTACGTAAAACGCTTAGTTTCAGTTATATAAGCGAAAAACTGAAAAAAGTGCTAAAATATTGAGGTTTTTTACATTTTTTGATGTGAAGCCGACTTCGGAGGAGGCAGCAAACTTCATATTCGGATTCAGCACCCCAAAAACACATAGATCCGTTGAGAAAAAACTTCCTAATTTTGCTTCGAGAAAACCACCACTGGACTGAGATTGATTTTCAAATGCAAGCTGAGTCTGATTATCCTTCACCCCGTGACCAGATTGTACTGTATAGAATGTTCATGTCTTTCTAACGGAAGATAAATATCGTTCCAGCCCGGTCGACCCAACCCCACCGTCACACTCAAGGTGGTGAATTTGAGCGAAGTTATGACCAGCCAGCCGTTCGTCAAGCCTGTGGACATTCCCCCAAGGTCTGACCTTAGAGAGCCTGTTCTCATCAACGTGTTCTGGGCTTCGCCGTCCAACCTCGTCGCCGCCTGGACCAACAGAATCCAGAACGAGGGATCCATCATGGCCTGCTCTACCAACTCCTACGAATGCTCCGAGGTACAAGGGAATTCATTTTTAAAATATCATTACAATGTCACACTATACACCGTGTTGTTAACGGTTTGAAATGTATCCTTCACTTATTATCGTCCTTCTAAATTTCAGGTTATGGGACTGTCAGAAAAAGACGGTTGGCTGATCCTCGATAAGTTCCTGTTCTCCTCCGACGGTCAGTACATGACTTTCATCCATCCGTTCGATCAAGGAGGCGATGCCGGAAAATTCAGACACATCGGGATTGTGGATATCAATCAGGCGAAACCTTCTCTCCGGCCCGTCACCAAAGGGAAATACGTTGTCTCCGAAATCTTGTCCATGGACGACAAGCACGTGTAAGTATCACAACGAACGTGTTATTCATTATCATAAATCGGACAAAAACTCTTTTTTGTCCGATTTATCATGTCATGAGGTATCAATCTCACGCTTGATTATCACCATGCACATGCCCCTTCTTTAAAAACCAATGGGGTAAGTGCATGGTAGGGCGCAACTCAATGATAGAAAAAGATAACGCTGAATTTCAATTATAGGAGTAAAGTACAACTACTGAACTCATAAACAAACCTCAAAACAATTCAAAATTCTCACCAATTTGAAGGATTGAACACAATAAAAACAGAACACTGAACTAGTCAGCCGAGTAAAATGGCACAATGTGACCTTCCAGCCGTTGACACCATCTGGCAAATAAGTGATGTCAAGAATACAGTTTCAAACGTAGCCACCAGATGGCATTGTTCTAAGTAGCTCCTACATCCCCCTTACGCACTTGCCCCATTTGTGCACTTCCCCACCTTACCTCACCTAAGCCTAAAGATTGATTCATCTATCAAACGTTGTGTTCATAGTTACTACACAGCCAACCAAGAAGATCATTCGGAGTATCAGAACATCTACAGAGCGGAATGGGGTGAATCAGCCAGTGATACAGAGCCGGAATGCATCTCGTGCCACAACAATATAACATCGATGGGCGTCTGCCATTACATGGGAGGATTGCCGAGCCCGAAGTCGTCCTATTTCGCTCAATTCTGTACCGGGCCTGTCGTCCCCGAAGTCACCATCATCTCCAAGGTAAATTAACGAGTGAAACAAAAATAGGCGCCCAAAGGCAGATTCTTTCCCAGGGAAGTTCCGCTGTATTGCCGCTTCTAATTCTGAATTAAATTTCATATTACATTAATCCCCGCAGAATGGAGATAAAATCAGGATGTGGGACGACAACCCGAGGTTGAAGAGGAAACTGGCGAACGTGATTCTGCCTGTTGTCAAATTCATGGAAGTGGAGGTGGCTCCGGGAATGACGGCTAAAGTGCGGCTTCTCCTTCCTCCAGACATCGACACCTCTGGAAACACCAAATACCCTCTGCTAGTCAACGTGTAAGTTTTCATTCGTCTTAGCCTAGAAACTTGTTCTTGTCCGTCTTTACTCACATCCACTAATCACATTTGGTATCAAATTCCAAATCTAATTTGGTAGCCGCCATTTCAAATTGCGTCGTAATAAAAGTGTTGACACTAATAGCAACCCCGACCCCTATTACCCCTATTTACGGTACCTAATCGTTTTTGTTACACAGGTATGGAGGGCCCAACTCGAATTTGGCTCTGGACCGATTCTCCGTCGATTGGGCTTCCCATCTGGTTGTCAACAGGTCGATGGTCTACGTGCAAATTGACGGACGAGGAAGCGGCTTGAGGAGCGACAAAATCAAATTCGCCAATTACAGGAACCTCGGAACGTACGAAATATACGATCAGCTCAACGTTACCCGGTAAATATCCTGAGAGATTACCTACACTCGATCTTGGCCTTTCTTAACACTAGATGAGATAGTTTTCACGATGTGGTTGTTTGTCGACGATGCAGAGGTCTAATCCAATGAGGTGGTTAGGGAGACACAACGACTCCTCTGCTGATGTAAGTAGGTAGGTACTAAATTGTTTATCGGATAAACAATTGTAGCGTGGGAACCAGTTTCGAGCAACTAAGCTCATCTACAGCCCTTTTGGTACTCGTGAGGCAGTATTCAGTCTCCAGTTCCTCACGCAAAACGTTTTCTAGACTGAAAAGGCCTTCGATAGTGTCCAGCATGGCAGAATGTTCGATTCTCTCAAACGGATCGGCGTTGATGAGAAGGACGTCCGAATTATTGAGGCCTTGTATTGAAACCAGAGGGCAGCAAAGAAGCTCCCGGATGGTTCAACGACGGATGAATTCGACATTCAAAGAGGGGGTCCGACTGGGCTGCATCCTATCTCCACTGCTGTACGATATTTACATGGAGCAAGTGTTTGCTTTCCTCCCTGAAGTGGAGCATCAAGGTAAATGGTGTGTTCGTCAACAACATCCGGTATGCAGATGACACCATCCTTATAGCCGACTCTCAAAATGGCCTGCAGCAGCTCGTCAACATAGTGGCTGAGGAGAGCCTGCCGATTGGCCTAAGGGTATCTCTGAGACCAAATGGATGGTAGTTGTGCGTGGCGACGAGTTCCGTGCAGGGCAGATAAAAGTTGGGAAGTTGCTGTCTCTGGAACGCGTTCAAAACTTCAGGTATCTTGGATTTCGAACGAGAAATGGAATCCCGAAGTCGAAATTCGCGCCAGGATTGAGCAGGCCAGAGCGGCGTTTATCCGGATGAAATCCTTCTTCTGTGATAAGCACCTTATCATTCGCTATCGTACGCTTCGGTGCTACATTTGGTCGGTCAGGCTCTACGGCGTTGAAACGTGGACAATTAAGATTGCGATTGAGAGGACACTGCGGGCTCGCCAGCGGCTTGAAATGAAAGGCACGGGTGAGTCACGAAAAGGAAATAGGTCTTCAGTGAAGAAAAATACCTGTATTCAAACTGTACCCGGGAACCTTTCAAGAAAGGCGAAAACTAATTCGCCAGAGCGCACTAGCACTGAACTGAGAAAAGAGACCTGATTTCGTGGTTTCTTCTGTTTGCCAACTTGGTTTTCGAAACCTTGCAATGATACTTGCACTTTAGAGTGACGCGGCTTTCGATACTGAGCGCCAAAGTGACGCGAATCTGATGATTGTTTTGGTTTTTGCCGTCGAATTCGAATCGCTAGAACATTACGTGTGAATTTTACCGACCAGTCGACTTCATTTGCCGAAAAAATGACGGAATAGGAAGGAATATTAAATATTCCAGAATAAATTTTATTCTGTTGCGAAAAATAAAATTTATATTTAATGATGAAATCACAACAAAACTTAATAGAGGTTCTCCGCCGAGTGGTGGTTATCTACTTGAATAACCTTAATCTAACCTGCACTTAGATAACCCACTTGTGAGTTAGCAGCCTCCCGTGCGATTTTGGTTTATTATTCTTGGAATAATACACCTGTTTTTGCGACGGTTTACTCGGTTTACCATCCAGTTGTGCTCGCAAGGTTTTCAGCCCGATCGCCCAAACCCGTGGGGCGCTATGGGGCTACGGAAGGGTTTTTTGAAGGACTTTAGCTATGGGATCGAGTTAGGTGTCGTTTTCGAAGTATTTTCGGACGTGAAATCCATTTTTGGGGTCCCGGAACGATTCGATTTCACTGTTGCGATCTATAAGGCTTTCATGGGGCTAAAAATGGGATTTTTGAAGGATCCCAGGAGGTTAAATATTTTTCGAGTAAAAAAACAAAACATTTTTGAAAAGAGAAATCAAAATTAACGAAAAACATGATGATGCATGTTGATGCATCATGATGATGTGATTGTTTTGTTGAGGCAAAACAATTTTTTTGAAAGGAAAAAAAAACCACTTAAAAAATAAAAGATTTTTCCAAATTTTTTTTCTTTTGACACAGAAATAATTTTTGCACAAGTAACGCATATCAAAGAATAATAAACCCTTGTGTAAAATTTGCAGCGTTTTTCATTAGTTTTTCAGTGGCCAACCACACAGCTTTCTACTCGGAAGCTGAGTTCGCCGTTCTTCGTTCACTTGTGCATAAATTTAATTCTGTCAATACATTTTTTCTTTTTTCAAATTTTATTTTCTCTTTTCAAAAATTTTTTGTTTTTTTACTCGAAAAAATTTGACGTCCTGGGATCCTTCAAAAATCCCATTTGTAGCCCCATGAACGCCCTATAGATCGCCACAGTGTAATCGGATCGTTCCGGGACCCCCAAAAATGGATTCTACGTTCAAAAATACTTCGAAAACGACACCTAACTCGATCCCATAGCCAAAACCCTTCAAATAACCCCTCCAGTAGCACCATTTTAGCCCCATAGCGCCCCGCGGGTTTGGGCGATCGGGCTGAAAACCTTGCGAGCACAACTAGATGGTAAACCAAGTATTTTGTCAAAATTTCAGATTTAAAAAAATAAAAAATTCCTACTGCCCAAAACGGCCCGGACGGCGGACGGACATTTCACTTTTGGAATCTAGACCTCTTGAAACGGATAATGTCAAATTTTGAGGCCGATCGGTGTCGTTGACCTCCGTCGCGATTACATAGGTGTATTATGTGCGGTGTAGACTACTTCGTCTGAAATCGTCTTTTTATAGGATGGCTTCCCACTATCTCGCCGCATCTACCTTACGTTACATCAACAGAAGAGTTGTTTTCTCTACCTAACCACCTCATAAGATAGCTTTCTATTGGTAGTGAGATATACTTACTGAAAATTAAGAATTTGTTTTTCCGATTCACAGATATCTCTTGAACAATCTGCCCTACCTGGATCCTGAGAAAACTGCTATTTGGGGGTGGAGCTACGGCGGTTATGCTACTGGAATGGCCCTCGCTATGGACTACCAAAACGTGTTCAAATGTGGCATATCTGTGGCACCAGTTACTGATTGGATGCTTTACGGTAACTAACTAATTTATAGGTGCTAGATTTATCTCACTGTTTGGAGTGCTGCTCAAAGTTCATACAGATTGTAGATGGAAACATTTCGGGATTGAAGGTGATTTGCCTGAGGGAATATCACTGTTGAGACACACTTGGGTTGTTGTTTGCCAAACTACGCGAAGAAATTCCATAGACATGACCTGGCAAATTCACTATGGTTTTTGTTTGATTTACAGACACCCTATACACCGAAAGGTTCATGGGTCTGCCATCTCTAGACGACAATATGCGAGGTTATGAGCAAGCTTCTCTCAACAATAAGATAGAAAACTTCCGAAACAAGAAATACCTCCTGGTTCATGGAACTTTGGATGACAACGTGCACTATCAGCAGTCCATGATGCTCGCCAAGGCCTTGGAGAGAGCAGATATTCTCTTCGAACAACAGGTAAATCAAAAATGTTATTTCTTCGTTAATTTCTTGGAAGGTGAAGATCTTGTTTGCTTATTAGTAACGTACAGCGGGGTAAGTGCGACTTATTTTGGTTTATTATTCTTGGAATAATACACCTATGTTTTCGCGACGGGGGTCGACGACTCCGATCGGCCTCAAAACTTGACCTTATCCGTTTCAAGAGGTCTACATTCAAAATCCGAAATGTCCGTCCGCCGTCCGGGCCGTTTTGGGCAGTAGGAATTTTTTTTTAAATCTGAAATTTTGACAAAATACTTGGTTTACCATCTAGTTGTGCCCGCAAGGTTTTCAGTCCGATCGCCCAAACCCGTGGGGCGCTATGGGGCTATGGGAAGGGGTTTTTGAAGGCTATGGCTATGGGTTTTTGAATGGCTATGGGATCAAGTTAGGTGTAGTTTTCGAAGTATTTTTGGACGTAGAATCCATTTTTGGGGGTCCCGAAACGATCCGATTTCACTGTGGCGATCTATAGGGCTTTCATGAGGCAAAAAATGGAGTTTTTGAAGGATCCCAGGAGGTTAAATATTTTTCGAGTAAAACCTAAATAATTTTTGAAAATAAAAAAATAAAAAATAAACTTTATTGAGATATAAAAATTCAAAAAAAAATTTAATTTTTTTCATTTACAGAATTTAATTTCTGCACAAGTAACCTATATCAAAGAATAATAAACCCTAGTGTAAAATTTGCAGCGTTTTTAAATAAATTTGACTTTGAACCTCCATCACATCCACAGTATTCATCCATTCGCTTTCAACTTTCAATTTGATGATTTTCTATGGATCCTTGATATTTTGGCCTATTTTCGAGTCAAGAGTTTCACCCGACTGTCTATATACCGAAAATTACAATAGTCATTATGGTTGCACTTGGCCCCCTTAAGAGGGGCGACAATAGGTAAGGAAGTTTGCAAAGTTACAATATAGGACGGGGTGAATGCAACCTCACTCGCACTTACCCACACTTTTGGGGTCGCACTTGCCACTAACTAGTTCAAGAGGGGGAAAAGTGCCCTTATGGCTCTATGTAAGTTTTCTAGCATTTGTATTTCACGTTCGTCCCTATTGAGGGCAGGAATCACAAGCAGTCGCACTTACTCCCAACCAATCCTTAGAATTTTATCGAATTCGCCCTTGAATACAATGTTACTGACATTTCTCCAATATTTGTTGCAGACCTACCCTGATGAGAACCACAGCATAGCCGACTTGAAACCTCATCTTTACCACACGCTTGAGCACTTCCTCATCCATAATTGCTACAAGAACGACTGTTGAGGCCCTGTGTAATCACATCTTGACCACAATCGGCATCGGGCTACGTCTAACCCTTGATTCACTAGGGTAAGCTCAAGTGTGGATCATGCCGTGTCCCCGTGTAAAGAAAATGGGGAATTTCAACTGAGATCATTGCTATCTGAATCTCGACCGATATTATGCGGTTAAAGGAAAATTCGTCTGCTAGGAAAAAATATTTTTCTAGTTTGAATCTGGTTAATCTAATACGCGGATACCTTCGCAATGGCATCGTTGTCACTAGTCCAATTTTATTGAAAGTTATACCGTCTTTCTGCGTCTATTCACATGTGATTTAGGCCATTTTACGAGTTAAAACTACTCCTTAGGCGTTTGTGCCAATTGTTGCGAGATTGTTGAATTTAAAAGAACTGAAAAAACCTCCTTTGGGGGGACGACATAATCAAGCTACTTACTTTGAGATGTTTCAACACAATCCTAATCAAGCGAGGGGTGATGGAGGCTTCTAATACTACTACAGTCCGGACACCTTTCCTCGTCATCCACGGTTTTTTTATTCCAACATCTCAACTTCGGAATATCGTAAATTGGGCCTTTGCTATAGTCACCTGCTTGTATAACTAGGCGCACTGAAATGACTTGCCATTCAATCGATGGCCCCATCATCGATTGTAACTGTAGAACCTAAGAAAATATCTCATCATTTACGCAAAACATGACATTCCATTTTATCCACCTATTTACCATGTTTGGATTTTTGTCAACATTGTATTGAATTTAATTATGGTTATTGTTTGTTCCTATAAATAGTCCATGTAAAGTATAAACTTTATTATTTTGTAAATCTTCTTCCCGAACGCACCACTCTTGTAAATATTCTATTCTTTGTCGACTGTTCAAATTTAGGATCCACAAATTTAAATCATCGATTCTTGATACAAGTTGGCACGCTGACACTTCAATGTAAAAAAAAGTCACTCGTGTATATTTTGTTTTAGTGAAGTTGTTGCTTAACTTTTGAACTATAGCGTTTGTCGTTTAAAATGTTTACCCATTTGACGTCTCATCTAAGAGAACTGTGCATATTATACCAATCGTTGTTTTACCATGTGTTTGTAAAAAGTGTAATTTTTATTTTTCTGTAAATTTTCTTTCATCTCGTTTGTACATATGGTTTGTAAACAAAAATATGGTGTAAAAATGTGTTCTAAATAAGCTTATAAATTATTCTATAAACTGTTTGACTCATCAAGTTCTGTAAAAGGTTATCATACAAAATAAAACTTTTTGAAATCTAATTGGTATTTGATTTATCTTCCAAGTATAGTGAAATGGGTCAAATTAGACAAATCGGGTGAACTAATTTCCGGTGATAGTTTTATAGGGTTAATCGTTTCCTTTTCACATCAGGATGATGGGAAAATAAAGTCTTGGTGGGGGGGGGGGGGGCTGGAGGAGAGGGGGATATCTTTAAAAGATCATAAGCTCGTCAACGGTCAGTCCTACAGAAAAAACATACAGGACCGATTTTGTAGGAAATGTAGTCAGCTACAATTTTTATGTGTAGGTAACATTTTTCAATTCGAACAATAACTCCCGAGATATACCCGAAAAACTTTTAAAAAGTCACATTTCAAGACCCCCCCCCACTAAACACAAGGACTTTGTTTTCCCACCATCCTGATGTGGAAAGGAAACGATTAAACCTATTTTATATAATTTGTTCCGCTGACCTTGTATCGCCGGAAGGCTTTTACAATTACACCTTCTCATTCTCTCATTCATTCATAATTTGTTCCACTGAACAGCGTTTTTTGGTTTATTGTTCTTGGAATAATACACTTATGTAATCGCGACGAGGTCGACGACTCGGATCTTCCTCAAAATTTGACATTATCCGTTTCAAGAGGTCTACATTCTAAATCCGAAATGTCCGTCCGCCGTCCGGGTCATTTTGGGCAGTAGGAATTTTTTTTTAAATCTGAAATTTTGACAAAATACTCGGTTTACCATCTAGTTGTGCCCGCAAGGTTTTCAACCCGATCGCCTAAACCCGTGGGGCGCTATGGGGCTAAAATAGGCTACGGGAGGGGTTTTTTAAAGGCTTTTGGCTGTGGGATCGAGTCAGGTGTCGTTTTCGAAGTATTTTTGAACGTATAATCCATTTTTGGGGGTCTCGGAACGATCCGATTTCACTGTGGCGATCTATAGGGCTTTCATGGGTCTACAAATGGTATTTTGGAAGGATCTGGGAAGTCAAATAGATTAAGACGTCAAATGTTGTTTTTTTGTTTGTTATTTTCCGAGCAAAAACAATTTGCCAAAAAATAAAAGAAAAAAATATTTTCCCAAAATTTGTTTATTGACACTGAATTAATTTTTGCACAAGTAACCTACATCAGAGAATAATAAACCCTTGTGTAAAACTTGCAGGGTTTTTTTTTTTTTTTTTTAGGTTTTTAATTTGACTGGGCTAGTATGCCTTTTCCTGGATTAGGTACCGTTCATTTGAGAGAAAAACTCTTTTAAGCATGAATTATTTTATTATTGCAACGAATAGGTAGTATTAAATACTAAATGTAAATTTTACATCGAAACAATGTTTCGATGTAAAATCATGTCATGTAAAATCATCATGTCATGATGAAAAATGAGGTAGATATCTTAAGAGCAGTCAAAATATTTCGAGGGAATAAATTATCAAACGGACTTACGCGCGAGTTTCTGTCAAGGTTTTGTTGCTCTGTCAAAGTAAAGGTATAAGAATTTTCTGAATACACCCCTAATCCCCCTAAACGAAGAAAAAAGTAACAATTTGTTTCACAAATGTCACGATCAGACAGCTTTTATCCAATCGATTTCCAAAGAGGAAGTCCCGCTCTGTTTTTCCGGCAAGTAGACTCCTCCGAAGATCTGCAAACCGAAACTCGTGATTTGGGATTTGTTCAGAGGGCCGACTTCAGTCTCGTTCATCGGCCGGCCGCGGAAGTAGGGCTTGAAATCCGTCAGCGGGAGGTTGACGGTGGTGAAATCGTTCAGCGGGACCTGAAACACGATGGGTAGCTTTGAGAAAGAAAATCGTGGTAAAAAACTTGAACGGAAATTTGAGCAGGCAATCAATTTGAATCAGATCAGGACGGTGGGCGCAATAAAAAAATAAAATCAGGACTCCCCCATTCTGCAGTTTACAATAGTTGGCCAACTCAACCAGATCAAGAAAGAGGCAGGCAACTAACATTCGAGTCATACTAGATTTTTTTGCGATCTTATGATACAATGATATAAATTAAACAAGCAAAAACCCCACGAATTTCGGGAAAACAAAATAAACAGTCCACCTCCGTTATTTGTGGACAGAAAAACACGGTATTTTGGGACCAGAAATGTGTTGTGACTAGTTTCATGACCCAAATGTTGGCCTTTGTGGAGGAGAGAGAGAAAAAGTCTTCAACTTGTGGGGTTATTGTTGGAATTCTGGCAAAAACCACACTAGTGAAAAAATCTGATGGTCAGAAAACCAAAAGCTAGGAGGCAGTGATAACTTAAACAAGGGGGGGGGGGGGGGGGGGGGCACTCCCTGCTGGCTACGCCAGCCAACCCGACCGTGTTCCGCCTGGTGTCAGACCCAACAACTCGTTTTCCCATATTGCGTAGTTTTTTTTTCTTAAAAAATACAGATTTTGGGGCATTTTTAGGGAGAGGGGGGCAACCGCGTCCCCGTCGGACACCCCTTGGCCCATCACCATCCCAATATCCTGTCAACTGCTCCAACCCCTGTTTTCTCTCCACTTATGGAGCTTCCATGCGCCACGTGGAGCAACTTTTTGGCAGTTTCAGACTTTTCTCGCACTATGCTCGTCAAACTGTATTTTTGGTTCATTATTCTTGGAATAATACACCTGTGTAATCGCGATGGAGGACGACGACTCCGATCGGCCTCAAAATTTGACATTATCCGTTTCAAGAGGTTCCAAAACCGAAATGTCCATCCGCCGTCCGGGCCGTTTTGGGCAGTAGCAAATTTTTTTTTTTTTAATCTGAAATTTTGATAAAATACTCGGTTCACCATCTAGTTGTGCCCGCAAGGTTTTCAGCCCGATCGCCCAAACCCGTGGGACTAAAATAGGCTTCGGGAGGGTTTTTTTTTTTTAAGTCTTTTGGCTATGGGATCGAGTTAGGTGTCGTTTTCAAAGTATTTTTGAACGTTGAATCCATTTTGTGGGGGTCCCAGAACGATCCGATTTCACCGTGGAGATCTGTGGGGCTACAAATGGGATTTTTGAACAATCCCAGGAGGTCAAATAAGATATAGTTTTCCGAGTAATTTTAGACGCAAAACCAATTTTTTCGAGGCGTCACATCTGTCCATACATTGAACAGATTTTTTTTTTTTGTTTTCGTGTAATGTCAAATTGTGAGGCCGTTCGACCTCCGTCGCGATTAGGCGCCATCTTCTGGTTCAGTTTTGACAACTAACAACCTTCAAAGTTCACTACATCTCGTAGGGGTCGCGTACATACAAGCATATACATAGTAGTATTTGGCTTCCCAAAGCTAAGGGCGGAGTTCACCAAAATTAAAACGCTAAAACTACAGTGACACCGATAGTATTGGCAACTTAAATCGCCATTTTAGTTAAATATTGGTTTAAATTGTCTTCTAGTTCTTGGAGTAAAGTAATACCTATATTATAAAGGTCCTACAAGTCTGATAACAATGTATCAATGTAAACTGTCAGGGCCAACTTGTTTTTATTGAACTGATCATCGATCCCTCGCTTTCCAACAATGTAAACACCATCAGACGCAGGAAAACGCAGGCTTACTTAATGTCCAGTGAGGCTTGTTATCCCTCGAAAAAAAAAGGAGCGCAGGGCGACAAAGCGAGTATGGACCAGGTACGTTTCAACTAATGCTAATAATGCAAACTATCACGCGGAAATACGAAAATTAATTGATCAGAAGTTTTATAGATATATAAAAAATCGTATTAATTCCCTAGAAATGGCCTGTTGGTAAACAATAATAATTATTGTACCTACTAGGGAATTATTACTTCTATTTGATTAACTCGAATTGTTGTGGAAGCGTTCTTAATGATTTTGCGGTCTTTGTGCGTTACCAGCTGCAGCAACGAATCGATCTGCCGACAATAACCGTGCACACGTCGTCCGAGCCTTCGTCCCCAGTGAGCACTTTGTCGTGCGAGTCGTTAGTACTGAATGAAGGCAATGCAGAGATAGTGACTCAAAAGAGAAAGACGCTGAACGTAGTTGACCAGCTCTCGCCCACGAAAAGTTACACCAGCACTGCCTCGGCTTGCAGGATATGCCACGAAGGTTAGCACATTATAAGAGATTCTGTGAGAAGCGCAAAGGATCGTACAACAATTTCATGTTTCAGGTGACACAGCTGGTCCTTTGTCGTCACCGTGCGAATGTAAAGGAACAATCGCTCTGGTTCACAACTGCTGTTTAGAAAAATGGCTAACAACCGCGAATACTTCTCAATGTGAGGTCTGCCAGTACACGTTCCGCGTCAACAAAACTCCTCCTCCACCTTCAAGGGTGAGCCTTTAATAAACAAAATTTGTCTATTTAATAGATTTGATTGTTTGTGTGGGGAATCTGGACAGATTTCCCCCACTCTCTTCTTGCGGATCCCCGGCCCAACAGTGGCCGGGGGGGGGGGGGGGGGGGTCGCGCTACGGTTGCGGCGCGATCGTGCAAACCCCTCTTCTCCCTCATTTATTTTCTTGGACGGGAGGATTTTCTCCCGTCATTTAACATTTCACTGTTCATTTTACCGTTGAATGGTAATTAATGAACGCAGTGCACTTTTGATTGAATCTGAGGACTGGGGTCAGCTTTGGTCGCTGGGGTCGCACCCTGGCGACGCTTTGTATGGGGAAGCCATGTCTACACGACCAATTACGGTGGTCTACAAGAAAAAACGCTGCAAATTTTACACAAGGGTTTATTATTCTTTGATGTAGGTTACTTGTGCAGAAACTTAATTCTGTGTCAATGAAAAAGTTAAGAAAAATCTTGTTTTTTTTATTTTTTCAAAAATTTTTTGTTTTTACTTGAAAAATATTTGACTTCCTGGAATCTTTCAAAAATCCCATGAAAGCCCTAAAGATCGCCACAGTGAAATCGGATCGTTCCGGGACCCCCAAAAATGGATTCTACCTACGTCCAAAAATACCTACTTCGAAAGCCCTCTGTACGCCCCCTAGGGGAGTGCTGAAGATGAAGAACAAGAAGAAATTTGAGGAAACATAAGTGCACTTCCCTTAGGGGAAGAAAGGGAGCAGAAGGTACGAGAAAGGTTGTTATGGGCCAGTAAATGGCCTCAGATACAACCTAAGAAGCTCTGTACAGCGGACGGCGGACGGCATACGGCAGACGGACATATCGGTTTTGGAATCTAGACCTGTTCAAACGGATAGTGTCAAATTTTGAGGCCGATCGGAGTCGTCGACCTCAGACGCGATCACATAGGTGTATAATAATAGGTAATTATTCCAAGAATAATAAACCAAAAGTGACCTGCGAGTTGCCGGCTTTCACTTCTTCTAGGGGTTTTCGAGGGTGCTGAATCCGACAATGATAGCCTTTCTTTTTTGTTGGTTCGAATAAGGCCTTGTTTTGACTTTTTTTTTTGGTTTTTTGGACCTTCCTTTACACTGAATTTTCACCGGCCTCACTCAAACGTCTTCAATAGGCACTCATCTTATTGAAAATTCACTGTAAATTCCGAATATATAGTTAGGGGAGACCGTTGTACCTTGATCACGTTGTACCTTGAAACATTTGAATTAGCTCCGGCTGGTGCTGTTATCCAGCAGATCTTTGTACGCCTAAATTCTTCTCTGAGGAGGCCTAACTTATCAGTGTAGTTTCATCAATGCACGAAAACGATTGGGGGTCGAATTGGCAAATGTGATAAGAAAGTAACTTTTTGAGATCGTAGAGTTCAACTCATTTATCCCACGCTTACGAAGATAAGTGTTCGATGGTTAGCTTTTATGGCTCTATAATATAATTTGCAAAAACGGAAAATACCCAAACCTGACATTTTTCTCATTGAAATTGGTCAGTAATAGACACCAAATTACTGACCAATTTCAATGAGAAAAATGTCAGGTTTGGGTATTTTCCGTTTTTGCAAATTGGGAGACCATGTTGTACCTTGGAACAAAAAGGGTCTCGTACCTTGGAACTGATGTTTGGCTGGAAGGGTTGGTACCTCGTGTACCTTGAAACACTAAATTTGCCATCAAATTCATCAATTTTCTGTCTGAGCTATAACCCAACGAGATCTTCTATTGTTTCTATAGCATCTTTATGTAACGTTTCAGGGTTTTTCTTCGGATGCTGATAAAATGATATTTCAGACGATGATGAACAATTATAATAATTATTACTTCTCTTAACGTTTTCAAGGTGTTTTTTACTGCTGTTACTAAGAGAAAAAAACGTCGTCGTTCACTATATTCTTCATTTTTCTCGAAAATAACAAGCGTTCCAAGGTACAACACACCCCGTTTCAAGGTACACGAGCATTGTTGTACCTTGGAACAAAAACGTCCCTTCAGATTTTGCTTCATAGCTTCGCCTATGCTTCAAGGAATTACAATTTTGGCACACAGAACTATTAGTCAAGACTGCTGTAAGGTGTTGAAACCGAAAGCCGAGCAATATTGACGAATTTCGAGGCACTATCTCCAAAAAACTAAAAAGTGTTCCAAGGTACAACGGTCTCCCCTACTTATATTTCGTCTAAACCCTTTTTAAACCATCAAAACCTCAAAAAACTGCAGACAAATGAGCAAAAATCGCATCTTTCAACTGGTTTTGATTTATTATACTTGGAATAATACACCTATGTAATCGCGATGGAGGACGACGACTCGGATCGGCCTCAGAATTTGACATTATCCGTTTCAAGAGGTCTAGATTCCAAAACCGAAATGTCCGTCCGCCGCCCAGGTCGTTTTTGGCAGTAGTTTTTTTTTTTTTTTTTTTTAATCTGAAATTTTTACAAAACACTCGGTTTACCATCTAGTCGTGCCCGCAAGGCTTTCAGCCCGATCGCCCAAACCCGTGGGGCGCTATGGAGCTAAAATGGGGCTACGGGAAGGATTTTTTGAAGGCTTTCGGCTATGCGATCGAGTGAGGTGTCGTTTTCGAAGTATTTTTAGACGTAGAATCCATTTTTGGGGTCCCGGAACGATCCGATTTCACTGAGGCGATCTATAGGGCTTTCATGGGGCTACAAATGGGATTTTTGAAGGATCCCAGGAGGTCAAATATTTTTCGAGTAAAAAAAATATTTTTTTGAAAAAAAAAGTCTGGAGGTAGCGGGTCTCCCTTTACCGCCTCGAAACAGTCTCCCAGGTCCGCAGATCACGACTCATCGTGTTATGCCCTGAGCAGTGGTATTTAGGTAGGTACTCCCTTCCTCTTCCTCCACAGACACCGGGGGTGTAATCCCAGTAACGCTGGAGGTCTTCCCCCAAACACACAACACAAATTGTGTTACACAATGATAGACCTATTGAAGAACTAGGAACTCATTTTGTGCATGTAGGTACACCTTTACCATCCGTTAACCGGGGTGCCCTACAGTCTGTTTTGTTATTTGTTAAATTTTTATTGTTTATTGTTTAGTGGAGTAAAGGGGAAAGCCCCAAGGGGGTTCAATTGGTTTACCAAGAAGTACACATTGATCTAGCCCACGGCAGTTACAATTACGCTGATCCTTTACAGTGGCTGAACGAAAGAACCACGCGCACTCTCTACGTAGACCTAATGTGCCTACTGCTCTTCACTCCCGGAGGGCTCGTCATATCCGTACTATGCACCCGTGCAGCGATTAACTACTTGGGCCAAGGCAAATGGGAAGGGCTTGGGCTCCTATTGATCACAGCTATGCTTGTCTTCAGTTTCACCGTCTGGATTTATTTCACAATCAGGTGAGCATAACAACAATCCTCACTAGAGCGCCAGTGATTTCTCAGCACCACATTACAGTTAATTAACTATAATTAATTAATTATAATTCATCTCATTTGTTTTTACAGGTACCACGTGCAGAACTTTTATGAATGGAGGGAATCACACCCAAACGTTCATCTACTGCCATCAAGATTTAGGCTAAGTAACAGATCCCGTGCAAGTGAGAGGAACCCTGAATTTCTTTAGTTATTTGAACTTGGAGAGTTACTTTTTGAAAGTAAGAACATGATTTTCGAAGTTCAAATAATATCTTACAGTTAGATCAACGGATGGAACATGGGAAAAATGTGGGAAACCTGTGAATTACTAGTTCGTATTCGAAAATATCCAAGATTGTGTAGGTTAAGTTCATTTCATATCCAGATTAATTCATTTTAGTTTCAATTAAACTCACGAAAATTTCGTTTTCCTTTACATTTTAATGCAATAAACCATGGTGATATATTTTCTAACCTTTAACCCCTCGCAGATGGGCTTGTTGATTTAATAAAACCCGCAAATGATACCAGACTCACAAACTAGAGAAACTCATAAGATACATTGAGAGATGTAGCCAGAGATGTAAAATACCGGGGTAAGTAAATAGTTTTTTTCGGTAAATACAAGGGCTCGAAGTTAAGTTCCTGAGAATATAAAAGCTCCCTAAATGAACGTACGTTTTTAGGGCGATTGTAAACTGGGCCACATCTTCGGATGATGCTTGTGAATCGGGGCCCCCAAGAGTCCCCTTCACCTGTTTGATACATAGCCCCTCTTGTGGCCCCTTGCGGACGAACGTAAATTGGGCCGTGGGCTTATAGAAGAAGTCAATCATTGCAGCGAATTCATTTTGATTACATATTTACAGGCGCACCACAAACAGTCAGAAAGTAAAAGGGTGGAATTCACAGTCGTCACTCGAATTGGAGGAGTCCTCATCACGACGGCTGGAGGTGCGGGCAGCGCCCCACCGTTCCTTTCGGGTCACGCAGCCAAACCTAGCCCCCAGTCTTGAACTCCTTCTGCCGGGCCCGACGGTCAAAACGCTCCTTCTGCTGCCGCATCTGGGCTCCCATGATTCTTGTAGCGCACTCTTTGGTTTACTGCATGTGCTTCCGAAGTACACATAAAGGAGCCGAGAGTGGCTGTTCCCTCATATGAGGTCTGACCAAGCCCTCTGGTAGCTGGAGCTCAAGACCGTACACCATCAATGCTGACGAGAAGCCGTCGTGACATGTGACACACCTGTAGGCCAGCAGGAAGAACGGTAGCAGCCAGTCACAATTATTTTGAACGGAACCATGTCATCTTCGCGTAAACAAACTGACGAGGCCCAGTTTATCACTTACTAATGACCCACAATACAGTGGTTCAAGGTGGGGCCCAGTAACTGTTTTCATTGAGAGTTGACCTCTGCTTTTGAACTCCTGCTCACGTGGCCCAGTTTACACCCGCCCCGTTTTTATACATTTTTAAATACCCTACCCATTAGGTATTTACCCCCTGAACATTACCTGGCAACAATATTTTGGGTTTACGCTTGGCTTGAAGGCTTGAAAAAGGTAAAATGAATAAATCCCCCCCTTCCTCCACACCAGATTGCTGGATCCGCGTCTTTAAAATAGAAACTAACTACTAACCTTGAAGGTTTGCTCGTACGTAGGATTAGGCTCATCGTTCATCCCCATGTGATGCAAGGTAACCTTGTAGTGGCTATTCTGCCCTTGCCCACGAACTTTGAGCTGGAGCGACGAGTACCCTCCCAGATCCAACGTTCTGGCAGTCGTCCGGTAACCGGCGAAACCTGCTCCGTTGGGTTGAGGGTTCAACATGGTGAAGAAGACGGCCCTTTGGAAGAGGCGGGACTTTTGAATGACGAGAACCGCTTTGCTTTTGCCCGGCTCGCGGACGACGTCGGATTGTTCGCGCCATTCTGACAAGTCGGGAGCAGGAGACGCGGTGAAATTCCACAGCATCAGCCCATCGTCGGCGTCCTCGGGTATGCCGTTCCCTTCCATGCTAAACAAGTGATGAGGGATCAGCTTATAGAACATGAATGAGGGCAGAGAAATTGTTAGCAGGAAATGATTACTATCACCAAAAGCAGAGATCAGGAAATCTTCGGCTGTTGATTAATTGCACTACCAGAGACAGGTATTTTATAGATATTCTATAAATCAAAACTGAGACTCATGCAGCTTCCTACTATAGTCGAATACAAAAACCCAAATAATGTGCGAGTTCCCAACATGGGAGTTCGCATTGATTTTAGATTTGGAAATCTTCCCTACCGTTCAATAATATGGCTAAAAAGTAACGTGCACAGACTCCAATACCAACGAGAAAAAATCATTGTAGGAGATATAACGAAAAAACGAAACGCACAGTTTGAATCGGCCGGGGTTTCCCACCAGTCGCTCTTGAGGTAGTGACGTCACAGTTCCACTGAATCTCTCACCCGGAGCGCTAGTGTCGTCAGCTTATATGATAAATTTATAGCAATTAGAACTTGATACGACGGAAAACATAATTAACTTTTAATTATAATACACAATACTTGAAATTTGAAGCCTTATCAGAAGGATTCACGGCTCAATTGAATTTTATTTTGTGATGAGTAGTGGAGTGGCAACCCTGGGCGGAACAATCCCCTCACGGAGTTGGTTGAAGAGGTAGTGACGTCACGCTCCCTCCATGGCCGTGTTTTTCAAACGCCGTAATTTTCCGTAAAATTATTTAAATTTTCTGGAAACGATTTCAGGCGGCTGACTACTGTTTTCCCTACATTCTCAGAGAGTACTTTCAGAAAAAAAAAATAGAAAAAAATCAATGCGAACCCCCCAATGAGATTTAGTTTTTAAACATTTTCAGATCTATCATGCATAAACCAGATTATCACACCAACGAATCACCAATGAAAAGTGTACAACTCAAAGCAGGTTTTCACTGACGTAGGCAAAGGACAGTTTCGTAAAATTGAGTTGCAGCTAAATATGATTAGTGCGAGTATACAGGGAACTAAGAAGTATCAGTAAATTAGTCGGTGATGTTTTCACTTTGAAAGCGCTCGCCGCCACCACCAAAACAGCCAGTGATGAAGTACACAACCAGAGTGCAACCCAAAAGGGGGAATATACTGTTAATTGTCTAGGGCACAAACGAGGATGTGATTGACTTTGGTACCTTGCTGCGAGCGATGCTTGAAACACCGACAGCGAGACGAGCGAGAAAGCGGATAACCGTAGAAACATCTTGGCCATCATCTCGGAAACAAAACTTCTGCAGATTCCTTCGAACAGAGGATCTTTATGCTACTTATACCTTATCAGAGGCTGGTTATGCCGATAGGAAACCAGTCGTTGCGTAAGACGTTTATGTAACAACACGGGATATAAATTAATTTGATGGAATCTATGAAATAAGTGTTGAGGACGCCGACGGTCGTCCTTTTTACTAATAATTAGAAAACTCGATGAATCAACAATCAATTTTGATTGTTGATTCATCGAGTTAGCCTCTCAAGTACCAGCCTTGGTTCCATTCATGAATTATGAGAATTTCATGTAATTATTACAAGCGCGCTTTTATCAGCGGCACCGGCTCGTCCTAGAGATGGGTAGCGAGTGAATGACCTTCTCCAAGACCTTCTCTCTCAAGTGAAATTGTTCCAAATGACCTGCTGTCTCAAAGACCTTCCCTTTCAAGTGAGCTTGTCTCAAATCAGCCCTGATCCTCCACCAGATTACTATGTGGTGGACGGGGAATGGAATGGTTTTCGTATTTGGTTTTAAAAATGGCATTGCCTTCGTACGATTTCTTTCGTTTGTTGCTGAAACCCCCTCACTCTCATTGGCGGAATCTACGGTCTTATTTTATTGTGTGGCGGGATGAAGATCGTTGAGTTCTGGTCAACAATAAGCTGAAACCGGACGACACAATTGTGAGCACTGACAAGAAGCAAGGTCTTATTCCTGGCTTTGTGGGAGTGAATACAAATTCGATTTTCCAAGAGGTAACATATATCGCCTCATGTTGTCAGGCCATTCCAGTGAACGGCGAACGGCTGATTTGGGACAAGCTTACTTGAAAGAGAAGGTCTTTGAGACAGCAGGTCATTTGGAACAAGTTCACTTGAGAGAGAAGGTCATTCACTCGCTACCGACCTCCAGGACGACCCGATGCCACTGATAAAAGTGTGCTTGCTGTTCATGAAATTCTCATAATTCATGAATGGAACCAAGGTATATATGACGCAACATACCATATGACGCAAGGCTCATGAAGAGAGCGAAAAACACGTCCCGTAGAACCGGGAAGGAGACGGTGCCAGCAAGATGACGAAGGGCAAAGTTCACAGATGCTAACCTAGAAGCGAGCTTTTCAATGTGGCAGCGCCACGAAATCCTGTTGTCACTCCATAGCACCAGGAAGTTTACCGCGTTGTCCAGCCAACCGTTGAGAAGGAGCTCGAGGTCCTTGGGGTTTCTCTTCATTGAGCCTTATCGAATTTGAGGCTCACCAGGATTTCAACACATCTGCCGCCAGCATATTACCCGACAACTCCAACCGCGTTCGACCAGACGCCAAGACAGTCATCGGCGAACAATTAAATTTGATTCTTTTCGAGGTTGAACTCACAGGCCAAATCGTTGACGTAAAGGAGGAACAACGCCGGACCCAAAATGGAGCCCTGCGTAACCCCACAAGGAATGGGCGACTCCTCCGAAGCAATGCCATTGTAGAAAACAGACCCCTCATCAAAACCATAAAGCGAGAGCTTCGTCAGCAATTTGTCGTGAGGGACCAAATCAAAGGCCTTGCTCAGATCGTAGAGGCGGATGGCGGCGTACTCCCTCTTTTCAAGGCGCTCCAAAACGGTTGAGAGTCTACGGCTCAACTTGAGACTAATGCATAAGCAGCCGTATATGTACAGTACAGTAACGAGTACATGCAGAGTAACTCTTCCCTGCCTGGAAGCCAAACTGATGGTCATGAAGGATACAGTTCTCCGACAAATACTCTCTGATCCGAAGCATGTCAAGGTTCTCCATCACCTTCACCGTGAGTGGCAGCTTCGCAATAGGGCGGTATTGAATAGGTATTGGTATTCAATTGGTATTGTCATAGCTATCACATTTTCCTTTTTGGCATTGGACTAATTGCTGTGAACTTGAGGCAGTCTGGAACGGTGCCATACAAAAGCGCCAGAGGGGGTCGAAAACCATTCGAAAGCGCCACCCTCCCGAAAATCTCTAATCCGAGGACCGATCATAAGCGCCACTTCCTTCTCCAGCCCCTAATCCCCACACCTTACCAAAGCGCCATGTGTTTATAAGCCTCTGTACGATTCGTAAGCTTGCAGGACTCAACTGAACATCCATGGTAGAAGAATATAGGTTATTCTCTGTAGTGTAGTATCTCTGCAGTGCCCTGCAGTTCACTGTCAATAATTATTATTATTTTAGTTGTGGCACAACACGTCACGTCCCGCACTCAAAATTTCATTATTTAATATTTTTCTGGGTAGTGTCAACTGCTTGTTTCAGCATACCTACCCGCCTTAAGTACCTACCTATTGTAGTCGCGACGTAGTAGGTATGATTCGAATATTGGGCCTAAAGTTCGTATGTATACGTTCGTAGTTATACCTTGTCTTCTGATTCGCGCTGCGTGTGCACATAAACTTACTAGGAATTCCCAGAAGGTGGCATAACTTCGTTCAAACAGAATGTGCCGTCGGCTAACAGCTCTTCTTGCTTACATAATACATAAAACATATTATGTTTGATCATCTTTGCCCTCTCGTTCACTGATTTCCTTTTCTCCCTGCTTTTTTCCCCACATTCCCTCCAACTGGCGCTTATGTTACTCAGCCAAAATGTGCCTCGGACCAGGACTTGGCGCTTATGAAAGGTCCGCAAATGAGTGTCCTGAGCACAGCTGGCGCTTATGAACGGTCATTAAATAGGGATTAAACCGACTTGGCGCTTATGAACGGCACCCGTCTGGAAAACTACCCGCTGTGAAGTACAAATCAAACAGAAAGGTAAAACGGCTCCACCAGAAATGCCGCCACACACCGGCCATTGTAATTCCGAAGACGTCCGCAGAGGCAGCTATAAGGGGAGAACGGGAGGCAGTCTTCAATAAAACCAATTTACTTGGCTCTCTATTAAACAACCCTCAGGAACACAAACACATAGCTACTAGCTGTTAAATGCGTTTTTCAACCCAGGAAATTAACAATAAAATCGAAAAGACGACAATTGTCGAAACTAGCGGGAAGAGGCCGATGAATACCTTTTAGGTGTAGGGTCGCTCACCTCCCAACTCGACGCCGCGCGATTGCTGTTCATGAGAAAACGTCGCGAGTAAGACGGAACGCGTTCACTTATTGTTCTCACTACTTTAAATACAACTTATTTAATGCTTTTACTGTTTCATACAAGCATCCATTCATTATTCTGCTAGTCTCGTTGATTAGAAAACAATAAGATATCCCGTGTTCTTCAGCTTAAATTACTTATAACGTAAAATAGGGTTAAATTAACAATTTAACTTAAATTTTCAACGTAGGATAACATAATTAAATTTCTAGGCTTATCGAAATCTGAATTATTAATATTAAATCAACTCACTTACAAAGTCTATCCTTACACAGCGAATGACGGGGCGACCAAACGACTGCTTCAAGGACAATAACTCCTAATAATTCACCGTGCGACAGAAATGTACTCCCTCTTCCAGCATTTCGGGTTTGCCATTAACGATGACGCCACATCCGCCAGTCAGAGCTCAACTCTCTTCAAAGTAAACTTTGCTTGTAGGAGAAGAACAAATAAAATCTCCATCTCTCAAGGACATGTTGGCAGACAGACTCCTCAAGACAGGTGGTGGGGGTCCTGGTGTTTATTAACGTGAAAGTAACTACAAATTTATACCCTGCTCATGCGAAGATTCACACAGGTTTTGGGAAAGGATAAATTACGGGAGAGGAGACGGCAAAATATTTACGCCTAGAATGATCGGATGAATAGAAATAATATTTTACCATGCATGACAGCTCGTGGCGGTTGACTTACGCCTTCAAATAGATGCCGATGCAAAAAAAAATTGTAAGGTGTCTGTCGTCGGGAGATTTGTTTACAATGAGGTAACCAGAATAATTATTATCAGCCCTATCACCAATGCCACTGATAACCTATCAGGTTGAGGTAAGTTCACCATGATATGTCTTGAAAAAAACAGACGCTGACAGAGGACACCTAACATCTCGAGATCAAGTACTGCTGGATCCAACTGCTCCTTCTGTGTAATAATAATAATATAACATTATAATATAATGTAATGTATTATAATATTATTATAATGTATAACGCAAAATATATTATATATATATTTTTTACATACAATCGGTACCTAGCATGAAATAAATTCACAATGGTTAGTTCATTACAACCATGTAGAACCGCTTAATGTTATCAACAAGTTATTTATATAAGTTAATACGAAGGTATGCCGCAGGCACATAACCGAAATTCGCTGTTTTTCTATCTGCCTAGGCATTTACGTAAGTGCCTGATGGGGTTTAGACTTATAGGTAGGTAGGTAAATATGAATCATTGATTCAAATGCTTGGGATGGGGAAGATCATGAAGAATGAGAATCTCATCTGATGCATCTTGGCAAGATAGTGCGATGGACGATAGCGAATGATCATTGTAACAAACAGCTTCGTATCAGTTGCGGCAACCAAGATGATAGCAAGTTCTTCTCCAGGTAACCATTGAAATTAAATTCAATGCAAACGTAATTTCCGTAGGTAGGACCCTTGGATGGACGTAAAGTTCGAGATTGCTTGACATGAAGGACATCTCATTCAAAGGCAGTACGTACAGCTGCTGGTGTGTTGATGAATTGGTGAGGTAGGGACCCATTAAATTTTAATTTTTGAAATATTATTTTAATGACCAAAGTTGGTGGTGCGTTAACGGACGGAGACGTGCTGCTTTCTAAATCTATATCGACCGGGGAAGCAGTTTAATTTTGGTTATTATTCTTGGAATAATACGCAACGGAGGTCGACGACTCCGATCGGCCTCAAAATTTGACATTATCCGCTTCAAGAGATCTAGATTCCAAAACCGAAGTGTTCGTCCGCCGTCCAGTCCGGTTTTGGCAGTACGCTTTTTTTTTTTTTTAAACCAGAAATTTTGACAAAATACTCGGTTTACCATCTAGTTGTGCCCGCAAGGTTTTCAGCCCGATCGCCCAAACCCGTGGGGCGCTATGGGGCTAAAACGGGGCTACAGGAGGGTTTTTTAAAGGCTTTTCGCTATGGGATCGAGTTAGATGTCAATGAGTTTGGTTAGGGAGAGAGAACGACTCCTCTGCTGAATACTAAATTGTTTATTCAGGTAAACAATTATAGCGTGGGGACCGGTTTCGAGCAACTAAGCTCATCTACAGCCCAGAGTGACTTGAGGTGGTTGAACGTACAATTAGTTCTGAACTAATTGTACGTTCAACCACCTCAAGTCACTCTGGGCTGTAGATGAGCTTAGTTGCTCGAAACCGGTCCCCACGCTATAATTGTTTACCTGAATAAACAATTTAGTATTCAGCAGAGGAGTCGTTCTCTCTCCCTAACCAAACTCATTGGATTAGACCTCTGCACCATCGGCAAACAACCACTTTGTGAGTTAGATGTCGTTTTCGAAGTATTTTTGAACGTAGAATAAATTTTTTTGGGGTCCCGGAACGATCCAATTTCATTGTTGCGATATACAGGGCTTTCTTTTTATACAGGGGATTTTTGAAGGATCCCAGGAGGTCAAATATTTTGCAGGTAGGTACCTACCTAACTAAAAAACGAAAAAAAAAAAAAAAATTATAATCAAAAACAATTTTTTCTAAAATTTTTTTTATTGAAAGAGAATTAAATTTCTGCACAAGTAACCTATATCCCAAAGAATAATAAACCCTAGTGTAAAATTTGCAGCGTGGATTCCCACTACCTTGCCGTATCCACGTTACATTATTGTTTCACTCTCTATTCCGTTGGGTTGTTCTTTAAAGGTATAGTTACCTATGTTATAAGTCTCATAACATCCACCACTTCTCTTCTACCTTTCTCCCACTCAGGAGTATCTTTTTAGCGCAGAAGAGCAACGCAGCTTCACATCCAAAGTTCATGGGAAATGCTCATTATTTTTTAAGGGTTTCGAGTTTAGGTGTTCTTTTTCCCAGGTCAGGTTTTTTTCGAAATATTTATGAACGTAGGTAGAATCCATTTTTTCTCCTCAGACTGCTGCTGCTGCTGAGTTATAGGAATCAGTCCTCCTGCTTGAGAGCAGAAACGAAAAACAAGAGAAACGAAAAACTGGAACAGGTAGGTGTAACAGTTACTGTTATGTAGATGCTACAAAAACGAACGTCTGGATCCTGCAGTACTAGATTCCGAGGTGAAACTGGTGAGGAGTAGGGATGTCCGATTCTCAAAAATGAATCGATTTAAATCGAATCGATTATTTAGAAAAGTATCAAAAATAATCGCGATTATTTTTTCAAAAAGAATCGATACATCTGAGAATCGATTCTTTTTCCTAATTATTTATTAAATTTCAAATTTATCAGAAGAAGAAGAAGCATTATTACGTTACGAAACCTGAATTCCAATTACTAATAAATCCAACTGCAAACCAGCACTATTACGTAGGAAAAGGTAGGTAGGAAAGCTTCAGCTGTGTCAGTGGTTGTTGTGCAACTGTTTCCATCTCTTCAGCTGTTACCTATGGTCGTTGCAATGACTCAATTTAAAAAATAATATTGATTACTTTATACATGGATCTGTTTTACAGAGCAAATGAATATAAAAATACTTGTTAAGAGCAGAAAAGAATCGGTTTTCGATTCTGGAAATTTAGAATCGAATCGGGCCGATTCTTCAAAAAAATAAAGAATCTAAAAGAATCGATTTTTCAAGAATCGATTCTTTTTGAGCATCCCTAGTGAGGAGCACCGTGTTGCCCAGCTGCACGCCTCTAATGTTTTCTTCCGTGTCACTTTTCCGTTCGATGCATTTCTGTTCTCTTTTATTCTGTGGTTCGATGATAGACTATCAATCTTGCATTTAGATTCCAGCAATTATCGCGAAAATTGCAGTTCGTAAAAGTGCAACTGTTTGGTGTTGGAAAGGTAGGCAGGTTTTGTACCAGTTCATGTTGGACACAATCAAAAATTCTATAATACTATAATACTATTATAATAATAGTGGACGAGATCTTGATCAATACGGACTCCATTCACCTTCTCTCAGTTATCCACCAACGTGTGTACTTATATGGTGTATACTTAGGTATACCAAGACATAGCTCCATTCAGTCTAATGGTCATCTAATTTTAGAGCCTGTTTCAGTGGCCTCATTGCTACAGTACACGTACTGTAGTAACTGCCTCTACTAACGTCACCTCGATTCTGCAAATATTTAGCGTTAACCTCGTTCACGATTGGTTTCAGGGTAGTAACAAAAAGAGGAATATAATAACTGCCATGGGCAAGTCTTCAAAAGACAAACGAGACATCTACTACCGGCTAGCCAAAGAGGAGGGCTGGCGGGCCCGAAGCGCCTTCAAACTCCTTCAGATCGACGAGACCTTCAATATCCTGAAGGATGTCAAAAAGGCGGTGGACTTGTGCGCAGCCCCAGGCAGCTGGAGTCAGGTGTTGGCCAAGAAACTGGACTCGGCGAAAACTGAAACCAAAATAGTGGCCGTCGACTTGCAGGCGATGGCTCCGCTTCCTGGAGTCATTCAAATTCAAGGTGAACTATTTGGAGGGGCTCAACTTGTGATTGGGGGCGGCTTTAACTCTTGCCGGAATTTCAAAAGGTCTAAAGACTGATAAAGCTTAATGTGTTGTTGAATTCGGATTTCCTCATTGACTGGCGAGACCGGGGCTTGTTGGCATAGTTTTTGATTTTTCCGATTTTGTCAAAGATACTTGGAGAGATTCTGATTAATGCTGGTGTTAGCCATACAGCTTGGCTACAAGATCCCATATAACTCATTAATGAAATCCGAGGGTTAAGGGAGCCGTCTAGCTCATTTCCTGAGGAGTGCAAAGTGTGCCAACTAACCCCACCCCTGGTGTTTGTTTTTTTACTTGAAAAATATTTGACCTCCTGGGATCCTTCGAAAATCCCATTTTCAGCCCCATGAAAGCCATATAGATCGCAACAGTGAAATCGGATCGTTCCGGCACCCCCAAAAATGGATTCTACGTCCAAAAATACTTCGAAAATGACATCCCATACTCGATCCCATAGACAAAAGTCTTCAAAAAAACCCTCCCGTAGCCCCATTTTAGCTCCATAGCGCCCCACGGGTTTGGGCGATCGGGCTGAAAACCTTGCGGGCCCAACTAGATGGTAAACCGAGTATTTTGTCAAAATTTCAGATTTAAAAAAAAAAAAAATTCCTACTGCCCAAAATGGCCCGGACGGCGGACGGACATTTCGGTTTTGGAATCTATACCTCTTGAAACGGATAATGTCAAATTTTGAGGCCGATCGGAGTCGTCGACCTCCGTCGCGATTACATTGTATTATTCCAAGAATAATAAACCAAAAAACCTCCAGATAGAAAATTTACTCTCCATCTGGAAAAATCTCAAAATGTGGCACTCGCACAATAAAAAGAGGAGTTGGAAACTCGTCCCTTGTGAGATGCGGCTGCACGAGCCCTTCGCGCCACCGGAACGACAGCGCACTCTCATCTACAGTCAGAAATAACGGCTGTGTGCCCACTAGCCCCATAATATGGGGCTAGTGGGCACACAGCCGTTATTTCTGACTGTAGATGAGAGTGCGCTGATATTATACCATCACGCCCCGGTCTCCCCTTAGGGGAGTCCCCTATCTTTTTCGTAATGCTAAAGTAACATGACGTGAAGTAACATAACAATACATTGTATTGTTTTCTTCAGGGGACATAACGAAGAAGAGCACAGCCGAGACCATCATCAACCATTTCAAGGGAGAGCATGCGGACTTGGTCGTCTGTGATGGCGCACCTGACGTCACAGGGCTCCACGACATCGACGAATACATCCAATCTCAACTTCTTCTAGCGGCGCTCAACATCACCACGCACATTCTCAAGCCTGGGGGCAAATTCGTTGCGAAAATCTTCCGCGGCAAGGACGTGTCGCTGCTGTATTCGCAGCTGAGGATATTTTTCGACAGGGTGACAATAGTGAAGCCGAGAAGTTCGAGGAACTCAAGCATCGAAGCTTTCGCTATGTGTGAAGATTACAACCCTCCCGAAGGCTACACGCCCAACATGATGAACCCCCTCCTGGAGAATACAACTGTGGATTGGTCTAAGTTGGACGACGTCAACCGATTCATCACTCCTTTCCTTGCTTGCGGAGATCTCAGTGCGTACGACTCCGATCGATGTTATCCTCTCAGCTTCCGGGGAAAATACGAAAGAAAGGACCCGGTTCAAATGCCCATTCGCCCGCCGTACGCTGACGCCATGAATCTTGTGACAAAGATGGGCGAATTTCACATTGAACGACATGATTGACATTTTCGCGGAACAAAATATTGTGATTCTCTATCAGGAATTGGACTGCTTTAATTGGATGGGATTGTTTTTTCACTGTTGCTTTCATTGAATGGTATAAATTCAGGACAAGAAGCGTACTAATTATGTTCTGATTGTTTGTAATTTTTTTAAATACCTAAACATTTAATTTTAAAGGTTCACTTGTTGAACATGGACATGGTTTCGTCCATTTTGGTTTATTACTCTTGGAATAATACATCTACGTAATCGCGACGGGGGTCGAAATTTCTGATCGGCCTCAAAATTTGACATTTTTGGGGCTCAACCACTAGGGTAGCTTGCGACCACGGGGGAAGAGCCATTGCAATAAAAACATGATTTCTTTTGGTGATATATCGTCTCAATTCGTTTATTTGCCTCCTTTTGTGAGCTCAATCTGCTTGCAAATACCAATGTGTATTAATATTCTTGGAATAATACACCTGTTTTTGCGACGGGGGTCGACGACTCCGATCGGCCTCAAAATTTGACATTATCCGTTTCAAGAGGTCTAGATTCCAAAACCGACAAATCCGTCCGCCGTCCGGACCGTTTTGGGCAGTAGGAATTTTTTTTAAATTCTGAAATTTTGACAAAACACTTGGTTTACCATCTAGTTGTGCCCGCAAGGTTTTCAGTGCCATCGCCCAAACCCGTGGGGCGCTATGGGGCTATATGAGGGGGATTTTGAAGGCTTTGAGCTATGGGATCGAGTTAGGTGTCGTTTTTTTGGACGTAGAATCCATTTTTGGGCGTCCCGGAACGATCCGATTTCACTGTGGCGATCTACAGGGCTTTCATGGGGCTAAAAATGGGATTTTTTAAGGATCCCAGAAGGTCAAATATTTTTCGAATAAAAAACAAAAAATTTTGAAAAAAAAAAAATTCCAAAAAAATTTCTTTTATTGACAGAATTAAATTTCTGCACAATTAACCTTTATCAAAGAATAATAAACCCTTGTGTAAAATTTGCAGCGTTTTTTCTAGGACTTTCCGGGTCAGTCAGTTGACTGATCGCATGATACCGTACCTACCATTTCATTTGGGTCCACACTGGAGACGTATACTCTCTCCAACGGAATAATGTTGAAAGTCAACGACTTGGGGTAAAATTCAACACAAAAATAATACTAAAACTTTTAATAGGCACGTTGAAAATGTTAGATTAGAATGCGTTCAGTTTCTTTCAATTATAGGCACAACGCGAGTACTAAAATGAGGTGAGCACTAACAAATATTACTCAAATCGTTATAAAAGTTTACAGGCCTTTAATTATCACATCGTTACTCAAGTGGAAAAAATAGAAAGTGTTTTAAAATATCGAATTTGTATAGCTGTTAAGGAGTGAGTCCATATTCGCTTCGTTTAGCATGGAACGATAGAAATTGTTGTAGTTGAGTCTGGAGAACAAGTTCAGGACTTTTCCAGTGCAGTCGGTCTCAGACAGGACGGTGAGAGTTTGGAGAAATAAGAGCAAGCCTTTATCGAACTCGTCTTGAAGCGTTTTTATACGATCTGGGAAGACTGGGAACCGGCTGGCGTCCTTCAGGGAGTCCAACTCCGAGAGGAAAAAGCCGAGTTCTTTGCAGGTGGACAAAATTTGACGGAAGACGGACAGAAGCTCCAGTTTTGTGAGGATGCAGTCTTCAACGCATTTTTCCAGGAAGTTCCAATGGTGTTTCATAAGCTCGTCGATACTTTCGCAGGACTTGGAGGCCTCAGTGAACTCAATCCAGGCGGGTTCGATGGCCTCTTCCATCATGTAGTACTCCATGTTTTGCAAAAACGACGCCATCCTATGCCTCAAGGCAATAGCAGCGTAGTACGGTTTCTTGGGATCGTATTTAATACCCTTCAACGGCTGGCTTCGGTTCCAACAGTTGCTCAGCAATCTCTCAACATACTTGCAGTAGAACAAGTGCCTGAACAGCATCTGATACACGCTTTGCACTTTGCAGTTGAACACCAAGGAAATAGGCCATTCGCATTTAACAGTGAGCATGAACGATTCGTATCCGGACAACGTCGACTGTTCACTCGAACCCGACAAACACGACGAGTCCCCATCTTCTTTCGCTTTGCTCGGATCGTAATCGACGAAGATTTTCTTCACTTGGGAAGCCAAGTCCAACGGTTTCAAGCACGACGTGAACTGCTCTATAAAAGGGTCTGCTCTTGTGGCCGACAGCCTAATGGCCATTTCCACCAGAGCCGCCAACCTCGACGGCGTCACTTCGTTGACATTCCTCTCCAACTCCTCATTACAAGTGTCCAATACCTGAACAACAAAATCGCCCTGTTGTATGAGAAAATACTTTTTAGCGGTGGTGATCCTTTCCATGAGCTGGTATTCATTCAACATGTAGTCTAAAAGGGTTTTACTTGAGTGTTTGTACGCATTGATTATGACTTGAATGTATTTTTCCTCTTCAGAATACTCAATTTCTTCAATTTTAGCCAAATTCATGTCTTTTTCTGTCTTTACACACTCTCTAATAACATTAAGGTACTTTCCAGCATCCAGTATTTGTAATTGAACGTCTTCGAGAAAACTAGGGACGAACTGAGGTCTGAGTGCGTACATCATTTCCCAATATCCATCACTGGAACTTTTCTTTTTCCATTCGTTTTTACTGCAATCCGCTACAACCATGAATTCATCAAATGGATCGTAGATTATACCGTTGAAAATCCACTGTTTTATGGACTCCATGTAAGGAACTGAAGCATGAGTCGTCAACTGCCTGCAGAGGTCAACTTCCACGTTGAAAGGTGCGATCAATTTTTGCAAATGTTCGTGCAGTAAAGAAAGAGTGCTGCCGCCGCGAGTTTTTGATTTCGACACGTTCAGCGCTAAATCAGCTAGAAGTTTCAACATGGCCGAACTGTGTTGAATGTGATACCAGAGTTCGTGAAGGTGCAGCTTCCTCTTTCGGTTTTGACTTTCCAAATGCTCGATGAACACAACGTAATCGTTCATCAGTTCGTCCATTTTGTCGGCCAGAGCTTGGTTCACCCTGCCGCTGCTCAACCTCGCGTTGTCTTCGATGAACCTGGCGACGATGGAGAAATTCGACACCATGGGAAGACATTTTTTCACGAAATCGGCGCTCAACTGGTCGACGCAGGGACTCACGACGAATTCCCGTTTTCCGTACTTTTCGGATATGTCCTGGACTTGTATGAAATCTGACTCACCTCCAATAAAAACTTTTAGCAGTTCTTGAACGATCGTGTATTCTTGGGAAGCCCGAGGTACGTTTTCCAAAGTGGACTTCGGGATGAGATCATGCGAAAATTTTAAGGCACAAGTAAAGTCCAAACTAAGATTTGGTCTATCGTGTTTCCATTGGGAGAGATCTAAACGGTCACTAGAGGTGTCTTGTCCAAATCGTTTCTCTTTGACTTCCTCCTGAAACAAATCATTAATTAAAATGATAATTTGATGTTTGTTGATAACCAAACTTTAAAGGGTAAAACTCCAGTTTCTGACACTACTTAGTTTTTTATATAAAATGTAATGCCTTCTTGGATGTTCTAGAAAATGCGGCATGCGCTAATTGGACGCAAGCTTGCACTTTGATTGACGGGGGATGGATGATTGACTCCCGTAGAACCAAAAGTTAAAGGGCGGGAAAATCCGAAGCCCATTCGACTCCCTGTGTTGTCGACCTTCGAGCAAGGGGGCGATCCAACTCCGCCAAAACTCAGCAAGTGAAAACATCCCAATCCGCCAGCGATGCGTTATCAGGTCATTGTGGGGACTACCATCTCCGCCAGCTCAGTTCCCAGTTTTCAGAAATAGGTGTCTAGCTTCATTGGACCTTAGGCACAGAAATCCCGACATCCAGTATTGCAGGAACCCATAGATCCACAAATTCTAGACATCCAGAAAAAGATCCCGAGATTCAGAAATCTGGAGATCGGAAAATTCAGAGATCCTGAGATCCAGAAATCAACAGATCCAGAGATCTAAAGCTCCAGAAGTCCAGAAATTCACGAAATCGAGGAAAGAGGTCCAAAAAATACAGAGATCTAAAAAATCCTGGATCCCAGAGCTCCAGAAAATCCTGGAATCCAGAGATCTAAGAAATCCAGAAAAACAGCCCCAGAAATTCAGAAATCCCATGGCACAAACGTGTGAAACGCTCCTTTCACTGGCGTAGTTCCTTCTATTGGCGATGGCGGAGTAGGATGGTCCCCTCGAGCGAAATTAAAAATGACTGCACCCCCGCTGCCATCAAAGCTCCGCCTCCACTTCCAAGGTACCACAGAGGAAGACCTAGCACCTACTGTAGTAGGTGTAAACACCTGTAACAGGTGTGTAGTATTCTTTTTAACGCAGAATGTGCTATTTCCGAGGGCTGTGCGATTTGAAAATGCGTCCGCCCATCCGTACGTCCCAGGCTCAAGCATACCTGCTTTTCCGCCCTCCTTCACGTTCCCTCGCCCTCTCAACCACACCCCTGCTCTGCTGTTTCACAGCGGCATCCCCCTGAGCCCTACCTTGTTCTTCTACCACCCTTGCCTGCTACCCTCTCCACCCTCCTTCGCGCACCCTCATCCCCTCAACCACTCCCCTGCACCTTTTTACCAGGGGGAAGGTGAGATTTGCAATTTTTCACGTTTTTTTTTTTGGATTTTCCACTTTTTCAACGCGCTCTAGTGGCCATTTCCCTGCACTAAATTTCAAATGTTACTAGTGCATTTTGTAGCAGGCTTTATGTAATTTCATTTTATATAGAGTGGTCATGTCGCTAGAACGCATAGTTTCGGAGATATAAGCGAAAAACCAAAAATAGTGCCAGAATTTCGAGGTTTTTTGCGATTTTGACAATGTTCCTGGCAAAACTCCTGTCAGCAAACTTCAGATTCGTGTTCAGCGATCAAAAAAACATACAGGAATGTGGTAATTACGACTATTACTAAACTTTCCGCTAACTGCCTTTTATTTTCCTAATTTGCCTGGCCTAACCTAGAACAAACCTATAGTCACAAGCGGCAATACACCCCACAGGCGGCGTTTTTATCATTACTTGTCGAGGTGGTTCTTGCCACTAATATGGGGAACAATGTAAGCAACCTCCTCGTGGTGTCCCCTGGGTTACTCCAATGGCTCACAAAGCTATGTACTTACTGCTCGGTGTTTGCAAGGGAGTCGAATGGGCACATATTAACAATTTGAACCTAACAGGGAGCCGATTGTCCTTCATTTTGTTCAGGAGTCGAGTGACCTGCAATCAAGTAATTAAAGAGAAAAAAGGACAAATTCAGAAAGTCACCAACTCCTTTATGCCGAAGGAAAGAGGTGCCGAAAACCGGGAGTTTCACCCTACTTCCAAAAACTGGAAACGAAACTTTCTTTTGAACCCAGATATAGCATTATGCCAAGAAGGTGGTCGCAAACATGAGAAAAACCGCTGAAACACACAGTGGGGCGCAAAGTTCCTGGATGCAGGATTGATTTAAGCGTGAAAAACATGGTCGATTCGGCCACTTTTTAGTCAGAAATGAGGGTTTATTGGTAGAAACTTTGATCATTTCACTATCCCAGACCAATCAATAGTCAGTTCAACGCCCCACAAAGACGGGTCTCATAATATTATTGTATGATTATTCAATATCGCGAATTATGCGAGGTTTCACTCAACGGTGCGAATTTAGACCGTTTCGTTGCAGGTAAGATTGGTATTCTTTCAGGATTTGTCATTAAAAGATTACATTGTAAAATGTCTTATCTACTCACCGCCCCTGAAATGTAGAGCATAACAATTATTGTGATTATGGTATCCTTTGAAATTTAGTATATAGAATCGCTTGGTGACTCTTCGTCTCACACAATGGAGTTGACGAATAGCGAGAACAATTATTATTTAATGAGTTGATGGATCAATTTGGTAGTACCTACTAGTTAGTACTAAGTCGAATGAGTATGTAGTTTGGCTCAGACTACGTGTGATTTTTCGTATTTTAAAAGGTGAGGTTTTATCTTTCGAAAAGCACCCGTTTTGCCCCACTGTGCGGCAGCTGTAGCGGCACTCTACCCAACAAACGTTCCATTATATTCAGAGAGCGAAAAACATAATAACAGAAACCTAACTAACTAATAACAAATAATGCGATGTAGGAGGTAAGTTCGATTCAATTACCTGTGCGCGGACGAACCGATTGAAAAACAAGGGAACATCCTGGGGTGTTAACGGTTCAGACATCCTAATAAAAAAATCTTCAAAATTCAAAATATTCAATGTTCATATCAACTGAACAAATTGAGAAAAAATATAAGAAACGGTTAACCAAGTAAATAAGCAAAAAACTGCGAAACTCGTTATCGGATAACTGACAGTGATTGGAGGGTTGTTGTTGTGGTTGTTTCTTTCAATTTTATTTATCAGCACAGTCGCGACAGGGACGGTGCGGTACTCCAAATTATCGATAGCTTCTTCGAAAAACTATCGATGCTCGACGAAAGAGATGAAAGGTTTATTGAATAAACTTTATTTAATAGATCTTTATTTATATGGCGTAAGGGCTTTTGGTGAACTATTCATGGAATAATAGACCTATTCGCGACGGGGTTGACCATTTTGATCGGCCTCAAAATTTCACATTATAAAATGTATAATGTCAAATTCCTATTTAATAGTTTATTGACATTATAAATTTGACCACAATTTTTAATACGTCGGTATTTAATACGTTTCACGACGCAATGATTTCCAAAATCAATTAGGTATTCGTTTTGGGTAGTACTTAGGTTCCAAGTAAATTTATCACATTTATGTTTTCGCGACGGGGGTCGACGACTCCGATCGGCCTCAAAATTTGACATTATCCGTTTCAAAAGGTCTACATTCTAAATCCGAAATGTCCGTCCGCCGTCCGGGCCGTTGTGGGCAATAGGAATTTTTTAAAAATAATTTCAGAATTATTCTGAAATTTTGACAAAATACTCCGTTGACCATCTAGTTATGCCCGCAAGGTTTTCAGCCCGATCGCCCAAACCCGTGGGGCGCTATGGGAGGGTTTTTTTAAGGCTTTTAGCTATGGGATCGAGTTAGGTGTCGTTTTCGAAGTATTTTTGGACGTAGAATCCATTTTTGGGGGTCCCGGAACGATCCGATTTCACTGTGGCGATCTATAGGGCTTTCATGAGGCTAAAAATGGGATTTTTGAAAGATCCCAGGAGGTTAAATATTTTTCGAGTAAAAAATAAAGAATTTTTTAAACAAAAAATCCAAAGAAAAAATTTTTTTTTAATGTAAAAAAAAATTTCAAATTTTTTCCATTGACAGAATTAAATTTCTGTTCAAGTAACGTATATCAAAGAATAATAAACCCTTGTGTAAAATTTGCAGCGTTAAAAAAAAAATAATTTAATTATAAAAATTAGAATTATAGGACCTACCTATAATTTACTTACTTAATATTAAAATTTAATATTAAGTATATTATTAAGTATAATATTATTATAAATATTTAATATTTTTTCAATCACGTATAATGGTTTCGATGTATATATAGGTATCGATACTCTCCAATGTCGGAGGTATCGTACTACCCCTACCTGTTGATTTGTTTTGTTCTCTATTACTCTGTGGTTTTGGCGCACTCGCCCACAGCTTATTGTTGTTTACTGACTTGTATTTCGTTTTGGTATTATAAATCCATGCCTGCTAATCTTAAGCATGTCGAGTCTGCTGAAGCAGCCACTGTTCACTGTATACCCTGCAAAATTTACGCTGATGATCGAGCAGATGTGAAATCGTTTTTTACCCCAAAAATCAAATCTTCAAGCAATGAAGGTAGGTGCAAAGTTTACCAACACCAGTGTTTGTGGATTATACTCATTTAAATAGTAATAGAGCAACTGTAGTAAATTTACAAGTACCTAGGTATGTGAGTGAAGGCGGACCATTGTAAGGTACCTGGTGTTAGAAGTGGGTTTTAAACCAAGTGAAAATCCACTTCACACGTTAAATCAAAAACGGCGGGAGACGCTGATTCAGCAGTTGGAGCTAAGGCAGGAGGGAGACACAGAAACGGAACTCGGGGTCAGTCGCCTAGAAGCCGCTCATGGTGGAAGAATCGTCTGTCCCGATGGTCTCCTAGCCAAGGATCATCGGTGACCACCCGCGTCATTCACTCAGGTCAGATCCAACCATTAGTTTACACTTTTGGAAAAACCCGAATTTGCCTCCGGGGGCCTCGCGTTCGCGTGGGGGCGGTTAGGGCAAATTCATCAATCTGGTGGAGAGATTAGGTCAACAATTAAGGGTCGATTCAGCAATCAATATATAAGTTATATTGGAATATTGTTTTCTTGTTGACCTGATTGCATCTAGGGATTGGAAGGAGGGACCTGGGGACGGGGTAAAAGGAGGATCGGCAGCACATAAAAGATCCTCCCGGTCACAACATGAAACAATTTAGCTGCCAAATTTTACGGTGGGCGCCGGGTTGACAAAAGCAAATCTTGACAAAACAAGACCGTCAATCCCGGCTACCTCACACTGGGTATGTGTTTGTCCAGTTATTATAATATAATAACGATTCATTTAATACTATTAGATGAACGCATTACTATTTTTGATTATTCTTCTAGTTGTAAACAATGACAGGATAGAAATCGCTGTAACCTATTTATTAGTAGGTTATTAGGTAGGTAAAATTCCTACCAATTGGGGTCAAGACAGTCTAATGAAAATTGAACTAATGTTCCTACGTTGATTTCAGGTTCTTACACAGCCTCATTCCGTGGCTTCCCCCTTGATGGTAAGGATATATTACTCCCCGAAGGTTATTCAGGACTTGTGCTCAATGTTGATGACTCTCACGGACTCATGAAGAATCACAAATGTTCTGGCCGTTTTGATAAATTCACGTTTTGGAACTGGAACAAAATTCCGACCAAGAACGACCCTCTTTTGGCCGCACTCGACTGGGTTGACATCGCGGCTGCCGTAAGTGTTATTGAATAACAAATTTTGCGACGAAACTGAGATATCGTCTTTAATGGCATAAAAACTTACGTTGTGCGATTAGCATTAAGATGTTTTTCCTAAGCGGCATGACATGACATGTATTGGGTTGGTCTTGGAAAATTAGGTACCACATGCATACTAATAGATACTGCTAGGTCTTAGACGCATTCAATGGGACGAACCATAGCTATCTCGGAAGGAAGCACGAGGCGGTTTGTGTCCAGTCCTGGGCTCGCCCAATGAGCTCCTAGACCACTCAGAATTCAGCATTTCCAACAACATATTCGGGTTCAGCGCCCTTTAAACCCCCCTTACACAAATTATTCTTATGTAGCTCGAAATCCTTGCAGCACTGTGTAGAAACGTTGGAGATTTTGAACTGAAAGCGGAGGGCACGTGACGTCACGCCTCGCTGGGCATCGAGTAGTTGGGCACGGAGCCGCCAGAGCGCTGAGTAATAAATCTGAATGGAATCGGAATAAAAGCACTCGGCCAGGACCGATTTTCGATTAACCTCCTTTGATAATAATGATGCTGAATTTTTTTTTTTTATGACCTTCTCTGATGATTACCTCAATGCTGAATTTTCGGGGTCAGCTTTTCGCGTAGCAAAGTTGGCTTACTTGCATAGATGCGAGAGATGGATCTCTCCGCCAATCAAAAGATGAACAGCCCACGTCATTTACCCTCTCCAGGGCTCAAAATATTCAAATGTTATATTTTTTCTAAGGCCCTGTAAATGATAGAGACGGGTTTTCTGCAATGTGGTTCCCGGGAAAAATTTTAAAAAAAAATCATTCAAGGAGCTCATTTGTACGTCTTCAATTAAAACTTTACTGTCAGGACGGCACTCTGGTGTTTGTCCACAGGGTCCTTTTTACCTTATGATAATTATTGTCCTTACCTTGGTTGCAGATTCACGAGCCTACATCAAGTTGATGCATCGAAAGAATTTTTTGACTTTCAGTATAAACTTACGATAATGTTCACTTTTACGCTTACTCTGTAAAGCTTATATTAATATAATGAAATACATTTTTGGTTAGAAACGACGAGTTCTTAGCGTGTAACTTGCTTTAGCCGTGACCTAACTGCACAAAAACGTTAGTCCCGGAGGGAGACGCTGGAGTGTCATGTTTATACATTACGTAGGTAATATATAAATATTCGTTAGTCCACTAGTTCGGCATTCTCATTTGTCTTACCGTTAGGCCACTAGTTCGGCGTCCTCACTTGTCGTACCGTTAGGCCACTAGTTCGGTATCCTCACTTGTCTTACCGTCAGGCCACTAGTTCGGCGTACTCACACAAATATAATAGACTAGGGGGGCCACCCGCTGCTGGCTATATCCAGCCAACCCCCGATCTCTCCCACCTGGCCTGTGACCACTTCTTCTCGCTTTTTGAAAAACGAAGTTTTTTTTTGCACAGAATAGAGTTGACGTAATTGGTCAATTAACAAATTCAATCAGGTTGGGCTCTTGATTGTACGGGGCTCGGGGCTACGTTATAACTGTGATTCAGCTTCATGATACTAGGAAAGGTTAGATACAGCTATTATACGGTTCTACTTCTTACTATTTTAATAACTTTATAAAATTTGCGTTACAAAGACTTTTTATTCCCAAAAGAATTTAAGTTTTTAGCATTAGTAGGCTTAAAGAATGACAGGGATTCTGTGGACAGTAGATAATACAACACGGAACCATCAAGTCACACACAAATTACAGTAAGCTACTTATGGATAGGTTCAATCTCGCCAAAACCTCATCTTGCAAACTTGAACGTTTGCCAGATTGTGTAAAACTTACAATACATGGAAGTTTATATTATATGCTGGTACATATAGTACCTTAAAGGTACCTCCTACTATGAAGATTGGCACTCAGTTCTTTACAAGTACGAAAACGAAATAAGTATTCATGAATTTCATATACTTATGTAATAGTAAAAGAAATACTTTTTCTCCTCTGTTTGAACTCTGAACAACAAAGTCAATAATATTAAAGATAAGAGTCAAAATATTACAACCATGGTGTATAAATTTATACAATAACAACCTCAGATTTCACTCTTCGTAGCATTCTAAATAATCACCCCTGAAAGAGAAGTTGGGGTCGTGCGTAATAAGTTGAAACTGTATAAAACTGTCAATATAAAAAATATACGACTTCCTAACTCTAAATATAGTTCTGCTCTAGCGTTGATCTGGTTTGCCCTTTGAGGATTGATATTAGAATTGGATCGTTTATTGAAAATGTTAAGCGCTCTGATTACTAAGTAATCAAAACACGAAACAAGCCTTGTTTGCTTTTGAAAAGCTTGAGGCAGATAATGGCAACATTGCATGTTCTCATTGAGTCTCCAAGAGTTTTTGACGAATAAAACTGACCGCATGAGTTTGGGGCAAAAAGTGATGGGTGAGAATTAAATGGGCTTGGTATGAGATTCGTCGTTTCATTTTTCATTCCTTTCTAAACTACGAAATTGTCTTTTCTAATGGCATCATGATGATAATTTGTCCGTTCAATTTGATTTCAAAACTTACATCGACAAAAAATTAGATACCTTATCACGTCAGAGCAGACACCAATATTCTACGATGATACAGTCATTTTAGGGTAACTATATATCATTATGTCATAGTACTTACTAATCTGTGCAGTTCAATGCAGGACGATTCGACTTACGTTTCTAATTTCCCTTGTTCCTTCCGACAATAGGTACTGAATTTTGTGTAAAAAAATAACTGTGATTACAAACTGCTTCGGGTGGGTGAATTTTCAAAATAAATCTTCATTGGTAGGTAACTAATATTCACAAACACCAATTTTTTTTTCTCTTTGTGCAAATAAACTTAGTCAACTTTCAAATTCTGCTCATAACTGTACTGACTGACCTTCCTACGTACCATAGTACTAAATTATGTTATAAAGCAAAAAAGTCTTGTCTCAACTGATGTTGTTGAATATACATTTACATATGTACAAAATCAATTTACACTTCTAATAATATCATGCTAGTTTGAAACGTTTCAAACGGGCTTTTTGGGGCACACGGGTGAATTTTACGCTGGGATAGTGCACAAGTCGGAACTTGCCTGGGTTTTTGTGATGAAGGCTTTTGAAAGACGTTTGTTTGAATTCACATTCAAAATATTTACAAAGGTGAAGTATTTTTCATTGGGTGCCTTTTATTCCTACTGTTGTTCTAATGTATGTATACATAGGTATACCTACGTTGTTTATTTCTCTTCGAATAGTGCTGAATCTGCTTGATAATTTGTTATGTCGGGTCCTTGGATTTTTCCGTACAAATACAACTATTGTTACTTTCGGCCAGATTCAGTTATACATTTCCGTTGGCTTCTAGAATGTGTGGATAATTGAAGGAAATTTAAAACTGAAAATCGTGCTCTTGTTGCGCCTGAGAACTTTTCATCTTATTGTGGTGGTTGTGTACGAACATAATCCCTAACTGTTTAGTACATTCTAACATATCAATAGTTTTAACTAACCTAAAACTGAAATTCAAATGGGCTCAACAAAACTAATCTTTGGTGTCGTCGGTATTTATATTGCGTTTGCGGATCTTATAGTCCAGTCATCTGGTGGTTTTGGCTTGCGAAAATTCCGAACTTACCGCAACTTTGGTGGGTTGTTTCTACCTACTCAGGTGCGCTATAACCAAAAATGCGGACAAATTAACCTTGTGCTAACTTTAGGAGGGCCGAAAAACCGCGATTTTCTCGGACCTTTTGCAGTTTTCCAGCTGTAACTTGAAAATTAAGCGTTTTACCGAGAAAACCACTCCATTATAAATTAAAGTAGACAAAATTTCCGACAAAATAAGCTAGTCAAACTTAATTTTTTACCAAGCAGTGGCCGAGATACGTAGGCTCAAAGATAGGCAAAATTGCTCAAAGTGGCAAAAACAGCCAGAAAACACGGGTTATCGCTGGATTTATTGCTATTTACATACTTATCGATGATCTATTTTCATATTTTGCTCTGTGAAGGCATGAACACCTCTTGGAGCATCTGCACGATACGATGGAGAGGATGGAGTCATGTGCATTGCGAGTCTTCGTGATGGGTGCTACCCCTTGCCCAGACAATTGCCAGCCCCAATCAAAGGGCGTTTTGTCCAAGTCAATTTACATCAATGTAAATAGCATTAAACGTGTGATTTCTGGTAGTTTTACCATTTTGGGCAATTTTCCCTATTTTTGAGCCTATGTATCTCGGCTACTGCTTAGTAAAAAATTAAGTTTGACTAGCTTATTTTGTCGGAAATTTTGTCTACTTTAATTTATAACAGAGTGGTTTTCTCGATAAAACGTTTAGTTTTCGAGTAATAGCTGAAAAACCGCAAAAAGTCAGAAGAATTGCGGTTTTTCGGCCCTCCTGAAGTTAGAACAAGGTTAATTTGTCCTCATTTTTGGCTATAGCACCCCTGTATAGGTAGAAATAACCCACTAAATTTGCGGAAAGTTCGGAATTTTTGTAAGCTCCCCCCCTTTTTGCCACCAGGTGTCTGGACTATTAGGAATCTAAACTAACAATCCATCCAAAATAAACATAAATTACATCTTCAACTCACATAGAAATAAATCAAGTCACAAATGATAGAATTATTTGAATCGGCAAGGTTGTACGTGGGGTCGTCCCACTCTCTTGCTCAGGTACTCACTTGAGTACCTCTTTCCTACATACTGAGCACGTCAGGTGTAAGATATTAATCCTATTCAACTACTCACGCTATAGCACAAAAATATCACACGAATTTACTACCTATTGATTTACACTAATCCTGGATGTTCCAAATTCTTGGTTCCTAGATTCTCCTGAGGAGTCTAGTCCCTTGTTTTCGTCATTATGCCTTTTGATGCATCTCGAGGTAGGTTGATAGAGCTACTTAGGCTAAACCAATTCTACACGGTTATGAATGACTAGATAAAATCAATGTTTGCCTAACTGCATTGGTATTCTTTCTTTTTTTTGTGAACTAATGGATTTGTATTATGGGTGTTTAATCTTTATTCAGAATTGTTATGCTGCATGTGTATATTTGGCAATATTCTCAACTTATTTTCCGTGATTTGTGATTTCAAACGCTCATGCAGTTTGAACGCAGAGATATTGCTAGGCACTGTTTGCAGGTGGAGGGTCTATAGAGCGTGCAGCTTTATGTCTCTCTTGATGCTGTTTAATGAAAGCGCTCAGGCGGTTGAGAAGGAACTGTTTGTCGTGCCCCTCGAGCACCAGTTGTTTCTTCAACACGACTACCATCTGCCGGTTCTCTCTCGTCAAAACGTAATAATAATAGAACAGCAGCACCAGGAGAATCAACGTTGGGAAAGCCACTGCCGAGGATGTTGCGATTGCGACGCATTCTCTAAACCAGTCGGGGAACTCGCCGTAGGTGATTTGGACGAGCGACCAGTACGTTGGCAAACCCCTGAAGGGGCCACAAGACCTTGACGGTTGGACGGTCCCTGCCGTGAACCCCAATATGCTCATAGCCGCTAAAAAGGCTCCAAGCAGAACCAAAAGGTACATAGACTTGGATTTGGACACCCGATACACAGTTTTTGTCGGAGGTAACGAATTCACCAAACAAGCAAATTTCTTGACGTAAAAAGTGCAAACCAACAGTACGGTTGCAACTGCTGGTATCAAAGGCATGAAAAAACTGCTGAGCCAAATCAGAAATTGCATGTAGACCACGTCCACCAGATGCTTTGACAAGTCGAATTCTTGAGAACCTAACACTCTTGCTAATTTGCACCGTACGTGCTTTGCAAGCAACATTCTTGGGAAATTGACGAAAAATACTATAAAAACCTGAACTACCGTTTCTACGATAACCAGTTTGTACAGTTGTTGACCAGCGAACGTCTCCCAACAAAGAGGAGTGCGGCACGTCCTGCTCACACACGTATCGTCTGGACCCACCCCGCAATCGACCAACGAATGTATCGGCCCCAATAGAACAAGAACCAACGAGAAACGTAAAAATAGTTTTCTAGCTAGATGTATCCGCATGGTGTTGACAGGGGTGTAACCTTCCAGGGATATGAGGTAGTGTAAAATTTGTGGCACCAGAATGTTCAACGCTGTTATGCTCAGTGAGGGGGCGTACTCGAATAGCAACCTGTACTCTTCGGAGTGATTCCAAGCTTGGAGTTCGCTTTGGCTAAATTGGATAGTAAAATACACTAAGGAGCTGGTCGCTGCAAAAATCAACTTGACCAGCAAATTTACTGATATGCGGACTAGCAGGCTGCGGCAGTATTCGTCTCTAGTGCGGTTTTTCTTGTCGTCTTCCCGCCTCTCTTCTTCTATCCACTCTTTCATTTCTGAAAATAAGGATTTGTGTTTGGCCGAAGCCCCTTTATCGCTGTGAATGCAGAAATCCCATCCAGAGAAAATGAGGGTGCAGAACTTGTAGTACTGCCCTTCCCCTTCGACCAACCTCTCTTTGAACCCAGCACTGCCCCCCTTGACTATAGCTAAGAAACACATCGCGAATACTGCCATAAACGTACAAATGTAAGCTATGGGAAGGTTATATGAAATGAGGTCATCTTGGAGTTTTGTGTGGGGGTATATCCCATAAAACAGGTGTGTCCTTTCCAGCCATCCAGTTCCTTGGAGAACTTCGAAAACCGACGGTAGCACGAAAGTGGTGTTTGAGTCGTACAGTTGTGAACAGCACGCGATTGAAGTCGTCGTCGTATTGCTCGGCAGACATTCGTCGTCTCTCGCTTGAATGAGGAGCGTGGGCACCACGATGAACGCCACGATGCCAGCCGTCATGGCGAGGTTCAGCAACGTCAACCACTTTATGAAGGTGAACAATGACGTCACTGCAGGCCCAAACCTGCCTTCTATAGTGCGAAAGCTGCTTCCCCACAGCTCGGCTTTCTTGTGAAGTTCTTTCCACCGGACTTTGAGGTACTCCCAGAGCTTTCTTCGTCTCCACTTCAACCTTCGTATGCCTTGCAGCCGGAATGTGTCAGCGCTCTAAAAACGGAAACAAATTAAATAGTACTTAATCATTCAAACTCTCTCAACGCAAAATCTATTATATTGGAGCTCCAACTCGAGGAGGAGGAGGAGGAGAACGAGGAGAATGCTTATTTTTATTCTAAGGCACTTCTAGATCTCGCAAAAATTTGAATCACAAACCAAAAAATTCCTCTTGGCGAGCATAGTACGAGAGTCTGAAGTCTGAAAACACCAAAACGTCCGCTCAAAATTGTTCAGAAAACGGGCTCAGTGTTCAATGTAATACTGGCTGGCTCAGTTGGGAAAATTTTGATTGATGGGGGAGGGCGTTGGTGAGACAAAGTGGTCGGCAATTCCAAGAAGAATGTAAAACCATTTGAGGGGGGAATAGCTCCTCAATCAGCGGTGACGGGACTGGGGGGGGGGGGGGGGCAGTTGCGGAAACTGCGGAGCTCAAAATAGGGAGAAAAAATGGTGAAGAGGGGGAGAGATTTACAACAGGATCCCGTCACCCGTTGACGATTTCGGCGAACTTTGAACTTTAAGGCCGCTTTACACGCAACGACAAATCGTAACGATCAGGTTGCACCAACTTATCGCTCCAATAAATCGAAAAGGGGAGGAGTGTTTACACGCAACGACAAATTGTAACAATGAGGTTGCACCAACTTATCGCTCCGATAAATCGAAAGGGGGAGGAGTGTTTACACGCTACAACAAATCGTAGCGATTAGTTGGAGGGACTGGCATCAACCTTCCAACCCAACTCCAACTCCAATAAATCGCTACGATGTCCCATTTACACGTTCCGATAAATCGTAAAAACCGCATCTGAACGATAAATTGTTACGATTTGTCGTAGCGTTAATGTCCCATTTACACGTTCCGATAAATCGTAAAAATCGCATCTGAACGATAAATTGTTACGATTTGTCGTAGCGTGTAAAGCGGCCTTTAGCGACGCCTTTCCAATACCCCCCCCTCTCACCATCGTGGTGGCGACGCGGTGACGACGAGGACGCTAGCGCGAAATAAATAAGCGACGCGTGGCGACGGATTCGAAGGGCGTGGAGCTCATAGCCCGAGAATAATAAGATCAAAAAAAGGGTACCTATTTCTGTGATCGAAATTTACAGTTTCTCATCTCTTTTATATTATTCAGGAATCAAATACAGGATGACGGAATCCCATACATTTTTTCAAGCTGAATCCAAATTTGAAATTAGAATTTCAATAAACCCTCATCCTCTTTTTCTTTAAGAAAAAATAAAACTATTTGTTTTTTAAAAGCGAGAAGAAGTGGTCACCGGCCAGGTGGGAGAGGTCGGGGGTTGGCTGGCTTTAGCCAGCAGGGGGTGGTCCCCTAGACTATTATATTCAAGCTGCAGCCCGGGGAGGTGGAGGAGGGTGACACAATTTTGGTCATTTTATTCCAGGGCACTTCCAAATGTCGGAAAAATCTGAAATTGGCCTTTAAAAAATCCAGTTTGGCGAGCATGGTGCGAGAAAAGTCTGAAACCTTGTTAAGACAAGTCTTGTTAATTCCTTCAAATGTTCAGTCAGTTACCAGGTTGGATATTTTATTTTAACTGCTCTCAATTAACCTTGTCTCTAATTACTGTCGGAGATAGGAGCGCAATTAGGTCGGTTGACTTCAATTACGTTCGTCACTACCTATTCTTAAAAACTACTGACTTTGTATTTGTTCACTTCATTATTATTGGTTATTCGATATAAGTAAAGGCTTACCAGTAATTTTGCTTTGATTTCTTTCTTTTGTGCCATTGAAACCGGCATCGCCTTAATCAGCATCATCTCTTCCCACGTTGTCTCCTCATTGGCAAGATTCTCTGAGATCAAAAACATTAAAAATGAAATATTTCAAATGTTGACTTTGCCGTCAATAGAAGGAAGACACTTCCAAGTTTATTGAATAAATTTTGTTTCTTTTAGTTCGTGGACTGAAGACGTCGCGTACCTGATAGGTCGGGCATCATGGCAACGTGGATGTCATTGTTGGGCATCGTGTTGTTTTGTGCCATAGTGTTCGTGTTTCTTTGTCTCGTTGAAGTTCTTCTTCTATAAGTCGCTTTGGTGTCGACTTTGGATGGCTTCCTCGTTGTGGCTGAAACGTTAAGTTCTTTTTAGGACTTTCAGGGAAATAAAGATCAGCTCTGGCCCAAAATATGAACCGGCAGATGGAGGAGGGTGTCTTCGAATTAGCGAATCTGAGGAAGTAAAAACCCGACAAACCTGCTCTTGTCTGTTTGCTGGGAAGAAGCGTAGCAAAATAGTGAGGGTCCCTTGGGAGAGCCTCGAGGTCTAGTTCAGCACCGGGGTAGCTCTCCTGGAAGAACTCCCCTCCCGCTTCCTCCCACCCGGTTCCACGGGCTATCCTCTTCTTCCGCTCTCCACCGGACATCTCACTTCCGGGGCTCCACTCCGCCCTGAAAAAAAAGAAAAAAAAAAAAACATGTAGTGCACGGTTATAATATTGTATCTATATTATAGGTAGGCTGCATAGAACGGAGTTGTTATAATATTACAAATTATCATTATTAAAAGTGGGATGTTGTGAGGGCAAAAAACCGTAGGTACCTACGTTGATTGGTGTAAATTGCATTTAATGAACTCAAGGCGCCTTTCGCTCCTGCCCTTTTGGATTCAGAGCTCTTCAGGAGTGTAACATTAACCATTAAGTTAAGCTGCATGTTGGCTTCTTCCTTCAGAGCGCCTCGCAGGGGTGGGGTTTGGTGGTCGTTTCTGATTGTATTTTCATTTGGGATGCCGTATTTTGGGGATATTAGGGGGTATTAGCCGAAAACATGTTGAATTTACCACGTTGACTTTGGGGTTACTTTGGGGGGAAACGACCACCAAACCCCATCCCTGCGAGGCGCTCTGAAGGAGGAAGCCAACATGCAGCTTAACTTAATGGTTAATGTTACACTCCTGAAGAGCTCTGAACCCAAAAGGGCAGGAGCGAAAGGCGCCTTGAGTTGCATACTTCATTAAAAGCAATTTACACCAATCAACGTACGGTTTTTTGCCCTCACAACATCCCACTAAGAAAGATGAAAACCGTCTATACCACGCAGAATCATTATTAAAAGTGATACAATATCAGTGGAGAGTGCTGTAGACCGTATCACTTGTTCCTCCTGGAATGTATTCCTATATCTATGTTATTGGAAGATACGACTTCATTCCGGGAGGAACAACCAGGTGGTGAGACGGATCACTGCTAAGATAGATTGTTACTCATTCTGCTGCAGCATGAGCACATGTGAGACCTCCAGATAACTGTAAGTCTACTCGGAAGAACTGGCCTAATAAATTCGACCCTTTTCAGCTCATCTCGGGGTTTTTGCACCTTACTGATCCCTTCGTGATGGTGGAAACCATTTGTTTCGTCTCAAACATTGTCCGTTTTCATTTCAACTGGTGTAGATTCCGAAAATCCCGCGTGGGTAGGCGACACTTGTTGGCGGGGGTACAAACATTTATTTAATATGAATTGTTGATAAAATACTCGCCACCTATACAGCTAAGTCTAAGGTTTCTAAAATTTAAAATTTTAATTTAGAAAAACATTTAATGTTTTGCACCTTTACCCTTTCGCGACTGAGCCTTCTTGGGAACTGAACATTGCATGGACACTGCTTTTGGTTTATTATTCTTGGAATATTATTAATTCATTATAGGTATTAATACACCTATGTTTTCGCGACGGAGGTCGACGACTCCGATCGGCCTCAAAATTTGACATTATCCGTTTCAAGAGGTCCAGATTCCAAAACCAAAATGTCCGTCCGCCGTACGCCGTCTGCCGTCCGGGCCGTTTTGGGCAGTAGGAATTTTTTTAAAAATCTGAAATTTCGGCAAAATACTTGGTTTACCATCTAGTTGTGCCCGCAAGGTTTTCAGTTCGATCGCCCAAACCCGTGGGGCGCTATGGGGCTATAATGGGGCTACGGGAGGGTTTTTTTGAAGGCTTTTAGCTATGGGATCGAGTTAGGTGTCGTTTTCGAAGTATTTTTGGACGTAGAATCCATTTTTTGGGGTCCCGGATCGATCCGATTTCACTGGGGCGATGTTTAGGGCATTCGTGGGGCTAAAAATGGGATTTTTGAAGGATCCCAGGATGTTAAATATTTTTCGAGTAATAAATACGGAATTTTGGAAAAAACACATTTTTGAACAAAAAAATCCCAAAAAAAATTTTTTTTTTAGATAAAAATCAAAAAAAAAAAATTTTTTTTAATTTTTTCATTGACAGAATTAAATTTCTGCACAAGTAACGTATATCAAAGAATAATAAACCCTTGTGTAAAATTTGCAGCGTTTTTTCTTAATATCTCGTCTCTGGCCCAGGTAGGGCACTTCTTTTTGCTTGATACCTCGTCTATGGTCCAGGAAGGCCACTTCTTCTTGCTTGATATCTCGTCTCTGGCCAAGACCGACCACTTTTTCTTGCTTCATATCTCGTCGACAGGCCTCTTTTGCTTGCTTGCCATCTCATCTCAGATCCAGGGAGACTACTTCTTTCTGCTTGATATCTCGTCTCTGGCCCAGGCAGGGCACTTCTTTCTGCTTGATATCTCGTCTCTAGCCCAGATAGGCCACTTCTCCTAACGTGGTATTCTGTCTCTGATCCAGAGGGGTCACTTCTCGCGAGATATCTCGTCGCCGGTCGTGACAGTGAACACAGTAAAAAAATTTGTATTTGAATTTATTCAATTTAAATCACTGTGGTGATTCTTCCAATTCATTGAGCAAAGGCTGCACTTTATCATACTCTCAGGTATCTTAAGTCATTGAATTGTAAATATCGTCACTATGAGATCCCAGAATCTACGTTTTGCACGAACAGGCCCATGTCGCCTCAGTCGTTTGTATCCCTACCTATCGTTAGGTCCTAGAGTACATAATATGTACATATAATATATTATATTAGGTATTAAAATTAAATACCTTACATATTATGTACTCTAGAGACGGAATTTTAACTGTTAAAGCAGTTAACAGTTACTGTCTTCCGTAACTAAGTTAAACAGATGTAGGTCCCTGACGCATCAATAGATTTTGAAAATGGATAGTATAAGGATAAAAGTCCGTAAGTTTAATTTTTCAATAATTGAAAAAAGTCAAAAAATACCTTATTATTATTATTATTATTATTATTATTATTATTATGTATTATTTTTTTTTTCGTTTTGTTCAACTTAAGGACTTTTATACTTTTAATATCGAAATATTGTGGTGAAAACAAGCCTCAAATCGACGTGTGGCTCCGTTCATTCGAAAATAATGGTTACTAGATGCTGCCTAGATTGGTGCCACAACTGGAGATGTGGCCTTGTTGCTCTGAAAAAAACCGTAAGTGTTGGCCGTTACTTCACTACCGGCCAAAAATTTCAGCCCAACTCGCCACGTAAGTCGTGACAAGGGTTGAAAAGGCGGAATGAGGCTGAAGGAAATAATTGGGATGTGTCAAAATTGTTACACATCCTCTCGACCCAATCTGGATCGCAATAAGTTTTTCTAGAACAACATTAAATATAGTGGAAAATTGTTAAATTTTTTTTACCCCGTTCCTTTAAACTCTCGTCCTGAAAATCTTCAGAAAAAAAGATGCGGCCCTGTTTCATTGATGGTGCGATTTATCCCCGGAATACAAGAATACTCTGATTGAAAACTATTAATATCGAAACGCCTCAGGTAGTTTTCCAGTTTCAATGTATGTGGATTAATTTTGTCATATGCTTAGGAATAAACTTTTTTTTTTTTTTAACTAGTACTTAATTTAATTCCAAAATCGAAGAAAAATACATCAAAATAATACTTCGTTTTACTCTTCATCTTGTGATGATAACGATGCTTCTATGTAAGCTATCCCTCACAACCTGATGACTCATTTATTGGAAAGGCATAACATAAAGAGTAGACGGACTGTTTTTGAAGTGACAGTATATTGCACGTAATGCTTAAGATATTTCTTTAAAAAAAAAAAAAAAGATGTTGGGTTTTAGTATAGCGACGGTGTTGAGCGTATTGCGAGATTTTCTCGCTTGTTGAAAACAGGCGTACTAGTTGTGTATGTATTTAGGGCGTGTGTGATAGAAAAATCGAAAATGACGTTACCCCTCGAGATCAGTCGCTTATGTTCAGCCAGTGGTGGTTCGTGCGTCGGTCACAGCGGGTTTCGTGGGCTCGGGGATCCGTCACGGGGGGTTTCGTCTGTTTCGGGACGGTCATTTTGAAGGAGAAAACTCGCGAGAACAATTTGGACACCGACGGGTGTTGTCAACCCTTCCATTAGGGTGGGCCTCTGGACGATGGCGTCTGGGGTGAGCTGACGGGAGCTAAAAACCGCCTCCAGAGCGCAAGTCCGCCCCCGGCCCACCCCTGACATCCTCTAATTGACCCCTTCCCCCCCTTCTCGTGAATGCCCTAACCCCATTTTCCTCTTTTACTACATCTCTCAATCCATCTGTCTGCCAGCTTCCCCGTGTCCACCACGAACAGGAAAATGAGATTATAAAAACGCTGAAAATTTTACACAAGGGTTAACTATTCTTTGATATGCTTGTGCGAAAATAAGTTCTGTGTCAATAAAGAAAAGTGGATTTTTTCTTAAAAAAAAAAAAAAAAAAAAAAAAAAGTAATTTTAAAAATATATTTACTCGGAAAATATGACTTCCTGCAAAAAATGCAAAAGTGCAAATATTTAATTCTGTCAATGAAAAAATTTTTTTGCGGACTTTTATATTAAAAAAAAAAAGTTTTTTGAATTTTTTTCAAAATTCTTTCTTTTTTTTACTCGAAAAATATTTAACATACTGGGATCCTTCAAAAATCCCATTTGTAGCCCCATGAAAGCCCTATAGATCGCCACAGTGAAATCGGTCGTTCCGGGACCCCCAAAAATGGATTCTACGCCAAAAAAAAAAAAAAAAAAAAAAAAAAATCGAAAACGACACCTAACTCGATCCCATAGCCTGATTCACCCCCAACAACCTGATTGAATAGTAGATTTAAAAAAAAAATCATTGAAAAAAATAAACATGAAAAAAGTTATTAACAAATAAAATTAATGAAAAACATTGTTAATTACGTATCTTTTAAGCTCATTTTTATTTCAAATCCATAATTTTCTCATCCTTTTGCCGTTGTTATGATGGAAGATTGTGTTATAAGGGGAAATACGTCCGCTCTTGTAGGGCAGGAAATAAGTGAAAGGGGGAAAAAAATAGCGAGGATAATGAGAACCTGACGGACTAGAGCGGAAGGGAGGTGACAATGGGGGAGAGATTCGTGACATCCAACGAAAGGGGTGGATTTGAATTATCAAATGACTCGACGTGGTAGGATGAGGAGGAAAACCAAAAATTTTCTACAGGACCGAGTTTCTAACCGAAAGTTTCTTCCGTAAGATCAATAGAAGGAAGCAGGCCGTTTAGTTGATCGTTCGCCAGACGGCGTTATAAACAATATCCGACTCCCGTCTCCACTTGTGCGTGAATAGTCGTGCGACACTGCGTCTTGCCTGTTCACAGTTGATTCCTTAGGCGTATTGTAGCGGTAAATTGGCTCAAGAAGGGGGGCGGCGAGACCGGAGGCGGTTCAACGACCTCCCTCACCCAATTTGCAAGTACACAACAATTGTGGAAACAACATTCAGAGCCAACCCGCGCATAAATAAATGCGCTAGCGACTTTTGCCTCATAATAATATAGTCAGTGACATATCACTAAATTATAGTGATTGTCTCCCATGAACGAAAGAAAAACGCTGCAAATTTTACACAAGGGTTTATTCTTTGATATAGAAGAAATTGCTGCGCAGAAATTTAATTCTGTCAATAAAAAAAATTAAAAAAATTTTTTTTGGATTTAAAAAAAAATTAATTTGGATTTTTTTTTCAATTTTTTTTTTTTCAAATTTTTGTTTTTGTTTTTTACTTGATAAATATTTGACCTCCAGGGATCTTTCAAAAATCCCACTTGTAGCCCCATGTCTGTAAAAAAATTGGCTTTCTTCAAAAAATGGCTTCAAAAAATTGGCTTCCTTCAAAAATCCCATTTGTAGCACCATGAAAGCCCTATAGATCGCAACAGTGAAATCGGATCGTTCCGGGACCCCCAAAAAATGGATTCTACGTCTAAAAATACTTTAAAAACGACACTTAACTCGATCCCATAGCTAAACGCATTTTTTTTAAAAACCCTTCCGTAGCCCCAAAGCGCCCCACGGGTTTGGGCGATCGGGCTGAAAACCTGTCGGGCACAACTAGATGGTAGGTAAGCCGAGTATTTTTTCAAAATTTCAAATTGAAAAACAAAAAAAAAAAAAAAAAATGCATACTGCCCAAAACGGCCCGGACGGCGGATGGCGGTCGGGGGACGGGCATTTCGGATTTAGAATGTAGACCTCTTGAAAGGGATAATGTTAAATTTTGAGGCCGATCGGAGTCGTCGACCTCCGTCGCGAAAACGTAGGTGTATTTTCCAAGTATTATAAACCAAAATCGGACTAACACTGTTTTGCAGGTGGATGTACTTAAGAGTCAAACTTGTTACTACCTGTACAACCATGCGTCACTTCCCTTCTTATTAAACATTAAAAATTTTAATGTTTAAACTATATTTAATATAGTTTGACCTATACCACATACCTACCTAATTCAAATTACTACAAATAGTAGTATGACTCGATCGACTGCTTTGCCGCAACTTTCGTGACTATAGTGGCATTATTTTCCTGTCGTTTTGTGGGCGGTACGGGGTCACATGGCTAAAGCAAGGCTACCGTACCTATTAAAAAAAGTATCACTGACCTGTTTCCAAAGGATATGAACGAAAAGCAATGCCTGTTTCTTGAACTTCTGTTCTTGACGCCTCGCAACAATTGGACCAATGGGAGATTGGTTGAACCACGATGCAGCCTTCGGTTTACCATTTCGATCTACTTTATCAATTATTTCATCAACGTTATTGAAACACATCCTTTTTCTCTCCCCTAATAACGACTGACTCCAAACTTGATGCGTTTGAACGCGTTCACAAGTAAGCATTGCAACCCATCTGACTAGTTACACAAACTGCGATGAGAAAGAGGTAGTTGGCAGAAGTAACTGTACGTTGTTTACAACAAGAACTAGGAGAGGAGAGTCAAATCGCCAGTGGACTGACTGACGTGGGGCGGCCTTCAGAAGCCAGTTGATACGGCTTGACACGGTCCACGTCCCACCAGGCCCATTGTCGATCCTCATTCCCGAGGACAATACTCCACCTCTCGAATGATTAGTCGACTACCAGCGACATAATATTGTCTATATGGCTCTTCGAACAATATCATTTGCGCGTAGGTGTCTACTCATATTCAGTATCGAAAATAACATTGTCATCGCATCGGCAAGGAAGGGCTCCACATTTGGAATTTGGAGGAACCACGTTTGAACAATGCAATGATATTCCATTCGAGTTACAAGGTCAAGCTCAAGTCCCGAAGGCCTTATACCTCTAGTATTTTATCATATTTAATTTCTCGGAGATACCGGAAAGCATTGTTTGTTTTCAGATTCAGGAAAAAGCATTGTTTGTTTTCTTGAATAATCTCCCTTTTCAATCAACCGATTGTGATGTTATTGGGCTCGAAATGGTCGCCAAGATGTCCACAATAACGTAAACCCCCAATACAATGTAAACGTAAACCCCACAATACAATCATTTCGTCATGGTAACTACGAAATCGCACAACTGACAAAAATGCGATTTTGAGATTAGGTACCTATTGTAAAGGATTTTTCTCGCCCGATCGAATAGTGTCATTGATTCATCATTTGGCCGACTGTAAATGCCTCGAAAACGCGTGAATGACCTTTTCGCACATGTGATTTCGGTAACCAAAATCGCACATCAGCGCATTTTCACGTTCAGCCGGCATCATGAGAGAAGACGACGAGGTAAGTTTGTTTATTATGATTGGAATAATGCCATAAATCGTCTGGTCTTGTTTCTATAGGAATCAATATTAGTTGCTGAAGACAGGGAACCCATTAGTCCATGTGGATTTTCATAATATTCCTTTTGATTTGGTTACCTAAGTTTTTACTAGCACTTGTGTGATTTTGGAGTTACCAATACCCTGTTTATGTGCTGTTTGTGTGCCTTCGGTCTTGGTATTATGGGTGGATAAATTTTGATTCAAATTTAAAATTCGAATTTTGAACTATGGTTTTCGTGTTTCTCTGTTTGGGAGACACTTCTAGCGAAGTAATTGCATTTATTACATAATCACATCTATGCTTCAGTTAGGTACGTTAAAAGTTAAATACCACCAGGGACCCCGGTTGACCAGATGCCCCTAAACTAATGTTTCGTAGGTACGCTGGCTCCATCGCGTTGCATTTTGATCCACCAAAAACTGTTCTGCTACCTAATTCTTGTTTCTCCCTCCAGCTTGGTCGCCAACTGCCCTAATACAACAGTACTTATTGACATTAGTGGGATCGTGCCAGAGCCAGACCCAATGTTTCCTGTGTTTGACAGTAATATTTTAGTACCAGGTAAGTGAAGCGGGGGTCGAGTTGACAAACATCACCCACCTCGTCGTGTATTGCAGAGGGTCGGTACCAATCAAGATTCTTTCTTTCAGAGGATTACTTTCAATCTGACCAGCCGATGGGATGGAGAGACGAGGCGCATGGATTCAGGGAAAACGATGTCAGTGAGGCTGATGACAACTTGGCTGTTTTAGAAGATACATTCTTGATTCGAAAAGCAACGACTTAAAAAAAATGACAATCCCTAAGGAGTATCATCACTTCTACCAAAATTTGCCGTCCAACAGATCTACTCGGGACTGCCTCCCCGGGCCCGATGAGTTTAGAGTCCACATGAAATTGTCCTATCATAGGACAATTTTTAGCTGATCATAATGATCAGCTAACTTTATTTTATGCTACCAAGAGTTCGAACGATCATCTTTTGTGATTTCTCTTACATTTTTACAAGTTACTGTTAACTGTTCGTGATTTCGAAGTAACCTAAATAAAGTACCTACCTACAGCAATACATTTTGGTTTATTTATATTCATTTTTTAAGTCAGTGTGTGTGAGTAAGGCTTGAACAGATGTTGAACAAGGGTCGTAAAATAACTTTTACAGTCCCAGCCTACAAAATTGAGCACTGAAATGGGCGAAAACGTTGATGAGTTTCCTCAAAAATTCCACGAATGTGCTCAATGGTTTGTACCGGTGGATGCCAAACTCGCGAAAGTGCGCGAATGTGAATCTTTTTTGTCAACTTAGCGATGCCAAAACAACGAATGTAGTACTCTAACAATGTCATGTGATTAACGTTTGCGCATGCTCCCTAGCAACATGGAATGATTACTCGGATCATTGGGGTTTAATAATAACTGGTTGTCGTGCGCCCTGGACTAAAACCTGATTTTTCGAAGCCGTTAGAAAGTTCTAGTTGCAATTTCCAAAAACTGAAAAATTGCACATTCGTGGTTTTGGCATAAGGGCATAATATGACCCTTATAAGATATTATCTTCTATTATTTTTTCGTGAGGTATTTGTTACTTTTTTTTTATGACAGAATCTAAATAAAGTTCGTTTTCGGGAAATCCGGTGGTTTTCTTCTTTAAAAAAATAGCACATCTGCCTGTAGTAAGTACCGACAAAATAGCACATCTCCTTGTACGTTACTGACAAAATAGCACATCTGCCTGTAAGTTACCGACTAAATCGCACAACAGAACTAAATATTGAATACATGGAGATGAAATCTAATCAACATGGTAAACATGTGTAGTAGGATGATAGTGACTCATAACAACTCTAATGAGGTTTATCTGAGTGCTAGTGAAGAAATAAATCAGTTTTTTGGCTCTCCTGAAAAGTTGGCAAAACGCAGTTGTGCGATTTCGTAGTTACAACGACGCTGCCTATATAACAAATTTTGTTATATAGGCAGCATACTACTAGTAGGTTCATGTTACTCGACGTTAATAATAATTATTAACGGTAGTCGGTTATTAACGGTACAATTATTGTAGGTAGGCGTGGTCCGCTGACCAGATGTCGCATTCTCAAATTATGCGTTTATGGACCCGCTGACCCAGGGGCTAACAATTAAATAAATAAAAAATACTGTGAGTTTGCTGACCAGGTGTCGCATTCTCAAATTAGGTATGCGTTTATGCACTTGTACGCCGTACGAGCCGTTTTGGGCAGTAGGAGCCTTTTTTTAAACTGAAATTTTGGCAAAATACTCGGTTTACTATCTCGTAGTGCCCGCAAGGTTTTCACCCCTATAGCCCAAACCCGTGGGGCTCTGTGGGGCTATAAAAGAGCTCCAGGAGGGCGTTTTTGAAGGGTTTCGGCGATAGGGTCGAGTTAGGCGTCGTTTTCGAAGTATTTTTGAACGTAGAATCCATGGGTCAACAACCCCCATAAAGTCATAATTTGAGATTGCGACACCTGGTCAGCGGCCTCACACTATCTTTGCAGTTTGGAGAGGCTGAGCCTTGTGTGGGTGAGGGGTCGTTGAGGGGATCCAACACCTTATAAGGTATACCGACTTCTGTGTAGCCATCGCCCTAGCAGAGACCCGGAGAACTATCATTCGTATGACGATTGACGTCGAGTGTACATGTTACACTGAGTGACTTTAGATCCCCCCCCCCTTCCCCTACCATCACCTAGCCAACAGTGGGCACTCAACGCCCCGCCCCTTCCACATCGTTCTTGAGACGGCTCCCAATCGGTTCATCGTTTTAATATTCGTTCTGTTGTGAGTAGTGTTGTTATCAAGAGTTTTATTCCATAGGGTTTTAACACAAAAACTACACAAAAACGTGATCGTTTTGGAGCTAAAAACAATTCTATTCCCTTCAAAAACGTACTAAACGATACTATCCAGTATCAGGTAGGATAGTATACCTAGCTTAAAGGTTTTGCTGTTTTGAGAAAACGCTATACCTATCCATTATTTTCTATGATTTCTCGACTGTTGGAGATACTTTTCGAAGTTTTTAGCTTTAGTTTCAAGTTTTCGGGATTTTCAATAGGATGTGATTTTTTTGAAAAATCTGCTTTTTTTTTCGGTTTACCATCTAGTTGCGCCCGGAAGGTTTTCAGCCCTATCGCCCAAACCCGCGGGGCGCTATGAGGCTAAAATGGGGCTACGGGAGGGTTTTTGAAGCGTTTTGGCTACGGGGTCGAGTTAGGTGTCGTTTTCGCAGTATTTTTGGACGTAAAATAAATTTTTGGGGGTCCCAGAACGATCTGATTTCACCGTTGGAATCTATGGGGGTTTCGTGGGGCTACAAATTGGATTTTTGAGGGATCCCAGGAGGTTTAATAAGGTGCCGATTTGCGAGTAATTTCGGAAGCTCAATCCATTTGTCGACGTCCCACATCAAACATTGTATAGGAAAATACTTTCTTTTTTCCAAATATATTTTCTTAATGACATGAAATCAATTTTAGCGCAATTAACCTATATTAAAAAGGGGGTCAGGGTGGCCCAGTGAGCTAAGGTGACAGAGCTTCGTCTGTTTACAAATCAGTCGGAGCGCTGATCAGCCTGGTTCAAATCCGGGCACCAATGTTTGACCAAAAGTCAATCACGTGTTGTAATACCTGACTTGTCGGCAGACAATTCACCTCTGAACATGAGTTTATGTGAATCCTTTCCTGGAGCAAGATTTTCTAAAGCGTTTCTAAGTACAAGTGCGGGGTCGGCTCCTGCCCCAATTGTGAGAACCGAAAAAATGGTTTAACACAAAAAATCCCACTTTTTACTTTTTTACCTATATTAAAGAGAAATTAACCCCTTGTACAATTTTCAGCTTTTTGTTTTTTAAATACCTACTCCTCCTCATTGCTTTTGTACTTGTTAAAATTGATTTTAATTTTTTCGTCTATCCTCAATTCCTCGGTACTCTCTCTCATCTCTCTAAAAAAGAAAGCACATTTTGCCATTTGTCAACAGAATATGCATATTATGCGAACTGTCTAGTTCACCGAGATCATATCTGGTCACGCCTTATCTACTGCTGGTGGTGAAGTACTAAAGACACTCACTTGCGCTCCAAAATGAAAAATCCTTGGGTCGTCAAAATCCTCCGTCGTCCTTCCGAGGAGCTCAACATGTTTTCGTTACTGGTTCAGCCGAGCCGAAATTCTCCGCCGATTGTACCGCCGCTTCTTACACCCCCCCCCCCCCCCCCCCCACTCACTGGTTTACTGGAATGCAACCGAGCGGAATGCGTTGACGTCTGACGAAAATGATCACGAAAATTAGAGTCGTAGCAATAAAATAGTCGTAATTGTCAACTGATTGTCGCCAACATCCGAGTAGTCCCAATTGACAAAAGTGTTATCGAGCGATTAGATTACCCTCAGAAACTATACACAGTTCCCACACAGCAGAGATAGTCTCAGAGACGTCTCAATCTGGGCTCAAATGGGTCTCCACGTCTCACAGCTTTAGGTCTCATTGAGACTTTACCGAGACGTCCACCAGAGATGTCGCAGCACATGTCACCGCCTTCTCATTCCTGAGGGGGCGCTTTAGCTCCCTCAAAAGGGCATACTTCACAATCTCAAACGAGATTAGGAACTGCCAGATGGTGCAGAGGGGCTGATCCAAGAGAACGGATGGGCAATGAAAGTGACCTCTTCCTTCCATGGAAGTGGCTTCTTCCTTTTAACTTCTGCATTTAGATAAAATACATCAGTTGGAGACCGGTTTAGAGCTTACACGCTCATCTTCAGTCCAGGAGACGATGGAGATGTTACAAAAAGCTTCCAAACATCTGTTCTCCTGTTCTCTCCATCGTTCCAAGGTCCCTGGCACCCTTCCTAACGCGCGCTGGATCTCTTCAAATCGTTCAAATTAAACTCGCCGTCTAAATTTGCCGATCGTCGGAATGAGTTTTTTTCGGGATTTCGTATAAATTTGGATCTCTAGGTAGGATACAGAGGAAAAGCCGACTCAATCGGACCGTAAATAACGAAGTTGAGCGAATTTGCGCTCATCGAAAATGTCGCTCAACCCGCTTAGTGGACATAAAATTGAGCGAGTAAGGGGTTGAGTGATTAAGGGGTTCCCATTTGAAATAAGAAAGTTGAGCGCAAATGCGCCTATTTGCGCGCATCTGGGGGGTGGGGGGGGGGGCTCAACACCCCTAAGGACACCAAAATGGGACGCCGAACCCATAGAAAAAACCGCCGTATTTTTATCGCTTACCATTTCTGAGGCTTGTGACATACTCTGCCAGCCAGCCACAGACACGGTGAAAATAAGTCGTATAGATCACGCCGAATAACCTATGGATTTCGTTCTTTAGATTGAGCAGAATACGGAAAAATTGTCATAGTGAACAATTTCAAGATACACACAATTAGGGATTGCAATCCCGAACGTTTTTCTGAATCCCGGGATCCCGGGATTTTTCAGAGGCAATCCCGGGATTGATGATTTTTGTTTGAACGTGAAAAAATTGATTAAAACCGACGAAAAACTTGTTTATTTACAATAATTGTAAATTATATAAAATATTACTTCTCTCATGAAGGAAAAATTTCACTCATGTACTCAAAAAATGTGCTTTTAGAAATCATAATGTTGGATCTTAGAAAGCACTCAAAGTTGGATCAGCCAATTAATTTGCTTCTTAGCTTTGTCGAAAATAGTCCTGCTACCCAAAAGGCCCTCTCAGCTTCCACGGAGGTCAGTGGGATAGTCCTACGTGTTCTGGTTGTGCTAAAATTGAAGCTGAATCACTGCTCTACAATTTCATTCCTCATAACTTTCCTCGTGGGATGAATATTATAGCCGATATTCCGTACTGAAGAAGGATAAAACCACGATTTCTAACATTTGGGGGAAAATGGTCAATGTTTGAAGAGGGTTAATCTCGGGGCCCATTGGTCCTAGAAAGCTGCCGTTGCGCTCAAATGGTAGCAAATCTTGTCTACTTGAAAATAGTATACAGTGACTTTTTCGTTAGGGCGCACATTTTTGAAGTTAAAAGCCAAGAACTGAAAAAAAAAAAAAAAAAAAAAAAAAATCCGAAAATTTCGCGGTTTTTCGGGCATCCAGCATTTAGCACAAGGGTTTCGAAGCTGGTACCGTCGCTGAAAACATTTTTAAAAAAAATTAGAACGTGTCTATTTTTCCGTTCTAAGCCCTCTTTTTTTGTCCGCTGACCGGCCTAACAGGAGATATTAAATATCCACAAATTTTGTATACTAAATCCAAATGGTGGCCTCGGCTGCCTCCATTTTTGAACAGGCTCGTTTCTTTTTTAATTGTGGTCGACAAATCTTTTCGTATTTTCGGCACCGGCACCGGCTGGTTCATAGTTTTCCGAATCCTTTCTTCAGGGGACTTCACAGTTTTCATCTTAGAGCACTTTCACTTAGCCTTCGAATTATTGTCCGTTATTAAAAGATTTTTCCCGACAAGACTTGAGCAATTTACGTACGATGTGCAATTAATTCTCGAACCCCGGGATTGACTCTACGAATCCCGGGATTTCAAATTGGCAAAAATCGACCGGGATCCCGGGATTGCAATCCCTACACACAATAGTCCAGTCACCAGGTGTCTCAGAAGGGATCTTCGATAGTGGTGTAGAATTTTTTTCAACGGTGTTATGTTTTTTTGGGGTGCTGAACACGAATCCGAAGCTTCCCCGGAAAATTCTGGGACGCTCACCATCAAAATCGCGTAACCTCGAAATTTCGGCACTTTTTTTGGTTTTTCATGGATAACTTTGAAAGGGTGCGTTTTGGGTGAAACTTCTCTATATAGAAGATTAAAGAGCACACAATTCTGCGTCGAATGAGCTACCTTAATACTAAAATTGACCCAGCCGTTTGGAAGCTTCGGGTTCGTGTTCAGCACACAGAAAAACATCGAGAAAAACTGTTGAGAAAAATTCTACACCAATCTTTGCATCGAAACAACACCTGGTGACTGGACTACAAGACCAGACAAGAAATAGTTGAACTGACAAATTTTACTTGCCGGTTACAAAAACGATTTTTCTCCTATACGACGGGCGCAAACTCCTCTGATGGCGACGAAACTTTGTGATCAGCTGAAATACCACTAGAGAGTCAGGTGATGAGAGAGTTAGCCCTCCCACTCTTCTAGGAGGAGTTTTAAAGCGACTATGCCAACTGGACCCAGTTTTCCCTTAATCAACAAATTAGCGCCCCGTCAGGTTAGGCCCAGACAGTCAAAAATCTTGACGTAAAACTCACTTTACCCTTACCAGTACAAAAGGAATGAAAACGTGAGAGATAGTTACACAATTAATTTTTATTGATCACAATGTTGAATTAAATATACCGGTAGCATTGTTAACCATAATTAAACAATTTTAACGGTACACTTTGTTTTTTTAATAATCATTAATAAATATTTTTTCTTTAATCAGGAGTATATAAAAAACAACAATTAATACATTGGGAGAAAATAGAGGGGGGGACAAGGGGGAGCGAGAAAACAGGTAGAGGACACAAAAACATATTTACAATATAATACCCACTTTAAAAATTGTATCGTAACAAAGCTCTATATTTATATATATTCATATTTTCTCAATCAAAGCGTATTAGACACGGGCCACTAAAGTGAAGTCGCGAAAGCATCCACGGAGATGGAAGGGGGGGGGGGGGGGGGGGGGTTGCAGAGAAACGTAACCGCTTGCGTGATACAAAGAATACAGTGTCCTTTCCTGCCAGAGCAACACCGAACTGGTCCCCTCATTAATGGAGAGCCGTCGAATATGATTTGCTGGCAACGTCGAGCGAACGTTTGACTTTTAAGAGCGTTGCCAACATCTCAAACACGCCGAAGCTCCTCCATTTTACAATACGCAATCCTATCAATCTCGAACTTTCAAATCTTGTATCACGTAAATTAAACGAAAACATGACAAAAAATTTCAACGTTAACTGTAACACCATATTTCGTGATTTTAAAATTGGGAGAAAAAAAAATTGGACGAATAAGCGGTATTGGCACAGCTATCTGCAAGTAATCGATTGTTTTTAATGCTTTTTTGTGAATGTTTTTCTAGTTAATCTGTCCATATTTTTATTTTTCCAACTAATAAATTGTTTCCGGGAAATGTTCACCAAGATACTTAAACACAGTAACTAGTTTCGGTTCCACTGACACTATTTTGCTTAGATTTCCTAGCAGAAATAGGGATTGTGATGTACTGCGCCTCCCATCAAAATCCAGAGAGCGCACTAGTCCGAACAAATCTAATGTAAAATTAGTAAGTAGGTAGTTTTTCACCATTTCATAACCCAATGGAACAACCGCACTTTGAACCCCTTTTTTTCCCATCCAGATTAAGTAGAATTACCTTAATTTCGTTAAGAAAAATAATTCAAATTCGTCACAAACTACACAATTCAACAACGCTGCCTCTTTTCGATATATTTAAAAAAATACTCTGTACTTGTGCTTTTATCGACGCTCACAGTTAGTAGAGTAAAATCGTGTCTGGTGTTTTTTTGGCGAAACGTAATTCCAACGTGAAAAAAACAAAAACAGTACATCAGATTGTTCAGCTATGAATAAAGCAACAGGGAAACATGCAGAACTTAAGCATTTGATGGCCAAGTTAGGATTATACTGGTGCGTCCAGTAGCGTGTTTTTGTCTTTATCCTCGAAAAAACCTCATTCGTCGTCTTTTCATGGCTAAATTAGTTGGTTTTTTAATTAAATAACGCTATATACAAAAAACCATTAATTCTATTAGTTTACAATATAGCTAGAGGTCTCGCGGAGTAGCCGACCAGATCTTGATAGAGCGTAATTGTCGTTTCCTGTTAGCGAGCATTAGTTCGGAGTTTTATGAAAAAGATTAAGTTCTTTTAAAGAGCGAGTTTTGTTTTTTTAATTATTTACGATGACTAAATGACGAGGGCCATGTCCCTTTTACTGGGGAGGTTGACCTTTTTGCCCTGCCAGAGACTGTTGTGGATCGTGAAAGCGTCGATCGTGACGGTGAGGTGTTTGGTGTGGACTTGGGAGAAGCATTTACCGCCCGAGTTGTATCTGCAAGAAGAGATGTAAATTTAGCTAGTAAAAGGTGGTAAGAGCTGCGGCAGTCACGTGCTGGAATCACTGATCGATGGACTTACTTGAAAAATTTGTCGAACATCCTATCGGTGACTTGCTTTGGCCCGGTTCCGTAAAGCTTGACAACTTCTTCAGTCTCGGGGTAATATTCGTAGAGAGCTCTAAATTGGCAACCGGCGTCCCTGAAGAGGACGAGGAAATGTTTGGCTTCAGACCTGTTCATCTCTTCGATGACCCGAAATTTGGCGGTTTGGTTCACGACGCCAGGGAAGACGCAATATTCGACGGCGTTCAGTACGATGCCCTATAAAAGGAAAAGAAGACATTCAGGGTGTTGTTTTCTCAATGATTTCGCCTCACGTTTGGAGGACAGCTCGTAAACACTGTTTTGATTACATGATGGGTCCCGGACGTTTGTAGGGGTTAAAACATACACACCATGGGTCCCACGAGAGGAGAAGATTTTAATTGGCACAAATTTTCCTCTCTTATAGGAAATTCAACGCTCTACAACTTTCATTATGTAGCATTTCTCGATAGGACTTCTAGGATTAGGTTTGAAAGCGTAAAAATCACCCTTTTTCAAATCGCTCTAGCTGAACTATCGGGTCTACAATCAACCAGTGAATTGTACAGGAAATTTAATGCTCTTTCACTTTGATAATAATGACGTTTGCCGTAGGACGCGTAGTTTCGGAGTTATAAGGAAAAAACCAACAAGAGCCAGTTTTGGAGTTTTTTGCGAATATCTCTTTAACGCATAACAGATATTTATTAGATCTCTTCAGATTCGGATTCAGCACCCCTAAAAACAACGAGGGTCATCCAAAAAGTAGGTTTACATCGGCTTCTTTGACTTCGTTTGGACATTACCAACCACCCTCCCTATTCACCCGACTTAGAGCATTCATCTGACTTCCATCTGTTCAATAAATTGAAGGAGTTTTTGATTGGAAAAAGATTTGCAGACGATGAAGAGGTCCAGAAAGCTGTTCAGAAGTGGTTAGAACAGGTGGCGGCGGAGGTCTATGACATTGGCACAAAAAAAACTGGTGCCCAGGCTACAGAAATGTGTCCAACTCCACGGGGACTACGTGGAAAAATAGTTTACTTATTATATTTGTAAAGTATTCTGTGAATTTCATTGGAATACAAACATTTTTCGATTTTTAAAAAAATGTTGTAAACTTACTTTCTGGATGACCCTCGTAGAATAAGAATAACGATTTTCACTAGCTCGCCTAAGGCCAAATTAACTACGCTAACTAAAGCTCTGGTTTCCAGGACCCATGGTGTAAATTCTTCTCCCCTTCCAGTTACCCATGATTAGGGTGGCCAGATAATAGTATATTGGTATTTTTTATTTTTTAGTAGGTACAGTACTGCTATAAGGTATGTGATACTGCTGTACGCAGAGACCCTTGTGTAAACCTACAGTTTTTTGAAACTAGTAGAGTTTTTGGGTCGCTAATCCATTTAACCACTGGCCAATTCCATTTTATCGTAAAATGAAATCTGGAGGGGGTGGTGTAGTGCCCGTTGGACCTCCAATGTAACTGGAGCACTATGAAAGAGGCCAAGGGGCACACAATTAAATCAGTTCATCGCCAGAAGTCAAGCCTTCTCATTACCCTTCTTCCGAAGTCATTACAAGTGTAATGTGTGTGCTACTCACGCTACTACTTACACACAATATCTTCCAAAGAATAATGTTCCCCAGACCCTAAATTAGATAGAACAGCAAGACTTCTTATCATTTAGGGGAAGAAGAAGTTGGTCTCTGAGCAATCTTATCACTTCAGTTTCAGTACAACAGTGATGCCAGATGTAGTGATTTCTCCCTATACTTAGGAAATTTCGGAGGTGATTGTAGCGTAGGGAATCCCTACACAAAACGTCGGGATTTTCAGACAAGGAGGTAAACACGCAAAATTCTAGTAATACCTAGTTGTTCGATTTTAGTAACTAAACATTTATAACTGTTATAAAAAAAAACGCTGCAAATTCTACACAAGGGTTTATTATTACAAGTCTTGTGCATAAATTTAATTCTGTCAATGAAAAAAAATTTTGAGAAATTTTTTTTTTTTTTTTTCAAAAATGTTTTACTCGAAAAATATTTGACCTCCTGGGATCCTTCAAAAATACATTTGTAGCCCCATGAATGCCCTATAGATCGCCACTGTGAATTCGAACCGTTCCGGGGCCCCCAAAAATGGATTCTACGTTCAAAAATACTTCGAAAACGACACCTAACTCGATCTCATAGCCAAAACGCCTCCCATAGCGCCCCACGGGTTTGGGCGATCGGTCTGAAAACCTTTCGGGCATAACTAGATGGTAAACCGAGTATTTGGTCAACATTTCAGAATTTAAAAAAAAAAAAAAAAAATTCCTACTGCCCAAGACGGCGGACGGGCATTTCGGTTTTGGAATCTAGATAGATCTCTTGAAACGAATAATGTCAAATTTCAGGCCGATCGGAGTCGTCGACTTCCGTCGCGATTACATAGGTGCACTACCTATTCCTTTACCTACCTAATACACCTAAGTAATCGCGACCGAGGTCGAAAATTCTGATCGGCCTCAAAATTTGACATTTGACATGGGAATACGGGAGGCGTATTTTGAAGGCTTTTGGCTATGGGATCGAGTTAGGTGTCGTTTTCGAAGTATTTTTGGACGTAGAATCCATTCTGGGGGGTCCCGGAACGATCCGATTTCACCGTGGGAATCTACTGAGCTTTCATGGGGCTACAAATGGGATTTTTGAAGGATCCCAAGAGGTCAAATATTTTCCGAGTAAAAAAATTTTGTAAAAAAGTTTTTTTTTTCAATTTTTTTTTTTTTACTGACTGAATTAATTTTTGCGCAAGTAAACTATATCGAAGAATAATAAACCCTTGTGTAAAATTTGCAGGGTTTTTCTTTTCGTTTAAGTTTGCTCAATTTTTCTTCTTTTTGCCTTATCATGAATCGAGTTCTTTTTTTTTTATCAAATGGGTTTACTGGTTTTTAAATGCAAACGAATAGTATTGATCTCCTTCACGAGATATATTCATAATATTTTTCTGACCAGTGGCAATGATTTAACCCTTCTGTGGCGTCACTGGCCACAAAAATATCATCACATTGTGACGTTTTATTAGACATTAAAATTTTCTCTCAGTAGTGTCCGACGACCGTTTGTTTAACGTACTGCTTCCTCGAGGAAAAAAAAAATCTGGCCACCCTACCCACGATCCCCCTTCCCGGGACCCATCATGCACGATTATCTCTGAACGGGACCCATCGTGTAGAACCCGGACGCCATTTTGAGTTGTATAAGCAGGTTGCACAAACCGAGTCTTACACTTACTTTATTACTCTTGGTCGCGGGTTGCTTGTACAGTCTAGGGCCGTTGTAGTCGCTACCCGCGTCGGACATGTTGTCGTCAAACCTCCGCCGATGAGATGCCGGCAGCGAGCCGGGCCCCGAAGGCGAAGGTACCCTCCTGGGAGGCGTGGCACGGCCCAGACCCGAATCCGTGTCTCCGTACCTGTACGCCAGGCTGTCCTGGTCGCAGCTTGAACCTGAATACACTGAATTCATTAATTCCACTCAACCTTTCGACACCTCAAATTCTCAACCTTACAGAGAACTATTTAGGGAAAAGCCGCAACCTACCTACAATCGACATACTCTACGAGAACTAACCGCCTATGGTGGTTATACAAATACCGTCCAAAGCTAACTTCAATCAGCGTGTACTCCCACGGCCCTTAAATTGAATATTGCGCGACTCTCAATGAGCCAATTGAAGACAAGCTGTTGGGAAGAGGCGGCTGAGCCCGATTACATCCCCAACAACGTAGAATCCAGGAAAATGGAAAAGCTTATTTATTTATACATTTTGTACGTTGTCGCAGTGAATTAATAGCACTTAAAACTCATTCCGAAAAAATCCAAGGTGCTACCGAACTGCACTGGAGACGATTCACGATAAATGAGGATTTACGTAGTTCACGTTGTGATTAACGCATGCGCTTTACAGAGGGTAACAAAACAAAAACAAAACAAAAAATTGAAGAGGTATGACATAGCAAATGAGTGTAAGATATGACCTTTTGAATGAATGCTGTGGGATGTGTTCGATATTTGAATTTACATTCACTATATTTTGTGTTGTGTGTTTGGCGGAAAGGCTGGTGGCGTGAATCCACGATTTCGCCGCCGATTGTTGTCGAGGAAGAGGGAGGGAGTATGGGAACATTTTTCTGGGCATAACACGTATTGTCGTGATCTGCAGACCTGGAATAAGATGCAGCCACAGAAAACGAAGGCTCGCATACTCCAGGCTTATCTGTTTCAGGATACTGTGGAGATGCAGAGTCTTTGGAAGGAAACTGAGGGGAAGACGATACCCAACACGATATATCGTCGCCCTGGGCTCGCAGTATTACTGGGAACAGCTGCTGCACCTTAGATGAGTTGTCAAAGGCGGCCTGGCCAGCTGACCCGCCCAGACTCCCGGCTTCCACAAGTGATTTGCCACTAATGGAGTCCTGGGCAACGGACCCATGCGTCGGGATTCCCGCTGATTCAGCTTCCCTAAGCTAAGGCAGGCCTGGTCAGCGGGTTTGATCCCTGAAAAATAACTGCAAATAGACATTATGATAATGACTATAAATGAATGGTAAATGGCAATTAAGAACGGGAAGGCGCACAGTGGGACGAAACGGCCTTTTTTAGGGACATGCTATTCTTCTCCGTTAATACTTATAATAACATGTTAGGTAATTTTAGAAGTTTTTCGCGCTAAATCGAACGGTGAAGTTTATTTTCCGATAGGAATTGAAGGAAAAGCTGTAGAGCCTACATTAAATAATTCCTTCATTATAAAATTATGCTTGCTAACGTTTGGCTTGGGAAAACCGGGAGGAAGACCAGCCGACTTCATTTATTTAATTTATTTGTTTCGAAATATGAAATTTGTATAAAACTTTATTTTTTGAAAAATAAATAAAATAGTAATAATTAAAAATCGTTTAATAATGTGTATTGCTAATGATAAAAAGCCGCTAGACATCTTCCTCATATTGATGATCAGCTCTCGGAGGGTATTTGTCAATCGCTGTTTCCTACCTTCCAAAGTTCATTTGTTCCGCTCAATTGGGAGAAAAAAAAACCAACTACGTAAAAAGCAGATTTCAAATTCAGGTTCAGCACAGCACCCTGAAAACTACTCAGAACCTGTACCAGGCTTATTGTCATTGAACTTTTCGCTCAATGTTCTTTTTTGCCCATTGTGTTATCTAAAAACGCTGCAAATTTTACACAAGGGTTTATTATTCTTTGATATACGTTACTTGTGCAGAAATTTAATTCTCTCAATGAAAAAATTAAAAAAAATTTTTTTTTTTGGATTTTTATCTCAAAAAAATTTTTTTTGGATTTTTTTGTTCAAAAATGTGTTTTTTTCAAAAACTCGGTATTTTTTACTAGAAAAATATTTAACATTCTGGGATCCTTCAAAAATCCCATTTTTAGCCCCGCGAATGCCCTAAACATCGCCCCAGTGAAATCGGATCGTTCCGGGACCCCAAAAAATGGATTCTACGTCCAAAAATACTTCGAAAACGACACCTAACTCGATCCCATAGCTAAAAGCCTTCAAAAAACCCCTCCCGTAGCCCCATTATAGCCCCATAGCGCCCCACGGGTTTGGGCGATCGGACTGAAAACCTTGCGGGCACAACTAGATGGTAAACCAAGTATTTTGTCGAAATTTCAGATTTTTTAAAAAATTCCTACTGCCCAAAACGGCCTGGACGGCGTACGGCGGACGGACATTTCGGATTTAGAATGTAGACCACTTGAAACGGATAATGTCAAATTTTGAGCCCGATCGGAGTCGTCGACCCTTGTCGCGAAAACATAGGTGTATTATTCCAAGAATAATAAACCAAAATTAGCTGAACACAACCACAAATTTTTCGTAAAAAGAGTCTGTTGGGTGTAGCCGCAGATTGCCGCAGGAAATTCCTTCATAGTTTGTTAACTGAATATGTCAGGAAGGAACCCACGCCATCCGTTTTTCGGTAAAAATGGTATGCCCCGACTACTAAGACGTCCAAATTTTTTTCCCCCCAACGTTGAGCCCTTCTGCAGACCTCAAGGAATGAGGCTGACGCCTGAAAAAATTTTTAAAAAATCCTGGAAGCCTCTAGTATACAATAAACTTGACCGACGCGACGCGTCAAAACTGTGCCTATTCTAAATAGCAAACTGTTGGGTCTACAGAGACGGTTTTGGTCTCAAATTGTAGCAAATTTAGTCTACTTTAAAAAGGTATTTCGAAGGTATTGTAAAAAAACTAGTCCTTCAGGGTTAAAATCGCCAATAACTGAAGTAAAGTCGAAAATTTCACGGTTTTTTCGATTTTTGAAAAGGTTGCGTTCAGCGCTCGAACAAACTTGGAATATTCATTGGGCCAACATCATAAAAAAGTGAGAAAAAAAAATCAGAACTACCGGATTTGACGCAAGGTCTGATGTATAATGTTACTGGATTATTAGCGATCCTTGAGAAAAACTGGGGTGAGGAAGCGGTTTAAAAAATTGAAACTTCGTATCCAGATACTTGGACTGCATATATTCGGAATATATCCAGCCCGAAACCGTTTTTTTTTTTTTTTTTTTTTTTGTCAATGTCCCTAAAAAATGCTGTTTCGTCCCACTGTGCGGCGAGAGAAGAGGGGTTCGCGCGACTCGCTCCTCCCGCCAGTACTAACTCTGGCGGGCTGGCGAGATCCCATGATAAGAAAGTAGAAATGAAGGAAAGTACAATTGTGATTACAACGTGAACCAAAATCTCACCAACACTCAGCACTATAACTCGTCTTGTATAACGCACAACATACTTGCAAACGCACTAGGTACCTACTTTTACTAGTGACAACCCCCGAAATACATAAAAGAGCTGCTCTACTAATTAACCAAATTCAGTCAAAAATAACTCATTCAGAAGGTTCAGCTTTTCAAAAACTTGCGCTACGTACACTAAAATTGATACCTACGAAGAAATTACTCAATTTACGCTTAGATGAAATTACCCAAAACATCTAAAAGATAATAACAATGGATTGAAAATATAAATCTGGAAAGAAAATAATTTGATTATACGATACAATGGGTTAGTAGTGAGAGCTAACTATTAGTACCGCAACCAATAATTAAAAGCTTTTGTGAAATGGGGTGATTTAGTAAAAAATTGTAAACGAAATGATAACTAGAAAAACGCAGCTTGCAGTGTGAGAATCCCAGTGTCCATAACTAGTTTTGTTAAGTGATAAACATATTGGCATTTCAACCGGGATGGTAGGAGTGTGTGGGGTATGGGATGGCGGAGGGATTGTAAACCCGAATTGACCAACACCTTCAAAATCGTGGTTCCCCGTGATGAGTGGATTCAGAACTTGGAGTGGATGAGTAGAGGCCCCGAACCCCGAAACATTTTGGGAAGCGACATGGCTTGGAGAGAGCTTATAAATGAAGGAAAAGTCGATGTAAACATAAACATCCCCCAATAGGAAAAGATTCATGAAACACCCCGGATTGAAGTATTCTTGAATGGAGGAGGAATTTAACATGAGAGTTTCTTGATCTCATAAGATACGAACATCTTGAACTGATCAAACTCAAAATAGCTAGAAGCAAATACTTGGTCTGAATCAAAAGCGATAAAATAATTGTAAAATAACAATCCTTGCCGGAAAAATGAAAAATATTACTGAAAATCAATAGCACTAACGAATAGCCAATTAATAGAGTATAAAGTTAAACAGCTTTATACCAGGCCTGAACAAATTGTCGCTTCCCATAAAGCAATACCAACACCTCCCGCATTCCCCTCATTTCGAATTGTTTTCATTCTTTATTTTTGTCTCAGGTGTTGAGGGAGTCCTTACCGGCCAAGTTCATGAGAGAGTTAGACTTGCGTCTCGCTTGGTACGTCCCATACTTTGATCGCCCCATCGTACGGACTTCGGGCGAGGCATCTGCAATGAGGAATATCCTATGTCTGTTCCATTGTTCCAGTAAGATCTGTTTTTTTCTTGGATGGTTAATTCAAGGGGCGACAAAATTCCCAGGGAAATTGAAAGAACAAAATGATACCCGCTCGAAAATGACATTTTCTAGGAGTAGCACCCAAGAGAGGGACAAATAAGCAAATAGGGATAAACATGGGGTTTGAAAGGAGTTGCTGAGTGTAGATGCCAATTCATTCGATGTGAATTTTTTACGGCCCATAACGTTATTTCAAAACACCTCTTGCCAGCAATGAAGTAGGACCAATGAACACGTCCTACAAGTACGAGGAGCTCTTTCAAAATTCTTTGAACATGAGTATCTTTGCTGGTTGAGTAGGCATTGAAATTTGTCACTTGACAGTGTGGAAGTGTTTTAACTTGAAAAAGCTTAAATTGAAAATTAGTGCACTTTTGCAGTGGAGTAAATCTTAATGTTCAATTTTGCGTTAGCAGAGGTTTGTCGTCTGGCGTCAAACCATTGTGATTAGCATCATTCGAGTGAGTGTGATGTCTGCTATAGAACTCGTTTCACGAGATATCTTACCGTTTTGAACCACCCGTTTGTCATTGTAGGGAGGAATAGGCGATTGAAAAATTGATCAGTCGTTGTGGGCTAAACGTCGAAATGTGACGATTGAAGGGAATACATAGAACAGTCACTTCAACAGGTTGGTGCAGAATCAATTCTACCGTACAACAGAAAACAATCTAACGATGAGAGTCAGTCAGTGACATTGACAGGAGCAACCACGGTCACCTTGCAATTAGGAATGGAAATGCCCCGAAATTCGGGATAAATCATCCCGTACCACGTTGTTATAGTCTGCAATGACGTTGGGCTCCGACCCCGATCCTAGTAGGCGGCGAGAGAACCAAAAAACGGGGAATTTTCCCCATTTGAGACATTTTCCGGGTGATTTTATCCCTTTGAAGCGGCACACCTGGAAGTAGTTTCTCCGTGCAATCCAAACGCCTCTTTCTTCAGGTTAACCTATCGATTTCACTGATGTTTACTGCTTACAATACCTAACGTAACAGTACTTTCTTCTTTAAAGTTCCCGAAAATTGGGGATTATCCATCTTCACGACCAGACCAAAACGACACCAAACCATAACAAAACACGAAACAAATTTCGGGTACCTATTTAAATTTGAGCGTATGTAAGGTCGTCTGAAGTGTAAGCTCGTCTACCAACAATTCTACTACATCTCATCGAAATCTAGCCGTGGCCTTCAGTGCTGTTCATGCACCGTTGGATGAAACCCACCATGATACATCACACCCCGAAATTTGACGAGGACTTTCTGCTTCTGATTAGTTCCGAGGATAATATTGTTATTTTTGGAACATCAGCCATTTAGCCAGCGGAAAAAATACTGCTATTCAAAAACGCTGCAAATTTTACACAAGGGTTTATTTAATTCTGAAGAAATTTAATTCTGTTAATGAAAAAAATTTAAAAAATTTTTATTTTGGATTTTTATTTCAAAAAAAAATTTTTTGGATTTTTTTTCTTTAAAAATTCTTTATTTTTTTATTCGAAAAATATTTAACCTCCTGGGATCCTTCAAAAATTCCATTTTTAGCCCCATGAAAGCCCTATAGATCGCCCCAGTGAAATCGGACCCCCGGGACCCCCAAAAATGGATTCTACGTCCAAAAATACCTCGAAAACGACACCTAACTCGATCCCATAGCCAAAAGCCATAAAAAAAAAAACCTCCCGTAGCCCCATTTTAGCCCCATAGCGCCCCACGGGTTTGGGCGATCGGACTGAAAACCTTGCGGGCACAACTAGATGGTAAACCAAGTATTTTGTCAAAATTTCAGGTTTTAAAAAAAATTCCTACTGCCCAAAACGGCTCGGACGGCGGACGGACATTTCGGATTTTGAATTTAGACCTCTTGAAACGGATAATGTCAAATTTTGAGGCCGATCGGAGTCGTCGACCCCCGTCGCGAAAACATAGGTGTATTATTCCAAGAATAATAAACCAAAATTAGACGAGCTTACAAACCCCGTTTTAAATCAACAGGTGCACGGATGTAAACAAACGGAGGGGAGCTAATGTTACCACCACACCGCAGCCAACTTCCCAAATTATGGTAGTAGTTCATGCGTCCGCCACTGGGGAGCAGATTCAGGGCCCAACTTCAATGCAGACAGACTATTGAAGTCAAAAACGCTGCTAATTTTACACAAGGGTTTATTATTCTTTGATATACATTACTTGTTGCAGAAATTTAATTCTGTCAATGAAAAAAATTTTTTGGGATTTTTTTGTTCAAAAATGTGTTTTTTTCAAAAATTCCTCATTTTTTACTCGAAAAATATTTAACATCCTGGGATCCTTCAAAAATCCCATTTTTAGCCCCATGAGAGCCCTATAGATCGGCACAGTGAAATCGGATCGTTCCGGGACCCCAAAAAATGGATTCTACGTCCAAAAATACTTCGAAAACGACACCTAACTCGATCCCATAGCTAAAAGCCTTCAAAAAAACCCTCCCGTAGCCCCATTATAGCCCCATAGCGCTCCACGGGTTTGGGCGATCGGACTGAAAACCTTGCGGGCACAACTAGATGGTAAACCAAGTATTTTGTCGAAATTTAAGATTTTAAAAAAAATTCCTACTGCCCAAAACGGCCTGGACGGCGTACGGCGTACGGCGGACGGACATTTCGGATTTAGAATGTAGACCACTTGAAACGGATAATGTCAAATTTTGAGCCCGATCGGAGTCGTCGACCCCCGTCGCGAAAACATAGGTGTATTATTCCAAGAATAATAAACCAAAAGGGAAAAATAAATCGTTTTTGTGACAAAAAGTCTCTCACGTAGTTTACAATCATCTTAAGTTGTTCAAAAACCGGTTTAGGTGACGTCATCTACACCGGTTCCGGTTTCCAATCAAAGACACCAGAGTGCAGGTCGATTTTAAAAATTTTTTTTCATGATTTTCTTGGTGTTTTGGCACTAGTGACACTGGAGTAACGCGAAAATGACCGTGTTCGCTTTGTTGTGATTGTGATCGAGCGTATTGACTCAACTTATTCGTGACATAAATTAACTTATTCGACGTGACCCATCCTTGAGTTTTTAGTTTTGTAATGGTGGCCAACTCGTCGACCAATAGGAGCTGACTTCAGGTTTCCGCCAAAATTCAAATTGCAATTTTCCCATAAATTTTATAAATTCGTGCGAACTTGCAGTTTGTGTTTTAACCCCATTTTCAGTTGTATTTGGTCTCCTTCTATCGATAAAAAAATAATCCAGACACGTTTCCATTCCTAATTTGCTGAAAACGTGCATCGTATCAACTGATCAACTGTTCATTCACTGTCTCCTCAAATATTTGGAATAGGCGGTAAATGAAGTACAAAGGACCAAAAGGACGGTGGAAAAGAAGGGATCAGGCGGCTAACCCATTCTGGTTGGCCTGGTTTTTTTTAACGTTCGGGAGAATTAAGGTTAGGACAGGGGCTACCAACCTCGAGACGTCTTGTACGACGATCGACGGCCAAGCGACCGGCCCGGGGAAGTCCCTCTGCTGTCGTCGCCGATTTCTGAAAGAACAACACACTCCAAGCTAGCCACACACAACACAACACGCATTGCTGCCACAACGCACACAGTGATAAGGCGAAACATACAGGGGAGCTGCAATATGGGGTTCAGTGAGGTTCATTATTTTACCAGAGAAGGAGCGGAGAGGGAATGAAATGGAAGACAACTATTTTCCAGGTTTTAACAATCAAAGGTCAGCTGGATTCGTATGAATCAAAATTTTCGTTGGGGAAAAAATTTCGTTTTCATCCATTCAACTGATGTTAATGGGATATTTCAAGAATTAAATAAAATAGAAATAATCATTTCAAGAGATATTTTAAGAAATAATTGAATGGCTCCCTCCAACAACGTTGTAAACGACAAACTTAATGGGGCGATTGTAAACTGGGCCACCTCTTCGTAAATGTAAATGCCAAGAGTCTCCTTCTCCTGTTTGATACACGGCTCCTCTTGTAAACTGGGCCCCTTGCGGACGAATGTAAAATGGGTTTATAGAAGAAGTCAATCATTGGAGCGAATTCATTTTAATTACGAGTTTACGTGCGCCCCACAAATGGCCAGAAAGTAAGTATGTCCAAGGAAATGACAATCGTCAAGTGTCAAGAAAGGAAATCATGAAGGTTGTGGGCTGTAGTGGGTACTAACCCGTACAAAGCCGAGGGGCGATAATTCGCCGGACAGATGTTTTTTAAGCTGACAATAAATTGTGGTGGTTATGGTCAGCGTTAAATTACGCGCGGGATAGCTGCCCAGGCCCCTATAGGCGACAGTACTTCGCTATTATGAGCCGGCAGAACTGCCCATCGTATGATTGAATTTGAAGATAACCCGGCCTCCCACGCCGACAATTCGGTCGGGGAAGCCAGCCTGTCAAATTTCAATTTTGCTGCGAGCTGGGAGAAAACTGATACCATACACGAAATATCGTGCTTGAAATCAGATTCACCGCAGCCCATTCAGAGGAAAGACACTCTGCAGGACAACTCGACTCTTCCAGCGATCCTGCAGCTCGTGCTTCCTCCAATACTGTAACGTCAAATCCGATTAATACCGTAGACCACGGACTGACATGGCCCAGTTTACACCCGCCCAATTAATAAAATTAAAGTAACTTATTAACAACATTATTAAACAAAATTAAAGTAACTTAAGTAAATTAACTTATTATCAAGTAAAGTAACTTACAGTAATCCCAAATTATCTGCGGGTTCAGTATCCGCGATTTTTGCCTAAATGGTAAGTGCCCTTAAACATTGAAATAGCTGGATGATGCTCCCAGGCTCACAGTTCCATTGATGTGGAAAACCCACAATATCGCAGATTGCTTAAAAAAAAAACATCAAGGAATCCATCGATAAAGTTCTGGCCTGAAGTGGTGTTGGAGGTCAAAACGAGGAGGCTGTGGGAATATGAAGGCCCTTCGCTTTAGGAGAGGGTTCGAGGACCTGGAGCTGATGCTTCCATAAGAAGAACTTCACAAGAAACTGGCTTAAAAAAAAAAAAAAAAAAAAAAAAAAAAAAATCCGCCATAATTCAGTTTTTTAAGCCCCATTTTTGAAATTGTAATCGGAGGCAATAATAATTATTTTTCGTTGTTCAACAAAAAGACAAGCACAATTAGGTATTAAGTGCGTTCACAATTGCAAATTCTCTCCAAAGAACAACCCCCGTTTTCCATAATTTGTGCTTCGGAGTAGTCCAGCATTTGCGAGGAAGGGTCTTCCTGTGGGCTGAGGTTTTCCCTGACAATGTATGGGAGGAATGGAGCAAATAAGTCTCCAGCCTGTCGAAATACAGGGCGTTTGCTGCCTTTGCAGCGCCTGTCCTGAGGGAGATTGTGAGGGAAAATGTTCCCTTGTTGGCGTGTTGACAGTCTCCATGGCTCGTCCGGTGGGCAATGAGGCGGACTCGGGCGTGGCTCTTTTCACACTTCCGTCTTCGCGTCTTATCTGACCGGTCAGAGGGCAGGGAGCTAATTGGGTTCAAGTATAATCCCTACTAGCGATTGACTCTTTTCACCTATAAGTTGACTCTTTTCACAGCTGCCCCCACCCACCAATACCTAGTTCAGTTGTTAATCTCGAGTCTCTTCCTCCATCGCCCCATTTTCCTTATGTTTGTATCTTCAAAGCTGATGGAATTAACTCACCCCAACCCCACTAATTTATTATTTAAAAAGTTCTTATTTTTACTACGAAAAGGTGTTTTATATTAAGGTCAAGTTCCATTATTTTAGAAAATAATAAGCATAAAATAAAAAACCAACGAATTTCGGCAGGTAAAATACTTCACTGCCCATAAATTCACTGGTGAAGATGATGTTGACTGTTTCAATGAATGTGGGTTCAATCGGACCAACCCTCGACCCTCAACAACTTTCCACCGACATTAATTAAGTATTGATGCAGTCCGTTTTTTTTTTTTTTTTTTTAAACATATAAGATGATTTTTGATAATTTGGCTGAAAAATCGACTTTTAAAGTCCGATTAATTGGTGCAATCGATTGTGAGCCTTCGATTGAAAATCGATTGCTGAAATCGATTGTTGGTACCGAATTTGCATCCCTAGTATTAACATAATTATTAAGTAAGGCTACTAAAGTAACTTATTATTTAATAAAATTAAAGTAACTTCATGTTTACAACGTTGTTGGAGGGAGCCATTTAATTATTAGCACTGAAATCTCCCTGAAACCAACCAACAGCAATGTGAGTTAGCGTGTACAGCGTGAAAGCAACACTCAGAAATTCACTCTCCTGTGATGAATTTTTTAAGGTGAAATGGAGATGAGCAGACCATTGTATGACAAAAATGAAATGCAATATGGACTAGAAAGTGCATGACACGAGGAAGTTTCCTAAACGGGGGAAACGAACTAGAAATTACGCAGGAAGATCAAATTAACACTGGCATTTCCTTTTCGTTTGTTAGCGCTTTGCAAGCGATGGATACAAAACATGTGTACGGGAGGGGGAAGTGTCATTACAGTAGGTTGAAGAGAACACAGGTCCGCAAAGGGAACGTGAATAATATACAACCGGTTGTTTCACGATTGTACATAGCTAACCCTCTTTCAACTCCTGGTGGTACCCCTGGAGTTGATTAGCGATTTAATCAGCACAAACATATTGCAATGCTTGACGAGACCGATTTTAAAAAATTATCCCAATTAACCTGTTTCGGTTAGTACGATTCCAGCGAACGAGGGAGCAGAGGCTGACACAAATACAAATATCAATATTTGCCAAATACACAAAATATCCACTGCATGCTGGGAGTACCATTCGTACTAGTTTCCAAAAGATTGTTCAGGCCATTTATGGTCGTCATACTGCGCATGCACATCATTGTTTGTCCTTGAGTATTTGTGTTTGTAAGCTTTGACGCTGTAGACACAACCAGTAAGATATTCCAGGCCAACGGTGGTTTTCAAATTCAAATTCAAACACCGTACATTGGAACAACACAAGTTTTTTTTAGAAGGAGATGACATTTAACGCAAACGCATAACATTATAGAATGACAAATCTGTCACAACTTACCGACACTGGTGATTTTCCATCACACAACTAAAAAACATCCCACCCCAACCCCAAACAACCCATCACCGCCGTTCATGATACATTACCGTACGTTTGAAGGTGTCGATTATGATTGCGTCAGTTTCCTTGGTAGGTGGAGGGAGGGGGGGACTTAACCGAAACATTAAAAAAAAAACTCAAAACGTAATGTACCTGAGTAGAGCCGAGTGGTGCTCGTGCTGGAGGGTTTCGTCGTCAGACAGTCTTGCGAACCTCGATAGTAATCACGTCTCATCGTTGAGTTGAAAGCTACACATGCAGTGGCATCAACCAAAAAAACAAACTTAAAAGACATCAAATAAGGAAATTGACGACATGAGAAGCTCTACGGTAACAAATGAAGGGAACAAAAATTGAAAACTGAAGGAATAACGTAAGGATGTGAATGACAATCAGAAAAGAATAATACGACCCTGAAATAAGCCAAGCTACTTTAAAAATAACGCACAATTTCTATTCTTGTAATTTGATCGACAAAGATGAAATCAACATCAACAAAAGTCGAAAAAAAAAAAATCTTTATCAGGCAAATGTTAGTATAACCTTCAAGATAATCATTTCCAAATATCAAATATCAATACTTGAGAACCATCAAGAAGGTATATCTTCTATATGTACTATTCTACATGCTACCTCTTAAAGATGTTTTAAGAAGTTATGATTTTGAAAGTCTTCTGGTTGCTACTAGGGATGGAAAACCATATCAGAGATCCGATCGGATGAATATCAAGCATTCGGAAACGGTCGGATGTCTGCCGAGCAAATCCGGATATCCGCTGTTTTTTCTGAAAAACCCTTAAATTTGCTCATTTTAGTATGACAAAGCTGCTGCTATCTCAAGGGCGAAGTAGAATGCAAGAGTCAGCGGTAATGGGGTTTTATGTCAAACAAAGGGCAGACCTGAAACTACAAGGAACAAAATGGCACTTATTTGAACACCTGATTTGAAAAAAGAGTCAAGTTTAAAACGACATCTTTAAATCTGTAAACTTTCATATTATATACTGTAGTAAAAACTATTATGTTTTAAATTATTCAAATTATTAACCAACGCATACAAAGTGTTTCAAAAACAAATTTCACAGCTGGAAAAGTAACTTGGTAGGTACTTTAGGTCATAAGACTAGACAGAAGACAAAAAAGCAAACATGAAAAAACAAGAAAAAAAAAACGCTGCAAATTTTACACAAGGGTATATTATTCTCTAATATTGATTATTGCCACACAAAAAATTAACCTAATTCTGTGGAATTAAGAAACTATTTTTGAAAAAAAAAAAAATCTTCTGTTCAATGTTTGTGTGGGACCAAAATTACTCCAAAATTACTCCGAAAACGGAACCTTATTTGACCTCCTTTTAATAGAGGTAGGTTTACCATTAAACGCCTTACCATTAAATATATTTGCTTGAAAATAAAGCCGAAGGCGAGAGTCCGCCGTCAGAGCCGTTTTGGGCAGTAGGAATATTTTTTAAAACTGAAATTTTGACAAAATACTCGGTTTACCATCTAGTTGTGCCTCCAAGGTTTTCAGCCCGATCACTCAAACCCGTGAGGCACTATGGGTAAATTTTGTAGCCCCATGAAAGTCCTATAGATTCCCACAGTGGAATCGGATCGTTCCGGGACCCCAAAAAATGGATTCTACGTCCGAAAATACTTAGAAAACGACACCTAACTCGATCCCATAGCCAAAAGCCTTCAAAAACCCCCTTCTGTAGCCCCATAGCGCCCCACGGGTTTGAGCGATCGTGCTGAAAACCTTGCAGGCACAACTAGATGGTAAATCGAGTATTTTGTCAAAATTTCAGATTTTTTCACTCAATGTTTTCAATTCCTACTGCCCAAAACGGCTTGGACGGCGGACTCACGCCTTCTGCTTTACTTTCAAGCAAATATCCTTGATTTTCAGAATTTTTGAAAAAGTACGGATATCCAATAAACATATCCAGTTACCGGATATTGAAAAGAAATGCCCGGATATCGGTCTTTCCATCCCTAGACTTGCTACTTGGGCTTGTTAATTGTTGTTAACTCCAAACAACTTACTGATGTTCAAAATTATCTAACATTTATTAAACGTATTAAATGGTCAATACGATCAAACGCCTTGTTCTACCTAGCCCAAAGATCTACAGTTAATGATTATAATGAAAAGTCATGCATAAAAAATGCATTCCTCAGAACAGAAAAAAATTCATCAAAACCATGCAGAGTTTTTTGGACGCTTCAACGACTCAAGTTTAGATTTAGGATTTCCGGTTTTCCTTGTCGTACCTGATAGGTTGGAAGAGGACCCCTTTTTGCCCCGACTGGGCGTCATGGTGCCACCGTCGTGAGCGTCCGAACCGTGCGAGTCGATGTGTATCGTTTTGGGGCGGGGCCGGGAAGGTTGAGCTTTGGAACGGAGCCGCGGCGGGCCGCCGCTGCTGCTGCTCCCGGCGCTGCCGCCGCTGATGCCGCTGTTTTTGAGCGAGTTCAACAGTTCTTTGTCCACTTGCTTGCCCTGAGTGAAGAGAGGCGGGTATTATAAATACTTTGAGATCGGGGCGGAAGGAAAACTTCTAACAGAAGTAGAGGGGGAAAAAAACTGTTGGAGTCACTCACTTCTCGTTCCGCTTCTTCGATGGCTTTTTTCATTTTGTACTGTTCCAGAATTTGAGCCCGTCTCCTCTTTTCGTCTTCCTTCTTTCTCAGCTTCTCCTCCTCTTTCGCTTTCTCCTCTTCCCGCCTTCTCGCAGCCTCCATCTCCTTTCGGTTACGGGTTTCCTCAGCCGCCTGCCTCCTTTGAAGTGACAACATGAGAATACGCTCTTTTTTCTTCTCCATTTCATCCAGAGCGCCCTGAAATAGACGAGCCGTAATCATTCATCAGCTGGGGGAGCTCTAAATCCGCAAGCACGAACGTAGGCTTACAATAATCATGCCACAACGAGCATTGTAAACCTTTGTCTTCATATTAAACAGGAGAAAGTTATTTGAACTTCTTTTCAATCAACTCGTCGAAATTCAGGAGGTTTGTCAATGAAACGAGCTCCAAGATACGGTTGAGTAAGGAAGAATATAATAAAGTGAAGAAGAAAATACCTACCCTAAGCTTGTTTTTCATTTATTACCTAAGGATGGACGTGCGTCGGAATTTTGGGTGAGCTACCCTGGGTCGAGTTTTTAGAATTCAGAAAGTGGGGGAAAACTCATTTTTAAGACAAACAGTCTTTCATGTTGTGGATATTTATCAAAAGACATTCGGAAATTCGTTGTTGGCCATGACGTCATGATTAGGGGTCCGACTAATGAGGGGCCGAGTTGACTGGGGAGGGGCTATGTTGACCAATAGGGAGGTCGAGTCGCGCGGCATTGGGGTGTGATTTTAACCCAGACTGCTGATTCCTCGCGCCGTAAATTCTAACTTCGACTTTTCCATAAATAACAGAAATTGACACGCACTAGGGATCAGAGACTCTGATTTTCAGTGTTATTTCAAAGCCGTTTTCGATTTAAAAACGCTGCAAATTTTACACAAGGGTTTATTATTCTTTGATATAGGTTACCTACTTGCGCAGAAATTGGGCGCCCATTTAATGGGTTATTAGAGAGTTCCTAAAGAAACATCAGAGATACGCAGACCGTTAATTTTTATCGCCGTAAGGGATTTGTCTAGGGAGAATCAAAGAAAAACTAACTTCACATAAGACCGTAACAGAGATACGGTCTTATCAAAAGTCACGCTAAATTTAAAGTGCCGCTATTTACGTTCTATTGCTCGAAATTAACGGCGATATCCTCAAGACCGTAAGCTTATTGCCGTAACTTTACGGCAATAACGGCCGACGTTAGGCATAAGGACGTAAGTTATCACCGTTATTTCTGCGCATGAGCGAAATCTCGAGTTACGTCGACCGTAACTCATCACCGTTAGGCAAAAAGTGGCTTTAGGAACTCTCTATTGACGCACTTACGTTTTACAGCAGTTATCAGTGGTTTCCAACTGAACACGTCAAACTGTTATCAGAAGGCTCGTTTTCCTACTTGTGAGGTACTTACAGGATCCGTGTTAGCACCTATGACGATGGGCTCTGGCTCGGAGGACTGATGGTGGTGAACGGTGGGCTGGAGTCTAGCCTCCAGAGCCTCCTTGGCCCTAGGCGGTGGCTGGGGTTCGGGCGGACCGACCCGCGACAGTGGCGGCACCTTCTGGGGTGTCACAGGCGGATCGTCGGCGACTGGGTGAGGCTTGCATACGTTACTTGACTCTAGGGTTTGCGTGAGTGATCGTTCCTGCGAAAGCCAAACGTGCAATGGTACAAAACACAAGCTCAAGTCGGGTGACCATAACACTACGACAAACTCAGAGAATGCATTTGTGGTCAGAAGAAGGAAGGGAGGAGGGTGCATTGTGAATGCTCAGCATACTATCCGAGATTGAGTTTTTGACGTTGCTCATCTCATTCGATCTTATTCGAATGAACTTCCATTTCATTCACATGATAATTACACGTCATCACCCCTCAGCAATACGGGGTTATAACGGATAAGTACCTATTTTAAAACAAATAACCAAAAAGCTAAAGAAGTGGGCATCACGGAAGAGAGTCTTTCAACTCACAGGCACAGTTGATAAAGTTCCATTCAATCTTTCAGGCCAAGAGGGAAGACCTCGCAACACAGAGGGTGTCCATCGAGTGCTTCAAGGGGGAGTCTTATGTGATACAGTAAACAAACATTGCAACAACAATGAGTCCGGCGGTCAATACATCCCCGCGCATTTCCTGGTTGAACACCCCACTTTAGACGAACCATTAAAAGGGGGAAAATGAATTTTCGATGCAGTTTTGGTTTATTGTTCTCTTATAATCAACCTGTGATAGTCGGCCTCAAAATTGATGCATATACGTATCATGACGCGTAAATTCCAAAAATGCGATTCTAGCCAGTTTGGGCGTAGTTTTCATTTTAAACTGAAATGCTGTTAATATACTTTTTACTCCTTCTACAAGGTTTCCAGACAGATCACCCTAACCCATGGAGCTCTGTAGGGCTACAAAAAAAGGTTCAGGAGGGTTTTTTGAAAGATTTAAAGTGCATAGGGCGTCGAGTGGGGAATCATTTTACGTTTTTTTGGACTTAGAATCCATTCACGGCGGGCTCAGACCCGTCAGACTAACACCATGGGAATTTATGGAGCTGCAAATGGGGCTTTTGAATTCTTTTGTCCAAAAGGTCGAGTGAGGCGTTGATTTTGAGAAATTTAAATCCACTAGCACTCAGACATAAGGCCTCGCTTCGCTCGGCCGACCACTGTATCGGGCATCACCACCAAGTGACAGTCGCTCAATGCGCTAAATTTAATGGGCGTAAAATTGGCCACGGAATAGAGAGAAATCGTCTTCCCACACACCAGAATATATCCGAAATTAGCGGAGAAATCGTCAAAAAATGCCTTGCCCTCAGTTCCTACTCCCCCCCTTCCCCCCGCCCGCAAAAAAAGTTCCCCCGCCTGCTCCATCTTTGTAACGTCCCTGGAGCCGTGGAGGTTCCACCCGTTTTGACGTATGTAGTATCTACTATCTGTAGTATGTACGATCCAAAATTAGCGCAGAATGGAGCTTTCATGGGGCTATACCTTACTGGATTACTATTATAAATAAAAAATAAAATAAAATAAAAATTTCTAAATTCTAAATCGATTCATTAAATTTACATCCCTCGGACGACCTTGCGGGGAGAGATCTCGTAGACCTTGCAGACCTTGATCTCGTAGCGCCCCTTTAAGGCTGATGGCCCATCCGCCCAAGGACGCTCTGAGCTGCCCCCCCCCCCCCCCCCCCCCACCGTTAATTAAGAATCGTTGAAAATAAACTCGCCGCCTAAATTCGCTCAATTTCTGAATGAATTTTTTCAGTATCTCGTATGAAAATTCGGATCTCTAGGTAGGATAAGGTGAAAACGCGGAAAATAAAAACCATCTATTAACGGCCAAATAAATCGAAAAAAATTAATTTCGCGGATTTGCCCGCGCCAAAAAATTCACGCAACCGGCTTATCGGACGTAAAATTGGTCGAGGAATCTGAATTCGAGAAAAAAAAATTAGGGGTTCCCATTTGAAATAAGAAAGTTGGGCGCAAGTTCGCCCATTTTCGCGCATCTCAGGGGGGGGGGGGCTCGAGCCCCCTAAGCATAGTTGAACGGTCGGCGGAGACGATAGAAAAAATCGCCGTATTTTTATCGCTTACCGTTTAGGAGGAGTACGCTCATGACAGACCCAGCCAGCCGATGAGAATTAGAGGTATAGATAGATAACCGTTAAGTACAACGTTTTTATTCGGGTTTTAATTTTGTTAAATGACTATTCATGGACATAGAATAACATTACAACTAACATAATATAAGCGTCAATTTTCCATAGTAAGTAAAATGTAAATTTTTCGGGAGATCGGAACACTGCAGGCAACACTTTGAGAGAGACCCCCAGTACGGAAGCCTTCTGGCTTATTGTACTCCCGAGCGTCCGTTTTTGACTGTATTTGCCTCCTGGGTGGTCGAGGTCCGATTCCTAATTACCTAATACACGCCCCTGCCTCTTCTCGGGGGGGGGGGGGGGGGGGGGGGCACAATCCCACCTACCGGAAAAAATTGATTGGATTGAAAATTCCCCCCAAGGCCGACAGATTGTGTGGCTAGTTTAACGTTCTCAGCAAACGAAAGCATGTTTTTACGGGTCCACCAGAAAATTTTTATCCTCATCCGAGGTCCCAAGAGAGGTTGTTTACAGTGTGAACATTGTTCCTCAGATCTTGTGTGTTGAAGGCCTCGGCTGCCTTCGTCACGGGAGCCTCTGCTAGGATTCACATGAACTTGTAATAGTTCAGAGGTGAATTGTCAACCGACAAGACAGGTACAACACATTATTGACATTTGGTCAAACATTGGTGTTCGTCCCCGGATTCAAACCAGGCTGATCAGTGCCCCGACTGATTTGTAAACAGGCGTTTCACTGACGCCTTAGTCCACAGGGCCACCCTGCCCCCCACTCAGTAGAGTAAAAATAAAACAGTATTGGCAGAGGCTACGCGAACGTTGCCGAATTACTTGATTTTCCCAGGAACGGTTGCCTAACTGAAATCACTCAAAAAATACTGAGCCTGACAGGACATGCAAATACCATCAAAGTCAATAGGTGTCAAGGTTCTCGCCACACACGAGTGCCGAGGGAGCAAGCATCCGTTAAAGCGGAATATGCAATTTGAAATGAGAGATGAGCATGCCGCAATTGGGGTTAAGTAAATAATGGTTTTGCACACTCAGACAATATGAGGCACATTTGCCACATCAGACGTAAGCCAGTACTCAAACAATACGCCACATTGTCTTTGCTCGAAGAAGCCTGTAACATAATAACGAACGCCACAGGCAGAGAAGCCACAGCCGCATTAACCTGTCTACGTTACCTTTTTGGGCGACATCCTTTTCGTACGTAGAGGAGGTTTAGGCCTTTTGGGAGGTTCGTCGTCGTCGAACGAGATGTAGAAGCCTTGCTCGGGTTTCTCGTGCTGCTGGGAAAAGGAGTTCCGAACGGGGGTGTAGGTTCGAGTTGGCGACGGTATTCGGTACGTCCGACTCCCTGACGTGATGTTCAGCTTGCTTAGACCCGTACTGAGCTGCTGTTCATCGTCTCCTGATCCTGGAAACCAGGCAGAGTGTTTTATAAACGGAGTAGTGACAACGACCTCGCAGGAAACTGCTGAAGGTGTTTGGGTGAAAGAAGAGGAACTTACATAATAAACTATATCAATCATGTTGTTTTGAGCAAACAGTTTCAATAATCTCAATAATTTCAGGAAAGGGCGTAACAACTATTTACTACAACTATCTTAGTTCAATGCAGATGAATTTAGGAACAATAATGATGTCAGTACAAGCGAATGTAATGATATGAACAGAAAGTGCAAGCACATGAACTATTATGATAATGGATGAATAGCTAAAGGAACAGTTGTGCGCTTGAATGGCAAAACCGCTCTATAAAACACTAATGTCTGCCGGGGAAGGGAGATGAACGATTTTATTGGCTCAGAGATGAGACACTTCAAACACATTGCCTTACCATCTTCACAGAGAGAGTCTTGAGAAACAGTTAATCGACCAGCAGAGGAAAAAATACTCTTGTAAGTTTTTCAGCAAATTCATTGTGGACAACAACAAAATCACAGGCCGAGAGTTGCAATACACGGTTCAGCACTCAGTCCAACAAGTTAGTATGCAATTGTACAAGTGCAACACCGCTCTTTTTACCAACTGCTGATCAGAATTAATGGCCATTTTTATTGGCTGGATCATTCTCTTCGGTCATATTCATCTGACAGGTATTGAGCCAATTTTGAATTTGATTTAAGTAAACGAAAAGTGCACTTCAGTTATTCAATACGTCTGATTATCGAGCTCGAAAACACCTTACACTGACTACCGTTTTGCGAGAAGTGATAGAGTGCTAAATCGTGAGGTCATTCAGAAAATGGAGTGACGTGTCATAAACAAAACGTGAAGTGAACTTCAATAGAGTGATAGTAGATTGACGTTCGCCATTCTCTTGTTTACTAATAACTGCATTGTACACGTCAGCGCGGAATTCATAGACGTTCCTCGAGCTTGAGGATCTCCTCAAAAGTGGCCTCAAGGGAGTATGAGCGACTTACGTCACCCAGGAGGGCCTCAGAGGCCCCTCAAGCTATTCGTCGCCATTGCTCAAGGTGGATCTCAGCCTTATTTATCGAACGTTATTCATAGACAGATTTGGCAGTTGAGTCGAGTTTTTTCCTAGCTGGAACTAACCTAAAAGCGACCTCAGGTAAATTTTCAGGGCCAGCCTCACACTTTGGGTGCCCCAGGCGATACGAAAGCGAGAGGAAGAGTAATTTTACTTTGACTGGGACAGATCCTCGTAGATATTAACCGCTTTTCTTCAAATCTACCTTTGTATGTCACGAGCCTTCTCGTCTGAAACCGTAAGCGATAAAAATATGGCGATATTTTATACGGGTTCGGCGTTCCGTTTAAGTGTCGTTAGGTGGGATTGAGCCTCCCCTGAGATGCGCGCATGTATAGGCGCATTTGCGTCACAATTTTTTATTTCAAATGGGACCCCTATTTTTTCGGCGAATTTGGATTCCTCGGCCAATTTTACGTCCGATAAGCGCGTTGAGCGAAATTTGATGGTTGTTGATGGTCCTATTGAGTCGGCGTTTCCTCTGTATCCTACCTAGTGATCTGAAATTTAATACGAAATCCCGAAAAAACGAGTTCTGACGATGAGCGAATTTAGATGGCGAGTTTAATTTGAACGATTTGAAGAGATCTGCGCGCGCGTCTTGGGAGGGTGGTTTGAGAAAGTTCCAGGGACCTTGGAACGATGGAGAGAACTGGAGAACAGAGGGTGCCAGGGATCTTGGAAAGGTGCTGAGGCGGGGAAACTTTAGGGGGGAAAGTTTTGGGAAACGGTTCATTCCACACCGGGCGGGAAAACTGATCAGCCAATCAGAACGCCGAACGCACGCGTTACAGACGAGTTTTTTACGCCACGTGAACCCAGCTTTAAGTTAGATACAACTTAGTGTGGTTAGTGTCTCCCGTTTATTCTTGTATTCCCCGACTTCGCGGGGTCTTTCCCTGTTTCTATGGTCCAAAAGTCCATTTTGTTTCCTTTTTAAAAAGTTCCCTGTTTGGCAACACTGTAATTTTGAGGCCTTCCTTGAACAAATCTCAAGCTGACGGCCTCCACCTGACCCAGAACGCACTATGAATAACCTCCTTTCATCTTGAGATTCCTTAGTGAGGAAAACTCTTGAGGAAGGTCTATGAATTCCGCCCTAATTGCTAGCAATTTGTGTTTGCCCACTGAGGACCAAGGGACTGTATACCATCAATTATCATGACGATCAACTGCTATTCTACTCACCTATAAAGGAAATGCTTTGAGGTTCCATGTCATCCGCCGGAGGTGCCGGGAGAGGCGCGTGGTTGACAGAAGTCCTCGGCGGTGGTGTAGGAGCCACAACCGAAGGTGATGACGCTGATCGGTAGGTGCCGCCACTGTTCTCACCGCCTCCGTTCTGCATAAAGTGGTGCTGTTTGGGCGAACTACTCAGAGAACCTGCTTCCCGCCTCGTAGTGCTACAAATTGTGCATAATAGAATTACAGTTCATATAATGAAATTTGAAGCGCATTTCGTCTCAAGATTTTTTGGCTTATACGTACTTTGACCAATTGGAAGTGTCTGGTGAATATGGCTGCCCCCAATTACGCCTTTGAGGCATCTGTACGGGTTCGTGCAGGTAAAACTCGCCCGGAGGCAGCGGTTCTTGCCGCGCCGAGTACCCATCGTCGTAGCCTTGATGGAGAGTGAAGCCTTGGTTGTACCTTGGGCTGCAGAAAGCATCAAGCATATAGTTAATATCACGCCAAAGCTTATTAAGAATTCAAGCTCTAAATGAATTGGAACAAGAGGAATAACTAACAAATCTTGAATACAAGACGGGGAAAGTTCAGTACGGGAACCTGCTCGTTTAGCAGGTAAACGCTATGTGGTGGTATGACGAAAAAGAAAACTGATCTTGAGAGAAGAACTGGCCTTAATTTAAGTTCAAAGAATATGAAGACTTTTTTTTTACATTTACTGTAGAATGGACTGGGGAATCGCACCTCGACTAACATTTTTTTCTGAAAGAACATCATTAAATAACAAATTTGGTAGCAGTAGAAGTGTGGGGAATGGGTATCTTGGCGGAGGGGGGAGGACGGGCTCTCTCCTTGGTTGTTCGTCGGTAGGGGACAGGCTGTATTCATGGCCACCAACATAACAAAACCCAAAAAATAATAAATAATTTTTAGCACACTTTCTATTTTTCGTGCAGGCTGATTTCAAAATGCCAAATTTTCCCTTTTTTCTTCTTGTCGATTTTGTGATGTTGGTGGCCATGAATATAGCCTGTACCCGCCGATGAACAACCAATGAGAAGCCCGTCCTTCCCCTTCTACCGAGATACCCATTCCCCACTCTAGAATAATTCTAATCTAATTCAACTGCTACAAATTACGAAGTTCTTTCAGAAAAAAAAAAATGCAGTTCCCTAGCCCATTCCTATAGCGGGATGGGGGAGAAATTGAATCATGAAATTCAAAAAGAATTGTAAATGAGATGTTAGTAAATGAGAACATGAATATTACATGACGTCCCATAATTTCATAACGTTGACATGATAGGTTCTGAATGGGAAACGTTCCATGCACACAATAAAATATCAATTGAAACACGTTGCGTTTGACGAAACTAGTGAACGAAATGTGTTCATAACCAGCCAGTGAAGCACAAACAGTGAAAAAAAGAAGCCCAGAATATCGAAGTTGACGTAAATATAAGCCGTTCATTTCACAAATCTACGTCTCAAAATAATTTCAGTCTACGTCTACATCACTAATCAATTTCATGGTCCACGGTTATCCACGAACGTTCATCCATACAATTTCGAGTTTGATTATCGAGTTCAGTACACGAAACCGTCCAAGTTTATCATTTTTGAAGAAAAGGTGCTCATTTCTAGCTAAAAGCCAATTATGGTGATCAGATAGAATTTCACGAAAAGGTAAAAGTAAAGTGAGTTTTAAGTCAAAATTTTAACCTGTTCGGCCTGACAAGACGGGGCTAGTAGGTGAAACAGTTTAACCCAGCTGCACTTGTACTCCCATAATTTCCAGTCTTCAACGGGATTCAACCAAGCGCCCCACAGAATACAGTACGAATTTCACGATTACGATTAAGTTCGGGGGCGCTATTGATACTGATAAAATATCCGAAAAATCATCAAAATTGTTCAGCCAACAAGTAATATAGGTCGATAAGTCGAACTCATTGACCTCCTGAAGAGCATTTCCTACAAACTCTTGCGGGTTTAGCTGAGATAGAAGCAGATGAAGGCCTTGAGGAAATTTTCCCACTTTTTCACTTCTTCAAGGTTTACACCAATCCCTCCTCAACACGATACAATGAATTTTATTAAAATTTGAGCTTGAATGGGAAAAAATGTGGTTTTTAAAAGTGTTTTTCCACCAGTAGGCGACGCAGAGAAAAAGTTTTTTTTTTTTTTTTCAGTAGTCGACAGGGGATTTGCATCACTAGTCGACAGGTGATGGCCCATAAACCGCGCCATTTTTTTCGGTCAGTTTTAGAATATGAGGGGGAATGAAAATTAACATGTTTTTAATAATAATTATTAAATTATTCAGAAGCTCAACAGATTTAATCATTTTGGTTCACGTTTTGGAAACAATTGCCTATTTTCAAAGTGCCATAACTCCGAAACTAATTGACCTACACAGCTCCGGTTGGGCTTAAATTGTCACACATTTAATGCTATTTGAAAACGCATATATTAGTTTTCGTCGAACAATGCATACTTTATCAGATATAGAGCAAAAACTGAAATAAGGGCGAAAAAATCGCGGTTTTTCGTGTGCTACGCGTGAAGCACAGCTTTTGGCAAGTTGCAAAATTGGGTATACACTACCCTAATGGGTCCTAACAACATACTAAAAAATCTGAGATAGGTACATCTCGTTTTGCGAATTTAGAGTCAAAATTGACTGGCCTGTAGTGAGGGTAGGCGAAGCCATAAGAGGTCCGCGGACCACACTTTGGGAACCCCCTGACCTGGATGATATACCATTGGTATCATCTTGGCAATATTATAGAAATTATGTGGCTTGTTACGATGAGCAACCACCCTGTCGACTACTGACTCAAAGCAGACTACAGAATGATTCAGTTGTCGACCGCCCCCCCCCCCCCCCCACCATAGTCGACATGGCCGGAAACCAGTCCAAAAATCGTTAAAATGCCAAATATTTTGGATCAACATGAACTAGAAACACGAGAGAGCTCAGAAATACGGGTTGATTAAAATATACAAAGTGATTTAAGGTGAAAATTGCATACAAACTCAATGGGTTCTTAGCCTCCCGAATCACCGAAGAAATTGATTTAAAATGGAGAAACTTGGAGGTTTGCCCATTTCTGAATTACGATAATAATGCCAAACGCTAATGACTAGAAACCAGATAAAGAGTGCTGTGATGCAGCGAAGAGAGGAAATGGGGAGGGGGCACTTGGTACTGTCGAGGAGTTCCCCCTTTTGGCCCTGCCCCGAAGCTCCTCGAGTCAACCCAGGTATTACGCTAACTGGTGCAGATTCCTAGAATCAGAATTCCCTACTGGAATTTCTTAACACAGCATCAAAGATTCTATCAACTCTGCAGAGTGCTCCCCGCTTTGATTCAAAACATAATGTTTTGAATAGCACTAGAAAATCTACTCTTTAGCTCTACTTGCGAAATTCCTACTATTATAGACTGAATGAACTGTACTCTACCTGGTAGTATAGGTATTATAGTTAGGCTGAGGAGGTGGAGGCTGCTGACTAAGACTGTGCCACTGCTGCTGATTGTTGAACGGCTGCTGATTCGCCGAAGACATCAGACTGTGCATTTGCTGCATCTGCTGCTGCTGTTGAGCCTGCTGCTGCATGTGCGAGTTGTACCCCATCGACCGGCCGTTGTAGTACTCGTGGTTTTGGAAGTTCGTCATCGGCGGAGGCGTTCCTTGACCCGACCCCCCGTACATCATCGGGCTACTGCAATTGGGGGGTTGGTTGTTGAAATTTATATGTTGGGTGCTGTACGTGTTGTTGTGGTGGAGCGACGCGAAACTCTGAAGCTGCGGAGGCTGCTGCTGCTGAGGCAAGGGCTGCTGATGCCCCGCGGGACCCCCATGCATATTACTAACACTGTTTATTGGCCCCGTGTTACTCTGCAGCTGGTTCTGCTTATTTGCAAGCCTCTGTAAATCTGCTTGTATCTCATGCAAACTAGAATTCATCCTACAAAAAGACAAAAAAACAAAAAATAAAAAATAGGCATTTTTTGATGGGTTGTTCAGCAAATAAAAAAATAAGAAAACCAATCCAACACGCGACACAAGTGTGTGAAGTGTTAAGTGATTTCCACAACTTACTGTGCTATAGACTGCTGGTAAGTTTCGATGTCCATATTTTCCATGTCAGGAGTTTTTCGTTCTTCCGCAAAACTGTCGCAAGATAGCCATTTTTGCTCCACCTCAGTGATGTCCTGGTAAAGAAAAATAAACAATATAGAATAAAAGACCTGCTGCGGTCAGGCCAAGTAACTCGTGATTTAAATGAAATGACAAGCAAGCTTATGCTGCTAGAAGCTTGTTTTCTAGACCCAAGACACACAGGGTTGTTTTATTGAACAGTCGACACACTAATGACGCAGTAGCACCTAATTTAACCACTCACTGAAGACAAATGAATTTAAAACTACGTCAACAGCTTTGCCTTTAATCCCATTATTATCACTAGAGATATTATCTAGGGCACACTGTAAAACATGACAAGATTTTCAGGCAGTGAGACGCAAAAGGTGCTACACGCATCAAAATTAGTCCGCTACAAAAGCTGTAATTTGGCTCAAAATCGCTAATACAACATGAAGATCAGCGAGGGTGATGATCAAATCAAATGTGTTTTGAGAAAGTTTGTACGTACGGTCAGTTAGCTCAGCAACACACACAATCCAACAAGGGAAGAACCACTAATTCTACAACACTGTATAATACTGCAGTATATTACACTGCAAAGCAGATAAGCGTTCATTAGTCGGAACATCGAGAAAATTTCACCTCCCGTAAAAATCTGAATTAAACCCGAACGTTAACGTAAAACTACCTAATCGTAATTGACTGACTGAAGAATTTTAATACTTCATGTAAATGCATACTTGATGTACAAGTGAACACAGACACTAGCGTTACCCCAACATGTGAACATAACTGTTACAGTTGTGGTGGTAACAGAATAATGATGTTGTTGATTAATAGTTCAGGGGTGCTATAACCAAAAATGCGGACAAATTAACCTAGTGCTAACTTCGGGAGGGCCTAAAACCCGCATTTTTTTCGGACTTTTTGCGGTTTTCTAGCTATTACTCAAAAACTAAGCGATTTAGCGAGAAAACCACTCTGTTATAAATTAAAGTAGACAAAATTTCCGACAAAATAAGCTAGTCAAACTTAATTTTTTACTAAACAGTCGCCGAGATACATAGGCTCAAAAATATGCAAAATTTCAACCCTGGCATTTTTTGGTATAACGGAAAAGTACCCTTTTTTCCACGCCAGACACCCAATTCCTGGTAGCCCTACACGGGGGTGAGGCTCCCGAAGATTCGCTCGGCGACCTGCGGTACAAAGTTCCAATTGCCACCAACCAGCGACGCTGCCAGATACCATTCACTGAGAGTTTACTGTCAGGTACAGACCTGGCTTGGACAAAACGCCATTAGATTGGGGCTGGCAATTTTCTGGGCAAGGGGTAGCACCCATCACGACGACTCGCAATGCACCTGACTCCATCCTCTCCCTCGTATCGTGCAGATGCTCCTTTGGGTGATCATCCCAAGCAGCTGCAAGAAAGCGGGTTTGCGGAGCTCGGCACTTTGCGAAAAGTGCACAGGAATTTCTTGTTAGAATTCACCAGAGACGGACCTCAACGAAGAGGAAGACGCCTAAGACGTAGTAGACGAGCCGTTCCTTGATCTCCCAAACGAAGAACAGGAAGCCGAACAATGAAGATAAATTATTTTCCTTAAAACTCAACCATTCAATACAATCTTTCTGATTTTGTGTTTCAGATGACGTTGAAGGGAGGACGACGACTGTATATACCTATACTCACTGTAAATACTAATTAACGTTAATTGACAACGATTCGTTTTGACTTTCTTTTCTTTTTTTTTATTCACGCAATAAAGACGTTTCGGATCAGTGAAAGTCATATTGTTGGGGGGGGATAATTTCACAGAGAAAAATATGAAAATATATTATATCATCAACAAGCATGTAAATAGCAATAAACCCAGCGAGAACCCGTGTTTTCTGGCTGTTTTTGCCAATTTGGGCAATTTTGCCTATCTTTGAGCCGATGTATTTCGGCCACCGCTTGGTGAAAAATTAAGTTTGACTATCTTATTTTGTCGGACATTTTGTGAACTTCAATTTATAATAGAGTGGTGTTCACGCTAAAACGCTTAATTTTCGAGTTATAGCTGGAAAACTGCAAAAGATCCGAGAAAATCGCGGTTTTTCGGCCCCCCTGAAGTTAGCACAAGGTTAATTTGTCCGCATTTTTCGCTATAGCACTCCTGAGTGGGTAGAAACAACCCACCAAAGTTGCGGAAAGTTCGGAATTTTTGCTGTAATTATTGATTCGCTAATGAACGCTTCTGTAAGTGATCTAAAGAAGTGATAATTAGGTGACATAAACAGGGCACACATCACTGTGGTCAGGTGCAAAGGAAGGTGCCAGCTGGATCAGAATAAAATCAACTCCAACAGGTGTGCTGATTCCGCGACCAATTTGATCAAATCCCAGTAATTACTGAGTACCACAAGACTCGACAAAGGGACCAATTTCCAACAGACTCGCACAAGAATGATCAAATTGGTCTCGAAATAGCCCGTAGACGGGGCCACCTTCATGTACAAAGTGAGTATTTTACAATACCTGAAGGGAGAAAGGTCGTGCAGGTTTGTCCTGGGAAGCCCCTTCTGGCGGGACCGTCTCGCGCCCAGGATCCGAATCCGGAGATTTGACCACCTTGCCCTGATCCACATCCACCACCCAAATCTCATTACCAAACCCGCGTCAAGCATGCAACACTAGAACTAGACAGCCCTAGGGTGCTTCCTAACAGCTGGAGACTGGTAAACTAAGGCTCTACGTCAATCTAGTAGGCCTAATTGAAAAAGCGCAAAGAAAAAATCGACCACGACTATTCAATGGAGAATATACAAAAAAATCATCTTCTACCGATTGAAATTCTTCAACCAAAACGGCCAGTCCTAGGGGGAGGACTAGGACTCTGTCCTGTGTCTTCATTAAGAGCCCACACCGGCTTAGGAAAAAAAGCAAGACTCCGTCCCATAGTGAGCGATCTGGCTTCTTTAAGCTTGAATTATTCAGGACTCCGTACCGGAGAAAAACGCGCTATCCTGAAATGGTTGCCATCACACTACCCCCCCTTTACGTCGGCGAGGGCTGACCTGTTGATGTGGACCATGTTCTTCACTTTCCCCACCTGAACCTGGAACGGAACATCGTTTTTCTTCTCCATGACGACCTTGCATTGTGGTTGGAGTTTCGGGCAGCGCTCCGCCGTTCGTTTCGGGTCATGTAGCCAAACCCAGTCCGCAGTCTTCAACTCCTGCCAGGCTCCACGGTGAAAACGCTCCTTCTGCTGCCGCCGTCTGGACCCCCAGGATTCGTGGGAGTAGCGCACTTGTAGCGCAATCTTTGGTTTTCTGACCAAGTCTGGCAGCTGGAGCTCGCGACCATAATTATACCATCAACGCGGGCGAGAAATTGTTGCGACATGGGGCGCACTCCAGTAGGCTAGCAAGAAGAGCGGTAAGCAGGTTTCACATCCATGAGGCAATCCGTCAATGCGTGAACGCGTCAGCAGTGGAGGGATTCCGGCATTCCGGTCAGGCGTTCACAAGCGTCCGGCAAATTTTCTGATTGCGGTGCACACAGCTGTTCATTCCCGCGTTTATTTGTGTTTTGTCGATGTTGCTATGGCGACCACAACAACCTGGATGCGCAGTAGTGAACTGCGCAGGTTATCGCTATTGTCATTGCGTCATTCCGCTAAAATATCTAATGTTTCGGATGTGTACCATCAGCTTCGAAAGTGCTTCTCCGTCAAAACTAACTTCTTCCCGGCCGTTGGCATCAGCCAATCAGCGGACTGAACGCAATGACAGAGTGATGCAATACCGCATTGCCGCATGGATGAGAACCCTGCTGTAGAATCCTGTCAAAGGCGACGAGGACAAAACGGTTTCTTGAGGCGGGTCCTTCCCTCTTGGGACGGAGTGTTGACGAACATCGAAGCCGTTTGGATTAGTCACGGATTACTGCCTTAAATATAATGAAACGATGGGACGGAGTCTTATACCTCCCGTTCTAGGACAGTTAGGCCTCATTTCGAACTTAGCCGAACAATAAAAGTAAAAAATGTTTTACTCGCAGGTAAAAGTAACCAACTCCCATTGAATAGGTCAGTCAAATTCGTCATCTTTAAAATGCACGGAAAAATTGAAGTCAATTACTTGCGAACTTTCGACCGCAGAATTAGGAATGGACGTGTTTCAGGATTATTATTTAAGGAAGGCTTTCAAATAACACCGAAAATGGAGTTAAAACACAAATTGCAAGTTCGTACGTATTTATGGAAAAAATAGCACTTTGAATTTTCTGCGGGAACCAGCGATCGAGCTCCATTGGTCGACGATTTCGCCATGTTGCCAAGTTGGCCACCATTAAAAAAAAAGTAAAAACTACAGACAGTCCAGGAGCCAGGTAGTTTGAGGTGGAAAATATTTTGAAGTTTTTTAAAATTTTTACAGGTCACTCAGGGGTCCTCTGGGGTGTCAATGCTAAGTTTTCGACCTCGTAGACCCTGTGCTAACTTGGGGAGGGGGAAAACAGCGATTTTTTGACCTTTTTTCGGTTTTTTGTGAATATCTCGAAAGCTATTGCTCGTAGGGAAATTTTGCCCGTATACCATTGAAAAGTACATTAAATTCCCTTCCGATTGCACTACCTACATTTTTATTTTGGTCCAATAGGTACCAAGATATGGCATTTTGAAAAATGCCACATTTTGAAAATGCGGATTTTAGCGGGAAAAAAGGCGTTTCCGCACCCATAAAATACACTAATCAAATGGCGTTCAGCAGCTTTCGTGCTCTGGTAGTTGATACCAGCAGGATACCCATCGAATACCACCCCAATCGAATTGACCCCAAAGTGACGAACGACGTAATCATCATAGCCTTCACCTTCCCACTGAATGAAAAAGAATTTGGGAACTCAACAGCTCTTTTCATGAAATCAAATGTCAAATGTGAATGTGAAAATGAAATGTGAAAATGTGTGCGGAAACGCCTTTTTTTCCGCTAAAATCCCCATTTTCCAAAACTAGGCATTTTTCAAAATGCCATATCTTGGTACCTATTGGATCAAAATAAAAATGTAGGTAGTGCAATCGGAAGGGAATTTAATGTACTTTTCAATGGTATACGGGCAAAATTTCCCTACGAGCAATAGTTTTTGAGATATTCACAAAAAACCGAAAAAAGGTAAAGAATATCGCGGTTTTTTCCTCCTCCCCAAGTTAGCACAGGGTCTACGAGGTCGAAAACTTATCATTGACATCCCAGAGGACCCCTGAGCGACCTGTCAAAATTTCAAAAACTTCAAAATACTTTCCAGCTCGAGGCATATTTTTCTACCCGGCTCCTGGACTAAGAATCGGTCTCTGACCGCAGCAAAGGTTAAACGTGATACCAAGGCCGTTGTTTTGATTCGTTCGTGGGTCAAGATGAAAAGCAGAAAAACTGTTTATTTTTTATTTCAATTAGTTTATGCAAACGATCTACAAAAAGGTAGTTTTCTGAGTTGGCAACCCCGGACATCAAACCCAAAGGTCCATAAGTGACGTCACACATACTTTTTGAATCGCCCAGGACAACTTTAGATGCATATAAACTCCGTGATCGGCTTTTTGAGACAAAAATTACGTATTTTCCTCTTTTTGACTTCTAACAACATGGCACAAGATGATTTAACCCGAATTTCGGGTGCACATCCATTCCTTATTCTTCCTTTACTCAGCCAAAGGCACAATTCATAGCCAAGGCTCACGCTCAGCAAACTTTTCGGCAACTTTGCATGTCTACGTTTGCCAAAACTGTAGTCGTCAAAAATTTTAGCTTCATGAACGGACAAATCAACTTAAAGCTCCAGACTGTTAAAAGGCGAAGAGTAATGGAAAATCAATTAGATGAAGTATGAAAAATCAGGAGTAAGTACGAATTAGTATGAAGTAGAAAAAGAAAACTACTCAAGTTTCCAAAACTAAAATTATTTCCAAGTAAGATGAAAATTGAGAAAATTGAATTAGTTCGTTGGCCAAGTTAGAAGTTTTCCATCACCTTTCGTCAAGAAGGTGCTCACTTAACCTTTAATATCAGTGTTATGGTGCGTTTTTCCCTTTAAGTGATGTTTAGTGCAGTTGCATTCTAAACCACCAATAGCTAAAAAACTACCGCGTGAATTCTAATTCTTCCTTAAAAAAATTTAAGGGCTTGTATTATGTACACTATCCAAAAAACGTTTACCCGTATTCGGGATTAGTGACTGCAGAATAGTTACTTTCTTTTCAGGGAACGGTATG